>CM060903.1:1238095609-1239345609 GCA_030737815.1 Allium fistulosum | reverse complement strand
ACGAGATATCAGCAGGAAAACTACAAAGGAAATTGGCTAAACTAATCTTGTACAAATGTGTCTAGGGGCAAGTCCTGGAAAAGCTAACAGAAGAACAAGGAATTGCTCCAAACATCATCACCTTACCATACTAGATGCAACATGAACCTATTGCAATTAGTTAAGCCTAATCAGATATAAAGATCCCAATTAAAGCTCCTACAAAATGTACATGTCTTTGTACAAACATCCATATAGAAGATACAAAGCATAGGCTAGGGAAGAAATTGTCAGCCTTCACTCAAAGGCACCACATTACATATCCTACATACGAGTACCCTTCAATGGAGATTCTTACTCTACCAAATCCATCAATAATTAATCCCATATGTGCATGCGTGGAAGTGGAGAAAAATTCACTAAGAAATATGAAAATTCGGTAGTCGCATGGGATGGATAGGTCCTAATCACTAGACTTACCCATTCAATGAACATAAATAGAATGCCACGTCAATAGATCAGAGAACAATACCATAAAGTATACATCGGCCGGTTCACACAGTGTAGAACCTCAAAGTAGGAAGCAAGAAGACCAATCCTAGGAAAACAGAATCCCACCAGGTGAAGACTAATCAAAGACGGCTAGAGACAATCACCACACTATCCTTAAGCAGAGCTGAGCCTCACATTGAACTAGTAAAGGAAAACTCTTTAGGGAAACAAAAATAATATACGGATAGTCAGACATCAAGATGACGGCTGCAAGACAAGCAAGGAAACCCTTGATCAGACAAAGCACACTTTACATTCATGAAAGTATGCTTTGTGGGGAAAATGTTGTGGGCATTTCCGCCCACTACATAGTGAATATGAAGGGTCAGGGTTGAAATTTTCATTATCTTGGAATGGACCTAAACTAGTTTAGAAGTATTTTCGAGATTAAGTTACTAACCTAGGTCAAAACCACGTCTCAATCCGAGTAACGATTTGAAAGATATGAACATCTTAACATTAGCCCGTTGTCTAAGTTATATGGGTCCCACTTTGGAGAACTACTAATTTTCTCTCTCACATGGAACATTCAGGGGCATTGGAATATTCTACTTAGCGATACACAGTTACCAGTTCAAGTCTCATTCAATTCTGACCTGTATTGAAGAGGTTATGGCATAATAACATGTGTAGCACAATCGTAAAGACTTGCGCCTTTTAGCCAACCCGCCCGGGTTCAAGTCCCCACAAGCACTTATTTTCATGAAGCATGAGTAATGGTCCAATAGGGAATCAAACTACTAAACATCTAACCATTTCCAACGGAAGGAAGGTAGAACTAAATCCTGGAGAATGGAAGGTTGAACTAAATCCCATATAAAGGAAGGTTGAACCATATCGCCGAGAAAGGAAGGTTGAACCAAATCGCAGGGGAAGGAAGGTTGACCAAATCTCACATGAAGGAAGGTTGAACAAAATCCCAGAGGAAAGAAGGTTGAACCAAATATCAGAGGCTATGTACTCAGCTGCCACTCCTATCATAACCTCACTCTATAAATACCAGGCACATGGCATTATAAAAAAGGAGGTTGAAAAAGAGTGAAGCTCTTATCAACAATGGCAGCCAACTTTGAGAGGGAAAACTCTTAGTTCCAATAGCATGTTTACTCATATTCAAAGCTTGTACTTGTAATCAGAAATGAAAGAGATAATAAAAGAGGAACAGTGGATGTAGGCACATTCAGGCCAAACCACTATAAAATCTATGTCTTTTTACATTTAAGTCCTTTACTTATTCTTTATTACACATTCTTGATTTTCTATCTCAATCATCCGCAACTAAAATTCTTTAAACAATAGCTCTATACTGAAAACGGTATTCCCAGCTCTACTACTATGACTTGGAGGTGTTTGCCCATTTTTTGTGTAAACAGGTACCGATCCAAATTTGGAGCGGATCCGACCCAACTAAGTTGGGCCCCACTACTTAAGATTTATTGTGTGGGTCCTACACACCCTCTAGAAGGTTCCTGCAAAGTTTCATCTAATTTCGATAGGTACCGAGCGAGTTATGGACAAATCTCCTCTTAATTGAGCTAGTTTGACGGATCAGGTCCGACCCACCTAGGATGGGCCCTACTTTTTGAGATCCGATTTGGAGGCTCTCCTACTTATGTACATTGCATATATGAAGTTTTGTGTCATTTGGTTAAGTATTGAGTGAGTTATGGTTGGATCACCTACGACCCAGAGGGAGAGATTCAAAAATAATCTAAGGGTTTGGATCACTACCGATCCGACTCAATTGGAGCATCGCCGATCCAAATACTTAGCTTGGATCCTCATAAGGTCCAATTTGGAGGCTCTCCTACTCATGTACAATGCATGTGTAAAGTTTCGTGTCATTTGGTTAAGTATCGAGTGAGTTATGGATGTATCTCTTACAAACAGATGGATTGGATGATCCATAAAGACGGATGATCAAACGAACTCCAAATGACATGATATTCGGACAAGGTACTCAATTATTGGATAGGAAGACAATCAAACTCAGAAGAGTCAAAAATTCACCAAGTATTTAGATAGGTACCGATCCGACCCCATCGGATAGGTACCGGTCCGAATACTTAGCTCAGATAACCTCCAAAGGACTCAGAACTCGGAAATTCACTAAGTATTCGGATAGGTACCGATCTGACACCATCAGATATGTATCGATCCAAATACTTAGCTCAAATCACCACTAAACTTTTGGGACTCCTTTTGCATGATGAATATAGGCTCCTAGCAAAGCGACCCTGGCCCAAGTGCTTTTCAAATCCTATAAATACCATCCCATCTGCAATAAAAAATGGTGTTACGGATCAAGAAAGAAAATCCATTTCGTGGAAACTCGTGATGACCTCTCTTATCCTGATTACCCCCATTCAAGAAAGAAAATCCAAAGAGTGAGAAATATTGCGCTTACCACTTGATGAATGGACAAGAAACAGACAAATGCCGAAAGCTCTCTTACGCGATTGAAAAATTAATACAAAAAGGGAAGTTAATTAAATTCATTAAGCATTAGACTAAATATCTTGTTTTAGAATTATTCATTTCGTTTTGCTTTTATGATTCTAGGGGAACTCTATGTAACCCTTGTCAAATGAATGCATAAGGTGTTTCTTTCCACAAAGATGAAGTTACAAGAAGAATTCTTATCATAAGTCAATTCCCATGGACAAATAAAGGACCCTAGTTCCATTTAAGTGCTTATCTTGGTTATAACTTCAAAAGTGTAAACTCCAAAGGGGAAGGGAACCTCATAGTTTTGGATCTATGAAAGCTTAATTAGTGGGTCTCCTTACATCCATCTGTGGCATAACCCTATCCTAGGTTCTGACTCTGAGGAAATATTCAAGTCCCAGTATTCATAGTCTCTCTTTCATTATGTTTTCTCTCCTTAAGAACTTTTGCATATCATACTTTCATTTTGTATTTAAGAACTGAAATTCCCCATTCATACTTGCATTTAAGATTCAACGACTGAAACTCCCCATCGATCTGACGAGATCAATAAAGAGTTTCATTTTTCTAATATATATAAACTATGTGATTTCAAAAATCTTTTCAAAATGGTCCGAAGGCATTCTTTTCAAAGGACCCATATTTCCCATCTTCTAGGTTACAACTAGCTTTCCCTAAAACCATTAAATTAAAATATATTTTGATGGCCAACACCAGCCAAAAGTGATTGTAGATGGCCAATACTAGCCAAAAGTGGTTATAGATGGTCGATGCCACCATAAATGGTTGTAGATTGGGACCCAACAATAAGTTGGTAGACCTCACCATAAGAGCACCCCCATAGTGATGCACAACAAATTATAAGGCCAATATCACCTTGGTTTAAAAAGACATCGAAAAGTAGAATGCAAGCTGATAGTGAGTCATGGTCAGTGGAATCATACATTGGGTAGATCCCCAGTTATATTAGAATATTAAGTAGATTCTCAAAAATACTAAGCCATGGTAAAGTAGTACCATGCACTGGGTAGATTCCCAATTAGAATAGAGTGTTTGATAGATTCCTAATTAGATTAGAATGTTGGGTAGATACCCAATTAGATTAGAATACTGGGTAGATTCCCAACTAGATCAGAGTAGCAGGTAAATTACCAATAATAATGAGTCTTGGTTAAGTAGTACCATGCACTGGGTAGATTCCCAGTTAGATTAGAGTAGTGGGTAAATTCCTAATGTTTGTGAACCATGGATGAGAAGTGCCATGCATTGGGTAGATTCCTAGTGAGATAGGAAGTGAGTAGATTCCTGATACAGATAGAATATTAGGGAGAAGTTCCTAAGTTACTAGGTTGGCTCCGGACAAGAGTCCAAGCGTAAAAGCTGGTCGGGCCCGAGACCTTATTTTAATGGAATTATGCCCGGGGAAAAAAGATACCCTATAGAAGGAAAGTCCTAAAAAGCACACTCAAGCAAAGCCACAACTTAATGATGTGAAGTCGAAAGGAATAAAGTTTCTTTACATATAGTTTATCCAAGAAAATTTTACAAGGGATAAGCCGAGATGAATATCTAAAGAAATAGTATAGAGGATAAAGTACAAAAACAAAAGGAGGAGATCCATCCAAAGGGGCAAGCTAAAGTGGCAAGTCAGAGCTCTCCGAAACAACTTCAGTTTTATTTTCTTGAAAGGAATTCACTAGCCCCATCATCCTTAGCCTCTTCTCCTACCTTCATTTAAAAAGAATGACAATGTTATCCCCCGTGGTCAAATATCAGTTCAGGGCTCACCCCTCTTCGAAGAGAAGACGATGTTAGATTTTTGACCTAACTTTGACTCAAGGAAATCGATCTTAATCTCATAGGCCTTAAGGTTTACTTTTAGCTTTTACAGTTCGGCTACCTTCTCTTCATAAGATTGGTAAAGAGAAGCATAGTCCCATTGAATCTTTGAACAATTCAAGTAGGATACTCCCTAAGAAATATCGACTTAAAATTAGTAGAGATAAAAAATGGTAATCAAAAAAGGACTTCATATCGGCAATTCTAGTTTGAAACATTATGTGAAAATTGCACCAAGTCGAATGAAAATTCAAATATAAGTAGGTCATCAAGGAAGTTTCGTTCAAGAATTCATACAAGTCAAAAGTTACAAAAGTCATATTATTACAAAGACAAGTCACGGAATGTTTCCTTCATCAAGACTGCTATCGGGAGTATCTTCTAATACCTCCTCGTCGGCAGAATTAGCCCATTCCTCTTTCCCTACCAGGGTTTTGGCTTCAATGGCCTTAGTATCTTTCTCCTTCTTACGCTCCTCATACCTTTTAATGAATTGGCCTCTATAGTGGCTGCATGGTTTCCAAGATAAGCTGGGAAAGGCATGTTTTGATCCCAGTGGTGAGAATAAGCATCAAATAAAACTTGGAAGGCTCGCTTGCTGACCTCCCTCTTATGCTCGTCTCTAGTGATGTAACGTTCTTTGTTAGTCACCTCAGCCACGACTTCCATCAGCATCTTGTCCTTATCCTTCAGGGCTTTCTCAAGGGTCTCGATCCAATGATCCTCCTCTCCTGTAGTTCTACATGATTCCTCAAATTGAATAGTCGCCTTATGAACCTTAGCCCTAAATTCCGCGAACTCATTTTTGTCGCTTCGACAGCAGCCACCGTCTTCTTCCATTTTAGCCACCCATGCCGAAGGGTAGAGGTTTCGACCACGGTCTAGGAAGAGGTAAACAGAGTAAGGACACATGTTGAAATCATAATCTAGCACAAGAATTTTTACCTTGATACTCTCCTGGAGGTTGTACACGATTGATTTCCGAAGTCACGGGACAGAGGTTGGAGCTCTAGCATGTGTTTTGTTAATGGCATGAAGAAGGACTCCTTTAAAGGCAACTATCATAATTTCCATTGCCTGCTTATGTTTCCTGGCAAGCAAATCAGAATCTCTGCCCCTAGAACCCTCGACTTTAGTGGATTTAGAGAACTTTTGCTTCTTTGAACCAAGAGTGCCTTTGTCAGGAAGCAACGACTTGGATCTTTTCTTGTCCCCCTTTTCCTTATCTAGGATGTCGACTTTCTTAGGAGAAGAAGAAACTACAAAAAAAAGAGGGCGATAAGGTCTAAATCAAAGTTAGGACTAAGTTATGATAAGAGCCTAAAATAAATTAATTCAATGGTTAAAGAGTAAAACCTATGGTTTCGCTTTCTCCAGGATCGGACTAAGCTTCCCCTCCACTATCAATAACTACGGTAGAAGCTTCCTTGTACTTCTTAGAGGGTGTGAGTTTGGCAAATATAGCAGAAGGAGGTAGCAAGCCTTGAGCTTTTAGTTTGTCTTCGGTAAGAACTAGTTATCGGTACTGTTGTAAGAAAGGAATCTTCATAACATCCTTATACCTTTCCTTATATTGTTCAGTGACAGCCGGATCGCTACTCTTCTCAAGTCTCACTATTTAAGATTTAATGCTATAAGGAGATATAATTTAGAATATGGGTGAGACTAAAGGAAAGAAAAATATCCAAAAACATACCAGCATTATTAAAGGAGGTGACAATTCGATCACAAGAGACCTTAAAAGGAACCACTTACATGGCATTATCTTACTAAATGGATCTTGTAGAGGAGATGGCCTTAGAAATTTGAGAAAATATGTGGGAAATTCCTCAATGGATTTGGATTCTAACAAGTTGAACATGTAATTGATCTCGATAGCAGTTATGTACCGATAGCCTCTTTTGGAATACCGGATCGCCATGGCAGAAAAAGTTGTGTAGGAGGTTGCCAAGAGTTGGAGAGGATTAATGCAATAAAAATCTAGAACATCAAGAAATAAGGGAGCTAGAGGTAGGAAAATCCCATGCTCCAAATGCTCCATAGACCACACAAAATACCTGTTAGCACCAAAATTGGTCACTAACACCCAAGAAAAGATTTGTGTAGAGAGATTAATGAAGATAGTAAATTAAAACAGAGGAATATATGCAAAACTAACTGCAGAAACAAGATCACCAGAATTATAGTGGTTCGGCGTAACTGCCTACGTCCACTGTTAATGTAATCTTTATTGCTTTTCTCAAAGACTTGAATACAGGTACAATCCGTAAACAAATAACTCGAATACAAGTTTGAACTGAAAGAAGCGAGTACCAAAAATGACAGAGTATCCCTGGAGTTCTCAAAAAAAGGTCCCTTTAACTGTACCCCTGCCGCTCTATTTATAGATGAAGACATGCTAGTCCCTATGCAGGCCCATGACCTGGATACCTCGGCCCACAGTATGTAACTCGGGTCCACCGACCCATTTGTGCCGAACCCCTATGACCGAGCCAGTAACCTCCGATCCATTCTGGCCGCTCCATGAGTTCTTCGTGTTGGACTCAAAGCGAAGTCTCCCATGACTCAGAGCAGCTAGTAACGTAGCCCGGAGAAAAGAATGACTGGTCACATTCTCTGTAGGTAATCTGCTAATTTCCTGGTTCGAACGATGAACGGCCGAACCACTTTAGTCTTCCCTTCATGGTCGAGCGATGAGTGACCGATCCACTTAGTCTTCCCTTCATGGCCGAGCGATGAGTGATCGGTCCACTTAGTCTTCCCTTCATGGCCGAGCGATGGGTGACCGGCTCACTTAGCCTTCCTTTCATGGTTGAGCCATCTCGTTTTCCCATTCCTGACCGAGCGATATGCGTTGAGTTCCTAACACCACCTTTCCTAAGCTGAGCGACACACGCCATCTCACAAGACCGAACGGCACACGTCCTCCCTTCCTCGGTCGAGCCATCTATACAGATCGACCCATGTATATAGGCCGAACCACTCAGATTGAATCAATTCCATATATTTCCAACCTCTCACTGGCTCGAGTCTGGTCTTGATTCAATCAAAGCCTCTATAATTATCATCTTGTAGCCGAGCCAAGCAACCGGGTAACAATACCCTTCTAGGGGTTTCTATAATTCATCCAGACTAGGAGCGAATGTATCAACTCCCATGATCCCATATGAAGACAAAATATCGTTGAGTTCTGGCCAAGCCTGAATAAGAGCATCCATTTACAATCTAAGAAAATAGGGCAGATGTCGAAAGAGGAATCGAAGAAATCTTGAAGATAACAATGACGATTTTACAATTTGAACAAGTGAAAAGAGGAGAGAAAAGGGAGAGGAGTGTTTATATTAAAAGAATGGCACATATTGAGAAGAGGAAAGCTTTCCACCATGGATTTAGTTTAACAGATGTACATAAAGAGAATATCAAAGGGTCCCCCACTAGATGCCAAGTCATCATTATACCAGAAAAAAAGAGAAACACTTTTGGGAGATAACCAATCAATTGCCAACATCTGGACCCACATTTAATGCAAAATTAGAACCCATCTCTTTAAAGGTTTAGTCCCAAATGGACACTTACGAATTCGTACTATAAACAAAGTTTTGAGCTCACGGTCTCAAATTAGATTTTTCCTTTCGACACCATAACAATTTCGCTTACCACTTATCCTAGATGGCTTCAAGTGATAAGCATTGTCTTCAAAAGTTTTGACCTCACGGCTTCAAATCAAAATTTTCCTTTCAACACCGTAACAATTATGTTTACCCCTTAGTCTAGATGACTTCAAGTGATAAGAATAGTTTTCAAAAGTTTTGACCTCACCGTCTCAAATTAGATTTTGCCTTTCGACACCGTAACAATTTTGCTTACCGCTTAGCCTAGATGGCTTCAAGTGATAAGCATAGTTTACAAAAGTTTTGACCTCACCGTCTCTGATCAGATTTTTCCCTTCGGCACTAGAACAATTTTGCTTACCACTTTGCTTAGATGGCATCAAGGGATAAACATAGTTTTTAAAAGCTTTAATCTCACGGTCTTAAATCAGACTTTACCTTTCGGCACCATAACAATTTCGCCTACCACTTAGCATAGATGGCTTCAAGTGGCAAGTATAGTTTTCAAAAGTTTTGACCTCACGGTCTCAAATTAGATTTTGCCTTACAATACCAAAACAGTCTCACTTACTGCTTGGTCTAGACGACTTTAAGTAGAAAGCACGACTTTCATAAGTTTTGACCTTACAGTCTCAATTTAGATTTCTCCTTTCGGCGTTCTAGCTACTTCACGCATCACCCAGCCTAGATAGTCTTGAGTGGAAAATATGATTTTAATGTTTTTGACCTCACGGTCAAAATTAAAATTTCACCCTTCGGTTTTCAAAACCGTTAACTACCCACCACTTGACCAAAGCAACCAGCTAAGCCTTCACCTCTAAGCACTAATTTTGAATTAATTTCAAAACCCTCTAAATGAGGTTAGATTTCAAATTATTTTCAAAGTCCTCTAGATGAGGTCTGATTTCAAAATGTTTATGAAACAAGGTCAGATCTTCATAAGTTGTTTGGTAAAGTAATATTACAGAGAATTCTTATTGTAACTATTTTGCACAAAGGCTCGGGTCAACTTTATAATGGGAACGGAATTACGAGCCAAGACAAAGCATAATATAACACCATTCTTTCCAAAGTTCACCTCATACCGACTATATAAGGTGAACTTTGGGGGGCTTGTGTTACATCATAATTTATACCAAGCACAATTACGAACATTCAAAAGGAAAGCTCCTTGGCTTGTAATTCTGAGGCCCATTATTTGGTTTCCACTGAGAGCTTAGGCATTAGGCTCAATATCCAAGAGCACGAGATTCGAAAGCAAGAGCAAAGATGTCAATGAGGATCAAGACTATTGTCCAATTAAGACAACAAGCTCAACTGAGAGCAGCAACTACCGAGACTAAAGATATTTCAACAAGTATCAACAATCAATTGCTCATGTAGCCTTAGACTGAGATCAACGACTAAGGTAAATGAAAGGAATCAAAGGAGCTATATATAAAAGCACCACATCAGCAATCTGCATCAAACTGCTTTCAACAAGTTGATGACAAGTGTTTAAATCAAAGCTGCACATGACAAGCTAGGTCATTTTTCTTAGAAGAAGGCTCTCCATCAATGGTGTTACGGCATATTGGTTATAAATAGACGGCAATCCCAAGGCACGAGGGATCTTCGGGTATAACAAAAAATTGACATAAAATCTTACTTGTACTTTCCTATATTAGAGCTCTATTCAAAAACTCTTTAATGGCAAAAATGCCAAAACTCAATGTAAAAAGCCATCCAGCTATATAAGAGTGACTAAATAAGGAAAGGAAAGTGTATGTAGGGACTTTTGGCCCGAACCACTATAAAAGTCTCGGTGTTATTTACATTCTACACTTCGCCTTCTTCATATATACTAATATTACTTTATGGTCTAGCAACTTGAATTCAAGATTTAGCTATGACACGTCTCGGCAATCTCTTCGCCAGGTCTAATATCTTATTCGACTCTCTAAGACATACCTTTGAACTTTGGGTGTTGGCGTTGATGAAATTCTGCACTAACACCTATATTAGATCTCTATTCACAAACTCAATAATGGTAGAAATGTCTAGATTTCATGTAATAAGCTTCTCGTCTAAAAAAGAGTAAGTAAATAAGGAATGGACATTGGACGTAGGGACTTTCGGCCTGAACCAGTATAAAAACTCTCGGTGTTATTTACTTTCTGCACTTTATCTTCTTCTCGTTTACCATCACAACTTTATAACTCTACCTTCCATAACTCCAACTTATTTACTTCAAGTATCGGTAACCTCATACCCAGGACCTATAACTCAAGTATATTTCAGAGTTATATCATCGAATCTCTGGTTGTTAGTGTAGACGAAATTTTATGCTAACAAAGAGCTTCAAAGCTTTATATTTTGTTTATGAAAGTGGACTGAAATGAAAGGAGGAAAGTATTATCTTTATCCCAATGGATAGTTAGGCTACCAGCCCATTCCCCTCTTCTTTATTAAATTCTTTTTAGTTAAGCTTTATTTAAACAATAGGTCCCAATAAGTAAATATTCACTCAAGTACTTATCAAATTATATTGGTTAATCTCATGATAATCGCATAAGTATTGTTCTTAAAATTAATTCCTTGATTAACTATTTAATAATTTATGAGGTGTTACATATTTGATATTCAATTTTGGGTATTGATAGGGAAGATGTCTTAGGATATATGGACTCTTGAATTTGATTGTTGCCGGAATGCATCCAATGAGACATTTGCTTTAATCATCTCGATCGAAGGTTAAGATGATCGATCCATCATCAAACTCGAGCCACGAATCTTGTCTCTCTCCTTATCACCTCTTTCCCATAATTGTGTTAAAATCTATAATTGTTCGTAGACAACAAAAAGGAGCAATGATAATGCAGGGAAGAACAAACTTGAGTTTGAGCATGGATTGGCAATGATTGTGACATGGAAAGTTGTAAAGTAGCAGGGACGATCATAGTCAAAACGCGGAGGTGGCCTACTTTACAATGTCGAGATTTAAAATGGGTTCGAGATTGGAAAGTTTTGACACAAAATTTAAGCTTCTGTTCAAGCCCATTGGCGGTGCAGTTCTTATGGATCGGTGCCTATTGACGGTCAAGGTTTGGCAAAGGCACGATAGTGGAAGACTGGAACTGGTATTGGCAAGGATGAAGTCGAAGGTTGGAAACTGGGAAGCGAAGGATGAAAATTTTCTAAGTGTTGGTTAAATATGGAAATTTTCCATTTGATCGATGCTAATCCATATGGATTGGTACCAACCGATATAAATAGTCATAAAAAATAGAAGTCTACCTAATCAAGGAATGAATAGCTTTCTAGAAATCCTTGGTGATAATCAAAAACTTTGAATAGAAGACATCAACATTTATGTCTTTCGATAAGATGTGATTTGGTTACTACGTGAAATGATATGCCAATATTCTCAAAGAAGATGTAGCATTTCATAAAACTAGTTCAGTTGATGGAAGTGTAATTGCAGATCCGGATTCGATCTCTTTTCTCGATTCAAAGCATGCTTTGTGTTCACAAAAGCATGCGTGCTTTGGGGGTCATCTTGTGTTCGAATCAAGTGACATTGCAATGAATCTGGGCTATTAAATGATGAAGGAATATATCAAGAAGCTTGGAAAAGATCAAAATTAGAGGATTGATAATTTTGGCTAAGTATGGAAAAACTACTATTGGTCGGTACTAATCGACCTGGATCGATACTGAACGATATAATAATTGTTGTTGGCTCCACTATGCTACTATATGGACTCAATATTTAAGGTTGAAGAAGAAAAGACAAGTGATCTGACATCGTTTGGTGCCGAGCGATCAAATTTGACTATTTTGTCCATGATGTTCCACAGTTTGAAGACTTAAGCTATTTTGAAGCGGGGTTGAAGAAAAGTCAACCATATCCATGGGTATTAATCCATATGGGTCGATATCGACCCATCCACCCATTAGGAAATCCGTAGTTTCGATTCATTTTTCATGTTGGAAATTCATGTAACGACCTGTATTTTTGGCAATTAAAAATATTAAAATTAGTAAGATTTTTGGAATTTAATATTGTGAGAAATTAAAATTTATGATTTATAAATGGAACAAATTATTAGAATATAATTTAATAATGTTGATTGAATGAAACTGACAACTGTTTAACGTAATTTTAATTAATGGTAATAGTAAAGGTTAATAATGAATAAAATTAAATGTTGAATTAAAAAGAGAAATCATAGGTTATTTAATTTAATTGGTTTAACATGCAATGAGAAATCAATTATTTAGTACGTAGATTTAGTGACCTTTGTTTGTAAACAATAAATTTTGAAAATGTGTTTAGATTACTAAGATGTAACAATTGTTTGTTCCAATTTCGTTATTAAATCCATTTGAAATTTAATGTAATTAAATATTGTAGTTAATATAAGAAAAGATTTTAATTGTAGAGTTTAAGTGAAATAAAATGGAAACTTAAGTTAATAAATAAATTACATAAGGAATTATTGATTTAATATAAAGAACATGTAAATCAAAATAATAGAATTTGTTGAAATTTAAAATATAATAAACTGGGGTTTTATTATTGTTGTAATTTAATGTTGTAATTAATTTAATATTTAAATCTTGAAATTAACATGAAAATTGAATTTCAAAAGATCATTAAATTTCTATGTCATCAAGAATGATGAAAATTGTTAACTTTTAAATTTGAATTTAAATGTGATTAAATTGATTTTTAAAATAGTTTGTTTTAATTAACGAGTAAATATAGTCTTTTTGGGAACTGTCTCGGATTTCGACGAAACCAGTTTCATTACATCCGTAATAGTGAATTTTATAGGATTCCAAGTTTCGTAGCAATCGGACTTATCGTTTGATCGTGCGGGCTCGAAACGTGTAGAAATCAATTAAAGGAATTTAATTAAAATAATTTGATTTTAAAAGCTAACTTCTATATACAATGGAATTAGGGTTTCAAATTAGTTTCATTGAGTTTAAAAATATTAAAAACCTATATTTCGATATATGTGATGACCTACTTTCGTTTCAGGAACGAAACAGGCTTTTCGGGTCTTTGCTATCGCTTCGACCCAATTCGATCCGTTCCATCCATTTTTATCCATCTTTTCCTATATATATGTTGTTATAAATCCTAGCAATGATTTATTCTATTTTCTATATGTACAATTTCTATCTCATATATTCCTCCTCAATGGCAGATATCTCAAAACCCTAAATTACAATTCCAAATCAAATCGAAAATTCAAACTGCTCAAATCCTATCATATTATATATCATCGTGAAGCTCTCGACGAATGGAATTTGCGATTGGAATTCGTTTTTCGAATGGAGGTTCCGTTTGTCCAGAAATCAGCGATTTATTCTCGGTCGTTCATTTTTGGGTTTGGATTCAACGGTGGATTTACAACGATTCGACGATCGAAAAGCACTACTTGGTAGAGGAGAACATGTGGAGTCAATCTACGGTGGTCGATTGTCATAGATCGCCATGAAATCGCCAGATCTGGCGATGAAAGAGGCGGAAGCAGTGGCCCAATTGGGGGCGCCGGAGGACGTCGTGCTTAGCCAGAGGGGCCGGCCTGAGGCGTGGGTGACGGCGGCAACACCTGATCTGGACGTTGGTGAGCGTAGGCGCGGCGTTTTGGAGGTGATGTCAGCAGCCTGGACTTGAAGGTTGGGTGCGTGATTGATCTGTAGGGTTGAGATAGTGAGGTAAATTATGATTTTGCCCCTCTAGTTTATTTAATTTAATTTTAAAATTTCAAACTTCTAACCCTCGTAACTTTTGCATACGAACTTGGATTTGCATGCAGTTTCTTCCATTGGATTTGTATTGAAATTCCAAACAACATGGAATGAGTTTGGTTGAATTAGGAGACTATTCACATTTTGGGCTTTTATTGGATTTTTAATCGGCTATAAATCAAAGTGAGTGATTAAAACCACTTACGCAATACTAAATCTTCTTATGTTAGTTGAATTAAATTTAAGAAGTGAGAAGAATTTTATTGATTTCCGTTTGGTAGTTAAATTGATATTTTAATTGAAATTGAATTTTATATTGAATCAAATTGACAGTTAAATTTGAAATTGAATTTGAATTGCTAGTTAAATACCCGATATTGATAACTAGTTAATTATTGTGATTTATTGGCTGATTTGGATGTTGACAGTGATGGATGTCTATTTGTTGACATTTTA
This sequence comes from Allium fistulosum, assembly GCA_030737815.1. Lineage (NCBI taxonomy): Eukaryota > Viridiplantae > Streptophyta > Magnoliopsida > Asparagales > Amaryllidaceae > Allium > Allium fistulosum. The sequence continues at coordinate 1,239,330,979 of CM060903.1, read as the reverse complement.
GATGATTGGACGTTTACTTATTTTTATATATCTTTGTTATCACTCTGTATATTAAGTGACAGAATATAAACAGTTATTTGCATTATTTCGAATAAATTAAGAAATAGGTTGAAATGATGTATACCCATGAAACATTGATTTGATTGAAATGATATATATCCATCCTTGAGATTAAAATTGAAATAACTGATCACTTGGCCATTGGATAGAAAATTATATACGGACACCGGATTGGTTAAATTAAATGGTTTTAAAACTTGAATTTGGATTTGGTTAAAGGATATTGTTTTAAAGGAAATAAATTATGGATTATATGAATTGAATTATTTCTAATCAAAACTTTGAAATGTTTAAACTGAAATTGGTTAAATGGAAATTGTTTTAAAGAATTGAATTGGAAATGTGAAGTTATAATTGATATATGAATTTAATTTTGGAAATTGAATTATTTTAAAGATTTGGATTATAAAATTGAACGATGAGGTTTAAATTTTATTTAGGTGGTTTAAATCAGTAAATTGAAATTGGACTTGAATTTATATGAATTGAAATGATTTAAAATAAGAATTAGATTGAAATTTAAATCATTGAATTGAATTGTTGAATCGAATTTGAAGTTAAAAATGAACGTTTCTGAAATTGAAGTTAATTCGAATTGAAATTGAAATCAAGTTGATTTGAAACTAATTCGAAATTGAGTCAATTGAATTAAAAGATTCAAAATTGAGCTTGGTTGATTTGAAATTTGGGCATGGACCCAGATTTGTTGAAATGGAAAGAAATAGTTTGACTTGATATTATTTTCAAAATATATTATTTTAATATAAACTATTTAAAATCTATTCTTTTTAATATTCAAATTATTTAGATTTTCCAGACTATTTTACTATATAAACCATTTTCAATACTCAAACCATTTTATATTAAACTATTTCAAATCTCTAAACTATTTATAACTATTCAAACTATTTTCTAAAATTTCAAACTGTGCAAAGTTGGAATGTTTATATTTAAATCGTTGATTTAAATGCGAATGTGGTTAAATGAGGTTATAACCTAAGTTGGGATTTCAAATGATATTTTCAAGTGAAAATGACATATTTTGAGTAAATATGGTGTTTTGAAATGAAGTGATATTTTTGAAGTGAATATGATATTTTGATATCAAATATGAATCGTTTTTGAAATGTAAAAGATCCATGTAACGACCCCACCGCTATGCTAAGTTTAGCAAAAAACATTACAAGAAATGTCGTCTGCTAATCCGGAGAATACGGCTGGTTAAGGGCGATCGAATGTGAATATATCTTTATACTAATACTGACACGTCTCATTTACCTTTCTGAGGATCTGAACTAAAATTTAGACGTGTACAATATTAATACAAAGTAATAAACACGCTGATTAAAAATATTTAGAACAGTATATAATATAGATAAATCAGAATCAGAGTCACAGATCACAGCGGAATAATATACATCATCATATATGTAATAGAATGCAAGTCTACAAAATATCGGTACTAGACCCATAAATATATACATCATATCCAAAATCTTGTATCAGGTACAAAGTTACTACTATTCAATATAGATGACATAAACTCCTAACTATCGATATATACAAGTATGAAGTAAACTAAAACTATCAAAATAGTCTACTTCAATGCTAGCCCAAAATCCAAAGGTCATTGGATCCCTGTACTTGTAAAGTCTTGGTCTGACCTGAGTATTAAATAATAAATGGGTCAGACTATATCTAAATAAAAGGTGAGATAATGCTATTGTAACTTTATGACTAAAAATAATAAGCCATATAAAATATTCCAAATAAACAATCATAATAAGGCATATTAATTAATTTCACTATTTCATAAATCCATAAATGACTTAAGTCTAGAATAAGTCATTCCAAAATATGCCTAATACCCAAAAATTCAAAAAGGCATATCAAACCAATAAATATAGATCTCAAAATTCTGACTTAAAAATAACCAAATAAGTCATAAATAAAATATGCCCAAAACAAATTTCAAATAAGGCATATTTAAAAAATCACCATTTCACAAATACATATCAAGTCTCAACAGACTATCATCTCAAAATATGGTGATAATCAATTCAAAATTCCTCAGAGCAAAAAAGGATACAAAATATCCATACTAAAAATCTCTGAAGAAATAATCATCAATAATGAAATAATAATGGTAGTCATCTATCAGTTTAATACGGTGACATGAATTCTACCGAAAGAGACCCGCAACATAGGAAGGAAGCCTTCTGAAAGAGACTGCAGATTAGGGACACCACTCAAAGAAAAGAGCAGCCGTGTATCTAATCTGTCCTATGCAAATTTACCTTCTGAAAGAGGTAAACATTGTCTAACTGTATAAAACAAAATAAATTGATAGATTGTAGTATCTATAGACTACGATGCATGTAAAACTCTACCTTCCGAAAGAGACAGCCGTATTTACACCACAACAGATCTTCCAAAAGAGATCCGCCTACCAAATCTAAAAATGTATCGATTCTCAAATCGATGAAAAATGAGTTATCTTCACTCGGGGATCTATCGGTCTGAAATCCGAACACCCCAAGATAATACAACTCTAAGTGTTAATTACTATCACTCCATAACTACAAGTATTTAGCTAACTGTCTCGTACCAGAAAGTAATTTCAAGTATTTACTAAAAGCTAGTAATTTCCACTCAAACTCTATTTAACAAATTATAATAATAATCGAAAGAATTGTAAAAAAGTGTCCCATACCACCCGATAATGCAATCGTTTATTAAAATTCTTTGTTTCATAGAAAATCACGAAATTCAACAGAAATCCAATTCAAGCTTACATAAAAATAGCCAAAAGCTAAATAAAATAAAGGCCAACAATAGTTTATAAGTTGAGAGTAATTAATATAATTTTATCATATAGAAAATGATTTCTAAAATATTTTATCTATAATTTACTTTTTAAACTTATATTGCTTTTGAAATCCAATAACTCATATATATAAAAAGAGAAGAGTTACAAAGTTTTAATCTTAAAATAAAATTTCTTTATTAGGTCTTTGAATCAAAACAATGTTTTAATAATTGACTTTATTTCAAATCTATATAGATATATATATATATATAATATTACTTCGTAAACATTATAAAACCATAAACCAATTATAAACTTTAATTTTATCATATAGAAAATTAATATAATTTTATCATATCGAAAATGATTTCTAAAATATTTTATCTATAATTTACTTTTTAAACTTATATTGCTTTTGAAATCCAATAACTCATATATATAAAAAGAGAAGAGTTCCAAAGTTTTAATCTTAAAATAAAATTTCTTTATTAGGTCTTTGAATCAAAACAATATTTTAATAATTGACTTTATTTCAAATCTATATAGATATATATAATATTACTTCGTAAACACTATAAAACCATAAACCAATTATAAACTTAAAAATCTTAGTTAATTTTATTTTTAAAACAAAGCTTTGCTTTTCATAATTTATAACTTACTTTATTTTGAAATCTATTTAAATACATATACATACAAATAAAGATATAATTTTCTCAAAGGCCTTCAAACTCTTTTTTAAAATCATTTAAATAGCTTTTATAACTAAAATTATATGAAATTGAATTTTATTACTTTCATAATCACTTTTATAAAATAATACTATATTTTATCTTTTTCTTCTAAGCATTTCCAAAATTATATACTTATAAATAAAAAAATGTGAAATGATTTTGTAAATAAATGTTACCTATTTGTGAAAATTTTAATTGGAAATTTTAAAATAACAATAAGTTAAGACGATAATATAATCTAACTATATATTTTATAAACTAAATTCCAATAAGGATCAAAATAGATAAAATCTCATTTTTTGAAATTCATTTTAAAACATTTAAATAATTGAAAGAATAAATCCATCAAAAATTCAACTATGAGAGCTATCATCGCTCTATAAAATATCATATCAAATATGAAATTATTTATTAATCTGAGTTGCTTTCCAGCAAACTCCAATCATACAAACAATGTATGTGTTTTCATCCATCAACCTAAACTTGCAATAAACAATATAAGTTTAATATATAACCTTATTTTAACTATTTAACTCATTTGTAAACATTGGTTCAAACCAATATTTCAAACATTCTATTCAACCAAGTCAAGCATCACCCAATTGGAATTACGTCATTAATTTTTTTTTATTCAAATTCGATCATTTAATCACTACCAAAATTTTTGCAATTCATAATTAAACTAATTCAATAATTTGAATTCAACAATCATCAACTAAATTACCATATCGCGGCATGTATAAGGATAGTCATTTATTTAAATATAAAAGTGTGAGTTAAAAATAACTCACCTTGAGCAATTGCTCGCTTAAGATCCTTCATCAATCTCTGTTTGGATCAAATTCCAATTGTTGCAACTCTAGTGGCAGCCCTCCACGCACGTCGCAAAGATTTCAGTCACACATCGCCAACTATCCGTTGTAAGTCCATAACCCCGACCATCCATTTCTAACTGCAACCACCAAGAAGCTGACTCGTCGTTTGATGCCACACGATGCTCCAGGTCGTCGTCGCCTTCTACCTCTCACGCGTCACACACTCACTTGCTGGCCACAATCAAGTGTCAATTCCCAGTCGTGCTCCTCTAATTCGTCGCATGACCCATCTCGAAGTCGCATACGTTGTCGCCCCTCACGCCTCTCCCTCCTCGCGTCGTTAAATGCTGCATGCATCTTTTATTTTCCCGCAGTCAAATTCGCGATTTTGAAATGGGGCATTAGGGCTAAATGAAATTACCGATGAACGGTTTTGGAAGAAGTGGATAACGACGGATTGAAGGAAGATTAGGAATAAGGTTATCTGGATAGAGGGCTTGGTGGGTTTTAATTCAATGGCCCAAAAAGAAAATCAAGTTTAAGTTAACCTTATAATGTTAGCATCTCAAAAGTTTCACACCGATTTACATTTTTTTTATGATATATATATATATATATATTCTATTTATACCTTAAAATATTTTATATTCAATGATAATACTTTAATCTAGCTTAGTATAACTTCTAAAAAAATATATTTAATTAATTCAATTTGAAAAAAATTAAAATCCATTATTAACTAGAATTCATTTAAATAAAACCTTATTTTCAAAATACTAATGATCAAAAATTTAATTTGAATACTTTTATTTTAATTAAACCAATATAATGTTGCAGCTTCTAAAACAGAGTTGTTACAAACCAACCGGTGTGAAAAACAACGTTTGGTTGTTAAAGAGACCGGGGTTGTAACGACCTGGTTTTTCGACGCTCGAAAATCGACATTAATACGTTCACTGTATCAAATGCCGAACAATCGGATGCCGGAAAATCGAACCATTAGGGTAAAAGAAGAAGGAAGTAGAAGAAGAAATAGAAACAACATCAGAATCTCACAACGCAGCGGAACAATATAAAACAGATATACTTCTTTCTGTAACAGCTCGCAAACCCGTACCCCTTGAGTCGACACTATTCTCCATCAAATCAACTCAAAATGAACGGAAGTACGAACCATTAGGGTTAAACAAGAAGGAGGTAGAAGAAGAGAAAAACAAAACAACATCAGAATCTTACAATCGCAGTGGAATAATATATAATAGATAAATGAATGATCTTTAAACAAAGAACTATATCTGCTATAAACATTACATCATCAGAGTACAACAAAATTCAGAGCACACAACTGGACAGTTATCATAACCTGTCCTCACAAAAACCGACTATGTAGTTTTCAACGCGTTTACGTATCGTACGATCACACGACAACTCCAAAAGCTATGAAATTTGAAATCCGATAATAATACAATATTATGGATCTAATGGAACTGGTTCCGTCGAATTCCGAGACTGTGCCTCGGAAGGCCATTTTTAAATATCGACAGCTCTATATTTTATTTTTTCAAGCAACTGTTTATATTTCTTTTGAAATGCTTTGATAGGGGTCTCTTATTGGCATACTCTCTGTCAATATTGGAACCACTTTAACAAGTGTGTATGCGGTGGATGTTATCCGGAATGAAGTGGTTGAATTGGAGGCGTTTGTTGGATTTGAAGAAAGAGAACGATGATGGATGACCCCGACACTTGTGCCAATTTGAAATGACTAAAACGGGATGGCTTGTCTGGGCCAAGTGGGCTAGCTACCCCTAGCTAACACACCTCTTCGTATGACTATACTGATTATGACTTGATCGGTGCACCTTGATTTGATTTTGGAGGTGTTGGACGCGGTGGGCGGTCGTGGCTATGATGCGTTACCACCAGCCCTGCAACCCGAACTGGTATTATCCAACCTTGGGCATTGCCTCATGTGCATTTTCATACTTTTATCCTTATACGCACCCACTACAATTTTCTTTTAGTATGGTACCTATAGGGCAGTCACTAGCTACCGATGTTGTAGGTTGTGTTACAGGACATGCATAGACTGCCTGCTTAAAAATGTGTTAATAGGGATTAATGTAAAGCCTTAACGCTATTTTAATATTTATTTTATTGATAGACACTAGATTTATAGCGTATCTTACTAGATATAGATAGTTTAACCGATCCTTAGGAGATGGAAAGTCCTGTAACATCTCTTAAGTTGTTGCACTCACATTGTACACTTGATTGGAGATGGAAAATCCCGTAACCATCTCTGAAGCTATTACACTCATATTAAATTGTTATTGGTTTAACTTACATAAGAACACTTAGTTCTGGCTTAAGTGTTTTTTCTTTCCATTACGCTGGGGTCAGCCTGAGTATTTCAGTGTTGAAGACATTATTCCTTGAAGATGGAGTTTTCTAGACGTATTTACTATTATTATTTCGCTGCATTATTTTGGTATGTTTATTGATTGTACTCTGACTATGTTGTAAAAGTTGTGTAATCAAATGTATATTGTAAAACAGCTTCATGAACTGTTTATTTGATTATTATATTTTGTCATTCCGCTGCGAGATTCTGTGTTTTGTTTTACTTCTTTTCTCTTAATTTTCTTTTTAAATCCCATTAACAATCCTCACTTTTGAATGGTTTGAGTTAGACATGTGTGGTTTATTGTCGATTTAAACCGTCCAAAAAGGTAGGACGTCACAGTTGGTATTAGAGCTTTGGTTTAGAGATACCTTAGCCTGATTTGGGGGTTAACTCATTAGAGATAGGGTTATTAATACCCTAAAATGAGTTTGAGTGTATATATATGCGAGAGAGCGTATTTTTTTGTGTTATAAAAATGTTTTGTATTGTGTTAATTTGTTCAGTTGAGTATTTATAAATTATGGTCGGTACATAGGATGTTATGGCATGGATAGGGATTTCTAAACACTTGAACAGAGTAAACCGACCAATATTGTTTTAAAAATAGGTAAATGAAATAATTTTTACCTAGTATTATATTTTGTATTTAAACGAATAAATTTTTCACAAATTGACGTAGTTATTTTTGGTGTGTTATTTGTTAGGAAATGATAATATTTGATTATTGTCATTTATGGTTGGTTAGTCAAGGTCTTAAACCCATTGACTATTGTATGTTATAAGAAATTGTAATTTTATAAATATGGTATAAATTATGATTCACATATAAAATGAATTTAAATGGAAATTTGAGAACTTAAATTCTGACGTTTTGAAATTGTTTTTCAATGATTTTGAAAAAATATATTAGCATTATTTGGAAGTATTTTCAGATAGAAATATTTCCAATAAGATTTGAAAGAAATGTTTTAAAATTTTAAAAAGGAAGTAAGTTCTGTACTCCACTCTTCTGTCGCTGGAAAATAATTTCGGTGATGACGGCCGCATCATCGACATTCATTTTCGAGTCTCAAAGTGGGAGAGACCACTTAGTAGCTTTGCTACGCATTTGGTTCGATAAACAGATTTCGACTTAAAATTTCTAAATATGATTTGATATACAAAAGATATGAGTATATATATTATTTCAAAATGATTTGAAATGAACCCAGTATTTAAATTCTTAAGTTCATGTTAATTAATGATCTTCGATTATAGAAATAAAGTGGAATTCTAATAGTTGGAAACTTCTAAAATGAGAAATAAGAAATTAAGAGCTAAGTATTTAAGGAAACTGTAAAGAAATTGGAGATTTGTAACTTGTAAATTAAAAGATAATGAAAATTAAGAAGATGTAATGAATAAGATAAATTTGTAAAACACTCAATTACATTCTGAAAACATATATAAAACTTAGGAGAAATGTTAAAAAAAAGTTGAAATGTTAAATATGAATATGTAATATAATACTATACAAGTGAAATCTTAAGTAACAAAAATGATTCATAATGTATTTAACATTAAATGATACTATATAAGAAAAAATAAATGTGAAATAAAAAGTAGAAACACTTAAGTATGAAATGATTCATTTATGAATATTAAAATTAAATGGAAATCATGTTATATAAGTAAAAAATAAATGTGAATTAAATTGCAAAGAAACTTATATAATATTTTAAGAATTGATTTATTGATGTTCTAAATAATTGAATGGGAAATAATCTATGTATGTAAATGAATGTAAATTAATAAGAGATAACCTTGTATGAATGAAATAAAATAAATTATGTTAGTAAATGATGTGTTAAAGAAACCAATAGAATAAACTAAAATAATATTTAAAATTCTTTGTTGTTTGGCTTATGGGATGTTTGGGGAATGATACTTCATTTTGTTTGAGGTTGTATGAATAATCTATGAAGTAATTATCTAAGGCTGTTGAGCGCAAGTTACACTTGGTAGTTTATTTATCACCCTTGTATGATAAAGAGTTTCTGAACCTGAACAAACCATTAGTTTTTGGTTGCTATGGATGTGTGATGGATTCTTTGGTTGCATATAATGGTCATACTACTTTTGTTGAATATGATTATTATATATTATGTGTTGTTTGTGCTATTGTTAAGAACAACTAATATATTAATCTTTTATATAGTTTAATAGTTTTTTGAATTATGCAAGTAAGATGCAGGTTTATGGAAGCAATAGCAATTGCTTTGGGTTCCATAAATAGAGTTTGTTTGCTCAACAAATAGGTACGTTTTCGGATTACGGTTTTGTAGCTGTATTTTATTATTTTCCCATGGTTTGGGATGCTTTTTAATTGAAATAAGATATATACAATGTAATTATTGATATCGTTATTTTTCCGGACCTAGCTGCGCAAAGGAGATGCTGCCGAAATTTTCCGTAAATTTAGGACTTAGAAAATTTTGTGGAAGTTGAGTTATTTTCAAATTTATATTAAACTTTAATATATAAGTTAAATTGTTTAAATTGATTATTTTGAATAAATATATCAAATTCTTGATTCCTTCTTATTCCTTTTTGGGGACAAAAGTTTTGAGTGGGGGAGGTTGTAACGACCCATATTTTTGCCAATTAAAATATTAAATTTAATAAGTTTTTGGAATTTAATATTGTGAGAAATTAACATTTATGATTTATAAATGGAATAAACTATTGTAATATAATTTAATAATGTTGACTAAATGAAATTGACAACTATTTAATGTAATTTCAATTAATGGTAATAATAAAGGTTAATATGAATAAAATTAAATGTTGTATTAAAAAGGGAAATCATAGGTTATTTAATTTAATTGGTTTTAATATGCAATGAGAAATCAATTATTTAGTACGTAGATTTAGTGACCATTGTTTGTAAACAATTAATTTTGAAATGTGTTTAGATTACTAAGATGTAACAATTATTTATTCTAATTTCGTTAATAAATAAATTACATAAGGAATTGTTGATTTAATATAAAGAACATGTAAATAAATATAATAGAATTTGTTGAAATTTAAAATATAATAAATTGGATTTTTATTATTGTTGTAATTTACCGCTATAATTAATTTAATATTTAAATCTTGAAATCAACATGGAAAATTGAATTTCAAAAGATCATTAAATTTCTGTGTAATCAAGAATGATGAAAATTGTTAACTTTTAAATTTGAATTTAAAAGTGATTAAATTGATTTTTAAAATAGTTTGTTTTAATTAACGTGTAAAATTAGTCATTTTGGGCGCTGTCTCAGATTTCGACGAAACGAGTTTCATCGGATCCGTGATAGTGAATTGTTACAGGATACCAAGTTTCGTAGCGATCGGACATATCGTTTGATCGTGCGAGCTCGAAACACGTAGAAATCTATTAAAGGAATTTAATTAAAATAATTTGAGTTTAAAAACTAACTTCATTATACAATGGAATTAGGGTTTGAAATTAGTTTCATTGAGTTTAAAAATATTAAAAACCTATATTTCGATATATGGGATGACCTACTTTCGTTTCGGGAACGAAATAGACTTTTCGGGTCTTTGTTATCGCTTCGACCCAATTCGATTTGTTCCATCCAACCTTATCCATCCTTGCCTATATATATATATATATTGTTATAAACCCTAGCAGTGTTTTATTCTATTTTTTGTACATACAATTTCTATCTCATCTGTTGTTGGGTGAATTCTTACCCGGAAGACCTCGAGACCCAGAGACGTAATCCATTCGGCAGACCATATTCGGCAGTCCTCCCTCGAATCCATTCGGCAGAACTCATTCGGCAATCCTCCCTCGAGTCCATTCGGTAGACCTCCATCCGGCAACTACCACCGGTCCAACCTCACCATTCCACCACCGGACCAACTACCACCGGTCCAACCTCACCATTCCCCCACCGGACCAACTACCACCGGTCCAACCTCACCATCCCACCTCCGGACCAAGTGATGCCGAACCAAGTCATACCAGGACAGATCACATCAGCCCAGGCCCACCTGCGACCATACATATCCTGGACCCCTACCCCTAGCCTCACTCTATAAATAGAGGGGCAAGGGTACAACAATGGGGACAAGTTTGAGAGCTCAAGCACGGAGAGAACTTTCAAACAACTTTCTTTTACTTGTATAAAAGCTTTGTACTTGTAATCAAAACAAGAGAAGAGAAATAACATATAAAGTGGACGTAGGCACATTCTGGCTGAACCACTATAAATCTGCGTGTCTTTTTATAGTTTAGCCCCTACTTTTCATATATTTGCTTAAATCACCCAAATCACTAAGAACAACATAAGATCTACTAAATCATACAACTTTGAGGTGTTTGTCCATTTTTTGTGCAAACATTTTTGGTGCTTTCATTGAGAGTTGAACTCAGGAGCTTCAGCTTCATCTACTTAACGAGTTTTCCTAACAGCATCGTCCGCCGCTTGGAAAACATGCCTCCCAAACAGAGAAAAGATGTTAACAAAGGAAAAAACATCGCATCCAGTAGCCTTCCTGATCCAGCTATCGCGAATCAAGTAAATCGTCCTCCTCCAACAACGGTAACAAATAAAGGACAGGCTAACCCAACCACTCCTGCCACAGAACAGCCTGCAGCAATTACTAGGGCAGATTTGGACAGAGTTGTTGTTGAAGTAACTAACCGCTTCACGTCCCAGCAGGAAGCCTTGGTGGACCATCTCATGTCACGCTTGAGGGACGCTGAAGAATCCAACCGCAACACTGAATCATGGGGCGAGTCCCAGTCTGGAGGATCTCAGAGACAGCAAAGATCTTCCTTCTTCGAAGGAGCTAACGGCAGAAGTAGCCGTGGTAGGAGCCGAGACCGAGCCCAGCCCGAAGTTAGGCCTGAGGAAACGTTTGGTACCGAACCCAACAGGGAAGGTACCGGGCGAAGGTCAACTGCAGCTGAGCCTGTCATGCTGCCTAACCATAGAAACACCGGTGAACGGGGCCGAGCTAGAGTTCAGCCCGAAGTTGGACCCGAGGAAGTGCTTAGATTAGAACCCGACAGGGGAAGATCAAGGCAAGGGCCAACTGTAGCTGACCCAAGCATGCTCCCAGAAGATCAAAGGCAGCCACTGGAAAATATTAGGAATGATAGACGATACCATCCCTACAGGTTGTCTGGACGAGATCAACCCCACAGAACAGAACCAAACTCATTTCTGTCTGCTCCAAATTCTGATGAAAGGATGGCGCGCTTATTCAGAGAGTGTGTCCAACGGGAGCAAAGAGATCGAGGGATAGGCGCTAGGGTAACCAGCCCTTTCGCCCGCAGTATCGAAGTTGCTATCACCCCCCGAGAATGGAAGATGCCAACAATGGAACCCTACAAAGGAACCTCCGATCCCGTTGTACACTTACAGAGATACACACAGCATATGCTCATGAGTGGAGCAACAGAGGGAGTACTGTGCAAATGCTTTCCGCTCTTCTTAGCAGATCTTGCTACCTCCTGGTTCTGTCATCTACCCCAAGGATCCATCAGCTCATGGGAAATGTTGAAAGAAAAATTTATCAGTCAGTTCCGCATTCATGTGGAGCAACCTAAGGACGCTTATTCCTTATCCGGCGTCAAACAGAAACCTGGAGAAAAGCTGCAGCAATATCTAACTAGATTCAACGCCGCAGCAGCCGCAGTTCAAGACGCCGATGAGAAGCTTATCCTGATGGCCCTCTGCAGTGGGGTGCATCCGGACACTAAATTTGCTAGAAGATTGACAAAAGAAAAACCAGCTACTTTACCCGATTTCTTCCATGAAGCCGGGAAATACATGAGGCTTGAGGATGCTGCCATTGAGGGGCAGTCAGGACAGCAAAGTAAGACGACCCATGGCAACGCCCCTGCTGTGGCGAGGGACGCTCGATGAAATGATTCCAGAGACAATGCTGGGGGCAAGAAAGTAGAAAAACGCCTATATCGGCCAGGACCAAGATTCGACTCTTACACCCCTTTGAACGAGACCGTCGAAAATATCTTCCTTGCCACCCAAGGCGAAGTTAGATACAAATGCCCACCATACAAGAAGGAATCAGATAGCGCACAGAAATCTGGAAAATTCCGTCGCTTCCACGAATCCCACGGACATGATACCAACGAATGCCATCATCTCCGAGATCTGATTGAGGAACACATCAGAAGAAAGAAACTGGAACGCTATGTAAAAAGTCAAGACAGGACTCCAGCTCCTGCCAATGAAAACCCAAGGCTACCCTCACCAGGGACCGGCAGAGGCGACCGCAACGCTAGCAGCTCTAGTCAAGAGAAGATAGTGGTCCATACCATCTCAGGAGGTCCGCACATCGCAGACAGAAGTTGGAAAGAGATGGAAAGATATGGGAAGTCGCTTAGAGACAATAGAGACTGTGTCAATACGGTTATAGAAGAGCGCCACCCAAAGCGGAAAGAAAGTGATGACATCACATTCAGTAAACGCGACCTAGAAGGAAGACAGTACCCTCACATGGATCCCATGGTTATCTCTGCCCGACTCGGTCCCGCCGAAGTTTACCGAATCCTGGTAGACATTGGAAGCTCTGTAAATATCCTGTTCAAACACGCATTCGACAAAATGAGGCTATCAATGAAGGATGTATCTCCCTGCGATAAACCGCTGCACGGTTTCACTGGAGATGCGAAAATGCCCATCGGACAGCTGGACCTCTTCGTTGAAATTGGAAGCCATCCCCGCTCCGTTGTAAGAAAACAGACGTTTGTGCTGATCGAAAACCATTCGGCCTACAACGCCTTCCTAGGAAGACCAGCCCTATCTGACTTCCAGATTGTCCTAGCCCCGTGGTGCCTGAAAATGAAATTTCCAACAGACAATGGGGTAGGGGAAGTGGAAGGAGACCAAGATATTGCACGAGACTGCTATGTAACCGAACTTCGCAACAACCACAGGAGAGATAAAGGGAAAGGTGTAGAGATTGCCCTCTGCACAAAAAGCCTTGAAGCATAGCAACTAAAGAAAGCCCCTCCTCTTCGATACACCAGCGACCCTTTCAATGAATTAGACCCTAGGGACAAAGAGGAGGAGGCCACCGCCGAGCCTGCAGAGGCTATGGAGTTTATATCTGTAGACAAGCACGACTCAAGTAGGCTACTGAAAATTGGGTCGCAGCTGAAAACTGAATTGAAGGAACAACTCATTGATTTTCTCCGCCACAACTTGGATGTGTTCGCTTGGTCACACGCTGACATGACCGGAATCTCCCCCAACATAGCATGCCACGTATTAAAAATTGATCCTACCAAGGCGCCTGTAAAACAAAAAAAGAGAAGTATGGGGGCAGAGCGATCAGCAGCCCTCGATGAAGAAGTAAAGAATCTACTCGCCAATGACTTCATACGAGAAGCTATTTACCCAGAATGGATCGCCAACCCGGTACTAGTAAAGAAGGCTAATGGGAAGTGGCGGACCTGCATTGACTTCTCCAACCTAAACGACGCCTGCCCAAAGGATTGCTTCCCGCTTCCCAGAATCGATCAACTTGTAGACAGCACAGCCGGGCACGAACTCCTGTCTTTTATGGATGCATACTCAGGATATAACCAAATTCCTATGCATGCTCCCGACCAAGACCACACTAGTTTCATCACCGACCGGGGTTTATACTGCTACAAAGTGATGCCCTTCGGACTTAAAAATGCAGGAGCCACCTACCAGCGCCTCGTCAACAAGATGTTTGCGGGGCTAATAGGACGAACAATGGAAGTGTATGTAGACGACATGCTGGTAAAATCACGGAAAGCCAAAGATCACGTAAGCCACCTAGGCGAAATGTTCCAGGTACTTCGACAGTATGGAATGAAGTTGAATCCACTAAAGTGCTCCTTCGGAGTGTCATCGGGAAAATTCTTAGGATTCATCGTCCATGCCCGAGGGATAGAAGCAAACCCTGAACAAGTCCGAGCATTAAGGGACATCAAGATACCTTCCACCCGAAAGGAAATGCAAAGCCTAAATGGAAAAGTGGCTGCCCTAAGCCGATTCATCTCCAAAGCAACGGACAAGTGCGTCCCCTTTTTCGAAGCTCTAAAGAAAGATAAAGGAAAGTTCGAATGGACGGACGAATGCTTAACCGCTTTCCTTAACCTAATCGAACACCTCCAGAAACCACCGGTACTCTCGACCCCAAGCGAAGGCGAAGAATTATACCTATACCTTGCTGTGTCATCTCACGCTCTAAGCGCTGCCTTGGTAAGGGAAGATAACCGCATGCAACGACCAGTTTACTTCGTCAGTAAAAGGTTTACTGGGGCAGAAGTCAGATATCCTAAGCTTGAAAAGTTGGCATACTGTTTACTAATCACTTCACGAAAGCTGCGTCACTACTTCCAATCCCATTCCATCAAAGTTCTGACCGATCAACCACTAAGGCAGGTACTCCATCGTCCCGACACTTCCGGGCGACTACTTAAATGGTGTATTGAGCTGAGTCAATATGATATCACCTATCACCCTCGCACCGCCATCAAGGGACAAGCCATGGCTGATTTCATTGCAGAATTCACTACCAACGAGGGTAAGAAGCAACTGGAAATAACAGAAGATATCAAGTGGAATCTCTTTGTGGACGGTGCATCTAACGAACAAGGCTCGGGGGCAGGCGTGGTAATAATCACTCCCAGGGGAAATAAACTGCACTATGCTATAAGGTTGGAGTTCGCTGCCACCAACAACGATGCAGAATATGAAGCCGTAATAGCCGGATTAGAAATTGCTATCGAGATCGGAGCCAATTCTTTGTGTCTTCACAACGATTCTCAGCTTATCGTTAATCAAATACTAGGGGAATTCCAAGCTCGAGAAGAGCGACTCATAGCATATCTAAAGAAGACCAAGTCACTTCTCAGTCGATTGGACCACTACCTAGTCAAACACATCCCTCGGGAAGAGAACCAAGAGGCCGACGAATTGGCAAAGCAAGCAAGTATAAGAGACGTCGCCATCTTCGAGGCAGTAACTGTCTCAAGGCAAACGATCCCAAGTTTTGAGCAAGTGAATCTGATAGCTGCAACCGAAGAAGCAACTTGGACGACTCCCATCCGAGACTACCTACAAAATGGCACACTACCCGACGGGCGTAACGAAGTCAAGAAAATCTTGAGAAAAGCGTCCCGCTACACAATACAAGGAGACATCCTCTATCGACGCGGTTTCTCTAACCCATTGTTAAGGTGTGTCGCCGGAAGGGAAGCCAAGGAAATCTTATCCAACATTCATCAAGGAAGCTGCGGAGATCACACCGGAGGGCAAACGTTAGCAAAAAAGATACTCCGATACGGATATTTCTGGCCCACCTTAAGCAAGGACGCCTTAGATTTCGTCAAGAAGTGTGACAGATGCCAAAAATTTGCTAAGATCCCTCGGCTACCAACAACCGAGATTACTCAGATGACCAGCCCTTGGCCCTTTGCAGTATGGGGAATTGACTTAATCGGTGAACTGCCAATGGGTCGAGGCGGCGCCAAATATGCTATAGTAGCAGTCGACTATTTCACCAAATGGGTGGAAGCAGAACCTCTAAATAAAGTATCTTCAGCGAAAGTTATCAACTTCTTAATCAAAAATGTTCTGTGCAGGTACGGAGTCCCACTAAAAATCATATCAGACAATGGACTTCAGTTTGACAGCGAGGAATTCGCCAACTGGTGCCAAGAACACGGAATTCACAAAAGCTTCTCATCCGTAGCATATCCCCAAGCAAACGGACAAGTCGAAGCAGTCAACAAAATTCTGAAAACTCTGATCAAAAAGAAGCTCGAAAAGTCAAAGGGCGCTTGGGTGGATGAATTCCCTACGGCACTATGGGCCTACCGCACATCTTTCAGAACATCAACAGGGCACACTCCTTTCTCTTTGGCATACGGATCGGAGGCTATGCTCCCAGTTGAAACCATTGTGCCTTCCCACCGTAGGATCCACTATAACCCAGAAGAGAACGAAGAGCTCCTCAACATGTCTTTGGATCTAGTCGAGGAGAGAAGGAATGATGCAGTCCTAAAAACAGCAGCCCACAAGCAAAAGGTGGCAGCACAATACAACTCCAGAGTCAAGCATCGTACCTTACGAGAAGGGGATCTTGTCCTCAAGCGAATCTTCCCTCGCCCCGGAGCACTAGACCCAATCTGGGATGGACCATATGTAATTCATAAAGATCTCCACAATGGAGCCTATATTTTGTCAACAGTGGACGGAGAGGTGTTCCAGAGGGCATGGAACATCCAACACCTCCGTCGATACTTTTCTTAACTTGTATTGCCCATATGAAGTGAATTAACAAAGAGAATCAGTGGACGTAGGCATTTTTTCGTGCCGAACCACTTTAAAAAAGCCTTGTCTCTTTTTTAACTTGTTCCTTTGTATCTTGGCTGCTTGTTAACTTTATCCTTTTCTGTTGAACAAAATCCTGAGCATATAGCATGTCTATTCAAAGCACTCCACGATGCAACTTCACATGGACAAGACCCAACAGGTACTATGCGAATCTATGCCCTCGCCAATGAGACACTTTTGCTCCAGCATCCCTCTGCTGCGGGTTAACTCATTGCTCGCGACGGCCCTTAAAGCCAACTGTAATGAGCCGATTATAAGCCACCGAGAAGGCCGACTATAGCCGAGGCAGCTCATTACGGCGTTAGGCTCGCCGGCAACTGTGAACCGATTATAAGCCCCAACATAAGGTGTGGCCAGCCAGGGGCAGTTCACAGTTGACGATCGGCACCCACGCTAGCCGGCCACAGTAAGTCGAATAATACCCATGAGTACGGGCCATAATGGCCCGGGTAGTTACTGTGCGCGATCTCGGCTCCGGTGTGTCTTAAGTGCGGCTGTGGTAAAAAAGAATTAACTCCCCGCGGAGGCGTAAGATGGGTGACAAATGTTTCCAAGACCCACAGCTAGGGAAAGTGACTACAAAACCCGTTTGCCACGAACTTAAGCACATCGAAGGCCTTCCGTGACTGGAAGTTTTACTATTTCACATATTTCAATTTTACTTAAAAACTTTCCTCCTATCCCCTATAATAAACCATAAAGTACAGGATGTAGGGTAGGAGATACCCGCCAATGGATGCAGAGATTCACAATCAGATGGCAGGGCATTCAACTGCTTGCCATGCTTGGTCATACAAGATATTCGAAACTGCCATTTACAAACAGAACATGGAAGGCGGTATTTTCTTCCTTTATGTACAAATGCATAACTATAATTTAATTTTTTCACACCACACGCTAACATTGCAAGTCATGAGATTATGATTTAAAACCAGAATCTGACATCAAACACAATTTAATCACAAGAATATACATAGCTACATTTCTCGTACGATATGTCGAAATAGCAACAAATATTCAAGAAACAACAAAATTAGCTTAAGCTAAGAAATTACACGTCAAGAATAATGTTATTACAAGTAGCAAGAATTACAACTTAGAAGTTACTCTACTGTCTTAAGACTAACAGATACAACAATGCCAAGCCTACAAAAAGAATTTTCCAGGTCCAATCAGGGAGCCGGTTGCGTCGAAGTCTTGTCCTTGCTCTTTTGCCCGCCTGTCCGGTCATAAGAAGGATTCATTAGTGATGAGTAACCAAGTTAACGGAAAGACTAGAAAGGAAGACTTACCAGTACCCGCTTCTTGACCGTCCTGGTCGTCATCCTCAACCTGCACACCTGCCTCTTCAGCAGCAAGCAGCCGCATACCCTCCTTTACTGCCACTTTCTCCTCCTTGGTGAACTGAGCAGTGACCACATCCATATTGAAGACCGTACCACCCTCTTTATCTGCGTCAGCCTGAGCCTCCTCCAACGCCCGAAGATAGATCTTGGCCATGACCCTGGGGTAATCATCCATCCAAGAGAGATTGCCCTGCTTCCAAGTCCGGAAATACATGTCCTGGAGCATGTCATCCATCATTCCCTCATTCTCCTCAAACTCCCTCATCCGGGCATCGGAGGCCGACAACCTTTCGACGGCAGCATCTCTTTCCAGTCTGTATCTCGAGCAATCAGCCTGAAGGGACCTCCGCATCACCTCCATCTCTTCCCTCAACTTAGCTTGGGCAAGCTCTGCAGCCTCAAGTTTCTCGGACAATTCCTCCACCTGCTCGAGATCCGCTCTCCGAACCTCATCCACCGTGGCAATAGCCATGTCAATCCGCTCTTTGCAAGCAGCTTCCATTTTCCGCAATTCGGCCCGACTGGCCTCTTCCATGGTTTTCCTTAATCGCCCAGTAGCAGCCTCATGCTGAGAAATCTGGATGGCCTGATCCGCAAGCTGCTTGGCCTGATCCGAGACCACCAATCGAAGTCGGATATTGGCGCTCCCAAACTCCTCTCCGGCCTTAACCAGCCGAGCATGATGCCCCATCAGCTTCTTCGTCTCCTCTGCCACCCGATCAATATTAGCTTTGGCCTCGTCTCCCATAGTGACTATACGAGTGGTGAGTAGATCGAGGTCTAAGGACTTTGCTTCATCAAGTACTCGTACCATGGGGTTACGGGGGAGAAGGTGTTCACCAGTGACTTCGTCAAAAGTAATATCATGAGAACCTGGATCCAGATCAGGATGACCCGCGAATGGATTACGGGCCAAATCGGGACGGTCGATATGAATAACAGAAGGGTTTCCGGACGGGTGTGGAGAAGGTACAAA
This sequence comes from Allium fistulosum, assembly GCA_030737815.1. NCBI lineage: Eukaryota > Viridiplantae > Streptophyta > Magnoliopsida > Asparagales > Amaryllidaceae > Allium > Allium fistulosum. Next base: position 1,239,311,429 of record CM060903.1, on the reverse strand, counting down.
CTCGCTACCCTCCTCAGTAATATCATGAATAGGCTGAGCCGGAGGCTGAGGATCGAGCGAAGTTTCGGATAAAGGATGACTCCTCTTCCTCTGCTGAATACCCTCTTCGATGACCCCAAGAAGAGGACGGTATCCAACTACATCCCCGGAGCGTTGAGTTGAGGGCTTCGGCTTAGCAGAAATTTTGGAAAGTTTGTATTGCTCGAGCCTGTGTCGAAGGTCTGAAGCTTTGGGCGTCTTGCCAGCTCCTGATATAAAGAACAAGTGTCACAATCTTACATTACTATACGATTCAAGAAACGCGATAAATTACGAGTTAAAAAAGGGGAAAAGAAACACAGCTGTGATTGTACAAACCCTGGGGAGGAGTGGGATACTGCAATAAGTCCTGGATTTCATTCCAGGACGGGAGCGGGTCATAAAATATTCCTAAGTCCTTATCATTAGTGAAGCATGCAGGGGTCAAGAGTTCACCTTGAGTCGTCAGAGCCGCCTTGGCCGGAATGGTCGGAAGAGACTCATTTGCACCAGTCCCGGCTTTGTCCGCCTTCCCGGTCTTCTCTACCAAAGCCGGATCATCATCCAACCCCTCAAAAGCTTGTCGGAGAGCATCATCCGTCCACTCTTGCATTTCGCCTACTTGCCCAGAAGACAAAGCCCTGGAACCATCACCACCCTGTCCATCGCCACCATCATCGCCAAGACGCTCAACGTCACTTCCGCCCTCCGCCTCACCTCTTTCTTCCTCCGCATCTATCTCCCCCTGAGTAAGTGGACAATTGCTGGGAGAAGGACCGTCCGACCTCTTAAGTTTCTTACCCCCGACGGTTGGAGGTTTCGTGAATGGTTTTCTCTTTCCACCCTCTGCCGCAACGCCTCCTTTAGCCTGAGCAGCCGCCCTCTCTTCCGCTGTTTCCCTCAACTTAACTACAGACTGCTGCGGAAGGATCAAGTTATATTCCAGAAGAATCGCATTTCTAATCAAGTAGGCAGATGATCTGTATTTCCCAAGAATGGCTTCTATCTCCGCCGCCGTCTGCACCAGGCGGTCAGTCTCCACAACCGGAAAGCCACCTGTCGCTAGCAAAAATGAGAAAGTATGAGAAGAAGCATCGCAATCAGAATAAGAATTATAAGTAAAAACATCAACTTACATCCAGAGGTAAAGCGCCGGATGGAGACGGAGTCGTCCCTAACAAAGAACCACTCTTTCTTGAACATGCTGAATTTAGAGTACAGGTCCAGGACCGGCTTGAAGGTCACAGCGGACTCCAAGCTAATATATGGGGACCCCTTCTTATAGCCCCTTAAATTATACAAGTACCGGATCTCCCGGTTGGAGGGAGCGCGACCATACTTCCTCCGAAAAATAACGAAAAGGCTCACTAGTATGGCATAAGAGTTGGGCTGAAGCTGGAATGGGGCCACCTTCAGATACGTGAGGAAGCTGGCTACCCAAGCATTGAGAGGCGGGATAGCACCACACATGCAGTGGTACCTACTATAAGCAAAGTATCCTTCGGGAGGACTGTATGGCATGACTCCTGGGCCCGGCAGCAGCATGAGGGCTCTATCGATCCCAAAGGAACGAGATATGACATCGAGTTGCTCCTCTTTTAGAGAGCTAGGAAAGCAGTCAGGCGGGGAATCCAGCAGCTCCTGGGGACCATATCCATCCACTAATGACCTCGGGGTGGGCCCATGACGCTCCGATCCTGATTGAGCTGGGGGCACGGCCGAGGGCTCTCCTTCACCCCCGGATCTCCTCTTATCTGATCGAGTTTCAACTCTTCGAGACATTTATCTACGACATAAGAAAAGCATGATATTAGCACAAGGAGTATGGGAACATAAACGCATAGTTATCAAGTGCCATTCAATGTTTAAATCTTCAAGTTCCGTTCGGTTGGTCAAACTTTCGAGCCTCGTTCGGTATTAATTCATTCGGCACTTTCGTGTTCATTCGGCAAAGATATATACCTGACTCAGCACGAGATAGATTCGGCAAGGTTTGATTCGGCGAAGGTTTGATTCGGCGAAGGTTTGGTTCGGCGAAGGTTGGACTCGGCGAAGGTTTGATTCGGCGAAGGTTTGATTCGGCGAAGGTTTGGTTCGGCGTAGGTTTGACTCGGCGAAGGTTTGATTCGGCGAAGGTTTGATTCGGCGAAGGTTTGGTTCGGCGTAGGTTTGGTTCGGCAAGGGTTGTTCGGTAAGGAAAAGCAAAGGGGGGATAGCCCCTATATATAGCCAAGCGAAAGGCAACCGGACCAACCGGTTCGGCATTCCTCGCCAAATGGACCTATTCCAACTACGGGAAACGCCCAAGCACGAAACAAAGCGCGACACATGCAAACACGTGCCCCGCTTTGGGGGGCAAATGTTGGGTGAATTATTACCCGGAAGACCTCGAGACCCAGAGACGTAATCCATTCGGCAGACCACATTCGGCAGTCCTCCCTCGAATCCATTCGGCAGAACTCATTCGGCAATCCTTCCTCGAGTCCATTCGGTAGACCTCCATCCGGCAACTACCACCGGTCCAACCTCACCATTCCACCACCGGACCAAGTGATGCCGAACCAAGTCATACCAGGCCAGATCACATCAGCCCAGGCCCACCTGCGACCATACATATCCTGGACCCCTACCCCTAGCCTCACTCTATAAATAGAGGGGCAAGGGTACAACAATGGGGACAAGTTTGAGAGCTCAAGCACGGAGAGAACTTTCAAACAACTTTCTTTTACTTGTATAAAAGCTTTATACTTGTAATCAAAACAAGAGAAGAGAAATAACATATAAAGTGGACGTAGGCACATTCTGGCTGAACCACTATAAATCTGCGTGTCTTTTTATAGTTTAGCCCCTGCTTTTCATATATTTGCTTAAATCACCCAAATCACTAAGAACAACATAAGATCTACTAAATCATACAACTTTGAGGTGTTTGTCCATTTTTTGTGCAAACATCTGTTCCTTCTCAATGGTGGATATCTCAAAACTCTAAATTACAATTCCAAATCAAATTGAAAATTCAGACTGCTCAAATCCTATCATATTATATATCATTGCGAAGCTCTCGATGAATGGAATCTGCATCTGCAATTTATTTTTCGATTGGAGGTTCCATTTGTCAAGAAATCAGCGATTGAATCTCGACCGTTTATTACAAAGGTTTGGATCCAACAGTGGATTTACAACGATTCGACGATCGGGAAGCGTTGCTGGGTAGAGGAGGACGTGTGGAGTCGATCTATGGTGGCGATCTATGGGGGCGTCGAAGGTCGTCGTGCTTGGCCAGCTCCGGCCTGAGGCGAAGGTGACAGCGGCGACACCTGATCTGGACATTGGTGAGCATGGGCACGACGTTTTGGAGGTGATGTCGGTGGCCTGGACGTGAAGGTTGGGTGCGTGATCGATCTGTAGGGTAGAGATGGTGAGGTAAATTACGATTTTGCCCCTCTAGTTTATTTAATTTAATTTTAAAATTTCAAACGTCTAACCTTCATAACTTTTTTATACGAACTCGGATTCCCACGTGGTCTCTTCCGTTGGGTTCGTATCGAAATTCCGGACAATGTGGAATAAGTTTTGTTGAATTTGGAGACTGTTCATATTTTTGGCTTTTATTGGATTTTTAATCGGGTATGAATCAAAGGTGAGTGATTAAACCGACTCTGTAACAACCTGAAATTTTCAACCATTTGCATCCATACATGTCGAATTTGAATTGGTCAAAATATCAGATTGTTAATTTAAATTTGGCAAAACTCAGCATATACAGTAAATAAATAATTACAGAATCACACACAGAGTAATATAACAATAATGCAGCGGAAACAAAAAATAGTAGTTCATGAAGCTACTATATATATATATATATAACAGAGTTAAACAAGATACAACAGAAGTCTCGAATACAATAGTCAAATACAAGATCAGAATACATCACTGGAATCAACTGAATATATGAAAGCTGGATAGATAACTGGATCTCCAAGCGAAGCTCCAACTCCAAAGGAGAGTCTCGAATACTGGTACACTCAGTCTGACCCGAGCGTAAAGCAAAACACAAAAGACTCGAGTCAGGATTAACATTCTTATATCAATAAATCCAACTCAAGTGAAATAACAACTGAAAATACAAGTAACTCAAAGATGTTTGGGATAACCATCCTCTAAGGATCCGTTAAACTATTTATATATAGTAGTGTACGCTAAGTAGATAATGCCTATCAGTAATATAAGGTATCAAAATAGCGTTAAGGCGTTACCATTATCCCCCTTAACACATTTTATATAAGCGTCATAGTCTATACAACACTGTAAACTCCACTGTAAACTAATGGGCTATCAGGGAGTACTCCATAGGTATAACACGAAACAAATCGTAGTGGTCGCGCATAGGGATACGGGTATGACAAAGCACATGAGGCAATACCCAAGGTAGTGAAACTACCGTTTTCCCGATCCGGACTGGTGAGAACGCATCGCCGCAACGATCGCAACACCGCGAAACAACATTCCCAATTCTAGGGTGCACACCAATCAAAAACAAGTAATGAGTAGTTTACGAAGAAGTGTGTCCGCTAGAGGTAGCTAACCTCACTGGCCCGGCACGGCTCCTGTATAAGTAATTTCCAATTTGACACAAGTGTCAAGGTCATCCATTATCGTTCTCTTTCTTCAAATCCAGCAACGTCATCATTCCAACCACTTCATTCTGGATCACACTCCGCGTATAATAGTTATTAAAGTGGTTTTCGGTTTAGACAGAGAGTATGTCCCAAACCGATCCCGGACTCTTTAATAACTACGTAATTATTACATCGATTGGTCATTTAATAAACTTTCAAAATAGTTTATATTTCAAAACCAAAACATCATTGCCATTTCAAAACCATATCAATACGATATCACTTCCATTTCAAAACCAAATACGGTATCATTTCCATTTCAAATATATCCATCTCAAATATATCCATTTACAAAATCTTAGTACTTCAAAGTTATAACACTTTCTAAATCAAACACTTCGGAAATCATAATACTTTGGAAATCAAAATTTAGAAATCATAATGCTTTGGAATCATAACACTTCCCACTTAACCGTTTAAATATAAATAATAGTATATATAATAAAATAGTTTATAATTTAAAATAGTTTATATAAAAATAGTTATAATTTAAAATAGTTTATATTAAAAATAATTTATATTAAAATAGTTTATATGAAATAAGTTTATAAAGTAACATATATAAATAGTTTTAAATATAATTTAAAAATACTTTATAATAAAATAGCTTCCTCAAATTTCACAAATCAATTCCAAATCAACACCAATCCCAAAATTTCAAATTTAGTCAAATCTCAAATCATCAATTTCAATTCAATTCAGTTCTCAATAAATTATTATATCGATTTCAAATACAGGTTTGAACCACAAATAAACCATTTAAATTTCGATATATTCCAAAGCTTTAAATATTTCACAATCTCAAAACTAAATTTGATATATATCTTAATTTAACTTTATCATTATTTAGTTTTGAAATATTCACTTAATAAATCCAATATTATTTAAATAAAACCCCAAATTACAAATAAACTAAATATATCCTTCAACTTATTTAAACTTGAAATATTCATTTAAATCACCTTAACCTAAATCAAGTTATGAAATTATACTCTTTAAAAATCTCAAATTCAATAAGTTCCAAATCGATTTCCAATTAAATATATTTCTTAGTTAAATACAATTTCAAAACAATTTCAAATCTATCTTCTCAACCTAAATTTATTAAATCATTATAAACTCTATATTAAAATATAATTTAGATAAATACTTAACCATATTATATTTTAATAAAATTAAACTTTATTATTAAGCTTATTTTGTATTAAAACAAATTTATGCATAGCTTAAAATCAAGAATATAACTATAACTTTTATATAATATCTAAAATCCATATTTTTATAAAACCAAAAATTTCTTTCCAAAGACCATAGAAATCATTTTCAAAATATTTATATATAGTCCAATGGTGTTTGTATATAATTTTCTATCCTATGGTCAAGTGATACGGATATTTATCATTTCAATCCGCAATTTAAATATATACATGTATGTATCATTTCAACCCGCAATTTAAATATATACGGGTATATATCATTTCAACCCGTAATCCCAAATTCAATTCAATTGAAAATCTCTTGGGTTTATCATTTCAACCCATAACGATTTTCTCCTATTCTACAGATTGTTCGGGTACGTATCATTTCAACCCATAATGATTCTATACTAACAGGGAACTTGCAGAGTGATAACAGATATGATAATAACATAACAGGCATATATCATCAATATAAATAACGGATAATGGTGTCAGATGTCACAGGCGAACAGATACAGGTAATAGCATATATATATAACAATGTAAATAACTAACAGCAGCAAATTTCAATTGTCGTTTCAATTAAAATCAAATTTAATATATATAAGAATGTAAATCGTGAGTGATTGCTCACCTTTCGAGGCTAGAGAGATTTTTCATTGAAATGAGTTACGAATCCAAGCACGAATTTCAAAGCAAAGCAGGATTGGCATGAATCCAACGATCAAAGCTGATAACGGGAATCGATGAGAATAAATCAAAATTTGTTTGATACAATTTAAACGAGATGTATATTATAATAAAATTTTCCTTAAACCAAATATTCAATTTTAAAATACACATACATTTTTAATTAATGTTTTTTTTATATATATACTTGTAAAATAAAAGGATCAAAATATTAATATATACCATATTCAATCCTATACAGATAGCACACATATATAACTAACAGAGGCAGATACATATAGACTATCATTTATATACAAGATGATACTGACATAACTATATATATATACTGTTTCAAGCCATATATAATGTTGTCACAACCTTGTATATATAACTGTATTAAAATTCAAAAATCAATATATAAAATAACAGATATATATATTATACTAATTAAATCAACTTATATTGACATGTGATATAACATACATTATATATGTACATATATACCTTATAATATAAAACTGCAATATAACACTATATATTATAATTAACTATACTTAAAATATAATAAAACTGTTATACATATTTATTTAAACATGTTAACTAATATATATAAAAACTGTAGCAACATCATATAAACTCACATATACAGATATATGGCCTATATATCTAAAATGTATAACAATACTTTTAAACAATGAGCATACTGCTTCTAAAAATGTAATATACTGTAAGTATATTTACTATACACTCAACATTTCAAAATCTTATATATATCTACTTTACACACATACATATACTCTAACATAAAAATACACACACACACACATTTATATAGTATGAACGGTTAACATATAAATAATGTATGAACTCCCACAGATAATATATATATATATTTTATCATCTATATATATATAGACTTTATCAAAACCCAGACCAAGTGTACTTATATAAATTTGTGTATAAAAAAATCAAACTTTCATATAAATCAAAATATAGCTAACATACTTGGACTGCATATATGCAACAGTATATGATATATATATTATCCAAAACATGTTTTCAGTCAAAGCATATTTCCTTCACATATGAAAACAAGTTTCAGCAACACATATATATATATATATATATATATATAGATTTTCATGGGATAAGACATAAAATTGAGTAAAAGAAAATATATATGTAGCAAAGTATATATATATATATATACATTTATTAATAAATCAAATATATACCTATACTAACATATACTTTTAAATATAACCTACAAACTCTTCTCTGACCTTCTTTCCAAAACCAAAATGACTTTACAGAACTATATATAACCTTTATATAACTTACATGTATAATGTATTCATAAAGAAGGGAGATACAAAGCCTACTGCTAGGTCGAGGGACAGGGGTTTGGAGTTGGCAGACGTTGCATAGAGTGGATGTAACAACCCTGTATTTTGTGATTATTTTAATTATATATTTTAATTACTTTAATTTAATTTCCTGATTTAAAAACTTTATTTTATTTATTTAAATTTGATAATTTTGTTATTTTAAATATAAATTGTGTTTTGAATGTGAATTATAATTTCAAACATGAATAAATAAGATATTTCCAGAAATGTGAATTTTGGTCAATATGGTCAAACTTTGACTTTTAATTTAAAAAATTTAAAATGATGAAATTTTGAATTTTATCTTTTATTATGAAAGTAAATAAAATTTCAAGAATACTGCTTTTCGTTTCGTTGAAATCTGATTTATAATGTGAAAGTTATGCCCTTTTAAATATTGTGTGTAATTTGATGTATTTAACAAAATTGTTTATTTTAAATTATATAAATAATATTTTATTTGGTCATGTAATTTTATAAATTATATTTATATGGGTAAATAACATGCTATGTATATATTTTAGTTTTAAAACATTTTTAAAAGTGTAATTGACATTTTCAAATGCCAGTTGTATTCTGTTTATAAATTTTAATTCCTAGTTTCAAATAATTAAAGTAATTCTTTATTTATCTTCCTATTTTCTTAAGAACTTATCTATTCTCATTCCTAATTTATTTTGTTTCTCATATTTTTTTATTTATTGGACTTTTATTTGTTTTAAAGTGAAATAGAAATTTTATAAGGCTAGTGATATTTATTTGTAATTTTCATGTCCTATTTCCAATTTTTAAACATTTTCTTTAGTTCTTTTTCTATTTTCTCTAAATCAAATTATTTATTTCACTTTGAAAATACTTTAGAAATTATTTTATTTCAAAATTTTGCTTTAGAATATTTTTAAAATGAAGTAGATATTTTTCCAAAGCCAATGATGATTTAATTGTAATTTTTGAACCCTGTTTTGAATTTTAAGCAATTTCTTTGATTCTTTTTCCATTTTATTTAAAATTAATTATTTATTTTTAGTTTATATTACTTTGTTTCAGTTTTAAAGTCAATTTCTGATTTTATTTTTGTTCTATTTGAATTTAAGAAAAAGGAAATATGAAGAGTTTAAAAAGGCTTTTAAAACTTAAGGCTTTTCATTTCCAAAGACTTTTCAATTTCCACAACTCCTCAATTGCTACCTTGGCCGTGCATTTTTGGTTTGTAGCCGTGTGTTTTCAGTCTTCATTCACGCAAAAAAACATTTTCCTCATTTCTTTTTCACGGCTTCAACAAAAAAGGGTAATGGCTCCTTCTTATTTTCCTTCTTTTTCTTCTTATTTTTCATATGTTTTGCCATGATTTCTTTAGCTTGTTTTCTCGGCCACCATTATCTAGCCTTGGCCATCACCTCTACCACCTCCTCCTCTTCACCATCAACCACCTACCCCTCTTACCATGGCAGACCGTGCACCCCATATGACAAAAACTCCACATAAATGCAACAATCACCTTGAAAACAATGCATAGCCACCACTAGTTCATCACCACCTATAACCGCCACCACCACCTTGATATGACCACCACCCATCACTTCATCCTCTATCCAGATCTGAAATATGAAGAGCCAAGCCAAACAATGTATGTACACGAGCCTTGTGGTGCACCATAACTCCACTATCAAGCCTAGACCCTTTGTATTCTCATGCCTTGTAACCTCCTCCTTGTTCTTGCCTTGTAGCCATGCCTTTTTAGGTCCAAACCAGACCATACCCGACCCAAACCATGTCCAAAACTGAACCAAAACCATCCCCTCGGCCGTGCAAGCAAATGTAGAAAGCAAGGCAAAAAGTTGTGTAACAACCCGACATTTCGTACCCATTTAATTATCGCCTCTTGACGATCTAATATGGTTGCTAATAGCTATTGGCATTTTGATCGAATTGAAATTCAGGGATAAATTTTTTGTTAAAAGGGTTGTGGGCTTTACAAATCATCTTGATCCATTCTTTCTTGGTGCCGTATTCATCAAAGACAACCCGATCCCCCTTCCTCATTTTTCATTCATTCCCAACCCTAAATCAAGCAATCGAACGAATAATGGCTGCCTCGTTCAAAAATTAGAGCTTCTTCGATCGCTCGCTTCTGGAACTCGAAGGCGCCAACCTCCTCTGGCTCGAGGCTGCTTCAACGTGCTCGTGCTCGATTGGACTTCGGCTTAACTTCGTTCGTCTTCCTCACCGCATCAGCTTCGTCTTCACTCCCATGGCAAAGGTGAGCGATTTATTGCTCACATCTAATTCAAGAACTCTGTTTCGTGACTTGGAATTTTCTGTGACATTTGTTTTGACTTTGTTAAAACTACACTTTGGTTCGCACTATCATTCGATTTGCGTTAGCCATCGATTTTGTAGTGATATTTGAGACTTTCTCACATCTATTCGAATTCGTGACCTTTGTCGTTGGGTTATTTGAAGTTGTTCAATTTTTATTTCGGCAGTTTGATTTCTGTCTAATGTTGGTGATTTTTGTTTGGGTGATTTCGGCATTTCTTTGATTACGTGATAATTCCAGTTTTGAATTCTGACTTAGAGGATTCTTTGTTCATCATTGTTTTGACTTAAATCAATTTCTCTGAATCGTTGGCATTGATTTCGAAAATAAAATTCACTGCTCGTCCCACTTTGATTTGGAACTGCAGTCTATCATTTCTGAAGCATTCATGACTTCAGGTATTTGAAATTCTTTGATTTTTATGGCTTCGATGTACTTCGGCCTCTGGTCATTTGACTTTAGTTGCTTTTGCCTTGAGCATTTCATTGTGGTTTTGGCTCTTGACACTTCGTATATATATCTACTTTTAAGTATGTATATATGTGACTGTTTCATGGTTCTCTGTCTATTTGACAGTTTTGTATACTTCCTTGTTGGCTTAACTGTGAACTATCGTCTCTGGCCATTTTTGATTTTGATCTGAACTCCACTTATGTTGTCAGTGCCTGCTGTTTGTGATCAGTTGCTTCGAGTTGAACTTTCTAGTTGATGTACTTGAGTTCTGCATGTTCATTGGTCCTCAGTGTAAAGTCTGATACATATCATAGTTTCATTCATGTAGCTTTCTGCATATACTTGCTTCTTGGTTGCATTGTAGCTTGCATGTTTCTGGTGCATTCACTGTTCCACTATGGTCATATGCATGTGTTCATTTGTGTTGCCATATTGATCTCTACTTGAGCATCTGATGTTAATGTATTCACTATTCATTCCAGTAGTCATTCTGTACTTGTCTTGTGCACTTGAAACTTTGATGCTGCATTTGTACATTTTATTTCCCTGTAACTATGTGGAGACAGTTATCTTTGAGCATTTGGTCATGTTGCCTTCATTGTAGTCTGGTTTACTTCCTCGATGATTCTATGCACTTGAATGTGGTCTTCATGTATTTGAAATTGTGCATGTCGTTTCTGTCTTCATCTGGTTCACTTAGTCATTGCTGCAGTTTGATGTGGTTATATGTATTGCTTGAAGTCATTGATGACACTTGTTGTTGTTTCACTGAAGTCTGATATGCATACATTTGAGTCAGTGTTGCAACTGAACACTTGAACTATATTGTTTATTTGATTCTGGACACTGTGATTTGTATTTACTTGAACTTGAGCTACTCTGGTCACTTGAGTCTGTTGCCTTTGAGTATCTGGACTTGATTTTATTCATTCTTATATTGTGTAGTTGTGTTGGAGTTGCATGTTTGATCTTTGATCCCTGACTTCATGCATCCCTGACCTGTGACTTCTCGTGTGTTCACCTTTGACCTATTTTGCTTCACTACATAGCATATTCTCTTTTGTATATGTATTGTACAGTCATCATTTGATATGTAGTTTACTGCATTATTTCACCATGTATCCTTGAAGCTTGATTCTTGTCTGGTCGATACTTTTATTTCAACTGCAGTTTTATTGTGCAGTGTTTCTTGCTTCTTTTTGTACAGTTTCGCCTTAGTGATCTTGTGGTGACTGCAGTCTTGTTGCAGATTGCCCTTGTAATCATATGTGGCTGTAGTTTCATCTTACATGCAGTTTTGGTCCTTGTTGTTTTGCATTGCATTAATGCATTTGGATCTGTTTTCAAATTCACTTGTGTTGAACCCAATTTCGGGGCTTGACCTGGTGATCATTTGTGATTTTCATTGAGCTTTTGTGTATCTCCTGCGATAGTGGCGAGGCAGTACACGCGTGCGTGTACTGCAGCCCTATCAGATTTGACAGTTTTAAATTGATGTTTCGATTTGCTGAATTGTTTCGTTGGTTAAATTCAATATTTTAAAGTTGTATTTTGATTTTCGAATCTACTGATTTGCTGTTTAACACTGATACGTGTTACATTTATCGTTATCCAATTCTCTTATTGAAGAGTTGGATATACGAGATTTCTGTGACTGTCGTCTATTTGATATTTGATTATTATTGCTTCTGTGCATTAATAACTGAGTTTGAATTAGACTGACCCGTGTATTATTTTCTTTTGAATCTAATACTCGGGTCAGACCCGAGTATTTACAGGTTGTAGATTTTTAGCTTTGGGCTGCTAGAGCTATGAAGACTTTTCATATCATTTGAAGCATTTTGCGTCTTTTTGTTGAAGTCAGTGTACTGATTAGGATGATGTGTATTCATGTACATTAGTTGATAATGTATTTGTATACATAACTTCCAGAGTCGACAGTTGTAGTTGTATCATATGTACCATGTCAAATGTATTGTAACTGACATCAATTATTATATATATATATATATGAGACTTTTTGTTCCATCTGTATTCCGCATTTAAGTTATCTGTGTTATCTTTATATCTATTGTCCTAAACTACTATAGCCACTGTGTAGTAGCTTTGAGTTTGTATCGGTATGTCGGATTTCCTCCTGAAATATAAATGCATGTGATACTATCTGACATATCGGTGCTCGCACAAAGCAATTACACGGATGGTCGCTCCTCAACAGCCTTATTCTCCGTGCTAGTTGACAGCACTACACCGTAGTGTTCTTGGCTAGCGTGGGCATAGAGTTGGGGCGTCACAGCTTGGTATCAGAGCCTGGGGTTAGGACAATTATAAAACATAACTTAGATGGAGCATATGTTACAACTATTTGTCGATGTTTTATCTCTCATCTTTGCCTATGTTTAATTTTGATTTCGTGAAAGTATTTTTGGCTTCTGCCTCCGTTTGCTTTACGAACTCAAGTTGGGTTTTTGATGATGAGGATTTTGTTCTTGTGTTTTCGGCTTTGAATTGATTTAGCCGATGTTGATTTTGTTCGAATCTCAGCAATTTTGAACTTGATATTTTGTGTTTTCCTCGGTTTGATTTCCATTCGACTTCGGTCACTTTGTTTTTGTGAAATTGCTAATTTCTTGATTTCCAAGACTCTGATTTTGTTTGCCGTTGGATTCTTTGATGATATTGATTCATTTTGTACTCGATAGTGACCATTAATTGTTGACTTCGACATCGACTTGACTCTTATTTTTGTTGAAGTCATTTAAGCATTTATGCTCGTTTTGCTTTGTTTTTCCAATTGATAATCGATTCTTCTTTTCCAATTCGTTGTTATCACCTTTGTCGATTTTGATAACTTCTATTTCTGGAATTTTTGGGTATTCCTACTTTGATGAATTGGGAATCGAACTCTTTGGATTTTATTCACGTCTTCGAATGTGAATTTTAGTGAATTGATTTGGTTTCCAAATTTAATCGATTCTTGATCATTTCCCCGATTGTTGCTATCATTTATTAGCAACTTTAATGACATTTTCTTCGGGATTTTGTGAACATACTTTTAGATGGATTCAGTATCGATTTCTTTGGATTCTATTCACATCTTTGTATGTGAATTCTTGTGATTGGTTGTTTCTACAATCATTTTTGTGATTTGTCACTTTAAAAATATAAAGGTTTTCTATACTAGTAGTAAGTATTAAAATCCTTTCCTCCAAACGATTTCAAAACTATTTTATTACGAAGCTCTTTTCCTAAACCATTTTCCAATCTATTAGTATATACAAGCCTTTATTTCACTCGTATGAGAAATTGAATTAAACGGCCTAGTAAAACAAGTGGTATGAAACGCTTGCGTTTACTTCGTCGGTTAACTCCTGGACTTGTTCGATTGAACCTTTTGTGACAATTTTCTAGTGTAGATTTACAGTTTGTTCGTAAATATTTAAGTTAAGCAAGTGGTTATGGGACATGAAGCTAAACTTTTATATTTACTAGCTTAGTGTAATTGACACTTCTCGTTGATCATGACGATCATTTTATGATTTAGACTAGCAATTGTGCGATGTCTCTTTGTTTGCAAGGTTAGACTAGGCCTCATTGGTGTGATTCCGTCTCACACATATCTCTTGGGCTTTGAGGATTGTCTAGACACCATTTGTGTGATTCCATTCACACATACCTTTTTGCTTTTTGGTTAGACTAGGCCTCATCGGTGTGATTCCGTCTCACACACATCTCTTGGGCTTTGAGGATTGTCTAGACACCATTTGTGTGATTCCATTCACACATACCTTTTTGCTTTTTGGTTAGACTAGGCCTCATCGGTGTGATTCCGTCTCACACACATCTCTTGGGCTTTGAGGATTGTCTAGACACCATTTGTGTGATTCCATTCACACATACCTTTTTGCTTTTTGGTTAGACTAGGCCTCATCGGTGTGATTCCGTCTCACACATATCTCTTGGGCTTTGAGGATTGTCTAGACACCATTTGTGTGATTCCATTCACACATACCTTTTTGCTTTTTGGTTAGACTAGGCCTTATCGGTGTGATTCCGTCTCACACATATCTCTTGGGCTTTGAGGATTGTCTAGACACCATTTGTGTGATTCCATTCACACATACCTTTTTGCTTTTTGGTTAGACTAGGCCTCATCGGTGTGATTCCGTCTCACACATATCTCTTGGGCTTTGAGGATTGTCTAGACACCGTTTGTGTGATTCCACTCACACATACCTTTTTGTTTGCGAGGTTAGGCTAGACACCACTTGTGTGATTCCATTCACACATACCTTTTTGCTTTTTGGTTAGCCTAGACCTTAATCTGTGTGATTTCGACTCACATATATGGGGTAGCTCCCCATGGTCTTCGGACCGTCATGTGATAGGCCTCTTTCCCTTTTTTATGATTTCTGGATTTCTTGTTTTGATTTCTGGATTTTTATGTCATTGACTTGTTATGAGTACAAGTTTAGGGTATGATACCCTATTTTATCTTTGAAAAGATTCATGTGATACCGGTCGGTGAGTTTTCATGCTCCCATTTTGTGATAGGCCTTCTCCCCCTCTTTGTGATTTCTGGATTTCTTGTGATGATTTCTAAAATTTGTGTTTTCTGGATTTCTTGTGATGATTTCTAGAATTTGTGCTTCACCAATTTTCGTGATTTTCATTGATATGTTTTATCAATTTTTGTGCATTGGTGAATTTATGTGTTATTGACTTATTATGAATACAAGTTTAGGGTATGATATCCCTTTCTATCTTTGAGAAGATTCTTGTGACATTTTTGATGAATGAAAATTCATTGGTATTATATTTTGATGCCGGTTATTTTGATGAGATTTTGACATGTTAACTTCAGTAACCGTCGATTTTGAAATGGATTTACAAGCGGTTCTCCCGCAACACTGATATTGCTAATTTAATCATGTATTTTCAAAATTCGTTATTTTTAAAAGTTGTTTCAAAATATAAATTAAAATTGTTTTCAAAATTCTTACAGTTTTCATTTTTAAAAGAATGAGGAAGCGATTTAAACGTTTCAGCAAAATCGAGGACTATGACACCTTTCTTTTACTGGTTCGCTTAATTCCGGACTTTTCCGTTTGAGAATGTGAAATGTTATTTTTAAAACACACAATCTTGCACTTTCAAGGAAACGATAAAGAGATTTAAACAATTTAGCAAAAGTACGGAGTATGGAACCATACTTTTACTACTTCGGTTAATTCCGGACTCGTTAATTGAATATTTATGACCTCTGATTATCATTTTTTTGATAATCAGATGTTTGTGTTTCTGATTACCATTTTTGATAATCGGATATCTTTGATTTCTGATTATCGTTTTTAATAATCAGATATTTGTGAAATTTGATTATCATTTGTGATAATTAAATATTTTTCGATTTAATTATCATTTGAGATAATTAAATATTTTTCGATTTGATTAATCGAATATTTGTGATTTCTGATTATCGTTTTTGATAATCAGATATTTGTGAAATTTGATTATCATTTGTGATAATAACATATTTTCCGATTTAATTATCGTTTGAGATAATTAAATATTTTTTTCGATTTGATTAATTGAATATTTGTGATTTCTGATTATCGTTTTTGATAATCAAATATTTGTGATTTCTGATTATCGTTTTTGATAATCAAATATTTGTGATTTCTGATTATCGCTTGTGATAATTCGATAATTGAGATTTAAATTGTCGTTTTGATAATTAAATATTTGTTGATTTGATTATCGTTTGAGATAATTAAATATTTGCAATTTGAAAATTCGATTATCGTTTTTGATGATCGAATATTTGCGATTTTGAGATTTGAGCTTCGTCTTTTTCTTTGGCGATTCAGGTGAGTAATTTGGTTTACTCACATTCAATTCGTGCTCAGTATGTGATTTCTGCTCTGATTCCTTTTCTTTTAATTGCTGGAACTCGATTGTTCTTGCTTTTGTTAGTTAATGATGATGTTTGGGGTTGTTTATATAGTCGTCTGATTTTGATTCCTTGACCCCCACGAGGTTGATTCTTTTGATTTGAAGCAGTCGAACCTTTTGATTTTATATCTGATACTTCCATAATTCTAATACTTCCCTGTTGACCTTTGCTTTGCTTACGCATTCGACATTGTTATGTTCTTATGGTTGTTACCTCTTTCGCACTTATCCCTTAGGATTGCGAGGACGCAATTTCTTTAAGGAGGGGAGTCTGTAACAACCCGACATTTCGTACCCATTTAATTATCGCCTCTTGACGATCTAATCTGGTTGCTAATAGCTATTGGCATTTTGATCGAATTGAAATTCAGGGATAAAATTTTTGTTAAAAGGGTTGTGGGCTTTACAAATCATCTTGATCCATTCTTTCTTGGTGCCTTATTCATCAAAGACAACCCGATCCCCCTTCCTCATTTTTCATTCATTCCCAACCCTAAATCAAGCAATCGAACGAATAATGGCTGCCTCGTTCAAAAATTAGAGCTTCTTTGATCGCTCGCTTCTGGAACTCGAAGGCGCCAACCTCATCTTGCTCGAGGCTGCTTCGACGTTCTCGTGCTCGATTGGACTTCGGCTTAACTTCGTTCGTCTTCCTCACCGCATCAGCTTCGTCTTCACTCCCATGGCAAAGGTGAGTGATTTATTGCTCACATCTAATTCAAGAACTCTGTTTCGTGACTTGGAATTTTCTATGACATTTGTTTTGACTTTGTTAAAACTACACTTTGGTTCGCACTGTCATTCGATTTGCGTTAGCCATCGATTTTGTAGTGATATTTGAGACTTTCTCACATCTATTCGAATTCGTGACCTTTGTCGTTGGGTTATTTGAAGTTGTTCAATTTTTATTTCGGCAGTTTGATTTCTGTCTGATGTTGGTGATTTTTGTTTGGGTGATTTCGGCATTTCTTTGATTACGTGATAATTCCAGTTTTGAAATCTGACTTAGAGGATTCTTTGTTCATCATTGTTTTGACTTAAATCAATTTCTCTGAATCGTTGGCATTGATTTCGAAAATAAAATTCACTGCTCGTCCCACTTTGATTTGGAACTGCAGTCTATCATTTCTGAAGCATTCATGACTTTGGGTATTTGAAATTCTTTGATTTTTATGGCTTCGATGTACTTCGGCCTCTGGTCATTTGACTTTAGTTGCTTTTGCCTTGAGCATTTCATTGTGGTTTTGGCTCTTGACACTTCGTATATATATCTACTTTTAAGTATGTATATATGTGACTATTTCATGGTTCTCTGTCTATTTGACAGTTTTGTATACTTCCTTGTTGGCTTAACTGTGAACTATCGTCTCTGGCCATTTTTGATTTTGATCTGAACTCCACTTATGTTGTCACTGCCTGTTGTTTGTGATCAGTTGCTTCGAGTTGAACTTTCTAGTTGATGTACTTGAGTTCTGCATGTTCATTGGTCCTTAGTGTAAAGTCTGATACATATCATAGTTTCATTCATGTAGCTTTTTGCACATACTTGCTTCTTGGTTGCATTGTAGCTTGCATGTTTCTGGTGCATTCACTGTTCCACTATGGTCATATGCATGTGTTCATTTGTGTTGCCATATTGATCTCTGCTTGAGCATCTGATGTTAATGTATTCACTATTCATTCCAGTAGTCATTCTGTACTTGTCTTGTGCACTTGAAACTTTGATGCTGCATTTGTACATTTTATTTCCCTGTAACTATGTGGAGACAGTTATCTTTGAGCATTTGGTCATGTTGCCTTCATTGTAGTCTGGTTTACTTCCTCGATGATTCTATGCACTTGAATGTGGTCTTCATGTATTTGAAATTGTGCATGTCGTTTCTGTCTTCATCTGGTTCACTTAGTCATTGCTGCAGTTTGATGTGGTTATATGTATTGCTTGAAGTCATTGATGACACTTGTTGTTGTTTCACTGAAGTCTGATATGCATACATTTGAGTCAGTGTTGCAACTGAACACTTGAACTATATTTGTTTATTTGATTCTGGACACTGTGATTTGTATTTACTTGAACTTGAGCTACTCTGGTCACTTGAGTCTGTTGCCTTTGAGTATCTGGACTTGATTTTATTCATTCTTATATTGTGTAGTTGTGTTGGAGTTGCATGTTTGATCTTTGATCCCTGACTTCATGCATCCCTGACCTGTGACTTCTCGTGTGTTCACCCCTGACCTGTTTTGCTTCACTACATAGCATATTCTCTTTTGTATATGTATTGTACAGTCATCATTTGATATGTAGTTTACTGCATTATTTCACCCTGTATCCTTGAAGCTTGATTCTTGTCTGGTCGATACTTTTATTTCAACTGCAGTTTTATTTTGCAGTGTTTCTTGCTTCTTTTTGTGCAGTTTCGCCTTAGTGATCTTGCGGTGACTGCAGTCTTGTTGCAGATTGCCCTTGTAATCATATGTGGCTGCAGTTTCGTCTTACATGCAGTTTTGGTCCTTGTTGTTTTACATTGCATTAATGCATTTGGATCTGTTTTCAAATTCACTTGTGTTGAACCCGATTTCGGGGCTTGACCTGGTGATCATTTGTGATTTTCATTGAGCTTTTGTGTATCTCCTGCGATAGTGGCGAGGCAGTACACGCGTGTGTGTACTGCAGCCCTATCAGATTTGACGGTTTTAAATTGATGTTTCGATTTGTTGAATCGTTTCGTTGGTTAAATTCAATATTTTGAAGTTGTATTTTGATTTTCGAATCTACTGATTTGCTGTTTAACACTGATACGTGTTACATTTATCGTTATTCAATTCTCTTATTGAAGAGTTGGATATATGAGATTTCTGTGACTGTCGTCTATTTGATATTTGATTATTATTGCTTCTGTGCTATAATAACTGAGTTTGAATTAGACTGACCCGTGTATTATTTTCTTTTGAATCTAATACTCGGGTCAGACCCGAGTATTTACAGGTTGTAGATTTTTAGCTTTGGGTTGCTGCTAGAGCTATGAAGACTTTTCATATCATTTGAAGCATTTTGCGTCTTTTTGTTGAAGTCAGTGTACTGATTAGGATGATGTGTATTCATGTACATTAGTTGATAATGTATTTGTATACATAACTTCCAGAGTCGACAGTTGTAGTTGTATCATATGTACCATGTCAAATGTATTGTAACTGACATCAGTTATTATATATATATGAGACTTTTTGTTCCATCTGTATTCCGCATTTATGTTATCTGTGTTATCTTTATATCTATTGTCCTAAACTACTATAGCCACTGTGTAGTAGCTTTGAGTTTGTATCGGTATGTCGGATTTCCTCCTGAAATAGAAATGCATGTGATACTATCTGACATATCGGTGCTCGCACAAAGCAATTACACGGATGGTCGCTCCTCAACAGCCTTATTCTCCGTGCTAGTTGACAGCACTACACCGTAGTGTTCTTGGCTAGCGTGGGCATAGAGGTGGGGCGTCACAGTTGTGTATTCAAATCACTTTTCATTTCAATGTTATTTCAAATTGAATGTTGTATTGAATTGTAATTTTATTTTGTTTTGTTTTGGGTTGTAACACAAGTTCTATAGCTTGGATCTCGCTCTCCACTCAAATTCTAGTCTTGTCATCGTGCTTTTGATTCCGTTGTGTCATTTGTATTGCAATCTCTAGCCATAGAGGTGAGTAAATCGCACCTGACATTTATACTTATGCAAATGTGAATTGACAACAATTGAATGTGTAGAATATTATATATGATGTTATACTGCCTATGATTATTAATTATATGATGTTAAACCTGTTATTTTACCTATCATATTATCTGTTACTGTTATTTATTATTAAACTGTTCATCTATACCTGTTTATCACACTGCAAGTTCCCTGTAGATTAGATTCTCTATGGGTTGAAATGATATATACCCGAACGGACTTTAGAATAGGGAAAAATCGTTATGGGCATAAATGATAGGCCTGAACGGTATTTATTTATTTTATTTTAACTTGGGATTGTGGGTTTGAAATGATAGAACCCAGATTTTTGCTTTTTAAACTACGGATTGAAATGATACATATCCGTATCACTTGACCTAGGTTAGAAAACTATATACATGCCCTTGGTTATTTTTATAAAGTATTATAAATATTTTTAAAAGTGTAAAATTATGAAAATTTGATTTAAATTGGATTTTTAATGTTTAAATAAAGAAATTTGGATTTTTCTAGAAGTTAAAAATGTAATTTAAATGAATGGTAAAAGTGAATTTTTGAAATATAACTTAAGTTTGGAAATTAGGAATTTTGTTTTAAAATGATATTTAAGTTAGATAAATAAAATGGAAATTTAATTATATTTGGAAAATGGTAAATATGATAATTTGATTTGAATTTGAATTTAAATAATTTAATAAAGTGTTATTGAGTTTTCTATGTATTAAAATGGTTAAATAAATGAATGCTTAAAAATGTAATTTTAAAATATAACTTGGCTTGGAAATGTGAATTTCGTTTTTATTAAAGGTTTAAGTTAATTAAATAAAATTGAAAATTTAGTTTAATTTGTGAAATGGAAATAAAATATAAGTGTTAAGTTTATT
The DNA here is from genome assembly GCA_030737815.1 of Allium fistulosum. Taxonomy (NCBI): domain Eukaryota; kingdom Viridiplantae; phylum Streptophyta; class Magnoliopsida; order Asparagales; family Amaryllidaceae; genus Allium; species Allium fistulosum. The sequence continues at coordinate 1,239,290,134 of CM060903.1, read as the reverse complement.
TGTTAAAAATGTGAAGAAAAGAAAATTGTACATTTGGATTTGTTAAGTAAAATTATTGGAAATTTGGATTTTACTGTAAATGTTTCTTATAAAAATCATAAATTAAAAGAGTAAATTTAATGAACAATTTTGAATGTAAAATTATGATTTTTTTAATGTTTAAAAGGTTTAATATTGAAGGTTATTATTTGCTGGAAATACAGTAAAATCTGGAAATTACTTTTTATAGCATTCAGAAATGTTATGATTTTTGTAAATGAACTAAAACTTAAATAAGAGGCTATTACAACAGTTCTGTAATGCTGTAGTTGCTGAAGTAAATTTAAAGGCTAAAAACTTAATAAAGGCCTATTACAGTAGTTCTGTAAATGCTGTAGTGGTCTGCTGTCTTTAATTAAAACCTTTAATTTGAAACCTGAGCTATTACAACATTTCTGGAAATGCTGTCTTTGCTGTTTTAAACTAAATTTCAACTAAAATGAGATTTAACAGCAGTTTAAAAATGCTGTCTTTGCTGAATTAAAATGTTTCAAGAATAACTTATAATAGCTTTTTCTAAATGCTGTGAAAGGCTGAAATTTTCAATGTTTATGGTTTTTAACTTAGTAAATGAACTCAGAATAATTTAAAACTTTGGAAATTGAATACTTGATTTGAAAGTATAACAATTACATTTTTAAATGGTTTAGATGAATTATTTTGATTGAAATATAAACTATTTAAAAGGTGACTTGAAATGATAATAAATGAATGATATCTTTGAATTTAAAAGGGTATTTAAAGTTGAATATTTGGATTTGAACTCAAATGATGATTTGATAATGAAGTTTTGGAAAGATATGATATTTTGATATATTGAAATGATTTGAAATGAAGTTTTGAAATGATATGATATTTTAAATATATTCAAATGGTTTGGAATTGATTTAATCTTTATTTTGATAAAGATTTGGATTTGAAATGATATTCTATTTTGAAGTATAAAATATTATTTTAAAATTATAACCACGGGTTATAATAACGATTGGTTATAACGATTGGTTGTTAAATAGACCGAGATCGGATATGGACATACTCTTTGTCGATACCGAAAACCACTTTAACAACTGTGTACGCGGTGGAGTTTCCAGAATGAAGTAGGATGGTGGCGACGATCCTAAGGTATATACGTGGACCCAACTCCCGTGAGTTGGCATAAGGTGGCTAAAACAGGAGCGATCTCGGGCCAATGAGGTAGCACCTCTAATCGGACGCACTCCTTCGATACCATTCTATTACTTTGTGATTGATTGGGTGCACCTCTTGATTTGGGAGTGTTGTTCGAGGTGGAGCGGTAGTGGCTGCTATGCGTTTCCATCAGACCGTGTGCGTAATTGGTATATCTACCCTGGCATTGCCTTGTGTGCCGTGTCACCTACCATATCGAGCTTTACTACGAGTTTCTATTTGTGTCGTACCTATGGAGTATCTTCTCGTAGCCTCTCGGGGTATGCAGGTACTGTATAGACTATTGGCACTATTATGTGTTAATGGCTATATGGGTAACCCCTTAACACTATTTAAAAGTATGTTTATTTTATGATTAGACATTATTATAATAGCGAATATTACTACATAGTAGAGTTTAACGGATCCTTAAAGAATGGGTGATCCCAAGCATTCTTTAAGTTACTTGTACCTTTATTATAGTTCACTTGAGTTGGTTTACATTATATAAGTATGTATGTCCTGACTTGAGTGTTTTGTGTTTTGCTTTACGCTCGGGTCAGACTGAGTGATACAGCATTTGAGACTCACCTTTGGAGCTGGAGTTTTGCTTTAAAGAACCATATATCTATTCATTTTGTTATCTAGCTGATTCCAGTTGTATTCTAAGTTGTACCTGATTATCATACTGTTACTCCTGTCGTATTTTGGTATTCCTATTGTATCTTACTTAACTTTGATGTATTTATATAGTAGCTTCATGAACTACTATTTCTTTGTTTCCGTTGCATTATATTACTCTGTGTCTGTAATCTGTGATTTTTATTTACTGTATATTCTGAGTTTTTCCAAATATAAATTAACAATTCGGTATTTTGAATTATTCAAGTCAGACATGTGTGGTTTTATTGTCGATTTGAATGGTCCAAAATAACGGGTCGTTACAGTGGAGGGCGAGCGGAGGAGGCTGGTGAGAGGCGGATGTAGGCGCGCCTGAGGTGGGTGGTTGCACTGCAAGATGTTAGGCTAGACTACATAATATATGGCTCGACGGTGCGGGCTCGGGTGTTGAAGCACGGCTGGGCGGTGGCTCGCATGGGCAGAGGAGGAAAGGTGGAAGGTGATGATTTTTTTTTTGTGGAAGCTGGGTGATGAGTTTTGGTTGTGGGCTGATAATGAAGAGGAAAATTAAAGAAAAGGGGGAGGAAGAAAATAAAGGAGAAAGGGAAATGTACAGAACGAAGTTATAAAAGAAAAAAAAGGACCGTTCAAAACGTATATCAGTTTCACACGTTTAGACTTTCGAGATGTATGAGATGGCAATGGCTGAATTCTAGCAAATAATAAGTTATAATAAATGCTAGTTGCTGTCAATTCCCGTTTGAAATTTGAATGGGCACAGTTATCAAAAAGTGTAAAAAGTGGCACCGATACAATTAACCGTGGTTTCAACGCGTAACGGATTCCGAGATGCACAAATGTATACACTGCTGAGATCAGTACGACGAGACGATCAAAACGGTACATAGATATCAGTGGTACGTTCATCCGATCAAAAGTCGATAATCGGTACCGATATACGTTGCTATTCCGTACAGAAAAATCCAAACAGAGCTAGAAACGTCCGAATTTCGCGAAACGAATTTCGCAGTCTGATTCAGTGTGTTCTAAATAAATTTTCTCATGTTGACATATTTAGGTTTCGAAACACTTTTAAATTCATCAATTTTTAACTGATCTAAATTGGAATAAAATTACACTAGAAAATAAACTTCCATATTATCTGATGAAAATTTACTAGTTGCTATATTTAATTTGACGTATTCCAAATAATAAATTTTTATTTCAAAATTTTATTGTTTAAAATTTCATACAAATTCAATTAATTAAATAAATAAAACCACTGAAATTTACGGGTCGTTACATTCTCCCCCACTCAAAACTTTTCATCCTCGAAAATGAAGAAGGTAGGAGAATAAAACAACCAGAAGGAAATAGATTGAAAACAAAATAAAACACTTAGTTCTAACCATATAAATTTCAATTTAAATTAATCGATATTCACAAATTGATTTAAACCATTTGATTTCACTTAAGTTAAATCAAACTCAACTATTTCTAAATTCATTATCTTTTTATCTAATTATCCTAAATCAACAAATTTCTAAATCATGAATTTGTATAATCATTTATCAGACTCATATTTTATTCAACAAATTTAATTCTTTTATTCCAAATTATTATTAACTTTATTCCACTTATAATATATCTTATCACATATATTTAAACCATATAAATTAATTTGAACCATATAAATTAAATTTAAATTAATTTATATTCAATAATTGATTTTTAATTCAAGGTATTTCCATTAGTTGTTCTAATTTCAATTTATTAATTCCTTCAAAAAAAATTTATTTGTCTCATCTATTATTCAATTAACTTATTATTCTATTCATCTCAATTAACATTTTTATAATCAAAAATCAAGTGTATAACATTTATTATAAACACTTAATTTTCTTTATAAAATCATCTTATATTGTATATTATCCAATTACATTATTTTTTACTTCTGAATAATTTAGGTAAGTTATACTGAAATGCAATTTAATATTATACAAATAAAAATTTCCAATTCAATTATTTCAAGTTTAAATACTTATTTAAAATATAGCTTTATTTATAATTGAAAACATGCTTTAACATAATTTTAAGAATTAAATTTCCGTTTAATTTCAAACCCTTTAGAGATAATTATGTATATGCTATATATATTAAATGAAATTAAATTTAAAATAATATACCCATATATATATATATATAAATCAAGTCATACTTAAGAAATTCAAATCAAAATATTTTTCCAAAACCAAACCGTAGCAAAGCTACAGAATGGTCTCTCCACTTCGAAACTCGAAAATGAATGTTGATGATGCGGCCGCCATCACCGAAATTATTTTCCAGCGACAAAGAGAAGGGCACTGATTTCAACATTTTAAAATTCTTTGAAAATGGTTTCTATTTGAAAATACCTTCAATAATATACATTTTAAAAATTTAAAAACCAAAGCTTGAAATCACTGGAAAATTAAATTATCAAATTCCTGATTTTTAAAATTTATTTCAATTCCAAATCAATTTATAAACCACGTTTATAATTCATTTAGAACAATAAATGATAATCAAATATTATCATTCAAACAACCCATTTAATTAACTATTAAATTTCAGAAAATTATACTTATATATAATATAATCACACAAATTTACTTCATTTACCAAATTTAAAATAATATTGTGTCAGTTTGCTCTGTTCAAGTGTTTTGGAAATCCCATCGATAGCGTTGATCAGACGAATCGATCGAAAACCCAAATCAACATCAACAACTCAAACAACACAATATATAAAACAACTTAATATTAATTACTAATGCAAAATACACTCCCTCACTCGATGATTCAAAGATGGATTTCAAAACAAGGATAGAGATTCAAATTAGGGGGACCCAAATCAATAGAATTTTACTAAGGAAATAGGCTTGAATGAGAGATAAGATAATTGAATTTCAAACAGGAAGATGGATAAACTTATACAAATCGCGGCAACCTTAACCGGGTCAACCGTGACTTCATAAATAAGATCGATGCATAATTCTGAGGCAAATCGACATTCAGATCACAAGAGATCGAATTCGAGTAAAGCAAAAGATAGCAGCATCTAAACCGAGGATACAGAAATCTCCGGTGAATCAATGCCTGTTGTAAAGGAGTTTCACCCCTTTACAAATCATTCAAAGATTGGCGAGACCGCTGATTTATTATAGAGATTATTCGAAATGGAGTTATGGGATACTCCAGAATCAAGAAGACACGAATAGGGGGACAAGAGTGGACTTTGGAACCGAAGTGAACATTCCAAAATTCAAAGGAAACCGAGTCAAAGAAGAAGGAATTCAAGCTCGAACGAAAGTGATTCTGTAATTGAATTTTACTCTAAATGCTGAGTTTTGCCTAAAACCAGAGCTCTGATACCAACTGTAACAACCTGAAATTTTCAACCATTCGCATCCATACATGTCGGATTTGAATTGCTCAAAATATCAGATTATTAATTTAAATTTGGCAAAACTCAACATATACAGTAAATAAATAATCACAGAATCACAAAAACAGAGTAATATAACAATAATGCAGCGGAAACAAAAAAAATAGTAGTTCATGAAGCTACTATATATATATATATAACAGAGTTAAACAAGATACAACAGAAGTCTCGAATACAATAGTCAAATACAAGATCAGAATACATCACTGGAATCAACTGAATATCTAAAAGCTGGATAGATAACTGGATCTCCAAGCGAAGCTCCAACTCCAAAGGTGAGTCTCGAATACTGGTACACTCAGTCTGACCCGAGCGTAAAGCAAAACACAAAAGACTCGAGTCAGGATTAACATTCTTATATTAATAAATCCAACTCAAGTGAAATAACAACTGAAAATACAAGTAACTCAAAGGATGTTTGGGATAACCATCCTCTAAGGATCCGTTAAACTATTTATATATAGTAGTGTACGCTAAGTAGATAATGCCTATCAGTAATATAAGGTATCAAAATAGCATTAAGGCGTTACCATTATCCACCTTAACACATTTTATATAAGCGTCATAGTCTATACAGCACTGTAAACTCCACTGTAAACTAGTGGGCTATCAAGGAGTACTCCATAGGTATAACACGAAACAAATCGTAGTGGTCGCGCATAGGGATACGAGTATGACAAGGCACATGAGGCAATACCCAAGGTAGTGAAACTACCGTTTGCCCGATCCGGACTGGTGAGAACGCATCGCCGCAACAATCGCAACACCGCGAAACAACACTCCCAATTCAAGGGTGCACACCAATCAAAAACAAGTAATGAGTAGTTTACGAAGAAGTGTGTCCGCTAGAGGTAGCTAACCACACTGGCCCGGCACGGCTCCTGTATAAGTAATTTCCAATTTGACACAAGTGTCAAAGTCATCCATTATCGTTCTCTTTCTTCAAATCCAGCAACGTCATCATTCCAACCACTTCACTCTCCCAAACCGATCCCGGACTCTTTAATAACTACGTAATTATTACACCGATTGGTCATTTAATAAACTTTCAAAATAGTTTATATTTCAAAACCAAAACATCATTGCCATTTCAAAACCATATCAATACGATATCACTTCCATTTCAAAACCAAATACGGTATCATTTCCATTTCAAATATATCCATCTCAAATATATCAATTTAAAAAATCTTAGTACTTCAAAGTTATAACACTTTCTAAATCAAACACTTCGGAAATCATAATACTTTGGAAATCAAAATTTAGAAATCATAATGCTTTGGAATCATAACACTTCCCACTTAACCGTTTAAATATAAATAATAGTATATATAATAAAATAGTTTATAATTTAAAATAGTTTATATAAAAATAGTTATAATTTAAAATAGTTTATATTAAAAATAATTTATATTAAAATAGTTTATATGAAATAAGTTTATAAAGTAACATATATAAATAGTTTTCAATATAATTTAAAAATACTTTATAATAAAATAGCTTCCTCAAATTTCACAAATCAATTCCAAATCAACACCAATCCCAAAATTTCAAATTTAGTCAAATCTCAAATCATCAATTTCAATTCAATTCAGTTCTCAATAAATTATTATATCGATTTCAAATACAGGTTTGAACCACAAATAAACCATTTAAATTTCGGTATATTCCAAAGCTTTAAATATTTCACAATCTCAAAACTAAATTTGATAATTTCATATATATCTTAATTTAACTTTATCATTATTTAGTTTTTAAATATTCAGTTAATAAATCCAATATTATTTAAATAAAACCCCAAATTACAAATAAACTAAATATTTCCTTCAACTTATTTAAACTTGAAATATTCATTTAAATCACCTTAACCTAAATCAAGTTATGAAATTATACCCTTTAAAAATCTCAAATTCAATAAGTTCCAAATCGATTTCCAATTAAATATATTTCTTAGTTAAATACAATTTCAAAACAATTTCAAATCTATCTTCTCAACCTTAATTTATTAAATCATTATAAACTCTATATTAAAATATAATTTAGATAATTACTTAACCATATTAAATTTTAATAAAATCAAACTTTATTATTAAACTTATTTTGTATAAAAACAAATTTATGCTTAGCTTAAATTCAAGAGTATAACTATAACTTTTATATAATATCTAAAATCCATATTTTTATAAAACCAAAAATTTATTTCCAAAGACCATAGAAATCATTTTCAAAATATTTATATATAGACCAACGGTGTCTGTATATAATTTTCTATCCTATGGTCAAGTTATACAGATATTTATCATTTCAATCCGCAATTTAAATATATATGGGTATGTATCATTTCAACCCGCAATTTAAATATATACAGTTATATATCATTTCAACCCGTAATCCCAAATTCAATTCAATTGAAAATCGCTTGGGTTTATCATTTCAACCCATAACGATTTTCTCCTATTCTATAGATCGTTCGGGTATGTATCATTTCAACCCATAATGATTCTATACTAACAGGGAACTTGCAGAGTAATAACAGATATGATAATTACATAACAGGCATATATCATCAATATAAATAACGGATAATGGTGTCAGATGTCACAGGTGAACAGATACAGGTAATAGCATATATATAACAATGTAAATAACTAACAGCAGCATATTTCAATTGTCGTTTCAATTGAAATCAAATTTAATATATATAAGAACGTAAATCATGAGTGATTGCTCACCTTTCGAGGCTAGAGAGATTTGTCATTGAAATGAGTTACGAATCCAAGCGCGAATTTCAAAGCAAAGCAGGATTGGCATGAATCCAACGATCAAAGCTGATAACAGGAATCGATGAGAACAAATCAAAATTTGTTTGATATAATTTAAACGAGATGTATATTATAATAAAATTTTCCTTAAACCAAATATTCAATTTTAAAATACACATACATTTTTAAATCAATGTTTTTTTATATATATACTTGTAAAATAAAAGGATCAAAATATTAATATATACCATATTCAATCCTATACAGATAGCACACATATATAACTAATAGAGGCAGATACATATAGACTATCATTTATATACAAGATGATACTGACATAACTATATATATACTGTTTCAAGCCATATATAATGTTGTCACAACCGTGTATATATAACTATATTAAAATTCAAAAATCAATATATAAAATAACAGATATATATATTATACTAATTAAATCAACTTATATTGACATGTCATATAACATACATTATATATGTACATATATACCTTATAATATAAAACTGCAATATAACACTATATATACAATTAACTATATTTAAAATATAATAAAACTGTTATACATATTTATTTAAACATGTTAACTAATATATATAAAAACTGTAGCAACATAATATAAACTCACATATATAGATATATGGCCTATATATCTAAAATGTATAACAATACTTTTAAACAATGAGCATACTACTTCTAAAAATGTAATATACTGTAAGTATATTTACTGTACACTCAACATTTCAAAATCTCATATATATCTACTTTACACACATACATATACTCTAACATAAACACACACACACTTATATAGTATGAACGGTTAACATATAAATAATGTATAGACTCCCACAGATAATATATATATATATATATTGTATCATCTATATATATATAGGCTTTATCAAAACCCAGACAAGGTGTACTTATATAAATTTATGTATAAAAAAAATCAAACTTTCATATAAATCAAAATATAGCTAACATACCTGGACCGCATATATGCAATAGTATATGATATATATAATATCCAAAACATGTTTTCAGTCAAAGCATATTTCCTTCACATATGAAAACAAGCTTCAGCAACATATATATATATATATATATATTCATGGAATAAGACATAAAACCAAGTAAAAGAAAATATGTATGTAGCAAAGTATATATATATATACATTTATTAATAAATCAAATATACACCTATACTAACATATACTTTTAAATATAACCTACAAACTCTTCTCTGGCCTTCTTTCCAAAACCAAAATGACTTTACAGAACTATATATATAACCTTTATATAACTTACATGTATAATGTATTCATAAAGAAGGGAGATACAAAGCCTGCTGCTAAGTCGAGGGACAGGGGTTTGGAGTTGGCGGACGTTGCATAGAGCGGAGGGTGAGCGGAGGAGGCTGGTGTAATGACCCGCCACTCATTCTACAGAATGACGTATCATTAATAAGAAAGAAAGGGGTAGAAAATAGAAAAGAAGAGAAGAAAGAAAGAAACAACAACAACGATCTCACAGCGGAACGAATAAATTATATTAATAACATAAACTATTACATAGTATACAACAATTTACAGAGTTACACAGCATATACATCACTTATTAGACAGTTATAAACATCTGTCTAGACATTACAACTCAAATACAAGACAAGACACTATCACAGATATCAACACAGCGGAATACTATATCTACGAACGCCGAAGCCTCCTGCTCCATTGCTCCTCCAGAATATTCGTCAAAGCTAACCCTGAATCCCTTGGCTACTCGTAAAAATTTGAGTACCCAAGAGTTTATAAAACAGAAATAAACACTTGGGTCAGACATGGGTCTGGTGTGAGTAACAGGTTAAACTTGCTTAACTTCAAAACCTTTAGAAAGAAAAGGTATCACGTAAGACTCCCCACAAATAAACATGGGTAAGTTTTTACCTTACGCTAACCAAAACATTTGATAGGAAATCTGATTTTATTATAATAGGGTCTAGGGTTTTCAAGTAAAATATAGAAATAGCTGAAATGCTTACATCTCACATTCCAACATAGTTGGGCACAACTAAATCGTACGGTACTTATTGGATTTTGGATTCCATACAATGGCAGGGCTACTGGGGTACCGCCCATCACAGTACGTGGCCTAGATCAACGTACCGAGGAGTACGCCCGCTCCCCTGCAACACAAGGTCGGAACATCCCTTACTGGATAATTCCCGCATAAGAAACCCCGCGGTTGTAGCTAGCAACCGCCCACAAAGCCGAAATAAAAGGGACTCTAGACAGAGGAATATTATACTACTTGGGTGCTACCCACTAACCTTGCTGCACCTCCCCTGTTTTAGCCATTCCCGGTTGATGAGGCTTGAGGTCACGATTACCTTTAATCAGAACACATCACTTAGAATGCTCATCGTCCAACTGACGATGTGCTGAAAGCATTCAATCCATACAAGTTCGTTCCGGGTTCGAACGAAACCGAAGGCATTATCTCGTTACACTCGTTTTGGAATCACCCTCAGAGTTAACGACAATAACCCTTGCACTCTGAATCTTCATCTTCACTTGATTCACGACCTATCGTTAATTTGGATCGATGTGGTATTCGGGTCTCCAGACCTGGAAATCCGGTATACGGAAACCCGATCCCGGTCTCATCGAAATCCAAAGCGTATCTTTTAAGGCCAAGTTGTTTTAAAGGTTAAAACAAATTCAATTCATTATCTTTATACACAGAGAAAGATAATTCACAACAGATAATCAACATTATCAGATAATCCATACAATTCAACTAACATCCATATCATACAACATATATCTCATATATACTTCTGGGATCATGATATATATATAGTTCAAGGTCTTATAAAGAAGAGTTTTTCTCAAATTAAAGATAACAGAGCAACTAACACTTAAATCATACATGCACAATTCAATTCTTACATACACACAGAGAACATTCATATAAATAAACTTGCATATATACTCTATTCAGAAATCATTTAAAGCCAAATTTAATTTCCTTTTTAACTTTTGAAAAAGATTATTTACTCACCTATTTTGTTGAACAGAGAAACTGGAATTTGGACTTTGAAAATTTGAACTGGACTTGAATTTGCTTTGAATTTCATCTGCTTGTTTTTGAAAACTGAAACACTTGCTTTTGAAACTTTAAAACAGGAAGGCTCTTGAAACTCCAGATTTACTTGCATGCACTTGGAATGGTGACAGACTTAAATTTTGAAACAGGAACATGGTTACAGGCTTGAGATGAAAAGATTTCAGGCTTTAAGAAAATGGTTTCAGGTCTTTGAAAACAATGGTTACAGATCTTTTATTTTGATTAGAGGAAGGTTTAGGTTTGAAGAATAAATGGTTTCAGATTTGAATTTAGAGGAGATTTGATTCTAGTTTGAGAAGATCTTCAGATTTGTTTGTGGAGATTTCAGTTTTGGTTTGAGAAGATTATTTCAGATTTTGTTTGGAGGAGATTTCGGTTTGAAATGTTTTCTGGTTTTAGTTTTGTCTTTGAAGAAAATGAGATTAGAAAAAAAAAAGAGAAATGGAAAGGTAGGCTTTTATAACTTAAATTTATGGTTTATTAAAAATTAAAGAAAAATGAAAAGAAAATGACACTTGTCTTCATCCATTCTTAATTACCTTACACATATTACTAACATGACTTAATTTATTAACACTTGTCATTATATAATTTCATATTATTTTTAAAAAGATTTTAAAAGCTTTTATATGTATTTCCTAAATAGATAAATACATATCTTTTTAAATAAATGCTTTTCTATATTATAAATAAATAAAACCTTTAAAAGAAATACAATAAAACTCATTTATATCCTAATAAAATTATATACAATATTTTTAATTCATTTTTAAGTGTAAACATATCTTTTGTATTTATTTACTATTAAATAAACACTTTCTAAATTTATATGAATAAAATTCCTTTTAAAGAAAATATTGTAAAACAAATCTTATTTTAAATAAAAGCCTTGTTCATATATTTTATAACCAAATATATTAAAATATTTATCTTTAAAGATTCAAATTTAAATCCAGATTCAAATTCAAATTTGACTTTTAAAATCCAATTTAAAAATCAACTCAACATTTATATTTTTAAATAAACATTTTATTAAGTTTGAAATTGATATATTTCATTTAAAAACAACTCAAGACATATATATACATATTTAAACAATACTTATTAATTTTGGAAATGATAAATCTATTTAAAAATCAAATTTATAAAATAATAGAATTTAAATTATTATTCTTATTATTATCAATCTATACTATAATTAAAACATCATATTATTATTATTTGGTTATAAAATATTTGAAAATAACAAATTTATCAATTTAAAATAATTTAAATTAAGAGATTATCACATTTTAAACTTCTCGAAATCCCGGGATATCACATTCCTTCCCCCTTAAAAGAATTTCGTCCTCGAAATTTAAAACAAAAGATAATCCAAAGATTTTTATATTTATTTCAACTAATTTTAAAACAATTCAATTATACTTAACAACCATATACTATCAATCAAACAACCATTCATCCAAACAAACAATTTTATCTAAACAAACAATTTTATCCGAACAAACAACTCTAGCTATCCGGATATAGATCCGGATAAACTACCTAAAATTATCCCAAGTTTCCCCGATACAGATACTGGGTTACTCGCTCTATTAAATCCAAACTGGTAATTCAATACCGAAGCCAAAACACATATCCTCACAAAAACTCAGAAAGATCCAATATACTCGGAGCTATCTTCCTAGTCTTACCCAAACTCAATTGCTTCCTTTACCGAAGAAATAACAACGAAGTCTCTAACTTCGAATTCCAAAATTCTCCATCTCTAATCCACAGAACTCTTCTGATGATTCTAGGCTTCCTACAAATCCTTTCTGATCAGCTCAACCTTCGCCGATGCTTCTAGAAACAAACTAGACCAAAAATAACCCGACAAAATGATCCTCTCAAAATCTACCCATAATCCAAAACACAAATCTACTCACAACATCAGAAGACCGAACTAACTTCTCCTATCTGGAAAAGACAAACAGATGCACTCGCCAAACTACTTCCGCTGCACCATTCTGATCTGGAGTAGAATGAAAATGCTGATGAAGAACACAAGCACAAACTGGACAACACATCCCAGAAAATCTCAGATAACTCAAGAGAATACTCAATCTATCGCAAGTCACTTTTGCAATCAACCCAGCCTAATTTGTAAAGAAACTGTTCTCTCTTTACCAATCAGAATAGCTCATACTTAACTATCCAATCTATCGAAGAAATGGATCCACTCTACTGCTTCTGAACTCTACCTTCAGAAAAACTGCTCAGCCAGAAAACTTCCTGCCAATGCACAGAATACTCCGAGCTGCACTGCTGCCACAAATGCCAAAGACTTCCTTTTCCAAAGCTCTTCGAGAAACTCGAACCCAAACCAAATAGAAACACCATGCTGAACTCAACTACAACACCGAAGCAGACACACTTCATTAACTTGTTCCAAAGAAAACATCTTCGGGAACATCCATAGTCACTGCATCTCATCACACAGCTACTATTACCTGAGATACCATCACTCGCTTCTGTTCTCCGACAGATCCAACTCTACTCATCCATCTCCTAAGATGAACTCTGAACCTTAACAGGTTTCCTTCTGAGATTGTGAAATCCTTATACAATTGTAAAGTTCACTCGAGACGGTATTAGGTTTACAGTCTCGACAGATACTCTTCCAACCTCAATACTCAGACTCCTAATCCTAGATGATAAATTATTATCATCTCAACCAATCATTACAAATACCATATACATTTAAAATGATACTTTTTTATATAGAAATTATATTTGGGTAAAATTATTTCATCTACCTTTTTAAAACAATATTGTGTCTGTTGGCCTGGTCCAAGTGTTTAGAGATCCCTATCAATAACGTTAGCTACTCGTATTGACCAGAATCCATATACCACCCAACCGATCAATTAACACAATATAAAATCATTTTATATAACTAACAAATACGCGCTCTCGTATATATATATATACACTCAAACAGGTTGCTACAAATCCTATCTCTAATGAACAACCCTTCCGAACCTAGGTATTCACTCAACCTAGTGTTTTGATATTCACTTAACCAAAAGCTTAGGCATTCGCTCAACCTATGCTCTGATACCACTGTAATGACCCGCCACTCATTCTACAAAATGACGTATCATTAATAAGAAAGAAAGGGGTAGAAAATAGAAAAGAAGAGAAGAAAGAAAGAAACAACAACAACGATCTCACAGCGGAACGAATAAATTATATTAATAACATAAACTATTACATAGTATACAACAATTTACAGAGTTACACAGCATATACATCACTTATTAGACAGTTATAAACATCTGTCTAGACATTACAACTCAAATACAAGACAAGACACTATCACAGATATCAACACAACGGAATACTATATCTACGAACGCCGAAGCCTCCTGCTCCATTGCTCCTCCAGAATATTCGTCAAAGCTAACCCTGAATCCCTTGGCTACTCGTAAAAATTTGAGTACCCAAGAGTTTATAAAACAGAAATAAACACTTGGGTCAGACATGGGTCTGGTGTGAGTAACAGGTTAAACTTGCTTAACTTCAAAACCTTTAGAAAGAAAAGGTATCACGTAAGACTCCCCACAAATAAACATGGGTAAGTTTTTACCTTACGCTAACCAAAACATTTGATAGGAAATCTGATTTTATTATAATAGGGTCTAGGGTTTTCAAGTAAAATATAGAAATAGCTGAAATGCTTACATCTCACATTCCAACATAGTTGGGCACAACTAAATCGTACGGTACTTATTGGATTTTGGATTCCATACAATGGCAGGGCTACTGGGGTACCGCCCGTCACAGTACGTGGCCTAGATCAACGTACCGAGGAGTACACCCGCTCCCCTGCAACACAAGGTCGGAACATCCCTTACTGGATAATTCCCGCATAAGAAACCCCGCGGTTGTAGCTAGCAACCGCCCACAAAGCCGAAATAAAAGGGACTCTAGACAGAGGAATCTTATACTACTTGGGTGCTACCCACTAACCTTGCTACACCTCCCCTGTTTTAGCCATTCCCGGTTGATGAGGCTTGAGGTCACGATTACCTTTAATCAGAACACATCACTTAGAATGCTCATCGTCCACCTGACGATGTGCTGAAAGCATTCAATCCATACAAGTTCGTTCTGGGTTCGAACGAAACCGAAGGCATTATCTCCTTACACTCGTTTTGGAATCACCCTCAGAGTTAACGACAATAACCCTTGCACTCTGAATCTTCATCTTCACTTGATTCACGACCTATCGTTAATTTGGATCGATGTGGTATTCGGGTCTCCAGACCTGGAAATCCGGTATACGGAAACCCGATCCCGGTCTCATCGAAATCCAAAGCGTATCTTTTAAGGCCAAGTTGTTTTAAAGGTTAAAACAAATTCAATTCATTATCTTTATACACAAAGAAAGATAATTCACAACAGATAATCAACATTATCAGATAATCCATACAATTCAACTAACATCCATATCATACAACATATATCTCATATATACTTCTGGGATCATGATATATATATAGTTCAAGGTCTTATAAAGAAGAGTTTTTCTCAAATTAAAGATAACAGAGCAACTAACACTTAAATCATACATGCACAATTCAATTCTTACATACACACAAAGAACATTCATATAAATAAACATGCATATATACTCTATTCAGAAATCATTTAAAGCCAAATTTAATTTCCTTTTTAACTTTTGAAAAAGATTATTTACTCACCTATTTTGTTGAACAGAGAAACTGGAATTTGGACTTTGAAAATTTGAACTGGACTTGAATTTGCTTTGAATTTCATCTGCTTGTTTTTGAAAACTGAAACACTTGCTTTTGAAACTTTAAAACAGGAAGGCTCTTGAAACTCCAGATTTACTTGCATGCACTTGGAATGGTGACAGACTTAAATTTTGAAACAGGAACATGGTTACAGGCTTGAGATGAAAAGATTTCAGGCTTTAAGAAAATGGTTTCAGGTCTTTGAAAACAATGGTTACAGATCTTTTATTTTGATTAGAGGAAGGTTCAGGTTTGAAGAATAAATGGTTTCAGATTTGAATTTAGAGGAGATTTGATTCTAGTTTGAGAAGATCTTCAGATTTGTTTGTGGAGATTTCAGTTTTGGTTTGAGAAGATTATTTCAGATTTTGTTTGGAGGAGATTTCGGTTTGAAATTTTTTCTGGTTTTAGTTTTGTCTTTGAAGAAAATGAGATTAGAAAAAAAAAGAGAAATGGAAAGGTAGGCTTTTATAACTTAAATTTATGGTTTATTAAAAATTAAAGAAAAATGAAAAGAAAATGACACTTGTCTTCATCCATTCTTAATTACCTTACACATATTACTAACATGACTTAATTTATTAACACTTGTCATTATATAATTTCATATTATTTTTAAAAAGATTTTAAAAGCTTTTATATGTATTTCCTAAATAGATAAATACATATCTTTTTAAATAAATGCTTTTCTATATTATAAATAAATAAAACCTTTAAAAGAAATACAATAAAACTCATTTATATCCTAATAAAATTATATACAATATTTTTAATTCATTTTTAAGTGTAAACATATCTTTTGTATTTATTTACTATTAAATAAACACTTTCTAAATTTATATGAATAAAATTCCTTTTAAAGAAAATATTGTAAAACAAATCTTATTTTAAATAAAAGCCTTGTTCATATATTTTATAACCAAATATATTAAAATATTTATCTTTAAAGATTCAAATTTAAATCCAGATTCAAATTCAAATTTGACTTTTAAAATCCAATTTAAAAATCAACTCAACATTTATATTTTTAAATAAACATTTTATTAAGTTTGAAATTGATATATTTCATTTAAAAACAACTCAAGACATATATATACATATTTAAACAATACTTATTAATTTTGGAAATGATAAATCTATTTAAAAATCAAATTTATAAAATAATACAATTTAAATTATTATTCTTATTATAATCAATCTATACTATAATTAAAACATCATATTATTATTATTTGGTTATAAAATATTTGAAAATAACAAATTTATCAATTTAAAATAATTTAAATTAAGAGATTATCACATTTTAAACTTCTCGAAATCCCGGGATATCACAGCTGGTGAGAGGCGGATGTATGCGTGCCTGAGGTGGGTGGTTGCGCTGCAAGATGTTAGGCTAGGCTACATAATGTATGGCTCGACAGTGCGGGCTCGGGTGTTGAAGCATGGCTAGGCGGTGGCTCGCATGGGCGGAGGAGGAAAGGTGGAAGGTGATGATTTTCTTTTTCTTTTTGGAAGCTATAACGCCCCACCTCTATGCTCATAATAACAAAGAGTATTAAAAGAAATACTGTCTATTATTACGAAGAATAAGGCTGGATAGGAGCGACCATCCGTAGTTGGCCTTACACTAATATTGGTTATCTCGATAGGAGTGGTATATACTTTTTATTTTTCATCTATTATTTATTTACTCCCATCGACACACCCAATTATCAGTATAAAACAAACTACGATAGTTCATAGTAGTTTAGGACATTAGATATAACAATAACACAGATAATATAAATGCGGAACACAGATTAACAAAAATCTCATATATATATATAACCGATGTCAGTTACAATATAGTTGACACGATACATATGATACAACTACAACTGTCGACTCTAGAAGTTATATATACAAGTACATTATCAACTAATATACATGAATACATATCGTTCTATACAATGACACGACTACTACAAAAGGACAATGACAACTTCAGAAGATGTGAAAAGTCTTCATATCCTGAACAACAACTCAAAGAAGAAAATCTACAACCTGAAATAACTCGGGTCTGACCCGAGTATTACATTCAAAAGAAAATAATACACGGGTCAGTCTAATTCAAACTCAGTTATTAGTGCATAGAAGCAATAATATTCAAACATCAAATAGACGACAGTCATAGAAATATCGTATATCCGATTTCTCGATAAAAGAATCGGACAACCGCAAATATAACACTAGACAGTGTTAAACAACAAATCAGCAATACAATCAATTTAAACAATCGGAATATCAGCAAAACATCAATGCTGCTTGGCTGCAGTACACGCTAACATGTACTGCCTCGCCAATACAGAACAACTCAAAGCAATACTGAACAAGATCAGAGGCAACACGTGAAACAAGTTCAACATGTCGCAAAGCAAGGCATAGGGAAATAGCAAACTGAAGGCGAGAGCACCAAAGATATGGCACTACAACACTCAACAGAAAAGACGCAGATCAGCCTCATTAGAAAATAAGGTCATCAGTGAAGCAAAATGACAAAATGCAAATGATACAAGGCATCAATGCAATGTATCAGATTCGAGAAGAAGACAGTGCAGCAGCGAAAAACTTCAACTAAAAGAATACGAAATATGTACCCTAGTGATGGTACATAACAAACTGCACAAGGCAAAGGAAACTGTACAATTCAAAGACCATCAGCATATAATACAAGGTAAAACAGATGTGAGTGCAGACATACCCTGAAGACTACACATTCAAACTTAACAAGATGATCAAGGAGCAACTGGTCAGTACAAAGGTACACAAGTATAGATTCAGGTTCACAGTGGCAACTGCCACAGTATGGTATACAACTCAAAGTATTAGGCTGCATGTACACAAGCAATTTTCCATACTCAATAAACTAAAGAGCATGTGCAAAGGTCTGGACAACATGGCATGTTGGAGATAGAATGCAACTTAAAATGAATCAGTGAACTAATCAGGTTAACAAGAAACGACCCAAGTTAAAAGACTCAAGTGAAGCTACAAGGAAACAACTAAAACATGAACCAACTCAAGTTAGTTCATCATGCAATGAAACTGTACAAAGAGCATAGCCACAGTAACTCAAATGACAAGACTAGATGCGCAATATCATACAAGGCAATGCCTCAGAAAACTCAAGTGAAGCACTACAATGAGACTGACTACAAGCTAAATGTAACCGCAAAGTCAAGGACCGACATGTACAGTTCAGGGATGAACGCACCTGACTGGTAACAAGTGCAAATGCAACAGGTCAAGGAAACAGTAGCACAAAGACAACAACATAAACAACTACAAGCAACTCTATACATGGACACAAAACCAATACTGGACAGAGCATCGTCAATGAAACTGCAGGAGGATGAACTATGTTCAAGTCTACAAATATACAGCAGTGAAGTCAAAGCAAAACTAACACAATGCCAACATGATCAAGTTCAAAGCAATCAGGTCTCAAACCAGTATGTATGCACATATATGGTCTTGAGTAAACAGGTGAATGTGCAACAGGGAACAAAGGTCAGGAAACTAGATCGATCAAGGGATACAAATGCACATATGAATGACCAGAATAACAATCATATAAAGATACATGAACAAGAGTGAATCAGAGTAGACAGCAACTAACCACAAGGCTACGTCACTAACAAATGCAAGCTACTGAATTTCTCAAAGCCTCAGGCCAGAAGTTCGAAGTTATACAACATTTCAGTGAACGATTGAAGCATCTGAGTTTATATGTATATGTATAGCAAGCCATAACAACAAAAATTGAGCAAGAAAAAGTTCAAAGCCGAGAATTTCAAGCCTTGGTCATCACGAAATGTATCAAAACAGTGACCAGTGATTAGCGAAATTATATACGACTAAGAATAAGTCATGAATCATCTCAACATCCAACGAATATCAAGTGCCAGAACCAATCAACCGACGCATTCATCAACAATATATATATGTCGAAGATAAGGGGATAAACTCACATAAACGAAACATCATCAGAAATATCAATTTAAAACCCAATCATCCCAAATATATACGAACGAAAAACCAGGGGATTCAAACCCAAAACACGAAATGCAGAGATGAATTAGATGTGAGTTTTACTCACCTTAGATCGGTCTAGAATTCGCAGACGAAGCTGAGAAAAATCGAAGCCCCAAATTGTCGCAGAGGAACGAACAAGACGAGCCGCCTCCATTTCTTTTCTTTCTTTAGTTAGGGTTTTCGTTCGAATGAATGGAGGGGTCTGGGTTGCGAACGAATAAGAAAGGGGAAAGAATACAACCCTTATCTCAATCAAAAGGAAGCCGGTCGAATTAATAAAGAAAAGCCCATATAATTCTTTTAACAAATTTTCAAATGAATTTAAACTTGATTCAAATCTGCATTAGCAGTTAAAAATGATTTAATCGTCATTTATAAACTGACGCGAAAGACCGGGTTGTTACAGACTCCCCTCCTTAAAGAAATTGCGTCCACGCAATCATAGGGAATAAATGGATAAAAGGTAACAACCAAAAGAGCATGGCAATGTCGATTGTATAAGCAAAGCAAGTGTCAGCGGGGAAGTATTAGATAAGAAATCAAAAGGTTCGACTGCTTCAAATCAAAAGAATCAACATCGTGGGAATCAGGGATCAAAATCAGACGGCTAACACAAGCAAGAACAATCGAGTTCCAGCAACTAAAAGAGAAGGAAAAACAGAGCAGAAATCCCATACAGAGCACGAATTGAATGTGAGTAAATCAAATTACTCACCTGAATCGCCAGAGAAAAAGACGAAGCTCAAATCTCAAAAACCGCAAATATTCAATCATCAAAAACGATAATCAAATTTCTCAAATCAACAAATATTCGATTATCACAAGCGATAATCAAATTTCAAATTCAACAAATATTCGATTATCAAAAGCGATAATCAAATTTCAAATTCAACAATTATTCGATTATCTCAAGCGATAATCAAACTTCAAATTCAACAAATATTTAATTATCTGAGGCGATAATTAAATCTCAAATCAACAAATATTTAATTATCTCAGGCGATAATTAAATCTAAAATCAACAAATATTTAATTATCTCAGGCGATAATTAAATCTCAAATCAACAAATATCTAATTATCACAAGCGATAATTAGAAACAACAAATATCTGATTATCAAAAACGATAATCAGAACTCATATCAACAAATATCTAATTATCACAAGCGATAATTAGAAACAACAAATATCTGATTATCAAAAACGATAATCAGAACTCATATCAACAAATATCTAATTATCACAAGCGATAATTAGAAACAACAAATATCTGATTATCAAAAACGATAATCAAAACTCATCTCAACAAATATCTAATTATCACAAGCGATAATTAGAAACAACAAATATCTGATTATCAAAAACGATAATCAGAACTCATATCAACAAATATCTAATTATCACAAGCGATAATTAGAAACAACAAATATCTGATTATCAAAAACGATAATCAGAACTCATATCAACAAATATCTAATTATCACAAGCGATAATTAGAAACAACAAATATCTGATTATCAAAAACGATAATCAGAACTCATATCAACAAATATCTAATTATCACAAGCGATAATTAGAAACAACAAATATCTGGTTATCAAAAACGATAATCAGAACTCATATCAACAAATATCTAATTATCACAAGCGATAATTAGAAACAACAAATATCTGATTATCAAAAACGATAATCAGAACTCATATCAACAAATATCTAATTATCACAAGCGATAATTAGAAACAAAAAATATCTGATTATCAAAAACGATAATCAGAACTCATATCAACAAATATCTAATTATCACAAGCGATAATTAGAAACAACAAATATCTGATTATCAAAAACGATAATCAGAACTCATATCAACAAATATCTAATTATCACAAGCGATAATTAGAAACAACAAATATCTTATTATCAAAAACGATAATCAGAACTCATATCCACAAATATCCAATTACCTGCAGATAATTGGAAGCAACAAATATCTAGAAATCAATTAAGAAGACTAGAAAATCAACATAAAAGCTTGGATCGATCCCATCAGATGGCGAGTTTTTAACTCGCCGCACGTGCATCTCATATGGCCGAAGCCTACCAAGTACTCAACATAATTTTGGCGCCCATCAGATTGACCCGAAGGTCCGCAGAGTGACCCGAAGGTCTAGTACTGGTATTTGACCCGAAGGTCCATCATATGACCCGAAGGTCCATCATAGTGGCTCGAAAGCACACGAAAGCATCAAATATTTCAATTAACGAGTCCGGAATTAACCGAAAAAGCAAACGCACATGTCCCATACCACGTGTTTTACTAAATCGTTTGATTCTCTTCATCGTTTCCTTGAAAGTGTGAAATTCATCAAAATCATCAAAACAACAGATATTCAATTAACGAGTCCGGAATTAACCGAAATAGTAAAAGTGTGGTTCCATACTCCGCACTTTTGCTAAATCGTTTAAATCTCTTCATCGTTTCCTTGAAAGTGCAAAATTGTGTATTTTGTAAAAATACACTTTACATTCTCAAACGGACAAGTCCGGAATTATGCGAATCAGTAAAAGAAAGGGGTCATAGTCCTCGATTTTGCTGAAACGTTTAAATCGCTTCCTCATTCTTTTGAAATCGCAAACTGTAAAATTTTTGAAAACAATTTTATTTATTTTGTAAAAATAACAATTCACATTCTCAACTGGACAAGTCCGAAGTTAAGCGAAACAGTAAAAGAAAGGGGTCATAATCCTCGATTTTGCTGAATCGTTTAAGTCGCTTTCTCATTCTTTTGAAAATGCAAACCGCTAAAATTCTATAAAACAATTTTCATTTTAAAACGATTTTCCAATCACGTGATTAAAGCAGCAAATCAGTAACAATTTCGATAAGGAAATTGTACTTCTCAAAATACCGTAAAAACGGTCACAAAACAGCATTGCGGAATAACCGCTAGAAAATCCACTTTTAAAACTTGACGGTTACTGAAGCCAAAGCAGCAAAATTTTTTTTTTTTTTTAAACGTCAAAATCTCATCAAAATAATTTACATCAAAATGTAATATCAGTGAATTTTCATTCATCAGAAATGCCACAAAACACCGTGCTTCAAAATAGCACTGGTGTAAAAATCCCGTTATAAAAATAACGGCAACAAAATACGTTTCATAACCAAGCATCGGTTCAACGTAAAATAAATGCAATAACGTGCAATTCAAATTTTTGCACGTACTACAAAATGAACAAAGAAATCATTCGAAGGTATCTTCAATGAAGATAATTCAAAACGGCAAAAATCTAATCAATATATGATTAGCATAAAAGAAAACCAGCAAAGATCTCAATAAAAATCACATAACTGCAATTTGTTCGAATCCGAAATTCGGATTCGAAATTCTCAAAGAAACAAAATAATTACAGCTATGTAAACAACAAATGAAATTCATATCAATTTCGTATTTTGATTTTTAAATCAAAAAGATTATCAGTTGTACTCAGCGAAGACAGTTTCACTGTTTCCGCTGCGCACTCTGATAAATAGAACACAAATCAATCAAATCATCAGAACACAATTCCACTTTTATTTTTTAAATAAAGATATTTAAAAATTTCATCAAAATTTCAAAACTTTAGTTTTGACTCAAACACAAATAAAACATCGACCAATAGTTGTAACATATGTTCCATCCGAGTTAAGTTTTATATTATGTCCATAAACCCCAAGCTCTAATACCAACTATAACGCCCCACCTCTATGCTCATAATAACAAAGAGTATTAAAAGAAATACTGTCTATTATTACGAAGAATAAGGCTGGATAGGAGCGACCATCCGTAGTTGGCCTTACACTAATATTGGTTATCTCGATAGGAGTGGTATATACTTTTTATTTTTCATCTATTATTTATTTACTCCCATCGACACACCCAATTATCAGTATAAAACAAACTACGATAGTTCATAGTAGTTTAGGACATTAGATATAACAATAACACAGATAATATAAATGCGGAACACAGATTAACAAAAATCTCATATATATATAACCGATGTCAGTTACAATATAGTTGACACGATACATATGATACAACTACAACTGTCGACTATAGAAGTTATATATACAAGTACATTATCAACTAATATACATGAATACATATCGTTCTATACAATGACACGACTACTACAAAAGGACAATGACAACTTCAGAAGATGTGAAAAGTCTTCATATCCTGAACAGCAACTCAAAGAAGAAAATCTACAACCTGAAATAACTCGGGTCTGACCCGAGTATTACATTCAAAAGAAAATAATACACGGGTCAGTCTAATTCAAACTCAGTTATTAGTGCATAGAAGCAATAATAATCAAACATCAAATAGACGACGGTCACAGAAATATCGTATATCCGATTTCTCGATAAAATAATCGGATAACCGCAGATATAACACTAGATAGTGTTAAACAACAAATCAGCAATACAATCAATTTAAACAATCGGAATATCAGCAAAACATCAATGCTGCTTGGCTGCAGTACACGCTAACATGTACTGCCTCGCCAATACAGAACAACTCAAAGCAATACTGAACAAGATCAGAGGCAACACGTGAAACAAGTTCAACATGTCGCAAAGCAAGGCACAGGGAAATAGCAAACTGAAGGCGAGAGCACCAAAGATATGGCACTACAACACTCAACAGAAAAGACGCAGATCAGCCTCATTAGAAAATAAGGTCATCAGTGAAGCAAAATGACAAAATGCAAATGATACAAGGCATCAATGCAATGTATCAGATTCGAGAAGAAGACAGTGCAGCAGCGAAAAACTTCAACTAAAAGAATACGAAATATGTACCCTAGTGATGGTACATAACAAACTGCACAAGGCAAAGGAAACTGTACAATTCAAAGACCATCAGCATCTAATACAAGGTAAAACAGATGTGAGTGCAGACATACCCTGAAGACTACACATTCAAACTTAACAAGATGATCAAGGAGCAACTGGTCAGTACAAAGGTACACAAGTATAGATTCAGGTTCACAGTGGCAACTGCCATAGTATGGTATACAACTCAAAGTATTAGGCTGCATGTACACAAGCAATTTTCCATACTCAATAAACTAAAGAGCATGTGCAAAGGTCTGGACAACATGGCATGTTGGAGACAGAATGCAACTTAAAATGAATCAGTGAACTAATCAGGTTAACAAGAAACGACCCAAGTTAAAAGACTCAAGTGAAGCTACAAGGAAACAACTAAAACATGAACCAACTCAAGTTAGTTCATCATGCAATGAAACTGTACAAAGAGCATAGCCACAGTAACTCAAATGGCAAGACTAGATGCGCAATATCATACAAGGCAATGCCTCAGAAAACTCAAGTGAAGCACTACAATGAGACTGACTACAAGCTAAATGTAACCGCAAAGTCAAGGACCGACATGTACAGTTCAGCGATGAACGCACCTGACTGGTAACAAGTGCAAATGCAATAGGTCAAGGAAACAGTAGCACAAAGACAACAACATAAACAACTACAAGCAACTCTATACATGGACACAAAACCAATACTGGACAGAGCATCATCAATGAAACTGCAGGAGGATGAACTATGTTCAAGTCTACAAATATACAGCAGTGAAGTCAAAGCAAAACTCACACAATGCCAACATGATCAAGTTCAAAGCAATCAGGTCTCAAACTAGTATGTATGCACATATATGGTCTTGAGTAAACAGGTGAATGTGCAACAGGGAACAAAGGTCAGGAAACTAGATCGATCAAGGGATACAAATGCACATATGAATGACCAGAATAACAATCATATAAAGATACATGAACAAGAGTGAATCAGAGTAGACAGCAACTAACCACAAGGCTACGTCACTAACAAATGCAAGCTACTGAATTTCTCAAAGCCTCAGGCCAGAAGTTCGAAGTTATACAACATTTCAGTGAACGATTGAAGCATCTGAGTTTATATGTATATGTATAGCAAGCCATAACAACAAAAATTGAGCAAGAAAAAGTTCAAAGCCGAGAATTTCAAGCCTTGGTCATCACGAAATGTATCAAAACAGTGACCAGTGATTAGCGAAATTATATACGACTAAGAATAAGTCGTGAATCATCTCAACATCCAACGATTATCAAGTACCAGAACCAATCAACCGACGCATTCAACAACAATATATATATGTCGAAGATAAGGGGATAAACTCACATAAACGAAACATCATCAGAAATATCAATTTAAAACCCAATCATCCCAAATATATACGAACGAAAAACCAGGGGATTCAAACCCAAAACACGAAATGCAGAGATGAATTAGATGTGAGTTTTACTCACCTTAGATCGGTCTAGAATTCGCAGACGAAGCTGAGAAAAATCGAAGCCCCAAATTGTCGCAGAGGAACGAACAAGACGAGCCGCCTCCATTTCTTTTCTTTCTTTAGTTAGGGTTTTCGTTCGAATGAATGGAGGGGTCTGGGTTGCGAACGAATAAAAAAGGGGAAAGAATACAACCCTTATCTCAATCAAAAGGAAGCCGGTCGAATTAATAAAGAAAAGCCCATATAATTCTTTTAACAAATTTTCAAATGAATTTAAACTTGATTCAAATCTGCATTAGCAGTTAAAAATGATTTAATCGTCATTTATAAACTGACGCGAAAGAGTGGGTTGTTACAGAAGCTGGGTGATGAGTTTTGGTTGAGGGCTAATAATGAAGAGGCAAAATAAAGAAAAAGAGGGAGGAAGAAAATAAAGGAGAAAGGGAAACGTACAGAACGAAGTTATAAAAGAAAAAAAAGGACCGTTCAGAACGTATATCAGTTTCACACGTTTAGACTTTCGAGATGTATGAGATGGCAATAGCTGAATTCTAGCAAATAATAAGTTATAATAAATGCTAGTTGCTATCAATTCGCGTTTGAAATTTGAATGGGTACAGTTCTCAAAAAGTGTAAAAAGTGGCACCGATACAATTAACCGTGGTTTCAATGCGTAACAGATTCCGAGATGCACAAATGTATACACTGCTGAGATCGGTACGACGAGACGATCAAAAAGGTACACATATATCAGTGGTACGATCATCCGATCAAAAGTCGATAATCGGTACCGATATACGTTGCTATTCCGTACGGAAAAATCCAAACGGAGCTAGAAACGTCTAAATTTCGCGAAACGAATTTCGCAGTCTGATTCAGAGTGTTCTAAATAAATTTTCTCATGTTGACATATTTAGATTTCGGAACACTTTTAAATTCATCAATTTTTAACTAATCTAAATTGGAATAAAATTACACTAGAAAATAAACTTCCATATTATCCGATGAAAATTTACCAGTTGCTATGTTTAATTTGACGTATTCCAAATAATAAATTTTTATTTCAAAATTTTATTGTTTAAAATTTCATACAAATTCAATTAATTAAATAAATAAAACCACTGAAATTTACGGGTCGTTACAGACTCACGCAATACTAAATCTTCTTATGTTAGTTGAATTTAATTTATGAAGTGATAAGAATTTTATTGGTTGTCGTTTGGTAGTTAAATTGACATTTTAATTGAATACAATTAAATTTGAAATTGAATTTGAATTGCTAGTTAAATACTCGATATTGATAAATAGTTAATTGTTGTGATTTATTGGCTGATTTGGATGTCGACTGTGATAAATGTCTATTTCTTGACATTTTGGATGATTGGATGTTTATTTATTTATATACATCCCTGTTATCACTCTGTATATTAAGTGACAAGATATAAACTGTTATTTGCATTATTTCGAATAAATTAAGAAATAGGTTGAAATGATATATACCTATGACACTTTGATTTGGATTGAAATGATATATATCCATCCGTGGAATTAAAATTGAAATAACTGATCACTTGGCCATAGGATAGAAAATTATATACAGACACCAGATTGGTTAAATTAAATGGTTTTAAAACTTTAATTTAGATTTGGTTAAAGGATATTGTTTAAGGGAAATAAATTATGGATTATATGAATTGAATTATTTCTAATCCAAGCTTTGAAATGTTGAAACTGAAATTGGTTAAAAGGAAATTGGTTTAAAGAATTGAATTGGAAATGTGAAGTTATGATTGATATATGACTTTAATTTTGGAAATTGAATTATTTTAAAGATTTGGATTTTAAAATTAAACAATGAGGTTTAAATTTGATTTAAGTGGTTTAAATCAGTAAATTAAAATTGGACTTGAAATCTATATGAATTGAAATGATTTAAAATAAGAATCAGATTGAAATTTAAATCATTGAATTGAATTATTGAATCGAATTTGAAGTTAAAAATGAACGTTTCAGAAATTGAAGTTAATTTGAATTGAAATTGAAATCAAGTTGATTTGAAACTAAATCGAAATTGAGTCAATTGAATTGAAAGATTGAAAATTGAGCTTGGTGGATTTGAAATTTGGGCATGGGCCCAGATTTGTTGAAATGGAAAGAAACAGTTTGAATTTATATTATTTTCAAAATAAATTATTTTAATATAAACTGTTTAAAATCTATTCTTTTTAATATTCAAATTATTTAGATTTTCCAAACTATTTTACTATATAAACCATTTTCAATACTCAAACCATTTTATATTAACTGTTTTAAATCTCTAAACTATTCAAACTATTTATAACTATTCAAACTATTTTCTAAACTTTCAAACCGTGCAAAGTTGGAATGTTTTTATGTAAATCGTTGATTTAGATGCGAATGTGGTTAAATGAGGTTATAACCTAAGTGGGAATTTGAAATGATATTTTCAAGTGAAAATGACATATTTTGAGTAAATATGGTGTTTTGGAATAAAGTGATATTTTTGAAGAGAATATGATATTTGATATCAAATATGAATCGGTTTTGAAATGTAAAATAACCAACCGGTGTGAAAAACGACGTTTGGTTGTTAAAGAGACCGGGGCCTCTTATTGGCATACTCTCTGTCAATATTGGAACCACTTTAACAATTATGTACGCGGTGGATGTTATCCAGAATGAAGTAGTTGAATTGGAGGCCTTTGCTGGATTTGGTGAAAGAGAACGATGATGGATGACCCCAGCACTTGTGCCAATTTGAAATGACTAAAACAGGATGGCTTGTTAGGGGCAAGTGGGCTAGCTACCCCCAGCGGACACACCTCTTCGTATGACTATATTGATTTTGACTTGATCGGTGCACCTTGATTTGATTTTCGGGGTGTTGGACGTGATGGGCGATCGTGGCTACGATGCTTTACCACCATCCCCGAACTAGTACTATCCTACCTTGGGCATTGCCTCACGTACCTTGTCATACTTTTATCCTTATACGCGCCTACTACGATTTTATTTTAGTACGGTACCTATAGGGGACTCACTAGCTACCGACGTTACTGGTTGTGTTACTGGACCTACATAGACTACCTGCTTAAAAATGTGTTAACGGGGATTAATGTAAAGTCTTAACGCTATTTTAATATTTATTTTATTGATAGACACTACATATATATCGTACCTTACTACATATAGATAGTTTAATGGATCCTTAGGAGATGGAAAATCCCGTAACATCTCTTAAGTTATTGTACTCACATTGTATACTTTATAGGAGATGGAAAATCCTGTAACCATCTCTGAAGCTATTACACTCATATTGACTTGTTATTGGTTTAACTTACATAAGAACACTTAGTTCTGACTCGAGTGTTTTGTCTTTCCATTACGCTTGGGTCAGCTTGAGTATTTCAGTGTTGAAGTAATTATTCCTTGAAGATGAAGATGGAGTTTGCTAGACGTATTTACCATTATTATTCTGCTGCATTATTTTGGTATGTTTGTTGATTGTACTCTGATTACGTTGTAAAAGTTGTGTAATCAAATGTATATTGTAAAACAGCTTCATGAACTATTTATTTGATTATTGTATTTTGTCATTTCGCTGCGAGATTCGTTGTTTTGAATTCCTTCTTTTCTCTTATTATTCTTATTAAATCTCATTGACAATCCTCCCTTTTGAATGGTTTGAGTTAGACATGTGTGGTTTATTGTCGATTTAAACTATCCAAAAAGTGGGTCGTCACAATTCATATCTACAAGTTTGAGTGATTCAACTGATGATTCGGCGATTCCAAGGGGAATTTGTCTATAAATAAGCATCCTACACATAAAAGAAGGAAAATTTGCCTCTTTGCTAACTTTTATGTGGAGCCGCTGCCAAATTCAAAACCAACCAACTTAAGATTCGAGATTATGTTGTAATTCGAGTGTAGTAGTAAATCAAATCAATAATAAAGGATATAGATGTATGTTGGCACTCAACTGAGGTCGAACCACTCTAAAAATTTGTGTGTTCTCTCTTTCATATTCTAATTTTTATCTTTTATATTTTTGTTTTGATTAATTGGGACTGTTTTCACTGTTTATATGCAAACATATATAGTATATGCATGCCTTTATGACACTATCCTAAGTTAACTTTTCTAAATTTATAGTAGTCTTCTATGACACTTAATGATGGAGTCGATGGGATGTGACCATTTGTGCAGCAAAGAGAAACATTGAATTTGTAATACAACAATAAAGTTAAGAGGATTTGTTGATGCTTGAGCATTATAATGACTCTTGTATGAGGTAAAAGTACATGGCACTCCACGTATGGATATTTAGACTAGTGCTAAAGTTGGTACATGTGTTGTTATACCCGTACCAAAAGCTGGCCTGACAAAGTTAGGTAAGAAGCTTCTTGAGTCTTGATGGCGATCCTATTATAGGATGGAGTCTTTTGGTTGTACTCAAGCTTTCCTAAGAACCTATGACCATACCCTTTGACACTTGGACATAGGCAAGATGTAGGAAGGAGGCCGGTGTAGAAACAACTTTTAGCAAAGCTCAAATTAGTGGGACTTTACAAAAGAGAGACCATAGCAGTGTCAAATCACATGCGGGATAAACCAATCATAGTTTGGTTTGCTCTTAGGTAAAGATAATTGATATCGACTTTGGTTTGATGGGTATTGCAAGTACTCCTGACTTATTAGTTATAATATCATGTGAGACGTGGACTTCAAGACACTTAGGGCACTCAATTTAACAAGATTATTGACGATGGTGAGAGATCGTAATTGGCATGCTCTAGGTCCGTATAATGGGTACAAGCACTCAAAAAGGATTGGCTATTTGAGTTCGCTTATGTATCTCGATATAAGTTACTTTAAATGATTCTTTTATAGGATATCCAAATGTGTTTTCATAGTTTCTAATTTACCTTCTTATCATGAGATTGAGTTTTATGTTAATCTCGAGCAGGGCTTTAAACCCATAGAATGCTTTTAGAGCAAAGGACTGCAGGGGAACAATGATATGATTAAAAGTGTGAGTCTATGAGGTACTGAAATAAATATCCATATGAGATAAGAAACTCAAAGAGGGTCACATTTTAGCATTGACTACAATGGTTAATGGATAGGTTGGAGAGTAAAAATTTCCATGCTTCTTATAGATATTTTTTTCGATCAACGTTGGCATGGTAAAGATCTATTTATTGTAGATATAGTTATTAGTTTCCATTAGCTTGAAGTTGTAAGATGTAATATGTCGATTTTAGTGATTAGGACTCTGATTGATTTCTAGGTGTAGTTAGTTATATAGTTTTGGTTAACTAATGCAACAACTTGCTTACGGTGAACTTGCTAGCCATTTGATTGAGATCCACTCACTGTGTTTGTACTTGTGTCCTATAGATACCTTGTCTTCAGGTAGATCAAAGAAGGAAATAGGATGTTGTTAGTGGTGGTGTTAGAGATTGTGAGTGAACAATAGTTGATTGTTAGTGGTATATGATGATTTGCGTGGCATTAGGTGAGGAGCCATTTAGGCATAAGTAGAAAGGAGTTATTGACCAATTGAGTAAGAAACTCAAGGCATGTGAATGAGGATGTCCAATTAAGGAAATGGAATTGATTGCTAATGTGTTCATATTGGGGGATTAGTAGGCATTACCGCTTCAAGGAAGGATTTGAGTTATACACCTATTATGGAATCATTAGCAGTTCTCTTCTCATAGAAGAACCTATGTCGACAATACCCTAGGTGATGAAAAGTGCTGCTTCCTATGACTTTAATATCAAAGTAGTTGACACGATTAGCTTTGGGTATGCTATATTAGGTGCGAGGTGCATCTTACACTTGAAGCTCAATCTGATAGCTGAAATGGATTTTATACCTCGATGAGAACCAGAAGCGAATGTGTTAGCATATTTAGAAGTGATATGATCTGTGATTTAGTTGATATGCTGAAGTACAATAACCTAGTAACAACCAGATGAATGTAATAGCATTCGGAGAGGTGTTAGGTAGCAAAATTCATGTAATGAAGGCATAGTAGCTAACTAGCTATTGTTGACGTAACCCATGAAAAGGTGTCAAACTAAATTGGTTTTACATCTAAAGTCCATTATGAGTTCTTGGCCTTATGTTGAGATTACCATATAGCACTACCATTTATATTTAGCGCACAATCATCTGGATTAAGTGGGTCGGTCAGCAAATAAGAACTTGGAGTTAGGTTCTAACTGAGATAAGTTAATGAACGAGTAAGAGACTTTTTGAATTTTAGATAATTCGCTTTTGTTTGGCGAGTTCGACCTTGATTTGTCAGACCATGGGTTAAGAGAATATTTAAGTTATATTTTAGATGAAATCGTATTGTAGTACTAAGATCCTAACTTTGGTATTTTATAGATTACTATAGTGGATACTGTAATTAGAGTTCCATCCATGCGGTACTATATAAAGATTAAAGACACGACTCTAACTTCAGTGATACATGATTCATTGAGGTAAATGCATACGAGTTAGTGGTCTATCCTCCTGATTCTACCCATCCGACAAGATCAATCGAAGGTAGTTCTTCTAGGGATAATTTTTTAAAGTTAAGGTTAGTTAAAATTAGGGGTACTTTGAAGGAGGACTTATCGATCATTTTTGTATTGACTTGGATAATCTTCTATATAGCAATCTAATGCCTGGTTAGACGAGCATTGTGGTATAGTTAGCATATTCTCCTTGTTATCATTGTGTAACCAAGATGAGTTTGAACTCAATGAAGCCCTAGGCATTTGATGTAAGTAATTGCAAGTAAGTGATTTGTTAAACTTCCTTCTTGGAAAAATGAGTTCGCTTCTGAAGGATGGGAGAGTTAGCGAAGGAATTGTTGGATTTCGATAGTAATGAAAATCGGTAATCTAATATATCAAGTCAACCTACCTTTTCGACAATAGGCATGCACTTTGTCTTCCATGTATCTCACATTTTAAGAGTTGCATGACTTAGGGATTATTATGGGGCTATATGGACTCCTTAACGATTCTTTGGAAGGTGGATAAAGGCATTGAATCTTATTTAGTCTTACCGTTTGTTATGACCACCAGGTGGTAACTCTTCGCTCGTCGTAAATGGTGAGTGTATGTATTTTACATTCACAAGCAATATTGTGCTTTTTTAATGTATTATAGCATGAAGTTGTTTGTGGTTGTTTCTTGTTAATTTGATTATTGCTTTGTTATTTATTTGTAAATTTGCTTAGTTGTTTGTATGCTTGTCTACCTTTTTGTTGCTTGTTTGTCTACTTGTTATTTATTTTATTTTTGAATTGTAGATGTTTATATTGTGGTGTATGCGTGCACTCGTGTGTGTATATGTTAAAATTATCATAGTTATATGAAAGGTATTATGTGAATAATTTAGGATATATATATGACTATATAGAAATTCAACATATAATTATTTTGGGAGTAAGGAGACATATTATTTTACTTTGAAAAGTATATGATGAAACATTGATAAGTGTATGCATACATATTGAACTACTTTGTAATAAAAATGAGGAAATATACATTTTTGATACATATATGAAGTTTATGTGTTTAAATAAATATGGAGACTAATATTTATTTGAATGCATACTAGAA
Source organism: Allium fistulosum (assembly GCA_030737815.1). Lineage (NCBI taxonomy): Eukaryota > Viridiplantae > Streptophyta > Magnoliopsida > Asparagales > Amaryllidaceae > Allium > Allium fistulosum. The sequence goes on along the minus strand of CM060903.1, from coordinate 1,239,256,049 downwards.
AGGGTTAGTTATATAGATTAATATATAAAGTTGTATTATTTGTTAAGCATGTTGTATAACATGTATGTACGTATGTATGGATGTGTATACTTATATAAGTATGGGTATGTATGCCTCTATGTATGAAGATTTGTATTTGTGCTGGAATGGGTTCATTGAGATGTGTACATGTATGTAGATATGTGTTGTATGTTATAATTCTCATTGAATTCTATTATGAACCCGTATGTTTGTAAATAATATAATGAAACATACTCGCCATGCAACAGTTTAAGTAATAAGGTACGTACATGAAAGTAGTTACAAAGCTACCCAGAAGCTTGTTTACTTTAAATCATATTTAAATGGTAAGTTACTTGCTAAAAGTTATTTAAAGAGGTATGCATGATATACATAATATATGATATGATGCGCATTGGATAAATGTTGTTGGAGATGATGTATAGTGTTGGCTATGTCACATATTACACATTTGGGGTGTAAGAAAGCATCGTACAAAGGAGATGCTACCGAATATTTCCATTTACAAATTTTGATTTGTTAGGGGTTAGAACAATTGAAGTCTGGCCTGGTATCTATAGATTTCCATACATATGTACTATGGCTGATTTCTTGGTTGTATAATGTATGGCTAGTACAATGGCATAGGACTTGTAGGGGATCACTATGTTTGTTGCTCATATGCCAGTGTTAATAGGTGTTGTTATCGATTTTGATTTTCATGTGCTGGGCTAGTTGGGTTATGTAGCTCTGCTCAAGTGGATTTCAGGGATGAAATTCTTAAGGGAGGGCGAGAGAGTATAACAACCTTTATTTTTTTATACACCTAGAGATTTAAATAGGTAATTAAAATATTAAAGTCAATTTAAATCGAATGTTCAAAATGTTAACTTTTAGAGATGAGTAAATTAGGACGGAGACCTCTTCCTTTGAGTCTAAAAATTATTTGGAATAATTTTATGTATAAACATTGATATGTTCGATGTTAAGTTATTCTTGGAATTTATTTGTAGTTCTATATATTTTACAAATAAAGATTCATAATCGAGCCTGGTGGAATCATAGCCGACGTTTCATGTTTCTGGAAAAAGAAAACCAATACAAGTTACATGGTCGAGGAATTTTTGGAATCAAATAATAAGGTGTCTAGTACAACTTGGAAAAGCATGAAACTCAAAGCTTTGTCATGAATGGTGTCATATGTATATCTTGTGAAGAGAAAGATGAGATGATGCACCACGTCGAAGAATTATCGTGATGACACTCCTATAAGTTGTACGAGAACAAAACATGAATGGAATTATTTAAATAAAATACATATATAATCTAAACTTAATTTACACTATAAATACTCCTTTATAAAATAATATATAGCCACCACTTAATGCCAATCCCTCACCGTCGACCCTCTTCAGCCCTTTAACATGGTCAGAATCATGGGGCAGGCCTAAGGAAAGCTAGCAACGGTGGAGCTAGGTTATTTGGGATGGTTAGGTGATGTGCAGTAGAGGTTTGGAGAAGTCGGCTTTTTGGATTTGTCAGGTTTTGACCCAGGGGATATGGCATAGGCCTAGATAAGCAAAAGGAATGGGTAGCATCGTGTTACTATTGCGAAGGAATAGCTGGTAGTTCCATAGGTAGGCGGTCCGATGCTTGTTCATCAAAGTCGAAGATTTGGGGTTAGTGATTGAATGTGGCGAGGCGGGGGTGTGATGACCTCCCTCCATCTCCGGTACCATATATACCTAAATATAGTGATAGGAACCCATCCTACTAGCAGCGTTGTAATTGTACCTGGCCAATGGAGGGAAGATCGTCAAACCGGAAAACAATATAATGCCATTGACCGATAACTGTCATATTTATCAACATGCATAGATAAAATATAATGTAGAATATAGATATAAAGCATGCAAGTTAAGTATATTCAAATAAACCGAAACTAATCATCATCAGAGTGAAGCTTGGTTAATAAGACTATTCGTAACAAAACATACATGAATCAATTCATCATAAGTACATGACTGCATAATATGAAAACTATTTCTTAAGCGAAAGATTGGATAATCATAACTAATTAAATTAATAAGAAACTATCTAATTAGAATGGTAAATTTTTATCTAGAGCGGGAAGGATCATTCTAATAAACTCTGCTCTTTTGGCTTTACTATTCCATTTGATGTCTTTTTATCTTTTTCCAAAATGGATAATCAATAAAATAAATAAAAATAGATGCAATTTTCCATGGAGTAGAGAAAACTCCAACAAAAGTTTTAATTGTCTACTTAGATGGAAATAGTTTGTAAATCAAAAGAAGAAAGTGGTTTTGGAATAATTAATTTACATAATCTTATCGTGTCTTTGTTAGGAAATTTTTTATGGAAATTTAGTGATAGTAACGAAAACCATATTGGAAAGAAATGACTCCAAATCAATTTTATGAGGGAACTTCTAACCTACACTATATTATATCCAATAGCATTAATAATATGTCATACTTTTAGAAATCTATTTTATTTATTTTTAAATATTTTTAAACTAGGAATCAGTAACGTTATCCACTTGGTTAATAGCACATCCTTTTGGCATGGTCCCTTAATATTGACTATCCCTCTTAAATTTGAATATAAGAATTTTTTTAATATTTGTAATTTTAAGAATGCAATGATTTTTGAAGTTTTTAGACCTATTAGTAATTTTCCATGGTAATTTAATTTTAACCGTGCACTTAAAGGAATTACTTTAACTCAGTTTTTGTAACTTTGTGCGAAATTGGAATTTTATAACATAGATAATGAAAATGATATTAATATTTAGTGTTAGGATAGTAGTAGAAGGTTTTCTTCTAATTCGTTTTATCGGTTTATAAACTATTTTGGGGACAAATCAAATTTACTCAAATTTATTTGGAAAGTAAATGCATCGCCTAAGGCAAAATTACACATGTAGTAGATTTTATATAAGAAAATAATGTAGTTAAACTTTTAAAGAAAAAGAATTTGTTTGTGGATAAAAAATGTATTTTTTGTAATTTAGTTTTGGAAACTTTTACATATTTATATTATTATTATTCTTTTTCTAATTCTATTCTTTTAAACGTCCTTAGTATTTTTGATTTTAAGATGATTCATATAATTGTGACTTTTACTGGAGTAACTTTAGGTTTTATTATACCACTAGTCATAGGATTTTGTTAAATACTATCTTCATTATTATTTGTTGATATATTTGGTCCGAGAGAAACCAAATAATTTTTAATAATATTAATATCCCTTCTGCAAATTATATTTATGTTATTGCTTTATTTTGTTATAATTAGATAGCTAACCCTAATTGTAAATTGCCTATCGATGCTCTTTTTAAGAAATGTCTTAATAAAGTAAAATTCCATGTAGATACTTTAAAGGAAAATATTTTTTAAATTGGAAAAATAATAATGCTTTAAATTCTATTTTAGTAGATGTTTTTAATGATGAATCTTTTGATTCTTTACTTTTGTTAGGAAACTAACTTAATTTTAGATTATGTTGACTTGGTGCACCTTTCGGTTTTTTACTTTTCATGAATGAATTTATTTAGTTTGTTAGTTTTCTAGGCTTAGTCGCGATGTATTATTTAGTTCTTTACTTTTCCTATTTGCTTCCACTAAGTTTGTTCTATAAACATAGGCTTAGTTGTGATGTATTTTTCATTTATTTATTTTTTCCATTTACTTCTACGCAGAATAAACTAATGTTCTCCCCCTTTTTGCCGACGATAACCATTCGACTTATATAATAAAACTCAAATTAAGGCGGGAAACTCAAATTCAAATGGATCATGCACTTCTGATCTAAAGGGGAAAATGGCTTGGGTACTGCCCCATGAGTATGTTGAGAGTTATTCCTTTCTTTGTTTTTTAGGCACCGTTGATACATACGGAGTGGAGTTGCGCTGTTCGCATGATACTGCCCTGGACATAATTATAATTGAGTTGTCTTTCTCAGTCTGCAATGTTTGTTTGACATTGTGCTAAGGATAAATGGAGTTAAGTTGCTTTTCCCCCAACCTGTGGTGTTAGCTCAATATCTATATAAATGTGCTCTGAGCTACCCTTGATGTTGATATATGCAAATTGATTGACAAGGGATGCTTTGCTCTTTTCTAACAAGTGAAGAACTGCGGTGGAGCACTGTTTGAGTAACCATATGTGTAGCCATTGGATTGCTTTGGATTCCTCATGATACTACTTAAAGAGTCCTTAGTAAGTGCGACACGGATCTTCACTTTAAAGTTTTAGCAACGTAGCTTTTAGGAATAATAATTGGGTTTATTGGGTCATTTGATATGTGGAGTGTTTACTTAGGGCTTTCTTGGAATGGCTCGGGAATGGGTATTAATGAAGTGTTGTGTGTAGTGATTGTGTAGTCCGCTGTGATCCATTCTTGAGCAAGCATTTAGTGATTATCCAGCGTAATTTGCATTGTCTGCTTTTTGACCCGACGGAAGGATGAGACATGTCTAGTGCAGTTCATTAGCTTTAGGAAGATCTCCTTTGAGGTTGTAATGCGGTATCATCATTTATTATTGAGACTGTGGCGCGTCCTTATAGTTTCATATATTGAAAAAATATCGTATCACAGGCTCTAGAGCTGTGTTGCGGTTCAGAGTATTGGGGCTGCAAATCGTTTTCTAAGGCTTGTAGCCACTTCAGGTTTTTAGACTCAGTATCATGATTCAAAATTATGGGATCAGCGTAGTTTTTGAATCTTTGTCGTTATCTTCAGAGCTTTTTTGAGGGCAGTACTCTCTAGACTTTGCCTTGTTCTTTGCTTCCTTTTCTTGTAGCATAACTTTATTGTAGGAGTAGTCCTGTCGACTTGTTGTTTGCATCATCTCTCCTTCAATAGGGGTTGGGCAATATGGGTGTAACACTTGCCCACCCTAAGTATGTAGCGATCATAGATGGATGTGGACTTGTCTTCGTTTACATTTGGTCTCTGCATCCCATCGCTTTTGTCTATTCCTTTCTTTCTTTTTAAAAAAGGGAAAAAGTCTTAGTAGCCATTTTTCATTTAATGCTCTTTTACACGTGTCACTTCCTCATTGGTTGGCCCTTTGTAGAGCTGTAACGTCAATCTCTATGTTTACCAGGTAAATTTATCTTGATTTTCATGCTCATCATTCATGTTGTTTAATCGATCGATCGATTATGTAGAAAATTTCCATTATTTCATTTGTATAGCAAACATTCGACTGAGGTATGTATATTTTTTTTGTTCTTCTTCTTGTTCTTTTACATTCCCGTGTTATCATAAAAGAAAGGAGAAAGAAAGAAAATGAGAAAATATTTGTCTATTAAGTTGATTATTTTCATTAGTTCAGATTTTCTTTCAAATTGAAGCAAGGATCCTGCGTTTTTTTGTAAACCTCTTTATTTTAGCATTTTTGCGCAATTTACCATGTGATTTCGAAATGGCCTCTTCTTCTTCTCCTTTATCTTTACCTTCTAAGATAACTCATTTGAAACAGACTGAGGGTATTCTAAATCAATTTAGGTTCGTAGATTACAAGGTTAGGGATTCTGAACTTCATAAACGTATTCACACTCCCCCAAATGGGTTTACCTCTCTCGCTCCCAAAAATAAATGATGCGGGCTCTATCTTCCCCCAAATCACATCCTCCGCAAGTGGCTAACCACCATTGATCTCGTTCCTATCCAGCTTGCTCCGTTTTTATACTCTCTTGTGATTGCCATCTATATTCTCTATGTGGAGAATGGTTATTCCCTTACTTATGAGGAGCTTCAATTCTTGTTTGATATCAATAAAAGCCCTTCAGGGGGCAATGCTGGTATTTATTATGCTCAAGATAAGAAAGCAATCCTGAAATCTATCCCCCACAAGAATCAAAGATGGATTGATTTATATTTCTTTATATCAAATTCTGGTAATTTTCCTCCTTTCTTTCGCCTACATCCTACTCGGCCTATTTTTTCTAATGATGTCACCAACTTGTATGAATCCCACAAGAGCCGGATTCTAGGATTAGGTTAGGAGGAGAGGAAAATACACCGTTGTTTTACTAAAGAGATGCTGGTAAAGCATGGGTTTCTGAGCCCAAACTATAAATTCTCTCATTCTATTTTTAAGCTTTCTCCGATTTTGGATGAGTCTATGGGTATAATTTACTAAAAATAGATCAAAGATTTATTAATATATGTTTCTGACCTTTATTAAAGCTTTAACTGATCTTGATATTTTTATGTACAAGCAAGATGGATAAAGACCTTTCTTTTTTGTTTCTTAATCATGTGAAGCCAGATACTACAATGAAGAAAGGGTTGAAGAGGAAACCTACCGAGGGTGACGCCTCCGACCAACCATCAAGCGGGTTACTGTGACTCCTCCTCCTTCTTTAGATGTGCTCTCTATTCCGCCTCTATAGTCTGTTCAAGATCCGCACACTTGATATCTTCCCCTGCTCAAGGGTGTTATAACCAACCTTGGTGAGAGGTTTTGGAAGGTTGCCTTAGATAATCTATCCAGCTTCCCCTCATCTCCTCCTCTTTTGCACTTTCCACTTCCTAAGCACTCTTCCTTTGAGTTCTTGGACGAAATGAATAGGTTTTGGAACTACGTAAAAGTTATATATATATATAATATTATTATTATTCTTATCTCTCTTCTTCTCTTAGCTTGGGCCCTTGATAATTGAGTCCCAGAAGAAATGGGAAGGCGAGTAGGTTGCTTCCTTGGCTCGTGTTGATGCTCTTGAAACACAACTTACTTCAACCGCTTCTTAAAAGGCTAAGGTTGAGTACGATCTTAAAGCATGTCAACCAAAAAGGAAGCAAAGGTAGCTAAGGCTGCGGTAGAGGCTCTGGGGTTAAAGGATCGCAACTTGGGGGAGGAGGAAGCATTTCTGTAGAAACCTAAGGACGATCTCGAGTGAGTTACATACATAGTATTTCTCAATTATACGCTTCAGTTCACCATCAATTTTCCCCCAAAGTCGACCATAGCTTCTTGGGCTAGCCTAAGAAAATTAAAGATGCTCTTGTTATCGCAAAAGGAAGTGGGCCAAGGTGTCATCCTTAGAGGACATTTCTGCTTTTGAGTAACCAAGTGATGATGTTGCATTCAAGGAGTCTGAAGTGCATGATGATACTAGAGTCTCTAAAAAGACTACGGCCACATTAGTTTCTCATGTGATTACTTAACTCTTGTATGTGAATTTTAATTCCTTTTCCAAATGTGTAATTGAATGAGACTTATTTGTCAACTTCGTCATGAATGACTAGTTATTGTTTTGTCTAACCTCTGCCTTTTGGATGGTCGTTCTATCTTCATTCCTTTGCTGTTCTTTTTTTGTTTTAGTTTTCCGAAGGAGTTTTGTTTACTAAACTTCTGAATGACAGCAAGGACAAGCTCAAAACTCAAACCCTAAATCGTTAGATCTTAGTGTTGTGACTATCTGTAGATATGAGAAGGAGTTAGATGAGTCTTTTACAAAACATAGGAATGAAACCCAAGGGTTGCTTTTCAGTATGATCAAATAGTTAAAGAGAATGAGGCACTCAGTGACTTTGTATTGTGTCGGTGGAAATACACCCTAGAGAGTGGTTCTTTCCCACTTGATAACCTTCACTTGGAATGGTTTAGGCATAGGCTTAGAAATTTACACAAGGATTGAGTTTTACTTAATTTTATCATTTTTTGTATATGGTTTGTTGAATTGGCCATATGACGATGTAGTTAATAATACATATTCCAATTTTGATTTTAACCCCGTGCATTCCAATTTTCTTTGAGTCAAACTTTTAATCATTACCCACTAGGTTGGTCTCTATAGGCTTTCATCCAAGTTTAATGAAGTCCTCGAATCTAACATTACTTCTGCATGATAGTTCATGGCCCCGATGATGCGATTGTGCTTGAATTCGAGATCGAAGTGTCGACTCCTACTGCGGCCTTGGAAGAGGAAAAATATGTCTGACAATCGCTAATGAAAACCTTGAGAAAGACTTAATGAAGGCTTGTGCAGAGCTTAAGGATGCAAAAGATGTAATGAGCCATCAGCACCAACTTAATGTTTAACCACGGGAAGGGATTATGGTCGCTGAATCAAAGTTGGATGAAATGCAGCAAACGTTAAAAGACGATGAGGCACTCTATGGTGTCGTTTATCAAGTAGAGATAGTGAAATTGAATAAGACCATAGAAGATCTATCTACTTAACTTTCCCGCCAAATTATAGGAAAGGAATGTACTGAAGAAGATAGAATGATAGAGGGATCTAGTTCGGATTTGGTTCCTGCTCCCTTTACGGGTGTGAATCCATTTTTGGCGAATGAGCGAAAGAATGGGGTGGAATTAAAGGTGCTTTCCTATCCGTGGAGGGAAGGGTCGAGAACCGATGCTCTTAGGCATTTTGGTGGTTTTGCCAAAAATGCCAAGAAATCTATGACTCGGCTAATTGATACTTTAGAAAACACGAGGAAGGAAGCTGTACTCAAGATTTATGAGCTTGAGGATTCTTAGCATGAGACTCGGGGTAGGATTGCCTCCTTCTTAGAAAAACTTAGATGAGAGCAAGTTAAAAGAAAAATAGGGTAGATTTCTTTGCAATGCATAATGGATGTCTTTGGCTGCTTCTACCCTATGCTTAGCCTGAGCTTCCTTTCTAATATTGAGGGATTAAAGGTGACAGCGGAAGAATCAACGGATCACTGGGAGGATGCTTGCTATGATCCCTGTAAGACTATCCGCATTAGCTCAGCCCCACTCCTAGCTAATATGCCTTAGGTGTTTTAAGTGTAGTATTTTATGAACTTGTAACTAAGAATGACCTTGTAATCTTATGTTGTTGGATACTTTTCTGGGTTATACATATATTATGTAAATTAATATTTCTTTGCAAAGTTTGTGAACTTCTTGTACATTCTTTACCTAGGTGTACTACTCTTTAATTTTGCTTTATATAGGCTCCTTTGATTTTTAACCTGCTTCTTAAAACTTAATTCTACATTGACCAGCGTCGTAGAATTGGATGGTTTGTTAAGGGACGCCGATGGAGTATACAGGGTCGTATGTATGAATGAAATTAGGGCCTTAGAACATAAAGTTGAAGAGTTAGATGAGCAAATCACAAGGTAAATTAGCACCGAGGATGCTCTTTTCATAGCCTTAACTTAAGGTGCAGTTTCAAAACCCGGTGCTCCTCCTGCTCCCTCGCTTGGTGCAGACCCTGACGTCATTCCTGCATGGAAGAATGAAATGAAAAATTATTACGAGGCCAAATTTGCTAAGATAAAGGACCATTATAAGAAGGGGTCGGAAACTATCGACAATGGCGGCCCACCTTATATTTCTACTGCGTAGGAACTTTTTGGTCCTTACACTAGAAAAACTGATAAAACAAAGGATCATCTTTTAAGACTGATAGGATTAGGAGAGTGGCTATGAGTGTAAACAGCCTTTAAAACAGAAATTTTAAATTCGAGCCTAAGGCTCGCCTTGATGCTATTGCTACTTCTCAAGGTGCGTTAAATAGGGCTTCCATGTTGGAGTAGCTTCATAATGAGAAGATAGGAAGGGTTATGGAGGAGATTTCCATGAAGCGTGAAATTGTTGTTTTCACTCGCTTTTGGTCAGGGCTTGACCTGACCTTCCTATATAATCGTGCGGATTATGAATTTGATCAGCAAGATTATGGTGATGCTTGGGCCAGTGCTAATTACGACCCTCGTATCAATTATGGTCGTGTTGCCCCCAGTCGCTTATCAGTTGTTATCACTAAACTGAATGACCCATCTCCTGCTCTCCAACTTAAGGATAGCTCTCCTCCATGCCCCGAACTGACAACCCGCAGATCATATCACCAAAGAATGATTATAACTGACTATTCTTCTGAACCTGAGTCAGATTCATAATGTTGTTTTGTTTTATTGTAACTTGTTATTATCTTTTGTACTTTTAAAGTGTTTGTAGAAGTATAGGTTGTGTAAATATAAGCACATTATTTAGTGAATATTAACAGGACTTAATAAATGAAATAAAATCCTTGTTTTTTGACGTTTACCTAGCAAGCTTTAAGTAATTTCTGGGATCGCATCTATTTCGATAAATGTTGTGCATTCCATGATTTATTTCTTTCTTGCTATCTTTCAATATTTTGTCTGCATAGTTCATGCTTCCTGAACATTGCTTTTAGTGTTTGAAACATGTTGTGCACTTGGCACGGTTTACCCCGCTATTTGGAGATAGACTATTGTTTTGATTGTGAAGCCAGTTGCGTATTTACAACCTTCACAAGACGTGCGCATAGTTTTTTGTACAGGTTCGGCTATCCAATATCCTTACGTCAAGTGAGACTATATTAACAAAATTAACAACGAGAGATTTTTATATTGGTTCGGGCTGCCCAATATCCCTACGTCTAGTTTAATTATTTGGCTGAATAAGTCGAGCTGCGTTCTGCATAGTGTTTTTTATAACTGGTTCGAGACGTTTAATATCCCCACATGTAATGTGATTATTTAGCTTTGCCAAAGAAATTAACACGGAGAAATTTTTATACTGGTTCGGGTCGTCCAATATCCCTACGTCCAGTTCATTGTATTATTATTTTTCATAAGAATTACAATGTTTATAAGTAGTGTAGATCATACAAAATAGGTCCTGAGGTGCTCTAAGTTCCAAGTTCTTGGAACTAGGATGTCGTCAGGTTTCGATAGTCGATACGCTCCATTGGCCAAAACTTCACTATAACTAATGGGCCTTCCAAATTTGGGCCTAGAGCTCCATATGCTGGGTCTTTTGTATTGGCCATTACCCTTCATAATACAAAATATCTCTTGTAGAAGTTTCTTTTTTTGAGTCTTTGTTGTAATTTCTTGCCTTTTTTTGCTAGTATGCGGCATATACTATTGCAGCTTCATCTCTTCTTTCTTGAATGAGCTTGAGGGAAGCTTACTTTAGTTTCTCTATTGTGTAAGATATTCTTTAACGCAAGGTAACTTCTACTTCAATGGGGAGCATAGCCTCGTATCCATAGGTTAATGAGAAATGGGTATAGCCAGTTGGAGATCTGGTCGAAGTTCTATTGGCCCATAATACTAAGGATAATTCTTCTACCCACTTCCCTTTTTCTTTATTCAGCTTTTCTTAAAGAACATCTTAATAGTCTTATTTGATACTTCAACTTGTCAATTTGTTATGGGTCCATGCCAAAGGAAAAGCTTTTGATTATGCCATTCTTTTTATAGTTTTCCATAAATTCTTTGTTTTCAAGTTGGGTTCCATTGTTAGAGATTATCTTGTGGGATTCCAAACTTGGGGATTATGTTTCTTACCACAAAGGTGACTATCTTCTTTGCGGTGATTGTAGCTAAGGGCTCCGCCTCCACCCATTTAGTGAAGTAGAATATGGCCACTATCTCGTACTTCATTCCTCTCTTTGACATAGGAAGTGTACCTATCAAATCTATGCCCTATATATTGAAGGGCTATGGGCTAGCTTGTAGAATGAGCTCGTAGGATGGATGTCTAGTGATGCTCATGAATCTTTGACTTTTGTCGCATCTTCTCACAAATTCCCTTGCATCCTAGAGTGCTATAGGCCGGTAATAACTATGCCTCGGTACCTTTATTGCTAACTTGGCTCCTCCAGAGTGATCCCCGCATTGCCCCTCATGCACTTCTCTCATGACCCATATCCACTCTTCTTTGGAAACACGCCTAAGATAAGGGGTTAAGTACCCACACTTATATAATGTGCCATCAAGGAAGGAGTAGTGCGAAGCTTGATATCTTATTTTTCGGGCTTCATATTGGTTTGGGGCAAGACTCCGTTTAATAGGAATGGTTTGATATGGGTCATCCAAGTGTTCTCCTCAGTTTGCTGAAGCATGGGTTCAACCGGGGATTTCCCTCAATTTTCCTCGGTTTCCTGGACCTAAGATCTCTGGATCATTGCCCATTGGACTCGGGTTAGGACTAGTATCTGGTTAGCTTCTATGATGCTCATTTCCGCCTGATGTTGTAATGACCCGTAATTTATGTATCAAAGGATCGTAAAATAATTCTATTTAATTCATTTGAGGTCGTATCATTCTAGTATTTTGAAATATGATTCTTATAGATGTTTGACACGTCCATGATTTTTCCCGAATTTCTATGTGACCATTTTGTCCTTGGAGATCTTATTTCGGCCATAACTTTTGATAGGAGCCGTATTAGATGTTCTAACCTGGTTTATTGCTTCGGGATGGTGGTTTCCCATTCCGTATAGTGGTCAATAAGAAAATCGAATAAGTAGTTAAGAAGTTATAACGGCTTTAAGTTTTGTAAACTACTGGCCAGAATTAGAAAGGGGATTAATGGGTCAATTAGCAAGCCCATTAGTCTAATCTAGTTTGGCTATAAATATGAGGTAAGAGAGACCATTTGAAACCATTGTCTCTCATTTTATATCAGCCTCAAAACCTACCTCCTCTCTAATTCTCCATTCTTTGCATAGATTTCATCCCAAATCGTCTTTAATCTCAAATTAGAGGCTAGATCTTCATCGAGGGGCTTGATCTCGTCGATTGGATCACAACTACATCTAATTTATTACTGTCCAGATCGGATCTCCTCTCATTTTCATAGGTTTGATTGATTTGGTGAGTGGTTATGATCTCTCACTAGTCTATGATGGATAATATGTTGTAATTAGGTGATTATAAGTTAGGATTGTCAAATTAAATTATAAATTGATTAGACATAGGTAATTCTAGATTTAGAAATCCTAGATTAACCTAATTGAACATGTAATATGGATTAGATCATTGGTTAGTGTCATTTGTGCATATATGGCCACGTAATTCTATGATTTAGATTAGATCCTTGCTTGTTTATGATCATTGATTGAATTGGATGACTTCACTACACCAAATATACCTTTTCACAGCATTTAAAAAATGCTGTAATAGGATATGATAGCCTTATTATAAATGTTGTATAACGACATGCTGTCATAGATACATAATTTCTAACAGCATATAAAAAATGCTGCTAAAAATCCTACTTGACGGCGTTTTTGCCGAGCTTTTAATAGTTTTCTATAGCATTTGTTAGATTGTTGTCTTAAACTTTTTACCGCGTAAATATTTTTCTATAAAATGATGTTCCCAGTTTTGTTTTACATTTTTGTCAGTAATTAATAAACTCTGTTAGCTTTTGTGTTTTACATTTTTACCACAATTGATAAATGATGTTATAACTTGTCACAACGATTACAATATGTTGTCAAAAATATATGTAGTTATGCTTTACAGCATGGATTAAATGCTGTCTTTTGTTATCATGTTTTTTACAGCATAGATTTACATTTACAGCATGGACTGAACTGCATTTGAATATATTTCAACTGACTAGTATACATAACATATTCAAACTAGAAACTATCATATAAACACAATACTATTAATCATTTCCATAAACCTAGTCTAGCAAAATATTCATAGACAAAGACAACATCCATAAACCAAATTTATATAATACCCTTAAACAATAATAACTTCTATAAACTAACTTCACACGATGTCCATAGACAAAGACACAACATCTGTAGACAAGGACACGATATCCGTAAAGCAAGTTTGCATCAAATACCATCGATAAAACACACTATCAAAAAGTTCTGTTTGCCTGTTATGCCAAAATGATCTTCAAAAACCTAAAGAATGTCTCTCTTGTATATTTTTGCACCAAAGTCTTTGATTCCCCGTAATGAAGAAATTAAAAGACCAGCGTTCAAATACAAATTTAAAATAAAAAATTTAATTTGCAATTACTTGAGAATTATGGCACGATAGTTTTACATGTAATGATACATTTTATATTTCAACAAAACAATAATTTGGTATATAAATTTGCACTGTACATATGGTTGTTAATGAAAAGAGCTTGGAGAAAAATACAACTTATTCTCATCTGGTACGTTCTTAAATGTTAAAACTCAAATCAAATCTATCATATTCAGACTATTCCATTTGATGTGAAGGTAGAAATTTGAATATCTTCCAAGTCAAAGTCAATAAATAAAAGGAAGCTTAGATACAATTTCAAAATCTGTATATAAATATGAACCAGTCCAGTAAAGTGGGATCAATATCATAATCATACCAGATTGCTTCACTTCACATTATTTTGTCCACTTGTCATTTGCTAATGAAACAATATCTCCATATTGTCTTCCTTCTATTCCTCATTACCTAGAAGCTTCAACTTCTGAATCAGATGGTTGCATACATAAGAAGCTAAAAACTAAGTGTGAATGAACTCTCACAACCTTTACCAAGGTTGAGACCTTTCTTTGATACGTTTTAGAATTTTTTATCATATACAATATACCTCATAGTTCTTCTTGTAAGCTTCTCAAGGAACAAAGATTTCTCTAACTGATCTTTGTTAGTTTTGATTATGTAAAAGACATCTTTTTCCCAGATTTCCTTCTCTATATGTGTTGATCAAGGTAGGTCAATTTACCTTCAGATTTATTACTGCAAAAAACAGTATCAGAATGATTGTTCTAGCAGAAAACTAGGAAATTACAAAGTTAACTTTCCAGTTTAAAGACTCCTAAGTCAACAAGGAAATATCAATGTACACTTAGAGTTCAAAACTAAGAAGCTTTGCCAGACGACATAACTTTCAGTTCAAAGACTCCTAAGGTCAACAGGTCAACATGGACTTGATATTGTAGCAACTCCTGTTTAAATCATGTGGAGCCTTTGGTGGAATAAGAAGCATCACTTTGAACTCTACATCTCCTTCAACCTATATATATTATTTGTAGTAGTGAATTAGATATTATCAAGATCCAAGTATCTAGTGCATGTATAATATAGCATAAAGATTTGCAATTCTACATGGTATATAGAGAATAATTTATATAGAAGTGTAAATACCTATACTTTAGCAAAAGTGTACCAATACTTACGAATCAATGTAAAATAGTTATTTGTTTTACTTGTTTGATTGTTTTATTCAGTTAATGTAAAAAACTGTATATGATTTTGAAGAAATTATAATCTGCACTTATAAAGAATACAAAAAATGCTATTTCAATTTCAGATTGATTTAAAGCAATTTTAGAGTTGAGTCATGAAATACCTACAAAGAAAGGAGAGTTTGTGGAACTCAAAGAACTAAAAAAATTAAGAAAATATTTTCATAGATAAAAATATAATATTTATAGAAAACTGAATAAAATTATACATCAGGAAAATAATGTTTAGAAAATACCTTAACAAGTCACTAATCTACATATCCAAGTTTACATGTGGTGTTTACCTTGATATGGCCATTGTATATGTCATCCACTTATGATCAAGTATCTTTACTTGAAAATTTGTGAGAATTTCACAATTTACACAATTAAATTATGACAAAATTTAACAACCATTATCTCAAGGCAAATTTGACTTCTAAATTTTCACAAAATACTAAGAAAGTATACATTGTTTCACCAATGTGTAACAACAAATGGTTATTACTGGGTGTGCATTATCATAATTGCACCTTCATGAATTCAACCTAAACTAAAAATATTATGGATAGAAGAAAGTATTTTAACATACTTACCAACAATTTGTATTCTTTAAGATATCCTTTGGCTTCTTCCCAGAGACATGGATGTATTTTTGTTTCACATATTAGTGGCTTCTTCCCGAAGACGAAAGCATGCATGAGATCACACACTTGGCGGACAAAATGAATAACAAGATAACTATTTTCACACACAGGTCATTATCCTACACTTACTTTAGTATGATTGTTGGTATTTTACTCTACATGTAAATGTTTTGTTATGTTAGTTCATATATTTATCACTTTTGCTAATTTGTTTGTTGTAATTTATTTATTATTGTATATGGTAGAAAGATTTTAGCAAGTTGGCTTTAGCAAGTTTAAATGAAGAGATAAGAGAGAAAGTCATTATTTATTTATTATTGCTTATGTACCCAGACTCATGTAGTAGTTATTCGATCTTTTTCTTATATGAGAGATATAAATTAATTATATATTGATCAGTCTGTTTGACTTCATATATATTTATATAGTTATGTGCGCATCATAATTACTTTATATCTACTATTTACATTTCTCTATGTTAACCCATAATGAACATGAATTAAATGATACTATATAAAATAGGTCTTGAGCAAAAGCTAATGGAAAAAAGTTCATATCTCCTGTGAGTGAAATCTATGTTGGGAATAACACTTTTGTTAAAGTGCTATAACAACCCATAATTTTTAACAAATATTTTAAATTAACTTTATTTGAAACTTTGATTTTTAAATCATTTTAAAGTGGAATTTTGGAATTTTCCAATGTAATTTTATTTTGGTTCTATTTTATTTTCCAAATATATTAAATAATGATTTTCTGGAAATTTTATATTTTGGTCAACTTTGGTAAAACTTTGACTTTTAGTTGAAATTTTAAAATTTGAATTCTTAATTTCTAATCTTTTTCTTTGAAGCAGTATTTGTTTCTGATATCCATTCTGCTTTTCGTTTTGTAAAAATTCTGTTTTATACTTTTTAACAAAAAATTATAAAATACAGCGTTTTACACGCAATTTTTCTTTGTATTTTCATTGTTCATTTTTCTATGTTTATTTTCCATCTTTTATTTGTTTGGGTTTTGAAATTTTATTTGTGTTGAATTGTTTTGAAGTGGGCTTGATATTGGGCTTAGGAAATTCAAGAGACTTAAGTTATTTGTTGGATAGTTCCCTCTTCACTTTCTTCCTAGCCGTTCATTTTCTTAGCCGTACAAACTTCTACCATTTCATTTTCACGTACAAAACATCTTTCTCATCTCACGTTTCATTTTATCACCTGAGAAAAATATTTGCAGTAAGTTTTCATGGCTTCTCCACTCCTTTTATTCTTTTCTTCCTCTTTTAATTTGCCAATGTGTTTGGCCTCCAACCCTTTAGTGGATTCCTCCACCATGTCCTTCACCACCACCATCACCTTCGACGGCCAGCAAACCCTCACTATGATCTGATCTGACCAAGCTGTGACCACTTGATCAAGCAACACCACAAGAAAACCCTAGCCGAACTCATATATTCACCATCTCTACCTTGTTTGCCTCGGCCTCCACCACCTACTCCTCCTCCAGCCCCTGTCGTGACTGACATGACCACTGGCCACCACTTCTGATCTGACCTGACCATGCTTGAACCCAGGCCGAGACCTTTAGTCTAGGGCCGAACCCAATGCACTTGAACCCCATGACCATTCACCTACCTTGCCTCTTTGTATTCATGAACTCCTACCTCTTCACATCCCATTGCTTTGCCTTCTATTTGATGACCATTGGCCTAGCATTTCAGGCAAGATCAAGTCATGGCCGAACCATGTGGTGAAGGTTGAGCCCTATTTGAAAGTGGCCGAGCCCGTTTATCTTGGTTAAGTCATTTTAACATCCTTTGTTCATTTTTGTGCATTGGTTTAAGTCTAAATTTTTCGATTGAATTGAATACTTATATAAGTTGTATATTTGTTGTTTACAAGAATTGGATATTGGCTCTTCATCCACTCAAATCTATTCATGCTTTGTCGTGCTTTGCGAAGTTTGTTCGTGTGTCTCGAATTTGTCATCTCTAGCTTTAGAAGGTGAGTATATCACTCTCGACATTCGTACTTATATATTTGTGAAACGATGACAAGTGGATATGTAGTAGTTGATATGCTATGTAGATTAGTTCATATATGCATGTGATATGATGATTATATGATGTTATAACCTGATTATATATATGTTACATCACCTGATATGATATGATATGCTATGCTATACTGTTTGTTTTATATTCTGTTTCTCACACTCCAAGTTCCCTTTCACTATGGGTTGAAATGATACATACCCGAACGGACTTTAGAATAGGAAAAAATCGTTATGAGCTGAAATGATAGGCTTGAGTGATTTTTATTTATTTTGACTTGGGATTGCTGGTTTGAAATCATAGAACCCGGGGTTTATATATTATGGATTGAAATGATACATATCTGGACTACTTGACCTAGGTTAGAAAATATTATATAGACCCGTGGTTAATTTTAAATATTTTCTGAAAATTTTAGGTATTTGGAATTTAAATTATATGAGATTTTAACTTAAAAAGGGATTTAAACGATTTAAATAAATTCTAGTGATTTTTCTATAAGTTAAAATTGTATGAATTTATAAATGATTAAAATGTAAAATTTAAAAATGTGATTTGACTCAATAATTGAAAATTTGATTAAAAATGGAATTTTAAGCTTAACTTAGTAATTAAAATATTTTAGTTATGAAATGGATACTTTAAAGAATAAAATATTAAGTTATTTGTTAAAATAAAAGTTAAGCAATTTATAATGAATTTTGACTTAATAAATGAATTATAATTTAATTGGATATTTATTAATAAAATGTTATTTTATTTAAAATTATAAGTTAAGTAATATCCAAATAAATAATTTTGAAAAGTGGAATAAGTTTGATAAGTTAAAAATGACAAAAGTTGAAAATATATTGTTTTAAATTGTTATAATAAACTTATAACAGTAATTATAGCGTTTCAGAAATGCTGTGGTTTTAATGTAGTGTTCTCCAAATTACCACTATACTTACAGTAACGTTCTGTAAGTGCTACTATTTCTGAAATGTATTGGTTTTTCAATTTAACACGGTTCCTACAGTAACGGTTCATAAGTGCTACTGTTTCTGAAATGCATTTTTTTTCAAATTATCACTATATGTACAGCAGCATTTTCTGAGTGCTACTGTTTTGAATAAGGCAACATTTTCGAATGCTAATAAATATACTATCACATTTTCCAAGTGCAACAAATGCTAAAATACAATGTTTTGAAATTGTTATAATTTAATGAATGAACTTAGAAATGATACAACTTTGGAAAAATGGATATTTTATAATAAAATTTATTTAACTAAAATCATAGTTTAATTGATATCTAAATAAATGATTTTGTGAAGTAAAATTTGATTTTAAAAAAAGCTATGATAAATTTATAAGATATGATGTTTTAAATATGTTATAGTAGAAATGTAATAGAATTTGTAGCATTTGAAAAATGCTATCGTTTTAAGGTTATGTTTTAAAAGTGCTACTATTTCCAAAAATGTAACATTTTCAAAATGCTATTATATAATGGTTACATTTTAAAGTGTTGTAATTTCTAAATATCACATTTTTCAAGGTGTTGTGGATTTTCTAAATACAACATTTGTAAAGTGGTATAATTTCAAGTGATTTGGTTTCGAAGTGTTATAACTTTGAAAGTGCTTTGATTTTGGAAATGAATATATATATTTGAAATAGAAATGATATCGTATTTGGTTTTTGAAGTAAAAATGATATCGTTTTGATTTGGTTTTGAAGTGGAAATGATATTTTGGGTTTTAAAGTATAAACCATTTGAAAATAATAACCACGGGTTATAATAACGATTGGTTGTTAAAGAGACCGAGATCGGATATGGACATACTCTTTGTCGATACCGAAAACCACTTTAACAACTGCGTACGTGGTGGAGATTCCAGAATGAAGTAGGATGGTGGCGACGATCCTATTGAGGTATATACGTGGACCCGACTCTCGTGAGTTGGCATAAGGTGGCTAAAACAGGAACGATTGACGGGCTAATGAGGTAGCTCCTCTTATCGGACACACTCCATTGTATGCCATTCTATTACTTTGTGATTGATTTGGTGCGCACCTTTGATATTTTGGGAGTGTGGCTCGAGGGGGGCGGTAGCTGCGGTTATGCGTTACCACCAGCCCAGATGCGTAATTGGTATATCTACCTTAGCATTGCCTAGTTGTGCTGTGTCACCTACCCTACCATGCTTTACTACGAGTTTGATTTGTGTCGTACCTATGGAGTATCCTCTGGTGGCTTCCCGATCAGGAGGGACTACGGTACTGTATAGACTATTGGCACTATATATGTGTTAAGGTGGAAAATGTAAAGCCTTAACGCTATTTTTAAATAAGTTTACTTTACTTTAGACATTATTATAATAGCGTATATTACTACATAGTAGACAGTTTAACGGATCCTTAAAGGATGGGCGATCCCAATCATCCTTTAAGTTACTTGTGCATTTCTATTACAGTTCACTTGAGTTGGTTTACATTGTATAAGTATGTATGTCCTGATTCGAGTGTTTTGTGTTTTGCTTTACGCTCGGGTCAGACTTAGTTGTACCAGTATTTGAGACTCACCTTTGGAGTTGGAGCTTCGCTTGGATCCATCTATTGATTCTGCTTTCAGTCATTCAGTTGATTCCAGTGATGTATTCAGATCTTGTATTTGACTATTGTGTTTTGACATCTATGTATTCGTGATTTCTGTTGTATCTTGTTGAACTCTGTTATATTATATATAGTAGCCTCATGAACTACTATTCTTTTGTTTCTGCTGCATTATTGTTATATTACTCTGTGTCTGTGATTCTGTGATTATTTATTTACTTTATATATTGAGTTTTGCCAAATTTTAAATTAACAATCTGATATTTTGAGCAATTCAAATCTGACATGTATGGATGCGAATGGTTGAAAATTTCAAGATGTTACAAGTGCATTAAAAAATATACATAGGTGACAGTTTAGTGCCAATTCCAGCCTAAGATAACCAATTCCAAACTGATTTCAGACAACCAAGCACATTCCAGTCTAAGACAACTCCATCCACTTACATCAATTCAGCACCACCATCCCACCTTGAATTGCCACCTTCTGCTCTAACCGCCCCTAGTCATTCTCCTACTTCAAGCCTAACATTGAAACCTAAAAATAAAAATAGGAGAAACAAGAAAGATAAGTTAACCCTATCTAAGGATGATATCAACAAAGGCAAAGAGTTTAATCCTCATCAAACAGTACTAAATATTGAAATAATAAATGGAACTCCCCCTTCGTCTACAAGACAAGGCCTTCATTCAAATCATGCTGCCATGTTGACGTTAAACTCTCTCTGCAACATATGTTTTGCTGTACGCATCACTGTCAGGATCTGCCATCTTGTGTTTGTCCCATTTAGGCCTTTGCAACATCCTCTTTCATTCAGGAATTCTGGTGCTGCTAGCCACGCATGCTTTTATTTAGTCACCTAATATGCCTCAATTTATTAATGTTGTATCTTTTTTGAGAAGCTTTAATTTATGCTTCAGAACTGCACACGCATGCTTTAGATTTGATCACCCATTATGCCTTAGAATTAGACAAGTTTTTGCTTCAGAAAATGCAGCATTCTCTTCGTCAATGATGCTGAGTTTATCTTGATTAGTTTTGGCTTCAAAACTAGAGCCTCTAGTTTTCCGCACCTCATTAATGTCAAACATGCTAAGTCTGGCAATTGGCACTTTAGTACATGCCTCAGTTTATGCACTTTAGAGATAGGCCCCACACACTTCATAATTGTCGCGCACCAACTATTTCAGTTCCAATTTTGCAATCAAGATTCAGTTCCAACTGTCTATGTGATTCAGTACTTTTTAGTCACACTTCAAATTCACTATACCTACCATGAATATCTACATCATGCCTCAGTAATCTTTGATAATTTTACCATATACTTAGCACTTAAATTATGTACATAGTAGCTATATTTATAGGATAATTTCTTATTAGCTATATTCAATTTTTCCAACCATTATATTCTATAATTAGTTATCTTGTTTCCTTAACATTATATTATATTATTTTATATTTGGCTTTCATATAGCTAACAAAGTAGCTTGCAAAGTTTGTCATTATGTATTTTATTTGGTAAGAATAAATGAACTTCAATAATTATTTAATTAGCAATCAAAAATATGACAGGATAGGCATTTTTGACATGTCAGGTTTCATTAACATGTCAATTTTTATTAACATGATATTTATATGTTAGCCCTGTAAAACATATCACAGATTTGATATCTATTTCATTTTGAAAACATCCTACAATGATCTTTCCAGAATTAACTATAGTATAATTAGCATTAAATATCTTTCTATAGCTAATTTTCAAAATAACGAGAGAGGTATACAAAATATGTCACGATAGGTATTTTTTGATTCATTTGTTAAGATGTAGAGTAACCTGATGACATGATTATTTAATTCATTTAGTGTTAAAAAAATGACCTGCTTTCAAAATAAAATTCAAGTTTTCTCACCATTATATTTCTATAATCAGCTATCTTGTTTCCTTAACATTATATCTTTTTAATAATTGTCTTTCATATAGCTAACAAAGTAACCTGCAAATTTTGTCTGTATGTGTTTTATTTGGCAAGAATAAATGCTCTTCAATAATTAGCAATAAAAAAATGTCAGTATTGGTATATTTTGACATGCCGGGTTTTATTAAAATGCCAAGTTTTAATAACCTGATATTTATATATATGCCAAAACAAATCATAGAAATGGTATTCAATTCATCTTGAAAACAATGATCTTTCCCAAATTAGTTTCGATATATTTAGCATTAAAAGATCTTTCCATAACTAATTTTGGAGATGGTGAGAGTGATAAAAAATAACTTGCATATGACGATCTTCTTGAAGTGACACGTTTTGAATCAGACATAGAGCGTATGGTCGATCAGGAGAAAAAAGATTGTCCTAGAAACAAAATCCTGACATATTCCAGCTTGTGTTTAACTAGCATGCTAATCAACAAGCAGCAATAGACAATATAGTGGAGGTACAATCATGCAAATGCTTAACAAAATATTTTTGAATTAACCGATTATATATATTGGGACGACGCTATCAGATTTCTGTTTATTTATTTAATCAGTAAACACAAAGTGGTAGCATATTATTTCGTTGTCTGATTAGGCTGCTAAGTCAGATGAACTACTGTGAGTATTAAGGGAAATATTGGTGAATTATTAAGAAAATTAGTGCATCGTATGCTTAAATATATACAAATTTTAATCTTCAGTGTTCTTATAAATTATATAATGTTCATGGGTTGTTTCAAAAGAAAAAAATATGATTTAATAGTTGACTAATGTACACATATAACTCCAAATTTTATTCCCGTTTTATACACGTCATAGTTTTGTCACAAATTTAATAGAGTCTTGTTACTTATTTTCCAATAGATTAATCTTAGCACCTTATGAAATCATCCTTAGTACTATATAAAAAATCATGTGTATAGCACCATATGAAGAATGTGTTCTCAAATTAGGTAATTAAAACAAATCATGTGAAATTATAACTTAATAGTATTGGTACTGTATATAAAACATGTATAACCTGGTTATACTTAATATAACTTACAGAGGAATACTGGAACAACAGTGTGTACAAGATGGAACAGTCTTTGATTGCAAGTGGAGGTGGCGCTCCTATCTCCAATGCATGCATGATCAATGGCCATCCTGGACCTCGCTATAACTGCGCTAATAAAGAAAGTACGATGTTACAAACATACATAAAACATTAAAGAGAGTAAAGTAATAAATGTTATAAACATACACCTTAATTAGAGGTATTCGCTTATCTTAATTTTATATGCACTCAATAATAATAGGTCTACAACCAACATGTCAAAACATGCATTTGCACTCTATAATAATTGAACTGTATAATGTGTGGGATAAGTTATAGCACCTATTGAAAATTAACCAGGAACCTTTCTAAAAAGCTAGGTGCAAATTACTTAAATTGACAATGATGAACATTAGTTATTTTGAATTGACATAATATACATGCACATATTCTTTTTTATTGAGTACACTACTATTTTGAAGTTCTTTAAACTTTTTGAATTTTAACGACAACGGTAGATACATACATACATATTGACACACACAACACTAGGGTGAGATGGTAATCAAATGCAGCAATATGCATAAAACAGTGACAAACTCTATAAGCAGACCAATTAATTAGTTATTTTGAAAAGTATCAAAGTGGTTAATTACATAAAAATAATGCTTCTAATATAATAATCAGGCAATTATATCACTTCACGATTGCATAAATTCAGTAGGTATGTCGCATCACATTTACCTCACTTGTAGTTAAAACCAGTACGTGGTAAGCAATCCAAGCTTCATATCCCAAACTAGATAGTTACAAATTTGAATCTGGGTTCATGTCTTTTGACTAAACATTTTTCCTTTTTCTTTCTAACACTGTTTAAATATGCTGCAGTTTAAACCCATCTCATTCTTTGAAGATAGAAATAGATCATGGTTTTGGGTGTTTCAGACGAGTTACTAAGTAATTTTTGTGCCTGTCATAGCATACTGAATATATGCAGGCATGTATACTCTGTTTGGTCTCCATTTGAAAAACAATAGGCTGCACCCAAAAGAGCATGAGAAACACCAATAAATACAAGACTAAGGAATAAATAATGGTCGCGAGTTATTCTCCGTATTAGCAAGGCAGATTCAGCCTATTTATCATCCCCACCATTAAACATCTCTTTCATTTGTACGCATATTGTAATCATGAATAGAAGAAAGAAGATTAAACATTATTTTAAGAAATGTCAAAAAATGAAACAGTGATGAAAGAAATATACAAGTACTGCTATTTAGTCTTTATCATATAAAGTAACTATCCATATTTTTTTAAATTAGGTAGACTGAGCTGATGTTTAAAGCACATAAAAAAGAGAATATATGAATATGTGACTTGAATAGGATCATTGTTTATTTAATAGATTTCCAGTCTGTCAAGAGATTATATGAAGAAGAACTAATATAAATTAAAAGCAGCGCACTTATTAACTCCGATCTGATACATTACTAACCAATTTTGAAAAGCTTGTATAAATGAATATTGAATGTTACAGACCATAACGTTAAAAGGAATATAGTTTAAATCAACCAAATTTAATTCATTAAATGAAAATAAAAGTGGCTAACTTCAGATGGGAAACATAAAATATTAATACCTTAGTTAATGTACAATAAATACAACAATGATTCCGCATCCAAATGTACGCATTTATGCTTCCTTATCCTTGTCACAATTTTTCCTATGCCCATATATGCATTTTTCTTATTTAAACTAATTCATATTGTTACGCATTTATAAAAATGTATGCATTTATTATTATCACCTGCATTTTCAGCCACAAATTGTTACTAATTCATACATAGCTAAAGTTTTGTGCATATACTCACTACACTTATTGAGTCACTTGAATTACTATATAATATTCATTTATGATACCATGTAGGGTACTTGCTCAAAAATTTCAACTTTATTTCAATTTACAGTTTATAAATACTTTTTGCTGCTTAATTATATCATTCCTACCAACTTCAAATTTTAATATAACACTCAGTCATGCATAATAATACAGCTTGATGTTTCAATCTATAAATGATAAAATCCTAAGAGCCAACAGTTATGTAGAAATGAATTGGGGAGTGGTCACGAATATGAGCCAACTACGAATATATGAGTTTGTGATGCTTCCATTTAGTTTATTACCAATTTAGTGCACCGCTTGAAGAACTGAAGAACATTTCACTTATTATGCAGCTAAGCTTCTGATGTGCCTATTAATATGGTTTTAGCACAACATTGAGTTATGGGGTAAAACATCTAGCATAAGAGGTGTGGGATAAAATGTACCAATTTCAGTGTACATTTGTTTAAATAAAAGTTCAATCAGTGGCAAGCAACTTAAACAATGAAAGTTATTCATTATTCCATTATAAAAAAAAGTTATGGTAGTGCATGTTGCATCACAACATACTCTAAGCTAATAAATTGCAGTGCAATAAAATAAACGACCAGCGTTAACACTAAGCCAAACATAAGTACTAAGCACACTTGATAATGAAATGAATATAAAGTTCCTAAAATACAAGACTATAGTTGGACAAAACAAGTGCGCGATCAAATAAATAGCAAACATTCCATAGCAAAAGGTATAATTGTGCACAAGATACCATTAAAGTCTAAAACAAGACTTACCAATTATTAAATGGTGTGTATCCATTAATGCTTTGTTCACCATGATAACTCCAATTGATGTTGATACATTAAACATCCACGTTCTTTGCCAACCTGAAATGGAATTAAATAAAAGTGACCATTATCAGCTTTAAAACCAAAAATAAAAATAAAAGGATGAGTGAATAGATGTTTACATAATAATTGTCTGAATAATAGAAGAACAGTCAGCACCATCATTATCTCTCTCATGTTCTTAAACACATATAAAGCATACTAGCTAAATATCATCAAACATTGTTTTTTTATAGTGGCAGGAAAGTAAATAAATAAATCAGTAAACAAAACTCGTAGTCAAATGCAATACTCCCGGCACACTAAAAAGTTGCATTACATATAAACCATGTTGCCAAAAGAAATGAATGACTTTATCCATGCTTCCACTACTAAATATGAGAAAGTGAAGCTTGTTTTAAAGAAAACAGATGCTTTGTGGAGTCCCATTACCCAGAGGTGCTTAAGGACTTACTTCGAGATGAAGTGATATCTCGTGCATGGATTTTTTTTCTGAGGATCCTCAAAGTGATGATGCATTTACAATCAACAAAACAGCTAGAGAAATCGAAGGAGGTTGTGATATCCCGGAAATTTGGCAATATCAATTTAATAATCATTATTAATAATTAAATTGATTTGTTGATTTATTTTATAAATTGACAAGTTTATTCATTTTAAAAAGCTAATGTTATTATTTTCCACTTAGAATAATATATTTGTATATATTGAAATGAAGAAGTATTGATTTGAATTTAATAAGTATTTTCAAAACTTTAATATATAATTTGTAATTTGAAATGTTAATTTGGTTTAATATTTTTTTTTTTAAAATGATATTTGAGATTTAGAATCAAAAGTTCATTTGTTTAATGGTCTTTCATTTTTAATTTTTATCATAAGATAAATGGATTTAAAATTTTGTATAAGAAGTTGAAACTAAATTTCTCAAATTTATAAACATTTGATTTGATCAAAATTATAAGTAAGTGTTCATATGAAATTTAAAAGCTTATTAATATAAAATAAAAACATTTTATAACCATGTAAATATTACATACATATGCATATTACATGCTTATAGTTTTAATAAGTTTAAATAAGATAATAACATTTGTAAATAATAAATAAACATTAATTAAATCTCTAAAAACACTTGTAAACATATCAATTTATGTTAAAGACAAGTGTAAACTTAGGAGCATATGTGTAAGTTAACTAAAACATCTATGGGACAAATGTCTTTCTCTTAATAATTAAGTTTAAAATTCAATTGTAAATAAAAAGAAGGGTTTTATTTTTCAGAAAAAAATCCTTCTTCTTCTTAACTGAACGTACAGAAATAGATCAAAAATTGAGGAAGTAAAACTGTAAGCCTGGAATTCAATATGAAAACAAAGATCAAAAACAAAAAGATGATAATCTGGAAATTTCAAACAGAGGCATATGCAAGATTTTTCAAATAGGAATCAGAGGCAAGCAAGTTATCAAGCAAAAGATGTAAACATCAACAAGAAAAATTGGAAAATCATCATCAGCAGATTTCAATTCAACATGCAAATTAATTCAAGAACATGCAGTGAAATTTCAGAGCCTGGAACTAATAGCTGCTCTTTGTTCTTTACTAAATTAGGTGAGTAAACAATTAGATTTTAAAAACAGTTTTTAAACCTTGATTTTCATACTGTTATTTTGAATGAATATCATGCTATTATCTGAAATACTTGAATTAAATTAAAAGCATGTTTGTATATGAATGTTTGAATGCCTGTATAGTTATGATATAGTCTCTGTTGATTTATCAGAGTTTGAATTCTTTTAAAAACCTATATCTCATCATCTAATCACCGTTAGTCTTTGATGTGCAAATGAAAAAGGATTGAAAACATGTAGCATAACTCCTAAAAATAAGATCTGGAACTTATATAAAGTATTTGTCTTGAAATTTTATAAACAACAGTAAAAATGTCAATTTGGTCAAAAATTTATTAATTCAATTTTAAGTCTTGATTATATAATTGTATTCAATATAGAAAACCATGATTTTTGATATAAATATATCAATTTTTAGTTGAGAATTTATTGAGTATTGCCGAGATGAACGTATGGGCTTTTTCGAGCAATTTTCATCTATCAACGTCGAATTGATCAACGTGATTGAGCTCGAAGGTGGAGGGGGCAATGGAGATCATAGGAAAAATCAAATTGGAATTTATTGATGAGGGGGTTGATCGGAAATCGAGGAAGTAGGGTTTTTGCCCTGTGTTTATCGTTTTTGTTTTCAGAGGAGATCGCGACGTCTTAATGGGATCGGAGTCGATCGCGTGGTGACTGGTGGTTGCTGGTAGACGTGACGAAGCGATGGTGAGAATCACGTGGGGTCTCGAAGCAGGGATCATCGGCGATAGACGATTTTTCTGGTGATACGTTTGCAAGCTGATGGGTTAATAGCTCGTTTTCGATTTTCATTCGAATCGAGTTTGTCTGATGGTCGAACGTGGATACGTAGTCGAAAACGACTTGCCGGAGACCAGAACGGAGTTCGTCGACGTTTGGTGGGGGTGTGCACGTGCACGAGCACGTTCGTGTGTATTTGGGATTTTGGTTTTGGAGAAGAAGGGGATGCTCGGGTTTTCGTTCGGGTGTTGTTCGAGTTTTACTCGAAGTGAGATGATACGTGGGTAGCTTCGAGAATTACTTCGAGTTTTCTAACATTTTACTCGGGTTTTGATGAGAGCAGATTTTAAGAAATGTTATAATGTTTTAAAACAAAAGAAACTTGTCTTTGTAATGGTTCCTAAGTTTTAAAATCAAAGGTTAAGCCAGTTTTTAATTTGTAAAATACCTTTGTTTCAAAAAATTAATATTCTAACAAGTTTTTAATATTTAAATTGATAAGTTTTTAAAAGGGTAAATAAATAGATTTTCAAAATGTTTATTTGTATTAAAGTTAATTTAATAACTTTGGAAGTTTTAAAGATTTTGAAGTCGAGTAAAAGTTTATAATGCTTTAATCTTAATTGATTTCTAAAATGTTTTATTTTAAATAAAGTTTAAATGATAAGGATTTAAATAAATCAATTATAATAAAGAATTTATCTTAAGTAATTAAGAGATTTAATTAATTAAGATAATTAATATGGGAAGATAATTAAATAGTTGGTCAATTTAATTTATTTAATTTAGAATAAATGGTTTTTCTTAAATAAGATCTTTAAAATATAAGGATTAAGAAATTAGTTAGTTTAATTTAAATAATTAGTTAAATAATTAACTAAGAAATTAATTGGTGATTAATTAAAGATAATCACTTATAAATTAATTAAGTACAATTAATTGATTAAGTAATTAAGGAATAATTACTGGATGTAATTTAGTAAAGGTAAATTATTTAATAAAATAATTAGAGGATAATTATTTTATGAAAGTAATTAAATAAGAAGTAATTAAGGTTAATTACTTAGTGTTATTAATTAAATAAATTATTTAATTAAGTTAATTAAAGTATTAAGATTAATTATAAGGTAATTAATTAATTGTTAAGGTAATTAATTAAAAGTAATTAATTAAGGAAGATAATTAATTAGAGTTAATTACTGGTTAAGTTTAATCAAAGGTGATTAATAAATTATGGTTTAATTAAAGGTTAATTACTTAATGTAATTAATAATTAATTAAAGGTGTAATTAGGGATCATTAGTTTATAATTAATGATGTGATTAAGAGTTGATTAATTAAGATTAATTAATCCAATGACAATTAATTAATTGTAATTAATTAAGGAGTAAAGTAATTAATTATAATTAATTAAATAATGATGTAATTAAAGGTTAATTACTGTATTTGGTTAAGGATAATTAATTTGTGAAATTAATTAAAGATAATTACTTAAATGTAATTAAAGAATGATTAATCAAGGTGATTAATTAAAGTGGATAATTATAGAAAGATTAATTAATTTATTTGTAATTAATTAATGATTATATAAGTAAGGTTTATAATGAAGTAATTAATTTAATTTATTTTAAATTAATTAAGAGATGAAGTAATTAATTTAATTCACTTTAAATTAATTCAAAGATAGAGATAGTTAATTTAATTCATTTTAAATTAATTATGTTGTGATTAAGTAAATCATTGCTTATATAAGAATGGATGACATTGATTGTCTTGAATGGATGTAATCTCAGAAATGAGATAAGTAATGTTGTATGGTATTAATGCTTGGTTGCATTATGATGGTAATATAGATTAACTATTGTGATGTTGATATGGATTACCTATTTGGTTATGAATCATCTGTTTAAATGATAATGTGATTATCAATTGTGATTTGTGAATTATCTATCTGAATGAATATAGATAAGTTAAATTGTTTAAACCTTTAAACAAACTTGGCCTTAAAAGATACGTTTTGAATTTCGATGAGACCGGGATCGGGTTTCCGTATACCGGTATTCCAGGTCTGGAGACCCGAATACCACATCGATCCAAATTAACGATAGGTCGTGAATCTCAAGTGAAGATGAAGATTTAGAGTGCAAGGGTTATTGTCGTTAACTCCGAGGGTGATTCCAAAACGAGTGTAACGAGATAATGCCTTCGGTTTCGTTCGAACCCGGAACGAACTTGTATGGATTGAATGCTTTCAGCACATCGTCAGGCGGACGATGAGCATTCTAAGTGATATGTTCTGATTAAAGGTAATCGTAACCTCAAGCCTCATCAACCGGGAATGGCTAAAACAGGGGAGGTGCAGCAAGGCTTCGTGGGTAGCACCCACTGAGAGCAAGATAGATCCCTGTCTAGAGGTCCCTTTTCTTTTATTCGGCTTAGTGTGTAGTTGGTCGCGCCAACTACGGGATTATCTTGTTCGGGATTATCCAGTAAGGGATGGTTCCGGCTTTGTGTTGCAGGGGAGCGGGCGTACTCCTCGGTACGGTGATCTAGGCCACGTACTGTGACGGGCGGTACCCCAGTAGCCCTGCCATTGTATGGAATCCAAACTCCAATAAGTGCCGTACGTATTAGTTGTGCCCAACTATGTTGGAATGTGAGATGTAAGCATTTCAGCTATTTCTGTATTTTACTTGAAAACCCTAGACCCTATTATAATACAATCGGATTTCCTATCAAATGTTTTAGTTAGCGTAAGGTAAAAACTTACCCATTTTTATTTGTGGGGAGTCTTACGTGATACTTTTGTTTTCAAAGGTTTTCAAAGTTAAGCAATCTAACCGTTTACTCACACCAGACCCATGTCTGACCCAAGTGTTTATTTTCTGTTTTATTAAACTCTTGGGTACTCAAATTTGTATGAGTAGTCAAGGGGATTCAGGTTAGTCTTGACGAATTTTGGAGGAGCTGTGGAGCAGGAGGCTTCAGCGTGTAGATATATAGAGTTTCCGCTGTGTATGATGTATCGTATTTATGTAGTTGTGTTGTATAATAGACAGAAGTTTATAACTGTCTATATTGTGATGTATAAATCGTGTACTCTGATGTATATGATACTATGTAATATCTTATGTGATATAATATATTTCTCGTTCCGCTGTGAGATCTCTGATGTGTTGTTGTTCTTTCTTCTTTTCTTTTCTTCTTCTATCCCTTTCTTTCTTCATAATGATGCGTCTTTCTGGGCATAGAAAGTCGGGTCGTTACATATGGTATCAGAGCAGTAGGTTGAGTGAATACCTAGGCTCTGAAGTGGTGTCTATCTTGAGAGCGCGTAATTGTTAGTTATATAAAAATGGTTTTATATTGTGTTAATTGATCGGTTGAGTGGTATATGGATTCTGGTCAATACGAGTAGCTAACGTTATTGATAGGGATCTCTAAACACTTGAACCAGGCCAACGGACACAATATTGTTTTAAAGAGGTAAATGAAATAATTTTACCCAGAAATAATTTCTATATAAAAAGTATCATTTTAAATATATATATATTTCTACCTATTTGTTGGGTTACCTATTCGGGTTTTCCAATATAAGTTATAAGGGTAGATAGGATGGTAGTGTGTGTAACACAATTACCAATAATTAGAGTTTGAATGTTGAGGTTGGAAGTGTATCTGACGAGACTGTAGACCAAATACCGTCTCGAGTAAACTTTGTTGTGGTGTAAGGATTTCATCGATCTCCGAAGGAAACTGTTTAAGTTCGGAGTTTATCTTTGAAGTTGGATAAATAGAGTAGATCTATTGGATGAGCTTAAGCGAGTGATGGTATTTTGGTAACTTCAAGAAGTAGTAGCTGTATAGTGAGACGCAGTGACTATGGACATTTCTGAAGATGTTTCTTCTGAAGTAAGTTTGAGGAAGAGTGTCTGCTTCGGTGTTATGGCTGAGTCCAGCAAGGTGTTTCTGTTTGCTTTGAAGTCCGAGTTTCTCGAGGAGTTTTGGAGTAAGAAGTCTTTGGTATATGGCAGCAGTGCGGATCGGAGTGTTCTGTGTTGGCAGGAAGTTTCTGTCTGAGCAGTTTTTCTAGAGATGGAGTCCAGAAGCAGCAGAGTGAATCCATTTCTTCGATGAATTGGATAGTTAAGTATAAGCTGTTCTGATTTGTGAAGAGAGAACAGTATCTTTGGAAGTTAGGTCGGGTTGATCGCAAAAGAGACTTGCGATTATTTGAGTATTCTCTTGGTATTATTGGAGATTGAGATTACGTATCGACTTGATTTGTGGAGTTACCGATGGTTCAGCTTAATAGAAGGATGTCTCCGAAAGAAGAATTTGGTGAAGCGGCCCAGGATTCTTTGGAGAGGAATTGATCACACCTAATTTTCTGAAGGGAATTCTACTGGGATGTTTTTGACCAAGTGGAAGGGTTCACTAAGATTTTATAGATATGGTGAACTGTGGATGATCAAGTTTGTGCTCGAGTTTCTCCGACAGCATTCTCATCTATTCCAGATCAGAGTTGTGCAGCGAAAGCAAGATAGCAGCTATTCTAGAGTGGAAGCAACCGGGAGTTGTAATTTTCTTGGAGTAGAGGATTTCTATAAGAAATTCAAGTATAACTCTAAGTGTGAATTTTTTTTTCAGGATTTGGAGGTAAGGTTGTCAAGTGCAACTGTTTGGCTATTTCAGAAAGGAGAAGTAGTTCGAAGTGCTCTAATGTTGTGGAGTAGAGTTGTGTTCTGGATTTCGGTAAATTTTTGGAGAACCATTTTGTTGAGTAGGATCCGGAAATTGGTTTGATGTTGGTCTAGATTATTTCAAGAAGCATCAGCAAGAGTTAAGCTGATCAGGAAGGATGAAGTGACTCAGGATCGTCAGGAGAGTTAAACAGTTAAGAATTGATGGAATTTGGAATTTGAAGTTGAAATTTGGATATTGTTTAAGTTGTATCCAATAAAAGGAGATATAAGATTTGGTAAGATTAGAGAGCTAGTTCCGGAAGTATTTTGAGTTTTTCTGTGTTCCCAAGAGGATTAGTTCTTTGATCTATAGGATTAAATGGCCAGTTCGGATAACTGGAATTCATTTTATTTCATGTATCTCTGAGGGAATACGTGTTTGATCTGTCATTGGTTGTGGGATCAGCAGTTCAGAAGGATTTGGTAGTTGAGATGGTTTTGAGTTTAGTCTGATATTTTGTTCAGATTTGTAATCTAGATGGGAAGGAGTTCTAGATTATTGTAGATAGTTAGTTAAGATCTTGTAGAACGAGTATCCCCGTATATATATATACTTGGGGAAACTCGAGGAAATTCTATCCAGAATTTGTCTGGATAGTTAAATTTGTTTAATTAAATTGTTTACTATGGTTGCTATGATTGATAGTGTATGATTGATTGTGTGATTGCTGTTTAAAATTAAAAACTTTTGCTGGGTTATTAAATTATCTTTGCTTTTAAATTTCGGGGACGAAATTATTTTAAGGGGGGAGGAATGTGATATCCCGGAAATTTGGCAATATCAATTTAATAATCATTATTAATAATTAAATTGATTTGTTGATTTATTTTATAAATTGACAAGTTTATTCATTTTAAAAAGCTAATGTTATTATTTTCCACTTAGAATAATATATTTGTATATATTGAAATGAAGAAGTATTGATTTGAATTTAATAAGTATTTTCAAAACTTTAATATATAATTTGTAATTTGAAATGTTAATTTGGTTTAATATTTTTTTTTTAAAATGATATTTGAGATTTAGAATCAAAAGTTCATTTGTTTAATGGTCTTTCATTTTTAATTTTTATCATAAGATAAATGGATTTAAAATTTTGTATAAGAAGTTGAAACTAAATTTCTCAAATTTATAAACATTTGATTTGATCAAAATTATAAGTAAGTGTTCATATGAAATTTAAAAGCTTATTAATATAAAATAAAAACATTTTATAACCATGTAAATATTACATACATATGCATATTACATGCTTATAGTTTTAATAAGTTTAAATAAGATAATAACATTTGTAAATAATAAATAAACATTAATTAAATCTCTAAAAACACTTGTAAACATATCAATTTATGTTAAAGACAAGTGTAAACTTAGGAGCATATGTGTAAGTTAACTAAAACATCTATGGGACAAATGTCTTTCTCTTAATAATTAAGTTTAAAATTCAATTGTAAATAAAAAGAAGGGTTTTATTTTTCAGAAAAAAATCCTTCTTCTTCTTAACTGAACATACAGAAATAGATCAAAAATTGAGGAAGTAAAACTGTAAGCCTGGAATTCAATATGAAAACAAAGATCAAAAACAAAAAGATGATAATCTGGAAATTTCAAACAGAGGCATATGCAAGATTTTTCAAATAGGAATCAGAGGCAAGCAAGTTATCAAGCAAAAGATGTAAACATCAACAAGAAAAATTGGAAAATCATCATCAGCAGATTTCAATTCAACATGCAAATTAATTCAAGAACATGCAGTGAAATTTCAGAGCCTGGAACTAATAGCTGCTCTTTGTTCTTTACTAAATTAGGTGAGTAAACAATTAGATTTTAAAAACAGTTTTTAAACCTTGATTTTCATACTGTTATTTTGAATGAATATCATGCTATTATCTGAAATACTTGAATTAAATTAAAAGCATGTTTGTATATGAATGTTTGAATGCCTGTATAGTTATGATATAGTCTCTGTTGATTTATCAGAGTTTGAATTCTTTTAAAAACCTATATCTCATCATCTAATCACCGTTAGTCTTTGATGTGCAAATGAAAAAGGATTGAAAACATGTAGCATAACTCCTAAAAATAAGATCTGGAACTTATATAAAGTATTTGTCTTGAAATTTTATAAACAACAGTAAAAATGTCAATTTGGTCAAAAATTTATTAATTCAATTTTAAGTCTTGATTATATAATTGTATTCAGTATAGAAAACCATGATTTTTGATATAAATATATCAATTTTTAGTTGAGAATTTATTGAGTATTGCCGAGATGAACGTATGGGCTTTTTCGAGCAATTTTCATCTATCAACGTCGAATTGATCAACGTGATTGAGCTCGAAGGTGGAGGGGGCAATGGAGATCATAGGAAAAATCAAATTGGAATTTATTGATGAGGGGGTTGATCGGAAATCGAGGAAGTAGGGTTTTTGCCCTGTGTTTATCGTTTTTGTTTTCAGAGGAGATCGCGACGTTTTAATGGGATCGGAGTCGATCGCGTGGTGACTGGTGGTTGCTGGTAGACGTGACGAAGCGATGGTGAGAATCACGTGGGGTCTCGAAGCAGGGATCATCGGCGATAGACGATTTTTCTGGTGATACGTTTGCAAGCTGATGGGTTAATAGCTCGTTTTCGATTTTCATTCGAATCGAGTTTGTCTGATGGTCGAACGTGGATACGTAGTCAAAAACGACTTGCCGGAGACCAGAACGGAGTTCGTCGACGTTTGGTGGGGGTGTGCACGTGCACGAGCACGTTCGTGTGTATTTGGGATTTTGGTTTTAGAGAAGAAGGGGATGCTCGGGTTTTCGTTCGGGTGTTGTTCGAGTTTTACTCGAAGTGAGATGATACGTGGGTAGCTTCGAGAATTACTTCGAGTTTTCTAACATTTTACTCGGGTTTTGATGAGAGCAGATTTTAAGAAATGTTATAATGTTTTAAAACAAAAGAAACTTGTCTTTGTAATGGTTCCTAAGTTTTAAAATCAAAGGTTAAGCAAGTTTTTAATTTGTAAAATACCTTTGTTTCAAAAAATTAATATTCTAACAAGTTTTTAATATTTAAATTGATAAGTTTTTAAAAGGGTAAATAAATAGATTTTCAAAATGTTTATTTGTATTAAAGTTAATTTAATAACTTTGGAAGTTTTAAAGATTTTGAAGTCGAGTAAAAGTTTATAATGCTTTAATCTTAATTGATTTCTAAAATGTTTTATTTTAAATAAAGTTTAAATGATAAGGATTTAAATAAATCAATTATAATAAAGAATTTATCTTAAGTAATTAAGAGATTTAATTAATTAAGATAATTAATATGGGAAGATAATTAAATAGTTGGTCAATTTAATTTATTTAATTTAGAATAAATGGTTTTTCTTAAATAAGATCTTTAAAATATAAGGATTAAGAAATTAGTTAGTTTAATTTAAATAATTAGTTAAATAATTAACTAAGAAATTAATTGGTGATTAATTAAAGATAATCACTTATAAATTAATTAAGTACAATTAATTGATTAAGTAATTAAGGAATAATTACTGGATGTAATTTAGTAAAGGTAAATTATTTAATAAAATAATTAGAGGATAATTATTTTATGAAAGTAATTAAATAAGAAGTAATTAAGGTTAATTACTTAGTGTTATTAATTAAATAAATTATTTAATTAAGTTAATTAAAGTATTAAGATTAATTATAAGGTAATTAATTAATTGTTAAGGTAATTAATTAAAAGTAATTAATTAAGGAAGATAATTAATTAGAGTTAATTACTGGTTAAGTTTAATCAAAGGTGATTAATAAATTATGGTTTAATTAAAGGTTAATTACTTAATGTAATTAATAATTAATTAAAGGTGTAATTAGGGATCATTAGTTTATAATTAATGATGTGATTAAGAGTTGATTAATTAAGATTAATTAATCCAATGACAATTAATTAATTGTAATTAATTAAGGAGTAAAGTAATTAATTATAATTAATTAAATAATGATGTAATTAAAGGTTAATTACTGTATTTGGTTAAGGATAATTAATTTGTGAAATTAATTAAAGATAATTACTTAAATGTAATTAAAGAATGATTAATCAAGGTGATTAATTAAAGTGGATAATTATAGAAAGATTAATTAATTTATTTGTAATTAATTAATGATTATATAAGTAAGGTTTATAATGAAGTAATTAATTTAATTTATTTTAAATTAATTAAGAGATGAAGTAATTAATTTAATTCACTTTAAATTAATTTAAAGATAGAGATAGTTAATTTAATTCATTTTAAATTAATTATGTTGTGATTAAGTAAATCATTGCTTATATAAGAATGGATGACATTGATTGTCTTGAATGGATGTAATCTCAGAAATGAGATAAGTAATGTTGTATGGTATTAATGCTTGGTTGCATTATGATGGTAATATAGATTAACTATTGTGATGTTGATATGGATTACCTATTTGGTTATGAATCATCTGTTTAAATGATAATGTGATTATCAATTGTGATTTGTGAATTATCTATCTGAATGAATATAGATAAGTTAAATTGTTTAAACCTTTAAACAAACTTGGCCTTAAAAGATACGTTTTGAATTTCGATGAGACCGGGATCGGGTTTCCGTATACCGGTATTCCAGGTCTGGAGACCCGAATACCACATCGATCCAAATTAACGATAGGTCGTGAATCTCAAGTGAAGATGAAGATTTAGAGTGCAAGGGTTATTGTCGTTAACTCCTAGGGTGATTCCAAAACGAGTGTAACGAGATAATGCCTTCGGTTTCGTTCGAACCCGGAACGAACTTGTATGGATTGAATGCTTTCAGCACATCGTCAGGCGGACGATGAGCATTCTAAGTGATATGTTCTGATTAAAGGTAATCGTAACCTCAAGCCTCATCAACCGGGAATGGCTAAAACAGGGGAGGTGCAGCAAGGCTTCGTGGGTAGCACCCACTGAGAGCAAGATAGATCCCTGTCTAGAGGTCCCTTTTCTTTTATTCGACTTAGTGTGTAGTTGGTCGCGCCAACTACGGGATTATCTTGTTCGGGATTATCCAGTAAGGGATGGTTCCGGCTTTGTGTTGCAGGG
Organism: Allium fistulosum; assembly: GCA_030737815.1. Lineage (NCBI taxonomy): Eukaryota > Viridiplantae > Streptophyta > Magnoliopsida > Asparagales > Amaryllidaceae > Allium > Allium fistulosum. The sequence continues at coordinate 1,239,217,778 of CM060903.1, read as the reverse complement.
GAGCGGGCGTACTCCTCGGTACGGTGATCTAGGCCACGTACTGTGACGGGCGGTACCCCAGTAGCCCTGCCATTGTATGGAATCCAAACTCCAATAAGTGCCTTACGTATTAGTTGTGCCCAACTATGTTGGAATGTGAGATGTAAGCATTTCAGCTATTTCTGTATTTTACTTGAAAACCCTAGACCCTATTATAATACAATCGGATTTCCTATCAAATGTTTTAGTTAGCGTAAGGTAAAAACTTACCCATGTTTATTTGTGGGGAGTCTTACGTGATACTTTTGTTTTCAAAGGTTTTCAAAGTTAAGCAATCTAACCGTTTACTCACACCAGACCCATGTCTGACCCAAGTGTTTATTTTCTGTTTTATTAAACTCTTGGGTACTCAAATTTGTATGAGTAGTCAAGGGGATTCAGGTTAGTCTTGACGAATTTTGGAGGAGCTGTGGAGCAGGAGGCTTCAGCGTGTAGATATATAGAGTTTCCGCTGTGTATGATGTATCGTATTTATGTAGTTGTGTTGTATAATAGACAGAAGTTTATAACTGTCTATATTGTGATGTATAAATCGTGTACTCTGATGTATATGATACTATGTAATATCTTATGTGATATAATATATTTCTCGTTCCGCTGTGAGATCTCTGATGTGTTGTTGTTCTTTCTTCTTTTCTTTTCTTCTTCTATCCCTTTCTTTCTTCATAATGATGCGTCTTTCTGGGCATAGAAAGTCGGGTCGTTACAGAGGTCATGATGAATTATTAAATAGTGTAGATATAGCTGCTGTTACAGTTGAAGAGAAAGAAACCCATGCATTTGAAATTGACCTGACGTAGGTGGAAAATGTTAAGCAAAAGTTCTTACCTATGTTACAGCTCAGTTCTTAACTTCATGTTTCAGCTCAGCTCAATACATCACCATTCGCCTATGAACACATTTTGCATTGCTTTGCTTCATTTTAATGCTGCGGTCTATCTCCTATTACACCTAAGTGCACGAATTCAAGTTCCAACTTAGCTCAAGGAGAAAGTGGTGGATTGATAGTCCAATCTATTATAAAAATATGAACGATATAAAAGAATTAAACTTTGGAATTTAAAAGGATGACTGAACCAATAAAGTTGATGCTTCTTTTAATTAGTGTTGATATCACACAAAAAGGATATAGATGCAAAATAAAATGATGCTGATTGTATTATATAAGGCATAGCTGAACCAATAAAGCTTCCTATCTTCAAAATTTCAGTTTCTAAAAATAATGATTTTCTAAAGAAAATTTATCTATAGAATACTTGATATTCTGAAACTTTCAGTTTGAAAAATATAAATATTCTTGGTTTATAAAATCAACTTTAAAATGATTGAATTAAAAAATATAGAAATAAACATTACAATTGTCAAATTTTTTAATTATAGAGTTTTGAATTTTCTTAAACCTGAAATATCAAAAGATGATTTTCAAATTCAAAAATTATTATAATTTCCTAGATGTTAATAGTGATACATGAAAGAAATCATCATTCAATTTCCCCTTAATAGGAGCCTTACTACAATCAAAAATAAATAAGCTTCTAAACTGGTAATTAGATGAGTAATCAAACATCTTTTATTAAAAACAAACACAACCTAGTAATAAGTCAAATAAATATATTTTGTTTCATCTACTAAAGCTACATGAAGCAGTTGAACTTTGTCAATAGTTCGACTCCATCGAATTTCCAGTAAGTTATCTCGACAATTAATGACCGAACAAAGTTCGACTAAGGGCGGTCCACAAAGCGACATGCTTGAAATATGAAATCAAAATTAACCAATGACATAAACCTAAAAATCGATGAATCAAATAGACCTAAAAACAAGGAATTAGCGATACGTAAAGCATGAATAAGGAATTAGGGTAGCGACGATCAAATCCACCAAAGGAAAATTGAAGAACGAGCGAAATTAGAAGGAAATTGAAAATAAAGGAGAACTGGTTAAGGGAGCGACGGTATAGATAGAAGAGGGAAAATGAATTTTTTTTGCAAAGTGGAAGGAGAGAAGCGGCAAATATTAAACCTAGAGACCTAAGAATATTCTCAGCGTTGGTACGCGAATTAGACTCTTTGTGAAATAAGTTTTACTGCATTTGAGGGCCAAACGCTGACAATATGTGCAGCTAAAAGTTTGTCTTGTACTGCTTGAATGTTTATGATTGGATGTAATTGAATGATTTTCTATGTTTGATTCATTTTTGTGTTTGAAATTACTTGCTATGCTTGATTCGTTTGCTAGCGTTGTGCATGTTTAGGACTTAGATTGGTGATCGGTGCATATCGGGAGCAAAGTTCATCGGAATCGCATGAAACTTAGAGGATAGGCTCTAGAGCATGCAAGGAAGATTCCTTGAAAATTTCATGACGATTGGAGCAAACTATTTTGATCGGTGCCGATCCGACTCAATTGGATCTGTACCGATCAGAATTTTGTGCACCAATCAATGTGAGATCTAGGGGATGGTAGAGCATGGGTTCTAGTGATGCTCTATGAAGTTGGGTTAGAGAATAGGCCAAGTATTGAAGATTTTATGGATCACCTTTGTTGGATCGGCTATGAAGCATAGATGGAAGGACCAAGAGGCTAAGAGGGAAATCAAGGGGTCTATGGCCTCTAGAGGAAATGCACTAGAGGATGGAAGTGGGAGGGAGCCAAAATTGGCTAAGTATTCGGATCGATACCGATCCGATCCAATTAGATCGGTACTGATCCAAATTATTGGCTCCAATTGATGTGTGATCCGGGGTGGACACTTCGGAGTTGTAGTAGATCATGCTAGAAGTTGTGGCTCGCTGATTACTTCTACGGTTTGGTAGTTATGGCGTGATGAAGATTTAGCTCTTCGATCGGAAACTCGGATAGGAGCGGGATCGAAGGAGTAGATTGACAGCTCAGGATGGAACAAGGCTGTAAGATAATGGACTGGGATAAGTAGTAGGCTCATGCCCGAAAATGGATTGGAGTTGTGGAAAGCTCTGAAGATTTGGTAGTGCCAATGAACCTATGATGACTCTGAGTGTTCTGGTTGTGTCCAAAGTAAGGGTACTATATGCGGGGGCACCCGAAGGCTGGTAGCGCCAGTCATGTACTCTGGACCGACAGGGTCTAGGTCTGGTGGTACAGAGGTATCACAAGAGACAACCGTGCGGGGTTTTTAACCGGTGAGTATGGTGAACACGATTGAGAATCGAGATTTCCATTAGTCTATGGCAAAGCGAGGACGAGGCCATATGAGTTATCACATGTTCAAGGCTTTAGAAGATGATAGCTAGGTTTTGGATTCTATGGTTGCTATGATTTCTATGTCTGCTTTTGGGTAGGCTATCATCTATAGGAATGCTGGAGAAGGAATTGGGAATAGGGCCAATGGAGGAGGCTGCTTAGATTCTTCTATCCTGTTCTGTTATAGTATCCTATTATTGTTTATTTTGAGTGGCATATTATATCTTATTATTATGTGCTAACTCTTTGGTTGCAGGGACAGGTCAGGTATGGTTTTGTGTACCTATCTAGTACCATATTTTCTAGTATAGCTTTTGATAATCATTTACCGCTCACACCGGACTATTATCTAACCCAAGGTTTTATGTTTCCTCTTATCATCTTGGGTACTTTTAAATTAGTAGACTAGACGACAGGTTTGGAGTCGCAGTTGCTGTACGAAGACTGAGCTTGGACGAACTATCGTGTATTACTCTATATTTCTAGTTTCCATTGTTTATTGTTATTTACTTTGAGGGATGTAGTGAGGAAATGTTGTACCGAGATATTATGACATTTGTACCATAACTCATGATGTTCTAGTAGAGATGTTATCTTTCATTTGTTACGGCTTACTATATTTATGTTGTAAATTTTTTATATTATATTTCATCCATGCGCTGTGAGATATGCAATAGGTTGTCTACTTTAAATTTCAATCTTGATGATCGTCCCATATCAGCCTGGCATATTTACAGCGCTCTTTTAGGTCATTTGGTGCGGGTGGTAAAGGGCGGTCATCACATTTGGTACCAGAGCTTTGGTTATGAGTTAACCGAAGCAATTCGAGAGTATATGCTAAAGGAGGGAGCATGCTTGTTAGTGGAGATATTAGGCTATATAATATTATTATATAGTATGGTATGCACTTGGGTACCATTAACACTTTTCCATGAAAGAGGCTAATCATTCTTATTACAGATAAAGGATGAACCGGAACACAAGAAATGCTGTTAGGAATAACTCTGCTTCAGCAGCGGAAGAAGGAGCGGGATCAGGAGCTGCTACACCCGATTTTCAAGCCATGTTCGATGCAATGATGGCTTCGCTGATGAGAAGAGCCCAAACTACTCTTGGTGTGGCTTTAGATGGTGGTGCTCCTATGCAAGTACCTAAAGTCGACTTCGCCAAGCTTTGTAAGGATTATTCTATTCTAGGAAGGAAGCCATTCTTGGGACAGAATCAGATATTGAAGTGCAAGATTGGATGGGTACTTGTGAGCGCATTTTCATGGATATGGAGGTAGAAGATGCTATGAAAAGGAAGCTTGCTTCAAGGCAACTACAGGGTCGAGCAATGAATTGGTGGAATGCTATTACCATTACTATTCCAGAAGATCAGATTTCTTAGGATTAGTTCAAAGCTAGATTTGAAGAGAAGTTTATTCCAACAGCTCAAAATCAGTGCTCTTCAAGAAGTTTGTTGAGTAGAAGCAAAGAGAGATATATGTTTCTGAGTATGTGGCGAAGTTTGATGCCTTGTCGAGGTATGGGATGTCTTTTATTGATACAACTTTAAAGAAGAATGAGAAGTTTATCACTAGATTGGACGAAGACTTGGGAGAGAAGCTAGTGGACCATATCGAACTGTCTTTTGAGAAGCTTATTGAGAAAGCCCTTAGACATGAGAGTTTGTACCCAAAGAATAAGACCACTATTGTGGCTGTTGCTGAAAAGAAGGAACCAAAACCGCAATAAGGTGGTGGGGGTAAGAAGAAATGGAGTGGAAAGAGGAAGCAACAACAGTAGCAGCAGCAGCAAGGAAAAGGGAGCCAAAAGAAGAGTAAGGGTGAGGTTGTTTGTTGCAATTGTAGTGAGAAAGGTTACTATGCTAATGAATGTAAAGTGGCTAAAAAGTGCTTCAACTACGATAAGCCTAGGCATATGAAGAGGAATTGTCCAGAACCGCCTAAGGATAAGCAGATTGTGAAGGCATATGCTCTGGATGCTGTCCTGACTTCATCTTGTGCTCCTATTGCTAGGGATAAGAGGAAGGGAGTCATGGTGTAAGGTATGCTTTTCCATCCAAGATGTTTCTGTTAGAGTTCTTTTTGATACTCGAGCTTCGCATTCTTTCATCTGTAATGACTTAGTATGTAGACTAGGTTTGGAACCCGAGATAGTAGACTGACCTTTAATTGTGACGAACCATGTTGGAGGATCTACTAGTCTTTGTATGATTTGTCATGGTTTAGTGTTATCGAGTCATGGTTGTTCTTTTGTTTGTGATTGCTTTACTCTTAATTTTGCTGGGTTCGGAATTATTTTGGGAATGGACTGGCTTAAGAGGTATGCGGCTGTAGTGGGTTGCGAGAAGCTATAGGTGACAATTGGGAATGTGGAAGGGCGAACAGTAGTGATACGCTGCTTACCAGAGGATGGGGTATTAGTTGGCTTTCTTTATTCGCTTGAGATTCCACAGGAAGGATTGTCATTCATGCTTATCGCTTGAGAGTATCCTGGCGTCTTCGAGGAAGTGATAGGATTGCCGCCGCATAAGGAGATCGAGTTTCAGATTGACTTAGTGGATGGAGCCAGACCCATAATTATGCCTTTGAGGCGCATGGCACCCAGAGAGCAGAAAGAGTTAGAAGTGCAAGTGGATGATCCGCTAAATAAAGGATTCATTCAGAGAAGCATATCCGAATGGGGTGCACCTGTTGTATTCGCAACGAAGGCGGATGGTTCTCTGTGGCTATGTGTGGATTATCGCGAGCTGAACAAGGTTGCGAAGAAAAATAAGTATCCACTTCCACGGATTGATGACCTGGTTTATCAGCTGCATGGGGAAATGGTGTTTTCTAAGATAGATTTGGCAACGGGATTTCACCAGTTGAGAGTGACTAAAGAAAGTATGCCTACTACTGCATTTCAGACACTGTCAGGTTTCTAGGAGTGGTTGGTGATTCCTTTTGGATTGACCAACACTTTGGCATACTTTGTGGATCTTATGAATAGAGTCTTCAGAGATCAGTTGAACAAGTTCGTGCTTGTGTTTGTGGATGATATTCTGATTTATTCCAGAACCAAGGAAGAGCACAAGACACACTTGAGGGTTGTGCTTGAGATTTTGAGAAAGCACAAGTTGAGAGCTAAGTTCTCTAAATGTTACTTCCAGAAGAAAGAAGTGAGATTCTTGGGACATGTCGTGTCAGGACAAGGAGTTGCAGTGGATCCCGCAAAGGTGGTAGCGATCCAAGGTTGGAATCAACCCAAGAATGCTACAGATGTGAGAAGTTTCCTTGGATTGGCAGGATATTATAAGCACTTCATAAAGGACTTCTCAAAGATTGCAGCACCATTGACCAACTTGATAAGAAGAATCAGACTTTTACTTGGGATACAAGATGTGAGCATGCATTTGTAACTTTGAAGGAAAGGTTGACGAGTGCACCTGTATTGGTTATTCCGGGTGGGAATGAAGAGATGACGGTATACACCGATGCTTGTGGTACTAGTCTTGGAGCTGTGTTGATGCAGAAAGGTTGAGTTGTCGCTCATGCTAGTCGACAGTTGAAACCGCATGAAAAAATTATCCAACTCATGACTTGGAGCTAGCGACGATTGTATTTGCTTTGAAAATGTGGAGGCACTATTTGTTGGGAGAAAGATTTGAGCTATTCACATACCATAAATCCTTGAAGTATCTTTTCTCTCAAAAGAATCTTAACCTTCGGCAGCAACGACGGTTGGAGCTAGCATCCTCCCTAATCACTACAGCACTAATCGCTTTATCAGTTACAACTATATATACATATAAGTCCTCACCTGCTATCGGTTTACATAGTATAAGAATGTTGACCGAATGATCTTTAAGGTTCTGGAATGCAGCTTTGCATTTCTCACTCCATTCAAACTTTCACCCTTTCTTCACCCGATCGATGAACGATATGCACTTGTCGGTTGCTTTTGAGAAGAACACGCTCAGTGTTGCCGCTTTGCCATTTAAGCTCATGAGATCCTTCGGCTTTGTTGGGATTCCCAATTTCCTTATAACTTCAATCTTCTCTGGGTTTGCTTCAATGCCACAAGCGCTTACTAATATCCTAGAAATTTTCCCGACTGAATAGCAAAAGTGCATTTCCATGGGTTTGACTTCATATTATATTGTGCCAAGACATCAAATGTTTCTTCCAAGTCCTGGACATGGTCGTATGCTACTTTTGACATAACCATCATGTCATTTACATACACGCAACACTTTTTCCGATCTGATCTGAGAACATCATATTAACCAGCCTTTGATAGGTTTCCCTGGCATTCTTTAGCCCGAATGCCATGACTTTGTAGCAATATAAGCCTTTGCCTGTCACAAAACTAGTATGCTCCTAATTTGGTTCGAATATAGCTATCTGAATGTATCCTGAGTATGCATCCAAGAATGAGAGAAGTTCATGTCTGCTGGTCACATCTACTAACTAATCAATTCTAGGTAAGAGAAATCTATCCTTCGGGCAGGCCTTGTTGAGGTTGGTATAATCAATGCAGGTCCTCCATTTTCCATTAGGTTTGTTCACAAGCATTAGGTTAGCAATCCATTTTGGGCAATATACTTCCTTGATGAATCCATTTTACTTAAACTTTTTGACTTCTTCATGAAGAGCATTATATCTTTCTTGATCAAAGGTTATGCACTTTTGTCTAATTGGATGGGCATCAGGATCAATGTTGAGTGCATGACGGATGATGGCTGGGTCTATTCCTACCATATCTGAATGGGTCCAGGCGAATACATCCATTGTTCCCTTCAAGAAGTCTATTAGCTCAACTTGGGCTCTTGCACCGAGATTTTTTCCTATCTTGTAGACTTTTGTGGGGTCTTTCGGATTTATTTGTACATCTTCGAGGTCATCTATTGGATCTAATTATTTCTTTATTGCTCCTAATCTTGGGTCTATCTCATTTTATGCTTCCTCCTTAGGCTAAGAATTGACCGAGAGTGCTTGTTTCTAAGCCTCTTCGGAAAAGCACTACGCATAGACCGAATTATATTCATTAGTGTCGATCATGTACGTACATGTCCTTTTTTCTCATTTTGTGATTGCAAAATGACTTACTTCAGCATCAGTACTGGCACTTCGTACCGACATAGCCTTTTGAGCTGGTTTGATTTCTTATTTTTTACTATTATCATAAATATCAAAAGAGATGGCAGAGTAGTTTAGAACAATTTTATTGCTAGAGTTAAGATTACATGGTATAGTTTCCTTGCAAAAGATTGTTCTCCACTCATAGATACTATCCCCGCAAGAGTGTTGAATTTCATAGGCAGGTCTTTCTAAGAGATGATTTCCCCTAATTCTATCAGCGTAGGTCTTCCTAGGAAGGCATTGTATAGTGATGGCTGGTCAATGATCAAGAAACGTGCATAAAAGGATTTGTGTAGAGGTGATAATTCGACGGTGATGGGCAGGCATGCTGACCCAACGTGAACGGTTGTTGTGTTGTTGAAACTATAAATCGGCTCTGGGATGGGCTTTAGAATTTTAGATGGAAGCTTCATCTAGTCATAAGTAGACTTGAAAATCACATTGAACGAGCTTCTAGAATCTACAAAGACTTTTGATGGTGCAATTCGAAATCTGCGCCATGCTTTCAAGCGGATCCTGGTGTGGGAAAATAGTTCCTGCTGCATCAGCTGCGATGAAAACTATTTACTACACTGGCTTTTGCTTGATATGGAAGACTGTCTTCTGTTGTGTTTTGGCCTCTTGCACAAATTCTCTCGTTACTTCTTTCTTGTTCCAGCAAAGTGTGGTCCACCATAAATTGAGGCTATGAGGTTTGTGGGATTTCCTACCTAGTTTTCGTTCGGGTCGAGAGTGAGGTCTCTGGCCTTGTTCTCGTCGTTGGTTTTTTGAAAGCTACCTAGGTATTCTTTTTGTATTAGTCTTTCTACCTCATTCTTTAAAGGCCTGTAGTTGTCAGTATGATGGTCGTTGGCTCTATGGAAGCTGCAGTATGTTCCATCCTGATTCTTTTCTGCTTTCTTCCTCTTATTCGGTATGTTGTATGCAAGCTCAGTCCTGGTCATCCATATATCTACTAGGAGTGTGAGTAAGGGGAGTTTTTGTGGTGAGGTTCAATTCCTTTTATCGTTTCACAGATGGATGGAACCCTTCTTCTCCCCTTTTCTTGTCATAGTTGGAGGCAGAAGTTCTCCGAGGTTGTGTCGTAGCTTCGACCTCTTCCAGTCTAACATAGCCACTAGCCCTTTCATAGAAAGCCTTCATATTATGACATAGTTTTCTACTATTTTTCTTCCACGTTGGTGTGTTTCTTCTTATCCCCATGTGGGTTGCCATAAGTAGCGCTTCTTCGCTAGTTACTCTAATATGGAGTGCCTCAGATTTGAAGTGCTTCACGAAGCTGCATAAGCATTCATTCTCTCTCTGCTTTATGCATGATAGGGGGTTCACATTTAGGGAGGCTTCTCTTCCCGAGTTGAATGCCTCAAGAAGTCTACGGATAGTTGTCTCCACGATCATACCTCACCTGGTCCGTAGCTCTTGAACCATCGGGAGGCTGCACTAGTTAAGTAAACAGGAAAAAGTTTGCATCAGACCATTCTTCCTATTTTCAAAATGTCCAAGTAATATTCGAAAGTGCAAATTTGGTCGTTGGGGTTGGTAGTTCCATTGAATTTGTCAATCGAAGGGGCTTTAAAGTTGTCCGAAAAATCTGCTTCTATAATGGTTTCACTAAACAGGAAAGAGCATGTTTCTTCAATAGGAGCAGCTTAATGTTAGCTAGCTTGGATTTGATTTATGGGTTGATTTGGGTCTTTCCCTTTAGTTTGGAATTAGTTCTCTGGCCATCGTCGTCCTTCCCATTTCTGGGAGTGCCATTTTCACTCACTTGCTGCATTTTTGGTGCAGTTGGCGGTAAAGGCGGTGAGCTATGGAATGTGGAGAGGAGATTGGCTTAAAAGCAGTGTGTTAGGCCATCATTTTCTCCAACCCTTCAATTTGTTGGTTAATTTGGTTTGTGAAGGATTAAAGTGCAGCCAGGATGGGATCTACAGGGGCTTCAGTTGGTGCTCCCGCTTTAGTTTGAGCTTTTGAGATTATGAGTGTCTTCTTAAAGGTTTTCAAAGCGAAGTGTAATTTTTCTTATGCAGGGGCGTAGTAGAATTAATGGGATTCATGGTGAGAGAGAAAAATAGATGAAATTTACTAGAAATAGGAAACGAACGTTCGGGCCCTTCTTCTAACGTCAAAAAATGTTGATGAGATTTCCATCTCACAACATCTCAAATGATCGCGGAGGTAACTATAGAGCACTTCTGTGGATTAGAATCAATAAACTTAAGTAATATAAAATTTTCCTTCATATAGTAATTATGTTGCTAGGGGTTTGCATAACTAGGTATTTGCACTTTAACTGCTTGTTAAAACGTCAAGTTGGGTTTATATCCAATTCGAGTAAAAGAAAGAAAACATAGTAGAAAAGAATCTAACACCGAACACTAGGTAGGTAAAATGCAGGAAGAAGTAAATACATAAAGAATTTTACATGGTTCAGATGTTAAAGACTCCTACATCCACGGGGGAAATATCACTTTCTTCTTTTATATTCCTTGTATACACATTAATGGCAGTGATTACAAAACTTTTCATTATTTAACCTTAAAAATATCAAATTGGAAAATAGATCCCTTTCTTGCTATAGTGCGTTTTGTATTTATAGTATAAGATGCACGTGGATCACCGTCAATCTTCTTCTAATTTTTTATTTCCCATCTTTGGATTCTACCATGTGTCATCCATCCATCTCATTTGTTTGGTGTGCATGGATGGTTGACATGTTTTTGGTGGGAAACCATAATTTAAGCGGTTGAATTCTTGGTGTAGAAAAGAAGTACACCACTTCTGATCATGCACTTCTAATCTAAAGGGGTGAATGGCTTATGTACTGCCCCATGATGATGTTGAGGGTTATTCTTTCGCTTTGTTTTTGGGCGCCATTGATACATATGGAGCGAAACTGCGCATTGGTTGTTGAGCTGTTGGAAGGATGAGACATATCTAGTGCAGTCCCTTAGTTCTGAGCAGAACTCCTTTGAGGTTGCGGTGCAGTATCATCGTTTATTATTGAGATTATAGGGCATCCTTATAGCTTCATATGTTAACAGAAGATCGTGGCACAAGCTCTAAAGCTATGTTGCAATTTGAGTATTGGAGCTGCAAATCATTTTCTACATCTCATAGGCACTTCAGGTTTCTAGACTCAATATCATAATGTACCATCAAAACTACGGGATCGGCACAGTTTCTTGAATCATTGTCATTATCTTAAGACCTTTTTTGAGCACAATACACTCTAGACTCTGCCTTGCTCTTTGCTTCCTTTTCTTGTAGCTTAACTTTTATTGTAGGAGCAGTCTTGTTAATTTGTTGTTCGCATCATCTCACCTTCAACAAGGTTTGAGAAATATGGGTGTAACAAGTATTTTTATTTGGATTTTAAATTAGAGAAGCTTTTTTAAAAAATGAAAATTGATTTATTTTAGGAATAGTTTGAATTTGAATTTAAACCATAGAGGTTGAATGGATTATTTATACAATCTTTTCTGTAAAGGGAATATTGGAGAATTATTTGAAAGGTTATTTTAAAGGTTTCATATAAAATAAACCAGAGGTATTTTGATATCATTTCTACTACCGATAAGTTCCCAATTTGAAAGAAATAAAATGATGATTTTTTGTGTTTCCTCATTTGGAAATGGTTTGATGATTTTACCTTTTAAAGAGGACTGCTGCTTTTTTATAATCTGTTTGGTATTATAGGTTTTATTATCGCTCAACGGTAACGCCTGAGCCTAGATTGTAGGGGTTGGATTAAAAGGTTCCTTCCTCGGGTGTCGATTGCATATGAGTAATGTTATGATTTGTTATGATCTGTTATGATCTATTGCGACGAACAATCACCTTATGATGATATTTATTTGGACTAGATTTAGTGAAATCATATTGTATTTTGTAATCTAGTTTTGTTGAAATTGTCAAATATTTAGGAATTGGTTTCAATTAAGGGAAAAGTAGCAATTTTAAACAAATAAAAGGGGAAATACTATTTTGTACAATATTTTGGAAAGGTGTTTTGAGTTAAATCAAATTTGCAAATTGATTTAGGAAATATATTGCAAAGATTGGTTTTATACAAATTGGGAAATATTTTAATAAATTATTTGTATTTAAAACCAGTATTTTGATATCGTTCGCAAAGTAGACCTCTAGTATATGATTTCTGAATATATGGAATTTTCGTAAAATAAAGTTATTTTATAAAAGTGATTTGGAAATTTGTTTTGAAGTGAATTTGAGAAAATGATCTGAAAAAAAGAAACTTGGAATCTATTTTTAAATGGTTTTAATCATAGAGCTTGTTGGAATTATTTATGGGTGTTGACTGTAGTAATTTTATTTATTTATAACCAAATCGAGTTATATTTAAACCTATCACACTCGTTATGTTATTATTTGAGCATGGTTACAATCGCCGCTATATTCTAGCATGACTCGGGTTTTGTTATTTATTTAATCACCTCTGGTCTGACTGATGTTGTTTTATTGGTCAATTTATGATTACCTATGCTTTATGGGCTACGATATGGAGTTAGAGCAAATGACGATGACTAGGATTTATATTATTTATAATTATATCGAGATTTAATTTTATTGGTAGATATGATGTGATGAGTTGTATGTATATATGAGATGATGTATTAAACATTTGGAAATGATATAAAATTCATTGTTTTTGTTCACTCTGATTCTGTTAGTTGGGAAATTTTTATTTGTTCACTCTTATTCCATATGATATCTGTGATGATTGCCCTATACCTTCGACACCAATATTATACTAGTAGTGCACTACTGCCATGCCCGGTTGATATAGGATGATCATTAAGGTTTAAAATGAAACAAATAGAGCATATAACTTGTCATATATCTCACAACGCATGGATAAAATATAATATAACAGGAGAGACTATAATAACAATGTTAACTAATCATCAAAGTGTAAAATCCACAGAGTTATACATCAATAGTCATAGAGTTATACAACAGAAATAAACTCGGCAACTGTCTCAAACACAAACAAATAAGCAGTCATTGCTAAGGCTCCCTAGTGTTGCATAGCAGAATAAGCATAGTAATCCATATAGGTATATAATATGAGATAGCTCCATCCAGCTCGTCCTCCGCACAGCTACTACACCACCTAGACTTGTTATCTTGTCTACTCATTTAAGAATACCTAAGATAATAAGAAGAAAAACATAAAACTTAGGTCAGACAATAGTCTGGTGTGAGCGGTAAATGAGACTCAAAATTCTATACATGTAAATATAGTAAGGAACAAGAGTACATGGCCATATCTGACCTCTCCTTGCAACAAAAGAGTTAACACATAACACTATAATATGCTACTCTACAATATCATAAAGGTATTGTACAACATAGAATGGTGGATTTCCAGATATCCCTATCCCTAATACCTCCTCCTAATGATATCCTCGAGTGGTATCCCTCTAAAGAGCAACTAAAACAACCATAGCATCCATGTGCCCTGAATATATGATAACTCATATAGCCCATATGCCAGGGACTAATGGAAATCCCGATTTTCGTTGTACTCTCGTATCACGCAGCCCAAAGCTCGATACGTGTCCCGTAGCCGAAAGCTAGACACTAGACCCAAAGCCACTGGCGCAGGGTATACAGGTACCTCAATTGACCAATAGGCGTCCCCGCTTACAATGCCCATACTTCAAGTACAACAGAAAACGCTCTGAGTATCAATGATTCCCTAGCATATATTCATCCGAGCTCTCATTTGCAATACTCAGATCCGAGCCCTTCTCTTTCTCAATCCAGTTTCCATTATCCAAGAACACCCCACGTTCCTAATTCTATAGCTCTGTCCTTCATCGAGCTGCTATCTTAGGTACTTACTCCCCCACGAGTCACAAACCGAAGATACATAGCTTTCATCATGTTGTTACATCGCCATCCAACCTGATGTGAACGAGACAACACCTCCAGCACAATCTACAGAACCTCTGCTTCATTCCCTAGAAGTTCCACTATCACTTGACAAACCCAAACAAGTTGGCACCAACTTGTTTACTTAGCCAATCCTTGGCTAATTCTACTTCATTGCTTCTAGTATTCCATCTCCAAGTGCTTTGAACCCCGACTTACCCATCAAAACAACTCGGTCATATGTCAAAGCCTTCCACCTTCAAATTCTAGAAACAAGTCCGTATAGCCTCCATCCCTTAGCCAACCTCCTATCTCTTACCTTAGGTCACCATTACTAGCCTTGCTCTTATGTTCCCCCATAGCCACCGAGCTATCTGACCAACAGGAACAACTTGGTATCGACATGAACAAGTTGGTACCAACTTGTCTCCTTAGTGAATTACGACATGCGACCTGTACCCCAAGCTCTTCCCATACTCCAGAGCCTTCCCTCCAAGTTTCATCCAATTATGATCATCTTTGCCTCTGATTTGCCAAATTCACCAATCTATCTTCATAAACATCCAAAACACTAGAAAAATACATCAAAGCACACATACAAACATAGAATAGCAAATAATTACATCCATTCAAATAAGCAATACATAGAATTATAGCAACCAAACAAATTCTAATCCAAATCTAAGCAATCAATTAACATATGAATATGAACAAGGTGAATTTCAAGGCTATTACTACAAATCATATTAGAATTTCTCAATTTATGTCATAACATATGTTAATAGGCGACTAAAGTAAGAAAAGGACTTTTAGATCAAAAATCATGTTAAAATCTATAATTCTACCATATAAACATACATAGGATAGTGAGAAGCTATAAACCACCCACAAATTACCAAATTCAACCAATTCGAGTCTCGATCCAAAGTGGACAACAACAAAAGGCAATTTCAATCAACCAAAATGATGATCTCTATCTTCTAATCAATGATTTCACTAATCTTCAATTTGGTTTAATTTAGAGAGTGTTGGTGCTAATTTGGATGAATCTAGAGTTAATGGGGGGTTTACATCTAATTTGGGAGAGAGGGAAAACTTTTAATTTGACTCCTACAGTCTCTATTTATAGTAATCTCGAATTAGATTAATGGACCTAATCATAGGCTTAATGAATTACATGATAATTCTGGCCAACAACTGTCTAAAATTAAAATAGGCATAACTTCCAAACCATAAGTCTGTTTTTATACAATGACCACTTTACGGAATGGGAAACTATCATCCTGAAGCAATGAAGTTGGTTTAAGATCTTAATTCGACTCCTATCAAAAGTTATAGTCCAAACAATATTTCCAGGGTCAAAATTGTCACATAGAAAATCAAAAAAAATGATAGGTATGTAAAATGTCCTTAAGAGTCATATACCAAAATTATAGAATCACAGGACCCAATAAGAATAAAATAAAAATATTTTACGATCCTCCGGTACGTAAAATACGAGTCGTTACACTATCGCATGTCAAAAGCATGTACTATCGTTGTAACGACCCTAATCTTGACTAACATTATTTAGGACATTTAATTAGATAAATTAAATGAAATAATGTAAATGGTTAAAGGATTAAGATTTGAATAATTCAAGGTAGTCGTGCATAATTAATCCATAAGCCAAAGAGTAATAAAATGAAATAAGTAAAAGGGATAAGACGAGGGAAAAATAGGAATAAACTAATACCTTATACCCTAAACCCTCATCCCACTCTCATTTACAACAGCTGCAAACAAAACTAAACCTAAGCTTGGTCGACCACCATTAGAAGAAGATAAGGGGAAGATAAGCAATAATTAAATGATGAAGCTTAATCAAATCAATTCAAGGGAAAATCTCAAATTCCTTAACAAAAGCTAAGGTTAATAATAGATTACATCTCATTTTTATGGTTTTCGGTTTCTAGATAAGATCCAGATATTTTTTGCAAAGTATAATGCCATGTTTTGATTGTTAAATGGATATATATGCTTGTTGATGATTTTTGTTATTTCATATAGAATTTATGATAAGATTTGATTTGAAAAACCTATTTAGTGACATCCAAATGGTTTGCATTTTTGATATAAGGTCGGAAATATTATTTTAGAGATGGATTTCAAGTTTCATAATTTTCCAAGTTGTTGTGGATTTATTATGAATTTTCTAGTCAAGAAAATAGTTAAATCGAGTTTAAAATTATTCTTGGTTATTATATGTTAGCTTTGGGTCAGAAATTTAAATATGTTAGAAAACATACTAAAAGTAATTTATGGAAATTTTTAGAGAATTTTCCTAGGTATTTTGTTAAAGATATAAAATTATTTAAGGTACGGGACTTAGATATTTTGTATGTTTAAAAAGGAGAAAGGGCAATTTGTTAAATGTTTTAAAATTGTAATTACTGAATTCGGCAGCATCTTATCGAAAAAGATTTTGAAAAGAAGTGGGCAACCAATTATTTGCTGACAAACAAGGCAAGTTAGTTGGAAAGATAATATTCTAAAAATTTAAAAATCAGTTTTGTAAAGGATTGTTTCTTTGCCACTTTCGATAGCCACCTTTCGACCCCATATTGTCGCCTCCAACCAAGTCGAAACCAATACACATGGTATCAATGCCTTGAAACGTAGTGGATTGGAGTTAGGAGGAAGTTATAGAGTCGAAACATGCTTCTGAAAGGGTAGAAGTAGTCTTTATAAACTTAGACTATTTTGGTTACAAAACGAGGCTTTCGAAGGAAATAGCTTTCGACTTAGTCAAAGACACCTTTGTTTCTGAAAAGGGCTTTCGAAAGAGGTTGTTGCCATTTGTTTTTAAATAAAGCTTCCGAAGGGGTCGAAACCCTTACTACCGCATTCAACCTTTCGAATAAATGCTTTCGAAAGGGTGCTTTCGAAAGGGTGCTTTCGCTTTTAAACTTTGAAGTCGTTTCTCAATGCTTTCGAAAGGGTTGGTTTCAAAACCATCCACTTTCTTTTACTTAGGAATAATGCTTTCGAAAGAAATGCTTTCGCCCCAGTTCTTTTAAGACCCTTAGATATATTGAAAGTTAAATCCAAAGGTTTCGAAAGGAATGGTTTTAAATGGTTTTGAAGTTATATTCCACAAACTTTTACTCGAACCCAATGCTTTCGAAAGGTATGTTTTAAGTAAAGGGCTTCAATGATCTCAAAGGTATATAATGAAGGTTTTGAAGGGGAGATCCCCCAATGTTTTCGAAAGGTATACTTGAGTCTTAAATGGAAGGGTTCCAATGCTTTTGAAAGGCAAGTTTGAAGTGTTTTGAAAAGCGGATGTCTAAGGTTTTATAAAGCTTTCAAAGGAACACTTTCAATGATTTCGGAAGATATATTTTTAAAAGGTTTCCAAAGGTATGTTTCGGCCTTTTGGCCTAGTGTTTCGAGGTAAAGTAGTTAACTTATTTTGAAAGAGGTACTTTCAATGGTTTCGAAAGGGACCGTTTAAAGTTTTTAAATAACGGTTTCAAAAGTTTTCATCAACATTGTTTTGTGAAAAGCATATATCATGGCAAAGAGATTTGAGTAAAGCAAAAAGTATATTTTCCTTGTTTATGTATGATTTAAATGGTTAAATCAATTTGAAAGGAATGTTTTCATGGAAAATTTGATGAGGTAGTTAACCCTAAGTAAATGACTCACATATTAGAATACTAGATCGGACTGGTATAGCATCGCACCCTATACTTTAGCTATAGCTCCTAGCTAATATAAGTGCAAATTCTAGTGTGTAGGGCTTAGTCACAGGTAAGACTTAAATGTTGTTACATACAAAATGGAATACCCAAAGACGGATAGGTTATTGGTGAGCCCACAAAAGCATTAGGATCAGTTGACCCTGCGAGAAGTAAGTTAAGGACATATTGTCCAGAAGTGTGTCTAACAGAAGTTAGATTATTTATTTTGCCTGGTAGGCCCGAGTCAGCGAATGGTTAGTAGTTAGCCAAACAAAACTATATTGTTCGGATAGATAGTCCATATATTATTTGATTTATGTGCATATATGATATTGCTATTATTGCTTTAATCAGTTTGATTGTAGGATTTTGATTTGCAAAAAGATATGTTTTAAAATGGGATATTAGTGAGGGGAAACCCATTCCGCTAAGCGGCATGGTCTCACTTAATATCAGTAAACCGAGATGTAATAGTATTCACACTAGGCTTTATGTCTGACTCGAAGTTTACGTTTTCCCCCTTAAATTCTCGGGTGCTCAAAATTAATTTCAGTAGATTGAGAACTGAGGTTTTTCAGGTTTAGTAGGTGGACAAATAAGCTTCCGAAGACGTGCGGGAGGTAAAGTTAGATATTTAGGATTTATTAGTTTTATTTCCGCTATGATGTATTAAGGTTGATATGCCTATTGCGTACTCTGATCATCTAAAGTGGCATCTTCATATGTCACTCTTGGCGTAAATTGTAATAATTATATTTGATCGAACCTGGGAATCGTTTGGGATTGTGTAATGGAATATGGAACATGGATTTGAAATTTAATCAGTAAAATTTATTTTGGAAAATGTGATTTTGTTTCATATTCATGTGCTTTTGATATTATGGATACCATTAACATTACCGTATTTTGTCACCAAAAGTTAATACTATAGATGACTACAGCATTTGTAGCGCTTAGCTTTGGGCCTCAAGACAGGGGATGTTAGAACTTGGTATCAAAGCATAGGTTTATGAAAAATTAAAAGAAATTTCGAACTTTAAAATGATTTTGAAAACATAATCCTAAGAAATTAGAGAAATGATTGGGTATGGGATAACGCTATAGTAGCGTACTTGTATTTGCCATATATAAGTATACACTTTATCTCTATTCTCTCATCTCTCTTAGGCTATTCTTCTGTATCTTAAAAAGGCTCGAATGTAGATTTTATGGATGTACGATATGGATGCTAGAGGTGGAAGAGTTAACATTGGTGGGGGAAACACCACAACCAATGGGAATGCCATACCAAATAGTAGAAGGAATCCAGGTCAGGCACAAGCTGCTAATGTGGGTGCTGGAATGCCGCAAGTTGATATGGGACCAATGTATCAGTTCTTCGTTAATATGATGCAGGCAGGAAATGATGCCGGGCTAGTTGGAGGAAATGCTGAAGGAGGAAATCATGGAGCTCCAGTGGTCAATAACTATGTTGTTTTGAGTATAGATTATGCTAGGCTGGGAGGAAAGTTGTTCATCAAGACTGAAGATGCAATTGAAGTGGAGAATCAGTTACTTTATTGCGAGAGGATTTTTTCTGATTTGGGGCTCAATGATGAGCAAAAAAGGAGGCTCGCTTCTAGGCAGTTACAGGGGGCAGCACTGTACTGGTGGAACAATGTTACGCTTGGAGTCAATGAGGAGACTATTACTTAGGCTGAGTTTAGGAGGAGGTTTGAAGAAAGATTTATGTCGGAAATTGCTAAATCAACTCTGCTCAGGAAGTTTGCTGAGTTGGAGCAGGGAGACATGACAGTGCTTGAGTATGCAACCAGTTTTGAGGAGCTATCGAGATAAGGATATGCTACGGTTGATACTATCATTAAAAGGAATGAGAAGTTCATTCGTAAGTTGAAGCCTGAGCTTGCTAAGGCCACATTATCGCATATTAAAGATCCATGCGATGTTGTTGTTGAGATGGCTTTGAGATATGAAGAGATGCTTGCTTTTCATGAAGGAAACAAGGCTAGGGATGCTCGAGAAGGGCAGAACCATAAGAGGAAGTTTTTCCATAAGAAAGGAGCTCAGAAGAGTGGAGCCGCCAAGAAGGGAAAGATAGAAGTTATCTGTTATAAGTGTGATAAGAAGGGACACTATGCTCATGAGTGCCAGACAGGCAAAGGGAAGAAAGCTGCTGACAAGAAAGGAGTGAGATGCTTCAACTGTGATCAGATTGGACATTATAAGAACAGGTGCAAGGAGCCAGCTAAGGATGGGAAAGGTAAGATGTTTGCATTGGAACCAGCTACCTCAAGACCAACAACAGAGGATAAGGAAAAGCTGTGTTGGGAGGTATGTTTTTGATTCATGGTGTATCAGTTAGAGTTCTATTAGATACTGGTGCATCCATTCTTTTATATCTCATTGTTTAGTAGATAAGCTTAACCTAGAACCCTCATACCTAGTTACTTCCTTAAGGGTTGCGAATCCGATAGGAGGATACACGACACTTGGGATGAAATGTGACTGGCTAGAGTTTGAATTGTTAGGTCATACATTTGTTTGCAGTTTACATGTATTTGATTTCGTAGAGTTCAGAATTATTTTGCGTATGGATTGGTTAAGTAAATACGATACTAGGGTATTTTGCCATGATAGGAAAATAACACTTAAACACCCTGACTGTAGTGATCGGATTATATACTCGGTAGAAAACCATATTTTTGAGGATAATGCTTTGTTGGGTTTTGTGGAGGCATGAGAAGAGTTGAATCGAGTTTTCGTTGTTAGAGAATTCCCAAATGTCTTTGAACCCATAGTAGGATTGCCACTGAAACGAGCTATTGAGTTTCGCGTAGATTTAGTACCAAGAGCAGAACCAGTGAGTAGGCCGCCAAGTAGAATGACACCTACCGAGATGAGGGAACTAAAGGTGCAGTTGGTGGACTTGGAAGGCAAGAACTTTATCAGACCAAGCAGTTCACCTTGGGGAGCAGCCGTAGTATTTGCCAAGAAATTGGACGGATCATTGAGGTTATGTATCGATAATCGTAAGTTGAATGAGAAGACGATAAAGAATCGATTTCTGTTACCCAGAATTGACGATTTGTTCGATCTGTTGAGTGGAGCCAAAGTATTTTCCCAAGTTGATTTAGTAATAGGGTTCCATCAGCTTATAGTGGCAGAGGATAGTATTCCTTTGATGGCGTTTAGAACCAGATATGGATCGTATGAATGATTAGTTATGCCATTCGGATGAACTAATGCGCCAACATTCTTTATAGAATTGATGAACCAAGTTTTTCGAGAGCACTTGGATAGGTTTGTATTCGTATTCATAGATGACATTTTGATATACTCTAAAGATGAAAGAGAGCATGAAGTTCATCTTAGAGTGGTGCTTGAGACGTTGAGGCAGCATCAACTGAAAGCGAAATTTTCGAAGTGTCATTTTTGGAAGAAGGAAGGGAAGTTTGTTGGTCATGTAGTGTCAGAGAAAGGCTAGTCCGTGGATCCGGCTAAGATCGAGGTGGTGAATAATTGGAAGAGACCCGAGACAGTGACTGAGATAAAGAGTTTTCTTGGATTAGCTGGGTATTATCGGAGATTCATTAAGGATTTTTCACGGATAGCAGCACCGATGACCAAGCTAACGCGAAAGGATGTGAAGTTTGTTTGGACCGATAAGTGTGAGGAAGAATTCCAGATATTGAAAAACTTATTGACTAATGCACCTGTGTTAGTTGTTCCAGAAGGGAATCAGGATTTACTAGTATATACGGATGCATGTGGAACAAGATTAGGAGTTGTGTTAATGCAAAAGGGTAAAGTGATTGCCTATGCTTCTCGACAGCTTAGACCGCATGAGGTTAGTTATCCAACTCGCGACTTGGAATTAACTACGGTAATTTTTGCGTTGAAGGTGTGGAGACATTACCTTTTGGGAGAATGATTCAAGTTGTATATGGATCATAAGTCACTGAGGTATTTATTCTCTCACAAGTAGTTGAATATGAGACAGTAGAGGTAGTTAGAGTTTTTAGCCGCTTATGACTTTGGTATTGAGTACACACTAGGAAAAGGCAACAAGGTTGCGGATGCACTTAGCAGAAAACATCAGAATGCAGGATTGGCAATGATAGCCGAGTGGAAAAATTTAGAAGCATTGACTACATGTAGAATACAGTGGGGATCTGAGGCTAGATCTAATAAGAAAACTGCTACGATGTCATGTTTAGAAGTTTGACCGGTGATGATCGAAAAGATTGCTTCTAAGCAGAAGAAGGATCCTTTATTAGCTAAACGGATCAGAAAGTTAGGGATGGAACAGAGAGTGATGACTTGAAAGATTTTAGTCTTGACCAGAATGGGTGATTAAGGAAGAAAGGAAGACTGTGTGTTCCAAACGTGGGAAACATTAGGAAGGAAGTTTTGGAGTATGCCATCGTTTAAAGTTCACTATTCATCCGGGAGGAACTAAGATGTATCGAGATATGAAATGAAGTTTCTTCTGGAAAGGTATGAAGAGAGATGTAGGCTTATGGGTGAAGTAGTGTTTGAACTATCAATAGGTAAAAGCCGAACATCAAAAACCAAGTGGGTTACTTCATCCTTTAAATGTTCCAGTATGGAAATGGGGTTCTATCTCAATGGATTTTATAGACGGGTTGCCAAGGTCAAATAGAAGAAATGAAAGCATATGGGTTATAGTGGACGGATTAGCCAAGAATGCCCATTTCATTCCAATTAAGTCAACCAGGACGACACCTGTTTTAGACAAGTTGTTTATGAAGAATATTGTTAGACTGCATGGAATTCCTAGTAGTATAGTGAGTGATGGAGATTCCTTATTCACTAGCAAGTTCTGGAAGAGTCTACAAGAGACATTGGTACTAAGCTCAAGATGAGTACCGTTTACCATCCGCAGACAGATGGGCAAACAGAAAGAGTTAACGAAGTCTTAGAAGATTTGTTACGAGCTTGTATGCTAGGTTTAGGAGGATCATGGGAAGACCATCTACACTTAGTCGAGTTTTCGTATAACAACAGTTATCAGGCAAGTATAGGGACGGCACCGTTTGAAGCTTTGTATGGAAGGCCATGCAAATTTCCCGTTTGTTGGTTGGAGACCAGGGATAGGTTAGTTCTTGGTCTATATTTGGTTATGGAAGCTGCAGATATGATTGAGTTCTTTCGAGTCAAAATGAAGGAAGCTCAGTCTAGGCAGAAGAGCTATGCAAATAGAAGACAAAAAGATTTAGAGTTCTCAGTTGGAGATCATGTTTTTGTCAAGGTATCACCGATGAAAGGTGTAATCAGGTTTGGGAAATCAGGAAAATTGGTGTCGAGATTCATTGGACCATTTCCTATTATAGAAAGGATTGGGAAACTCGCGTATAGAGTGGAGTTACCAAGTAGTTTGGCAGGAGTCCACGATGTATTTCATATTTCTCATCTGAGAAAGTGTATTCTAGATCCAAAGACTACTATAGCACCGACTGTGTTAGATGATTTAGTAGTGGAAGCGAATTTGACTATAGTTAGAAAACCAGTTCGTATAGTCGCGAGAGACGAGAAGAGACTAAGGAACAAGACAGTCAGATTAGTCAAAGTCTAGTGGAGCGACGACGAGAGAGACTCCACTTGGGAAACTAAGAGCAGTGTTAGAGATACTTATCCTGACTTGTTTCATGGTTTGTTTTACCTTTATGATTGATTGTTATTGGTACTTATCGTAATTTCGAGGATGAAATTCTTAAAGGAGGGGAGTTTGTAACGACCCTAATCTTGACTAACATTATTTAGGACATTAAATTAGATAAATTAAATGAAATAATGTAAATGGTTAAGGTATTGAGATTTGAATAATTCAAGGTAGTCGGGCCTAATTAATCCATAAGCCAAAGAGTAATAAAATAAAATAAGTAAAAGGGATAAGACGAGGGAAAAATAGGAATAAACTAAGTCCTTATACCCTAAACCCTCATCCCATTCTCATTTATAACATTTGCAAACAAAACTAAACCTAAGCTTGGTTGGCCACAATTAGAAGAAGATAAGGGGACGATAAGCAGGAATTAAAGGAGGAAGCTTAATCAAATCAATTCAAGGGCAAATCTCAAACTCCTTAACAACAAGCTAAGGTGAATGATAGATTACATCTCATTTTTATGGTTTTCGGTTTCTAGATAAGATCCGAATATATTTTGCAAAGTAAAATGCAAAGTTTTGATTGTTAAATTGATATATATGCTTGTTGATGATTTTTGTTGTTTCATGTAGATTTTATGATAAGATTTGATTTGGAAAACCTATTTAATGACATCCAAATGGCTTGCGTTTTTTATATAAGGTGAGAAATATTATTTTAGAGATGGGTTTGAAGTTTCATAATTTTTCAAGTTGTTGTGGATTTATTATGAATTTTCTAGTAAATAAAATAGTTAAATTGGGTTTAAAATTATTCTTGGCTATTATATGTTAGCTTTGGGTCAGAAATTTAAATATGTTAGAAAACATATTAAAAGTGATTTGTGGAAATTTGTGGAGAATTTTCCTAAGTATTTTATTAAAGATATAAAATTATTTAAGGTATGGGACTTAGATATTTTATATGTTTAAAAGAGAGTAGGGGCAATTTGTTAAATGGTTTAAAATTGTAATTACTGAATTCGGCAGCATCTTTTAGAAAAAGATTTGAAAAGAAGTGGGCAACCAATTATGTGCTGAAAACTAAGGCAAGTTAGTTGGAAAGATATTACTTTAAAAAGTTAAAAATCGGTTTTGTAAAGGATTGTTGCTTCGCCACTTTCGACAGCCACCTTTCGACCCCATACTGCCACCTCCAACCAAGTCGAAACCAATACACATGGTATCAATGCCTTGGTACATAGTGGATTGCAGTTAGGTGGAAGGTATAGAGTCGAAACATGCTTCCGAAGGGGTAGAAGTAGTCTTTATAAACTTAGTCTATTTTGGTTACAAAACGAGGCTTTCGAAGGAAATAGCTTTCGACTTAGTCAAAGATGCCTTTGTTTTTGAAAAGGGCTTTTGAAATAAGTTTCCGCCATTTGTTTTTAATAAAGCTTCCGAAAAGGTCGAAACCCCTGCTGCCGCATTCAACCT
Organism: Allium fistulosum; assembly: GCA_030737815.1. NCBI lineage: Eukaryota > Viridiplantae > Streptophyta > Magnoliopsida > Asparagales > Amaryllidaceae > Allium > Allium fistulosum. The sequence goes on along the minus strand of CM060903.1, from coordinate 1,239,192,659 downwards.
TTCGAATAAATGCTTTCGAAAGGGTGCTTTCGTTTTTAAACTTTGAAGCCGCTTCTCAATGCTTTCCAAAGGGTTGGTTTCGAAACCATCCACTTTCTTTTACTTAGGAATAATGCTTTCGAAAGAAATGCTTTCACCCAGTTCTTCTAAGACCCTTAGATATATTGAAAGTTAAACCCAAAGGTTTCGAAAGGAATGGTTTTAAATTGTTTCGAAGTTATGTTCCACAAATTTTTACTTGAACCCAATACTTTTGAAAGGTATGTTTTAAGTAAGGGGCTTCGATGATCTCAGAACGTATATTATGAAGGTTTCGAAGGGAAGATCCCCTAGTGTTTTCGAAAGGTTTACTTGAGTCTTTAAATGAAAGGGTTCCAATGCTTTCGAAAGGCAAGTTTGAAGTGTTTTGAAAAGAGGATGTCTAAGGTTTTATAAAGCCTTCGAAGGGACACTTTCAATGATTTCGAAAGGTTTATTTTAAAAAGGTTTCGAAAGGTATGTTTTGGCCTTTCGGCCTAGTGTTTCAAGGTAAAGTAGTTAACTTATTTTGAAAGGGGTACTTTCAATGGTTTGGAAAGGGACTGTTTAAAGTTTTGAAAAAAGGGTTTTGAAGGTTTTCATTAACATTGTTTTGTGAAAAACATATATCATGACAAAGAGATTTGAGTAAAGAAAAAATTATTTTCCTTGTTTATTTATGATTTAAAGGGTTAAATCAATTAGAAAGAAATGTTTTCAAGGAAAATTTGATGGGGTAGTTAACCCTAAGTAAGTGACTCAAATATTAGAATACCAGATGGAACTGGTATAGCGTCGCGCCCTATACTTTAACTATAGCCCCTAGCTAATATAAGTCCAAAATTCATGTGTGTAGGGCTTAGTCATGGGTAAGACTTAAATGATGTTACACATAGAAAGTAATATACATAGAAGGATAGGTTATTGGTGAGCCTGCAAAACCATTAGGATCAGGTTACCCTGGGAGAAGTAAGTTAAGGACTGACCGTCCAGAAGTGTGTCTAACAGAAGTTAGATTATTTATTTTGTCTGGTTGGCTCGAGGCAGCCAATGATTAGTAGTTAGCCAAACAAAACTATATTGTTTGGATAGATAGTCCATTTATTACCTGATTTATGTGCATATATGATATTGCCATTATTTCTTTAATCAGTTTGATTGTAAGATTCTAATTTGGAAAAAGATATGTTTTAAAATGGGATATTAGTGAGGGGAAACTCGTACCGCTAAGCAGCGTGATCTCACTTAATATTAGTAAACCAAGATGTAATAGTATTATTCTCACTAGGCTTTATGTCTGACTCAAAGTTTATGTTTTTCCCCTTAAAATCTCGGGTGCTCAAAATTAATTTGAGTAGATTGAGAGTTAAGGTTATACAGGTTTAATAGATGGACGAATAAGCCTCTGAGGATGTGTAGGAGGCAAATTAGCTATTTAGGAGTTATTAGTTTTATTTTCGCTGTGATCTATTAAGACTGATATGTGTATTGAGTACTCTGATCATCCAAGGGGGTATCTTCATATGTCGCTCTTGGCGTAAATTGTAATAATTATATTTGATCGAAACTTGGGAATCGTTTGGGATTGTGTAATGGAATATGGAACATGGATTTGAAATGTAATCATTAAAATTGATTTTGGAATCTGTGATTTTGTTTCATATTCATGTGCTTCTCATATTATGGATACCATTAACATTACCGTATTTTGTCATCGGAAGTTAATACTATAGATGAATGCAGCATCTGTAGCGCTTAGCTTCGGGCCTCAAGATAGGGGATGTTACAATCGCACTTAAAAACAAATCTATCGCATGTTAAAATATACGTGGCCAACGCATGTTACCAAAGTTATCGAATGTTAACCAAAACGAGCTATCACATGTCAACCATAACAAGCTATCTCATGCTGAAAAATATAAAGCTATCGCATGCTAAAAACACAAAGCTATTGAATGTTGGAAAACATAAAGCTACCGTATGCTAGAAAAGACAAAGCTATCGCATGTTGAAAAGTGCATAGCTATCGTAGGTTGAAAATATGTGCTATCACACCTTGAAACTTTAATAGCTATCGAATGTTGATAATCAAAACTACCACATGCTGACAAAATTAATGCTATCGCATGTTTCCTTTTAATAGATATTAAGTGTTTAAAATATAGTGTTATCGCTAGCTATCGAAGGTAGAAAATGGCATTTTCGTAAATATTTGCAACTGATTTATTTCCTTTAAAAGTGATAACTTTTTACCAAACACATATCTTTGTCAAATTCTTATCGGTTTATCAAGTCCTTTCAAAAATCTTTGCAACAAATTTATTGGGAGAAAACTTTCCATCTTTTCAAAAACCTTAATTAAGTGTCATAATTAATTAATTATTACCCTTAGTAATTAAATCCTTCCTTCACTAAATAATTTATAGTAAATAAAAAATGCATTGGAAAAGTCTTCAAAAATTTCCTAAAGTCGTAATTTTCCTCTTTTACAATATAAAACTTTCGAAGCCAAATAATTGTTTTCCATACTTTTAATAATAAAAATCCAAAATTACCCATTTTCTCAGCTTAGAAAATTCGTAATAAACTGATAATTAATCATAAAATTATAAAATTTAATACGCATCTCTAGAATAACATTCCAATCCATATAATGATTATCTTAACCAAAGCATGATAAACAATCATCAAAAATTAAGGTTTCATTGTAACCCAAACTATAAACATCAAACAATAAAGAAATGGATTGTTATTCATCTTAGCCTTGATTAGAAGATATGGATAAATTAATAAGGGAGAGGGGAGAGAGTTAGGGAAAATAAATTAAATGCCTTATCTCTCTTTCCTTATCTTTCTTCAATTTAAGTAATTCTCATAAGTCCTTTCCTCATAAACCATTACCCCATTTTATATTTAAATTCAAATTTTATTAAAATAGCAATTAACCACACTTAATCTACTTTCCCACGTTATTTATTTAATTATAAATAAAATAAATTTGCAGAATAATGTGCTATAAAAATTAAGCGTGGTACGAGCTCCTCCCTCATATAGAGATTTCGATAAGGTACAATAAACAAGCATATCAATCATGTGTACCTATGTCACAAGCACATAAAATTAATCAATTCTAGCAAAACTACTAGTCAATAGTCTATACAACTACGTTTAAAATACATCAAAATAACTTAGGATAAAACTCTCTAATCTCATCCTTGGTCTCGTAAGTATAGTCTCATTCATCGTCACTCCATTGGACCTTTACTAACTTGACTGTTTTATTTCTAAGCTCATTTGTATTTCTATCCATTGTATGAATAGGTTGAATAATAATAGTCATATTAAGCTCCACTACTAAATCCTCTATAACCATTGGCTCAGTAGTAGTCTTTGGATCATGCATGTACTTCCTTAAATGAGATACGTGAATAACATTATGGATTACCATCAAAATATTCAATAACTCGATGAAATATGTGGGTTTCCCAATTCTCTCGATAATAGGAAATGGTATAACATATCTTAGAGCCAATTTCCCAGGCTTCCCAAATGGAATTACACCTTTCATCGGTGATACTTTCATGAAGACGTAATCTCCAACTGAGAATTCCAAGTCCTTACGCCCTTTATCCATTTAACTTCCTTAACTGAGCTACCTTCATCCTTGCTCGAATTAACTCGATCTTTTCAGTTGCTTATCTTATTAAATTAGGGCCAAGCGTTGGTCTATCACCTATCTCCAACCAATTTGCAGGTGATTTTCATGACCTTTTGTAAAGTGCTTTGAAAGCAGTCATTCCTATACTAGTCTAATTATTATCATTATATGAAAAATAGACCAAGTGCAAATGGTCTTTCCATGACCCTCCAAAGTCTAACACATAAGCTCTTAACAAGTCTTCGAGTAATTTATTAAACCTTTTCGTTTGCCCATCAGTCTGTGAATGGTAAGCGATACTCATCTTCAGCTTGGTACTCAATACATCTTACAAGCTCTTCCAGAAATCACTAGGAAGCAAAGTATCTCTATCGCTTACAATGCTAGTTGGTATTCCATGAAGTCTCACACCATTCTTCATGAATAATTTTGCCAAACTTGGTGTCGTTCTTGTCGACTTAAATGGGATAAAGTATTCACTCTTGGTCGGTCTATAAACTACTACCCAAGTACTTCATTTCCCCTATTCCACCTTGGTAACCCATGTATAAAACCGGTCGATATATGGAATATCATTTCCACAGTGGCACTTCTAAATTTTGATGCAATCTACTTGGCTTTTGATGCTTGGCTTCACTTGTTGATAATTCATAAATTACTTCACCCATAAGCCTATATCTCTCTTCATATCATCCTAAAAGAAACTCCACTTCATATTTTGGTACACATACCATTGGGATGAATAATGAACTTCGATTGATGACATTATCTAGGAACTTCCTTCCTTAGATTATCCATAATAAGAACACATAATTGTTCCGTCTTTCTCAACCGATCTCTTTAGTTGTGTAATTTTTTTTCACATCATCAATATCATTTTCTACTTGTAGTCTCTTAGTCTGTTCAACTAGTAATAGATCACCTCTTTGTCTTGCAGCAATTCTTTCGATCACTACGGTACTAACTAGACTTGGCCGTTGACCTCATGGGAATTCCACAAGAAGCCAAAGTCTCTAAATCGTTCCATTTTGCTAACATCGCCAATACCACATTCTAATGTATTCTACTAAGTACGTTTGCAGCTTTATTTCCTTTCCTGATGTATACTTGATCCCAAAGTCATATTGTAGTAAAAAATCCATCCATCTTTAATACCACATATTCAAATCCTTCTGAGAAAATAAATACTTCAAGGATATATGATCCATAAACAATTTGAATCGTTCTCCCAAAATTTAGTGCCTTCACACCTTCAATGAAAAGACTATTGCTGCCAACTCCAGATCATGAGTAGGATATTGAACTTCATGTGGTCCAAGATATCGAGAAGCAAAGGCAATGACCCTACCACTCTGCATTAATACATCTCCTAATCCAATTCCACATGCATTAGTATACACCACCAAATCTTGATTTACATATAACATAACTAAGATGGGCGCACTGGTCAATAAAACTTTTAGCTTTTAAAATGCTTCTTCAAATTATCGGTCCAAACAAACTTTACATCCTTCCTTGTTAGTTTAGTCATCGATACTACTATACGTGAGAAAACCTAAAAAATCTCTGGTAGTAGCCAACCAACCACAAGAAACTTTTAATCATAGTTATGGTCTTCGATCTTTTACAACAATTAATAGCTTCGATCTTCAATGGATTGACAGACGATTCATTTTCCAGAACTACATATCTAAGAAACTTCACTTGTTATTCCCTAAAATGGCATTTTGGAAATTTCGCCTTTAGCTGATGCTACCTCGAAATGTCTAGCACTATTCTGAGATGAACTTCATTATCCATTTCATTATTAGAACATATCAAAATATCATCAATAAACACCAATATGAATCTATCCAAATTCTCTTGGAAGATTGATTCATCAAGTTTACAAAGAATGCTGGCACATTAGTAGTCCGAAGGGAACAACTAACCATTCATATGAACCATATCTTATTCCAAAAGCCGTCAATGCTATATTTTCCTCTTCCACTCTCAATTGATGGAAACCCGTTGCCGTCTCCAACTATGAGAACACCTTGTATCCACTCAATTCATTAAACAAATCATCTATTCTAGGTAAATAATTCTGATTCCTTATCATCTTCTCATTTAGCTTCCTATAATTGATACATAGTCTTAACGACCCATTCGATTTCTTCACAAACACCACGGCAGCTCCCCAAAGTGAACTTCTTAGTCTAATAACTTCTATTTCAAGTCCACTACTTAGTGTCATTAGGTACGTTGGGGTCGATGTGATGCATTATCTCACCTTGATGATTTTGGGGGCGAAATCCTTTTAAGGGTGGGAGAATCTAACAACTCGTATTTTATAGCTTAGTAATAAAGATAATTAATTATTTTAATTGAATTAAATGACTAAAGCAAGATAATGTGTAATCACCCGCAATTTTAAGCATTCGATATTTAAATGCTTAATTTAAATATTTAATTATTAGTTGATGGAACGCTTATTATGCTTGATCTTTCGAAGAGAGTGAATTGGAACTCGAGACACCATTCGTTGAGACCACAATTGTAACGACCCGTAATTTTATCACTTTAAAAATGAAATATTTAATGTATTTAAATATTCAAATATAGAATTTTTAAACTTAAACAATCATGTTTTATATAATAAATAAGAATGGTAAACTTATTTTTAGAATTGAATAAATATTTTGGACTTTACCGTAACATTGACAAAATTGACAAAAGCCAGTTTTCGATTAAATTGAATATACAGTCCAATAATTGTTTTAAAGGATAAATAATTGCTATAAGTGGTTTGTAATGACCCAATATTTTCAACCATTCGCATCCATACATGTCGGATTTGAATTGCTCAAAATATAAGATTGTTAATTTAAATTTGGCAAAACTCAGCATATACGGTAAATAAATAATCAAAAAATCACAGACACGGAGTAATATAACAATAGTGCAGCGGAAACAAAAGAATAGTAGTTCATGAAGCTGCTATATATATAACAGAGTTAAACAAGATACAATAGAAGTCTCGAATACAATAGTCAAATACAAGATCAAAATACATCACTGGAATCAACTGAATATCTGAAAGCTGGATAGATAGCTGGATCTCCAAGCGAAGCTCCAACTCCAAAGGTGAGCCTCGAATACTGGTACACTCAGTCTGACCCGAGCATAAAGCAAAACACAAAACACTCAAGTCAGGATTAACATTCTTATATCAATAAATCTAACTCAAGTGAAATAACAACTGAAAATACAAGTAACTCAAAGGATGTTTGGGATAACCATCCTCTAAGGATCTGTTAAACTATTTATATATAGTAGTGTACGCTAAGTAGATAATGCCTATCAGTAATATAAAGTATCAAAATAGCGTTAAGGCGTTACCATTATCCCCCTTAACACATTTTATATAAGCGTCATAGTCTATACAGCACTGTAAACTCCACCGTAAACTAGTGGGCTATCAGGGAGTACTCCATAGGTATAACACGAAACAAATCGTAGTGGTCGCGCATAGGGATACGAGAATGACAAGGCACATAAGGCAATACCCAAGGTAGTGAAACTACCATTTGCCTGATCCGGACTGGTGAGAACGCATCGCCGCATCGATCGCAACACCGCGAAACAACACTCCCAATTCAAGGGTGCGCACCAATCAAAAACAAGTAATGAGTAGTTTACGAAGAAGTGTGTCCGCTAAAGGTAGCTAACCTCACTAGCCCGGCACGACTCCTGTTTAAGTCATTTCAAATTTGACACAAGTGTCAAGGCTATCCATTATCGTTCTCTTTCTTCAAATCCAGCAACGTCATCATTCCAACCACTTCATTCTGGATCACACTCCGCGTATAATAATTATTAAAGTGATTTTCGGTTTAGACAGAGAGTATGTCCCAAACCGGTCTCGGACTCTTTAATAACTACGTAATCATTACACCGATTGGTCATTTAATAACTTTCAAAATAGTTTATATTTCAAAACCAAAATATCATTGCCATTTCAAAACCATATCAATATGATATCACTTCCATTTCAAAACCAAATACGATATCATTTCCATTTCAAATATATCCATCTCAAATATATCCATTTACAAAATCTTAGTACTTCAAAGTTATAACACTTTCTAAATCAAACACTTTGGAAATCATAATACTTTGGAAATCAAAATTTAGAAATCATAATGCTTTGGAATCATAACACTTCCCACTTAACCATTTAAATATAAATAATAGTTGTAACAACCCAGTATTTTGTGATTATTTTAATTATATATATTAATTTCTTTAATTTAATTTCCTGATTTAAAAACTTTATTTTATTTATTAAAATGAATAAATTTTGTTATTTTAAATATAAATTTTGATTTTGATGTGAATTAGAATTCCAAACATGACTAAAAAGAATATTTTCCAAAAAAGTGAATTTTGGTCAATATGGCCAAACTTTGACTTTTAATTTAGAAATTTGAAAGTTTGAAAATTTGAATTTTTTCTTTTATTATGAAAGTAAATAAAATTTTAAGAATAATGCTTTTCGTTTCGTTGAAATCTGATTTATAATGTGAAAGTTATGCCTTTTTCAATATTGTGTGTAATTTGCTGTATTTAACAAATTGTTTATTTTAAATTGTATAAATAATATTTTATTTGGTCATGTAATGTTCTAATTTATATTTATATGGGTAAAATAACATGTTGTGCATATATTTTGGTTTTAAAACATTTTTTAAAAGTATAATTGACATTTTCCAGTGTCAGTTGTATTTTGCTTACAATTTCTAATTTCCAGTTTCAATTAATTAAAGTAATTCTTTATTTATTTTTCTATTTTTTTCTTAAAATCTTATTTGATTCTCATTCCCACTTTATTTTGTTCCTCATTTATTTTATTTATTTGACCTTTTATTTGTTTTAAAGTGAAATAGAAATTTTCTAAAACTAGTGATATTCTATTTGTAAATTTTAAGTCCTGTTTTGAATTTTTAAGCAATTTCTTTAGTTCTTTTTCTAATTTCTCTAAATTTAATTATTTATTTCATTTTGAAAATATAAATGAATTATTTTACTTCACATTTTTGTTTTAAAATATTTTTAAAATGAAGTTGTTAATTTTCCAAAGTCAATAGTGATTTATTTGTAATTTCTGGGCCCTGTTTTCAATTTTTAAGCAATTTCTTATATTCTTTTTCCATTTTCTTTAAAATTAATTAATTATTTTTATTTTATATTACTTTGTTTCGGTTTTAAAGTCAATTTACTGATTTTTTTTTTTTTTATTTGAATATAAAGAAAAAGAAATATGAAGAGTTTTAAAAGCTTATTTACCTTAAGTCCTTTCATCTCCTTTGTCCTTTCATTTGCCATAACTCCTCAATTACTATCTTGGCTGTGCATTTTTGGTTTGTAGCCGTGATTTTTCAGCCTCCATTCACCCAAAAACATTTTACCTTCTCATTCATTCATGGCTTCAAGAAAAATCTATGGGTAATGGCTACTTTTTTACACTTTTCTTCTCATTTTTCATGTATTTTGCCTTGTTTTCTTTGCTTCTTTGAATGGCCTCCACTCCATATCCACGGCCACCAACCCCTTCATCCCTTCCCTGACATCACCACCAGCTACTCCTCTAGTCTTGACCAAGGCCGAGCCACCATGATGCCAAAACTCCACAAAAATTGCAACACAAGCCATAAAAACATGTTGTTTGACCACTATTTGTTCACCACTTCATTTTCCACCACCACCACCACCTTAGGCCGCCTCCACCACCTCTGTCCAGACCACCACACACCTTTCCTTCCACTGACCTGATCCATACCTCTCTGGCCTGACCACACAAGCCCATGGCCGAGCCATTTTTTGTGAACAAAACCCACCAATTTTGCCTTAAACTCTTCATATTCCTTTGTATAAACTTTCTCCTCGAATTCTACTACCTAGGCCATGCATACACATGACCAAACCTGAGCCAAACTTGTTCAAAGCAGAGCCAAAAACATCCCTAGGCCATGACAAAAGAATAGAGAAAGCAAGGCAAAAGATTTGGCATTCGTATCTCTTTTTATTTAAAAGTTATGTCATTTCTAGTGTATTGAAATTTATGGTTTGCTTTGATTTTTGTTTGGGTTGTAACACAAGATCTATATCATTGGATTTGCTCTCCACACTCAAATTGTATTAGAGTTGTCGTGCCTTCATAATCTTTGTGTTGTGTGCTTGTTGGCAAATCTCCAGCTTAACAGGTGAGTTATTCTCACCAGACAATCTGTACCTATATAACTGATAAACCGACACCACTTGAATCTGTAAATGTATTGCATCCTGTTATAACTGCTATGTTATGATTATATGATGTTCACCCATGCTTAAACACCTGTTATATCATATGTTACTGTTATATTATGTTGTTCTTTTATTTTTATCAGTTTATCACACTGCAAGTTCCCTTTAGATTAGAATCACTATGGGTTGAAATGATACATACCCGAACGGACTTTAGAATAGGAGAAAATCGTTATGGGCTGAAATGATATGCCTGAATGATTTTCAATTATTTTCATTTACTTGGGATTGCGGGTTTGAAATGATCAAACCCGGGTATCTTTGTAAATTACGGGTTGAAATGATAAATTACCCGTATCACTTTACCTAGGCTAGAAAATGAAATATAGACCCGTTGTTAAAATATGTTTTATATTTTTTTTTTAATATTTTAGAAATGTAAATATTATAATATTTTGATTTAAACTAAATAAAAATGATTTTTGTAAAGCATTATTGATTTTCTGAAAATTTATAAGTGAAATAAATTAATGGTAAAATTAGAAAATTTGAAATGTAAGTTATTTTGGGAAATTTTAATTTGGTGATAATTGGAATTTAAATTAAATATGAAATGTGATAAATTCATGATAATTTGGATTAAAGTGAATTTAAATGATTTTATAATATATTAATGTTTTTTTTGAATAAAGTGAAAATGTGAAATGAATGAATATTTAAGTTGAAATTTTGAAATATATCTAAAATTGGAAATTTGTGAATCTGGCTTAAAAGTGAATTTTTAAGTTAAGTAAATAAAAATGGAATTAAGTTATATTTGAAAATTTAAACTTAAGTGTTAAGTTAATTTAATTTAATGAATTTATAACTTAATATTGGAATTTAATAAGTGAATTATTATTAAATTTTGATTTTTGAATGGAGTTTTAACTTTATAAAATCATGAATATAAGGGTATTTGAATAATTGTTTTAAAAGTGAAATTATATGATTTTATAAGTAAAAAGAATTGATTTATATAAAAATATAATTGTTTGTGAAATTATACTGGATATTTGAAGTTAGTTAACTGCATTTCTGAAACGCTATTAAATTCTAATGTAAATGATAATACAACATTTGTAAATGCTGTAGTTGATAATAATGAACCAAATGGCTAAATTTAATTAAAGGCTATTATAGCATTTTTGTAAATGTTATAATGGTTGAATTTAACTAAGTTTATTTGAAACTAATGTAACCATATTACAGAATTTTAAATGCTGTCTTTTGTTAAATTGAACTATTTTAAATGTGACTTTTCGTAGCATTTTCTAAATGCTGCGAAAGTTGAAATTTCATTGTTTTAATTAATTTAAGTGAACGAATGAACTTTGAAAAGTTAAATTTTTGGAAATTTAAAATTTTAATTATTAAATATACTAACTTCATTTTTATGATTTAAAATGAAGTAATTTGTTTCGAAATATAAATTATTTTGAAATATGATATTTTGATATTTTGAAATGGATTTTATAAGGATATTGAATTTTGAAATGATATTTGATTTCGAAGTATAAAATACCATTTTGAAATTTTAACCACGGGATGTATTTAATTTATAGTTTAACTGATCCTTAAAGGATGGGCGATCCCAAGCATCCTTTGAGTTATTGTGCATTTCTACTACAGTTCACTTGAGTTGGTTTACATTATATAAGTATATATTGTCCTGACTCGAGTGTTTTGTGTTTTACTTTACGCTCGGGTCAGCCTGAGTATGTACAGCTTAGCTTTGGATTTCTTTCTGGAGCTAGGAATCGCTGGAGATTCTGCTTGTCTAGTTATCTGTTCCTTTCAGTTTAGTTGTTCTATTTCAGTTCTGGTATTCATAAACTTCTATTTATTTGAGATGTCTATTGTATATGTTTTCAAGCAGATATTATGTATTATGTTTTGAGAGTTTGTTATAGTAGCTTCATGAACTACTATGGTTTTTTATATTCCGCTGCGAGTTATTCTGATATGTTCTGTGTCTGTGATTCTGTGTATTTGATTTCATTTGCTCCAAATTTATTTACAATCTGTTATTTTGAATTATTCAAGCCAGACATGTGTGGATTATTGTCGATTTGAATGGTCTAAAATAGTGGGTCGTTACAGTTGGTATCAGAGCTTTGGTTTTAGGCAAACCTTAGCCTGCGGAGCAAAAACTCATTAGAGATAGGGTAGAAATACCCTAGAATGAGTGAAATCTATCTCAGAATCATTTCTTTGTGAGAGAACGTATTTTCGAAGTATAAAATGATTTTCAAATGATTTTTAAAGAATTTTCAAAGATTATTTTGATATAAATTTCCTTGCTTTGAAAGTAAAATATTTCTTAAACTTCATTCCTTTTGTATCCACCTTGTTAGTAATTTCTTTGATTAGGATCCTCTAAAATTTTGAACTTCTCTCTTGATTGATCTAGATCCATTGTTGATAGGAATCTATTTTGAGTATGGCAAAATCTGTAGTTTGTTAGGTTGTTTTGAGTAAACTCTGTTGTATCTTTTGCTTAGCTAAAGTTGTCCAACTAAAGATATTTATGCTTCTGTTTTCGTATGTTATGAATTCGAGTCATTCCAAATTTTGAATGGGAATTTTTCTGTATCGATATAGGTTATATATCTCTAATCTTCGTTTGGATTCTTATCGAATAGGATTCCTTTGATTTTTGGAACGCTCCCACTTGTTCTGAAATCCATTCCTATCTCCCATAATTGTATTCTTTTGATTTTGGAGCATTGCATCACTCCACTTTGTATGACCTTTATAGGGTGGTGATTCCGCCAATCTTTGAATGATTATAATTGGCATTGATTCATCGGATATTTCTGTATCCTCGGTTTACGATGTTTTCTATCTTCTGCTATATTTAGATTCTATCTCTGGCAATTGAAGGTCGATTTGCCTTAGATTTTCGCATCGATTATATTCCTGAAGTCACGGTTGACCGGTTAAGGTCGCCCGCGATTCATATAGGCTTATCCATCTTCTATTTGGTAATTTAATTATCTTATCTTCGTTTGAGCCTATCTTTGAATTAGAATTCTATTTGATTAGAGTCCTTCTAAATTTGAATCTCTGTTTTGCTTTGAAATCCATCCTTGAATCGTCCCTTGGAAAGTTTGTGGTTGATTGTCTTTTGAAAATTGTGTATTCATCGTAGTTTTTATTTTGATAAGGATGACCATATTTTTATATAAAGATGAAATGTTTTTGATAAGGATTATATACCTTTTAAAAAAATGAGAATTTGAAGTTTTGAAAGGATTTGAAATTGTGAAAATTTTATAAGAAATGGTTTCATATAAAATGATTTATAACTGAAGGTTTTGAATCTGAATTTAAGTGATTGAACTCCGACATTTTGGAACTGGTTTTAGGATTTTGAAATAATAAATAATATGATTTGAAATTATTTTTCTGAATAAGTAATGTTTCAATGATTTTAATGGGTTTTAATGATTTCGAAGGAATTTCAAAGAAGTTTTCAAAGTAAATGGAAGTCCAGAACTCACTTGTGTCGCTGGAAAATAATTTCGGTGATGAGTGCACGCATCATCGACATTGATTTTCGAGTTTCTGAGTGAGGGAGAGGCCACTTTAATAGCTTTGCTATGCGAGTGATTTTGTGAAACCATTTTTGATTTCAAATTCCGAAGTATGATTTGATATTCGAAAGATATATGTAAATATATTTGAAACGATTTGAAATGAACCGGTGTTCAGTCCTCGAGTTTTGGATTTGATATAACCCTATCTATTAAAATTGATTTACTGATTTGTTGCTAATTTCCAACTCTTGAATTTGAAAATGATTTCTTCAACTATTTCGAAGTTCGAGTACTTCCAAATCAAGGTTAACTTTTCAAAGCTAAGAAATTTGAAAAGTATTTTGATAAAGTATATAAGTTTGTTTTGAATGTTTAAGTATGAAGTAATCTGATTTAAATAAGTTGAAACTGTTTTGTTAAGTAAATGAATAAGGCAATTTAAATTTTTTTTCTAATATGAAATTTAGATTTGAAATGTTTTGAAAAGAAATTGTTCTTCAAAATATTTTGAATAAATTTTAAGTGTTTTAACTTAGTAACATCTTTATGAAACTATATAGGTAACAAGTTGGAATAAATATATAAGTTGTACGTATGCTGTTTTATTCGCATAATTAATTTGATCCAAGTTTGAGTACACAAGTTCGAGGTGAATTACACCATTTCGTGTTAGGATTTTTCATTCGATTCTTGATGACGAATATTTGATATGGATTTTGGGCTCGATTTTAGAATTCTCTATCATAGTATATGGCTATGCAAGGAGACTGATGGCTTCTAGTCGAGAAACCATATCGAAATCCGCATTAGGGAAGTGAATGGACAATACTAGTTCGAAAGCGAACTTGTGTGATCGAGCGAGCGATCGAATGTGACTTTGCGAAATGATGACATATGTACATCTTATATTCTAATATCTTTGATATATTTTGACGCTGAAATTGAAAGCCGTCGAGTTAGAATATCTTTGCTTACTAAAAGAAAATTTCCAATTTAAATTACAAAGATATATAACCCATAAAAGCAAAGATATTCAATCCCATATGGCTCTTCATACAACGGAATTTATTTTGGAAAATTTGATCCTTATATAAGACGGACCTTACGTAAGTATAAGATGATTTTGAAAACATTTGATTTTGGAAATGAATTGGTTGACTTAAATTATATTGATTTGGAAATTTGGATTTATTTTCAAAAATCTATTATTTTGGAAACTTTGAAACTAAAGATATTTAATTTGAGAAGAAAATAATTTGGTGAAATTGTATATGATTTTGAAATTGAACTGATATTGAAACAAATTTAAATTTGAGAACCTTATGTTACTAAACACTTGATTTGGGAGTTGTCGAACTTATATAAAATTGATTTGTATGAGTATGAAATTGATTCGAAAACTATAGATTTGAAAAGGTACTCAATTTGAAAGTGAAATCTTATATAATTGAAGTCTATATAAGTATGATTTGATATACTATTGATTTTGGAAAGTATTTGATTTGAAAATTAAATCTTATATATAATGGATTTTATATAAGTACGATATTTGAAAGTGATTTGAAAAGGTACTATATGATACATATTTTCGAAGTAAAGATATGGAAAGTGCCTTCTGCTTGATATCCGATTTGTGGCCACATCTTGGATTCATTCTATCGATATTATTCTCTCTGATTTTTGGTTTTCCGGATATGATACTCGAGTGTCCTTCGAATTCCATGGCGTTACCCATGGTCTTATGATCGTGACTGCATAGCGCAACTGCCTAGCTGAGTCTTGCCTAGGGGTACGGATTGTTTCCTGGGGGATCCAGGCGTAACCATTGTGTATCCTGCAATCTGTGTAGGTCGCGAATAGTAGCGCAAATGCTTGGCTGAGTCTTGCCTGGGGGTACGGATTGTTTCCTGGGGGATCCAGGCGTAACCATTGTGTATCCTGCATTCTACTAGTCATCATGGCGTAACTCGCAGGGCTGAGAAAGCTTACGGATATGGATTGTTTCCTGGGGGATCCAGTCGTAACCATTGTGTATCTGCGAACCATGGTTAGACAAAGGTTTTGTTTGTTTTTGTTTGGATTGTACTTTCCATATCTGTTTTTAAAAGTTTTTGCAGTATTTTCACTGGGTGTTGAAACAAGTCTACTAAGTACCTGGAGAATTCTAGTTTTGCGCCTGATCAACGCACTACCAGAGTCTACAGGAACAAGGATAAACTTGTTAAGACATCGAGTTATAAAAGTATTTTGATAAAATATTATAAAGGATATTTTGATCAGTTATTTCCTTTCTAAAAGATTTTAAAGTGTTTTAAATATTGTTTACCTCTTCAACCAACAATTTTAAATTAATGGCTCATCCTTGTCTTTCGTCCTATTTTCCCTTCTAGCTATTCCTATTCTCCACCTTATTAAACTTACCCATAACAACAATTATCAGGTATAATTTTAATCTTCTTGTCATCTTGTCTTAATCCTATTCCATTTTATCTTTTCTGTGTTTTCCATACCTTATTCCTTTTCGAGGACGAAAAGATTTGAGTGGGGGAGAGTGTAACAACCCAGTATTTTGTGATTATTTTAATTATATATATTAATTTCTTTAATTTAATTTCCTGATTTAAAAACTTTATTTTATTTATTAAAATGAATAAATTTTGTTATTTTAAATATAAATTTTGATTTTGATGTGAATTAGAATTCCAAACATGACTAAAAAGAATATTTTCCAAAAAAGTGAATTTTGGTCAATATGGCCAAACTTTGACTTTTAATTTAGAAATTTGAAAGTTTGAAAATTTGAATTTTTTATTTTATTATGAAAGTAAATAAAATTTTAAGAATAATTCTTTTCGTTTCGTTGAAATCTGATTTATAATGTGAAAGTTATGCCTTTTTCAATATTGTGTGTAATTTGCTGTATTTAACAAATTGTTTATTTTAAATTGTATAAATAATATTTTATTTGGTCATGTAATGTTCTAATTTATATTTATATGGGTAAAATAACATGTTGTGCATATATTTTGGTTTTAAAACATTTTTTAAAAGTATAATTGACATTTTCCAGTGTCAGTTGTATTTTGCTTACAATTTCTAATTTCCAGTTTCAATTAATTAAAGTAATACTTTATTTATTTTTCTATTTTTTTCTTAAAATCTTATTTGATTCTCATTCCCACTTTATTTTGTTCCTCATTTATTTTATTTATTTGACCTTTTATTTGTTTTAAAGTGAAATAGAAATTTTCTAAAACTAGTGATATTCTATTTGTAAATTTTAAGTCCTGTTTTGAATTTTTAAGCAATTTCTTTAGTTCTTTTTCTAATTTCTCTAAATTTAATTATTTATTTCATTTTGAAAATATAAATGAATTATTTTACTTCACATTTTTGTTTTAAAATATTTTTAAAATGAAGTTGTTAATTTTCCAAAGTCAATAGTGATTTATTTGTAATTTCTGGGCCCTGTTTTCAATTTTTAAGCAATTTTTTATATTCTTTTTCCATTTTCTTTAAAATTAATTAATTATTTTTATTTTATATTACTTTGTTTCGGTTTTAAAGTCAATTTACTGATTTTATTTATTTTTTATTTGAATATAAAGAAAAAGAAATATGAAGAGTTTTAAAAGCTTATTTACCTTAAGTCCTTTCATCTCCTTTGTCCTTTCATTTGCCATAACTCCTCAATTACTATCTTGGCTGTGCATTTTTGGTTTGTAGCCGTGATTTTTCAGCCTCCATTCACCCAAAAACATTTTACCTTCTCATTCATTCATGGCTTCAAGAAAAATCTATGGGTAATGGCTACTTTTTTACACTTTTCTTCTCATTTTTCATGTATTTTGCCTTGTTTTCTTTGCTTCTTTGAATGGCCTCCACTCCATATCCACGGCCACCAACCCCTTCATCCCTTCCCTGCCATCACTACCAGCTACTCCTCTAGTCTTGACCAAGGCCGAGCCACCATGATGCCAAAACTCCACAAAAATTGCAACACAAGCCATAAAAACATGTTGTTTGACCACTATTTGTTCACCACTTCATTTTCCACCACCACCACCACCTTAGGCCGCCTCCACCACCTCTGTCCAGACCACCACACACCTTTCCTTCCACTGACCTGATCCATACCTCTCTGGCCTGACCACACAAGCCCATGGCCGAGCCATTTTTTGTGAACAAAACCCACCAATTTTGCCTTAAACTCTTCATATTCCTTTGTATAAACTTTCTCCTCAAATTCTACTACATAGGCCATGCATACACATGACCAAACCTGAGCCAAACTTGTTCAAACTAGAGCCAAAAACATCCCTAGGCCATGACAAAAGAATAGAGAAAGCAAGGCAAAAGATTTGGCATTCGTATCTCTTTTTATTTAAAAGTTATGTCATTTCTAGTGTATTGAAATTTATGGTTTGCTTTGATTTTTGTTTGGGTTGTAACACAAGATCTATATCATTGGATTTGCTCTCCACACTCAAATTGTATTAGAGTTGTCGTGCCTTCATAATCTTTGTGTTGTGTGCTTGTTGGCAAATCTCCAGCTTAACAGGTGAGTTATTCTCACCAGACAATCTGTACCTATATAATTGATAAACCGACACCACTTGAATCTGTAAATGTATTGCATCCTGTTATAACTGCTATGTTATGATTATATGATGTTCACCCATGCTTAAACACCTGTTATATCATATGTTACTGTTATATTATGTTGTTCTTTTATTTTTATCAGTTTATCACACTGCAAGTTCCCTTTAGATTAGAATCACTATGGGTTGAAATGATACATACCCGAACGGACTTTAGAATAGGAGAAAATCATTATGGGCTAAATGATATGCCTGAATGATTTTCAATTATTTTCATTTACTTGGGATTGCGGGTTTGAAATGATCAAACCCGGGTATCTTTGTAAATTACGGGTTGAAATGATAAATTACCCGTATCACTTTACCTAGGCTAGAAAATGAAATATAGACCCGTTGTTAAAATATGTTTTATATTTTTTTTTTAATATTTTAGGAATGTAAATATTATAATATTTTGATTTAAACTAAATAAAAATGATTTTTGTAAAGCATTATTGATTTTCTGAAAATTTATAAGTGAAATAAATTAATGGTAAAATTAGAAAATTTGAAATGTAAGTTATTTTGGGAAATTTTAATTTGGTGATAATTGGAATTTAAATTAAATATGAAATGTGATAAATTCATGATAATTTGGATTAAAGTGAATTTAAATGATTTTATAATATATTAATGTTTTTTTTGAATAAAGTTAAAATGTGAAATGAATGAATATTTAAGTTGAAATTTTGAAATATATCTAAAATTGGAAATTTGTGAATCTGGCTTAAAAGTGAATTTTTAAGTTAAGTAAATAAAAATGGAATTAAGTTATATTTGAAAATTTAAACTTAAGTGTTAAGTTAATTTAATTTAATGAATTTATAACTTAATATTGGAATTTAATAAGTGAATTATTATTAAATTTTGATTTTTGAATGGAGTTTTAACTTTATAAAATCATGAATATAAGGGTATTTGAATAATTGTTTTAAAAGTGAAATTATATGATTTTATAAGTAAAAAAAATTGATTTATATAAAAATATAATTGTTTGTGAAATTATACTGGATATTTGAAGTTAGTTAACTGCATTTCTGAAACGCTATTAAATTCTAATGTAAATGATAATACAACATTTGTAAATGCTGTAGTTGATAATAATGAACCAAATGGCTAAATTTAATTAAAGGCTATTATAGCATTTTTGTAAATGTTATAATGGTTGAATTTAACTAAGTTTATTTGAAACTAATGTAACCATATTACAGAATTTTAAATGCTGTCTTTTGTTAAATTGAACTATTTTAAATGTGACTTTTCGTAGCATTTTCTAAATGCTGCGAAAGTTGAAATTTCATTGTTTTAATTAATTTAAGTGAACGAATGAACTTTGAAAAGTTAAATTTTTGGAAATTTAAAATTTTAATTATTAAATATACTAACTTCATTTTTATGATTTAAAATGAAGTAATTTGTTTCGAAATATAAATTATTTTGAAATATGATATTTTGATATTTTGAAATGGATTTTATAAGGATATTGAATTTTGAAATGATATTTGATTTCGAAGTATAAAATACCATTTTGAAATTTTAACCACGGGATGTATTTAATTTATAGTTTAACTGATCCTTAAAGGATGGGCGATCCCAAGCATCCTTTGAGTTATTGTGCATTTCTACTACAGTTCACTTGAGTTGGTTTACATTATATAAGTATATATTGTCCTGACTCGAGTGTTTTGTGTTTTACTTTACGCTCGGGTCAGCCTGAGTATTTACAGCTTAGCTTTGGATTTCTTTCTGGAGCTAGGAATCGCTGGAGATTCTGCTTGTCTAGTTATCTGTTCCTTTCAGTTTAGTTGTTCTATTTCAGTTCTGGTATTCATAAACTTCTATTTATTTGAGATGTCTATTGTATATGTTTTCAAGCAGATATTATGTATTATGTTTTGAGAGTTTGTTATAGTAGCTTCATGAACTACTATGGTTTTTTATATTCCGCTGCGAGTTATTCTGATATGTTCTGTGTCTGTGATTCTGTGTATTTGATTTCATTTGCTCCAAATTTATTTACAATCTCTTATTTTGAATTATTCAAGCCAGACATGTGTGGATTATTGTCGATTTGAATGGTCTAAAATAGTGGGTCGTTACAATAGTATATATAATAAAATAGTTTATAATTTAAAATAGATTATATAAAAATAGTTATAATTTGAAATAGTTTATATTAAAAACAATTTATATTAAAATAGTTTATATGAAATAAATTTATAAAGTAACATATATAAATAGTTTTAAATATAATTTAAAAATACTTTATATAATAAAATAGCTTCCTCAAATTTCACAAATCAATTCCAAATCAACACCAATCCCAAAATTTCAAATTTAGTCAAATCTTAAATCATCAATTTGAATTCATTTCAGTTCTCAATAAACTATTATATCGATTTCAAATACAGATTTGAACCACAAATAAACCATTTAAATTTTGATATATTCCAAAGCTTTAAATATTTCACAATCTCCAAACTAAATTTGATAATTTCATATATATCTTAATTTAACTTTATTATTATTTAGGTTTGAAATATTCACTTAATAAATCCAATATTATTTAAATAAAACCCCAAATTACAAATAAACTAAATATTTCCTTCAACTAATTTAAACTTGAAATATTCATTTAAATCACCTTAACCAAAATCAATTATAAAATTATATCCTTTAAAAATCTCAAATTCAATAAGTTCCAAATCGATTTCTAATTAAATATATTTCTTAATTAAATACAATTTCAAATCAATTTCAAATCTATCTTCTCAACCTTAATTCATTAAATCATTATAAACTCTATATTAAAATATAATTTAAATAAATACTTAACCATATTATAATTTAATATAATCAAACTTTATTATTAAGCTTATTTTATATTAAAACAAATTTATGCATAGCTTAAAATCAAGAATTTAACTATATATAAAATAAAATTTATATAATATCTAAAATCAATATTTATATAAAACCATATATTTCCTTCCAAAAACCATAGAAATCATTTTCAAAATATTTATATATAGACCAACGGTGTCTGTATATAATTTTCTATCCTATGGTCAAGTGATATGGATATTTATCATTTCAATCCACAATTTAAATATATATACGGGTATATATCTTTTCAACCCGTAATCCCAAATTCAATGTCAATGAAAATCGCTTGGGTTTATCATTTCAACCCATAACGATTTTCTCCTATTCTACAGATCGTTCGGGTATGTATCATTTCAACCCATAACGAATTCTATACTAACAGGGAACTTTTAGAGTGATAACATATATAACAATAATATAACAGGCATGTATCATCAATATAAATAACAGATAATGGTGTCAGATGTCACAGGTGAACAGATACAGGTAATAGCATATATATAACAATGTAAATAACTAACAGCAGCATATTTCAATTGTCATTTCAATTGAAATCAAATTTAATATATATAAGAACATAAATCGTGAGTGATTTCTCAACTTTCGAGGCTAGAGGAATTTGATAAAGAAATGAGCTACGGATCCAAGTACGAATTCCAAATCAAAGCAAGATTGAATGCGAATTTGACTACAAAGCTGATAAAAGGAATTGATGAAACGGATCAGGTCAATTTGATATGAATGGAAGATATATATACTTTATTTCAAAACAATACCCCTGACAATATATATATATATATATATATATACTTATAAACAAGTCTGTATATCAAATATAATACAAATAGGTCATATAAACATATATATACAAACTAATCTTCATAGACTTTATATTCAAATAATATATATACCGTTATAAAATATGTATACTTTTATATAAACAAGGCTTAAATATAAAATCATTATATCAAACATATAGTATATGTATGAAATCAACAGAGACTCCAACATAAAACAACAACTTATAAAACATATACACCGACCAACGTATGAAGATTTTTATAATCATATGCTTTTATACATTATAAACATAAGATACATGTACAGACTAGTACAAGATTTTCGAAACTTAAACAAATTATAAAATATAATATAGCTTATATAAAAATATATATACGACATAAATAAACACTTATAGAATTGATTTATAACTCACAACACATACACGTTTTTTTTAAAGAATCAAACTCTATATATAAACTGTTACAAAATAAAGATATACATATATCTAACAATAAAACTAATATATATAAGCAACTTGACATATTTATCTTATAACACACAAACTTAAAACAGAGTAAGATTAAAAATTTCAGCAACAAATATATATAGATTTTCATGTACTTACAACAGATTATAAAATATAATTAAGCATATATATAAACTACCCTACAAAATATAATATATATATATATAATATCTAAATTTCATTCGGCTGAAGGTAGACAGCAAGGTTCTTATACAGCCTTAATACTGTTAAAATACCTTAGATATTCTATACGTACTAATATATATAAATAATAAGCCGTGTATTACTATATAAAATGAAACGAATTTATTGACTGTATATAAAAAAAATATAAACTAGACTCATATAACTTAATATATATATTACAAACATATAAGAACAACAAAAGCAAAACTTACATATTATAAAGTAAGGTAAAGTATCAGGTAACTAAATTTTGCATACTTTATAATATATATATATACTAATATATAAGGTCCCACTTCTAACTACAAACAATTTATATATACTCAACCTGATCAAATGTTTATAACTGATAAATATATATAAAACAACTTATACGACCAGATTTCGAAATAGATAACTTTGTAAATATTATTATACATATATTAGACTTATATTAATACTGTATACAAATATGAAATAGTAACGGAGACTGTAAGCGATATATATACATTTTCGAACTATCACAATCATTAACCATATATATAAATACCTCAGCAAAAGAAGGCTCGAGCAAAAGGCAGAGGGTGCTGGAAAGATGAGGCGATTGGCTTGGGGAAAGAGGGAGGCTGAGCATGGGAAGGAGGAAAGTCGGCTTGTGCGTGGAGTAGGAAGACAAGGCTGGGCTGGGTTCGCGTGGTGGCAAAGGTGTGAGATCTGGCATGATGGGCTGAGCAGCTTGGATAGGTGGAAAGGCAATGGTAGAGACGCTCGGGGAGAGGATGACATGCCGAAGGCTATGGTGGTTGCTGCTAGAGCTCACGTGTGCTGCTGCCATGGGGTCACAGGATGCAGGTAGATGATGCTCGGTTTGTTTGACTTATCTCGAGCAAGCCTGGTCAGGAAAAAGGGAGGTCGAAGGGGAAGTGGAGGTATGGTGAGGAGAGTGTGCGGCGGAGGAATTGATGGTGTACGAAGGAGGAATGGCCGAAGTTGAAGGCCGAGGTTGGTGGAGGCTTGCGCTGCTTAGTGGAAGACATGTTTTTTTTCTTCTCTTTTTTTAAGTACGACAGGAAAAAAGAAAAATGGAAGGAGGAAAGTATGAGTAATGTGCTGTAGTGGGAAAGAGGAATAAGATCTGAAGCCAAAGAATGGAGGAAAGAAAGTGATGACGGAGAATGAAACGAAGGGACATAACAAATATATTGGAACCAGTAATAATAAATTGTTATGGGGAATAGAAAAGGTCAGCAACTGAGATAATTATTGTTGATTTATGCTGGGTTTATAAGGAGGAAAGGTGAATGGTTACAGAATAAAATTCAAACTACCGAACCGATACAAAAACATTTCGAACATCAAAACACAGAATTGAATATACCGTATAGATCAGCACGACGAGACGATCAAAACGGTATAAAGATATCAGCTGTACGATTATCCGATCAAAGGTCGATACAGACACTGATATATGTTGCTATTCCGTATGGAAAAATCCAAACGGAGCTAGAAACGTCCGAATTTTGTGAAACGAATTATGCAGTCTTATTCACAGTGTTCTAAATAAATTTTCTCATGTTGACATATTTAGGTTTCGGAACACTTTAAATTCAACTGTTATTGACTAATTTAAATTAAAATAGAACTCCACAACAAAATAAACTTTCATATAATCTGATGAAAATTTACCAGTAGCTATGTTTAATTAGACGCATTCCAAATATTATATTTTTATTTCAAAATATTATTATTTAAAATTTCACAAAATTTCAATTAATTAAATAAAAAAACCACTAAAATTTACGGGTCGTTACACTCTCCCCCACTCAAAACTTTTCGTCCCCGAAAAGGAAGGAGGTAGGAGAATAGAAACAACCAGAGAGAAAATAGATTGAAAAACAAGATAAAACAATTAATTTAAAACCATATAAATTACATTTTAAATTAATTAATATTTAACAATTTGGTTAAATCCATTTATATTAAATCAATAAATAGTCATTCTATTTAAATTTGTTAGTTCAAATTGTTAATTCTAATCATATAAATTTCAATTTAAATCAATTAATATTCAGTAATCGATTTTATTTTTCTTTTTTCAAGGTATTTCATTAAGTTGATTCAATTGTTCATTTATTAATTTCTTCAAAGCAAAATTTTATTTAATTTATCTCTTTTATTCATTATCTTATCATCCAATTATCCTCTATTGATAATTTTCTAAAATCATAAACTTGAATAGTCATTTATTACAATCATATTTTATTCAACAATTTAATTCTTCTTTATTCCAAATTATTATTAAATTTATTCCACTTAATATATCTTATCACATATATTAAGTATATTTACACTTATTATAACTACTCAAATTTATTTATAAATTCTTTTAACATCATTTTACATCGTATATTATCCAATTTCATAGTTAACTTCTGAATAATTTAGGTAAGTTATATATGAATTGCAAATTGAGTATCATACAAGTAAAATTTTCTTATTCAATTTGTTTCAAGTTTAGATATTTATTTAAAAATTTTGCTTTATTTATAATTGAAAACATCCTTTAACATAAATTTAAGAATTAAATTTCTGATTAATCTTCAAACAATTTAGAGATAAATGTATATATATATTATATATCAAATCAAATTTATAATCATATATATACATTGTAATTCAAATCATACTTTACGAAATTCAAATCAAATTTAACTTCCAAACAAAAGTGTAGCAGAGCTACAGAATGCTCTCTCCACTTCGAAACTCGAAAATGAATGTCGATGATGCGACCGCCATTACCGAAATTATTTTCCAGCGACAAAGAGAAGAGCACTAATTTCAACATTTTAAAATTCTTTGAAAATAGTTTTTATTCGAAAATACCTTCAATACTATATATTTTAAAACCAAAGCTTGAAAGGAAATTAAATTCTCAGATTCCTGATTTAAATTCATTTCAATCCCAAATAAATTTATAAACCACTATTTTATAAGTTCATTTATAGAACAATAAGTGATAATCAAATATTATCATTTCAAACAACCAATTTAATTAACTTATTAAATTCCAGAAATTTTTTCTTATATATTTATAAAATACAAGGATTTTATTTCATTTACCATATTTGAAAATAATTTTGTGTCGGTTTGCTCTGTTCAAGTGTTTTGGAAATCCTATCGATAACATTAATCAGACGAATCGATCGAAAATCCAAATCAACATCAACAACTCAAATAACATAATATATAAAACATTTTAATATTAATTACAAATACACTCCCTCACTCGATAATTCAAGAATGGATTTCAAAGCAAGATGGGATTCAAAGTAGAGGAACTCTAATCAAATAGAATTCAACTAAAAGATAGACTCGATAGGAAGATACATAGATTTCAGAGAGAGAAAAGAATGGATAGGCTTATATAAATCACGGGCAACCTTAACCGGGTTAACCGTGACTTCAAGAATACGATCGATGTAGAATTCTAGGCAAATCGACATTCGATCGCCAAAGATAGAATTCGGGCATATCAAGAGATATCAGCATCTAAACCGAGGATACAAAATCTCCGGTGAATCAATGCTTATTGTGAAGGAGTTTCACCTCTTTACAAATCATTCAGAGATTAGCGAGACCTCCGGTTTATTATAGAGATTAGTCGAAGTAGAGTTATGGGATACTCCAGAACCAAAAGACACGAATAAGGGAGACACGAATAGACTTTGGAACCGAAGGGGACGTTTGTGACGCCCCACCTCTATACCCACGCTAACCAAGAACACTACGGAGTAATGCTGTCAACTAGCGCGGAGAATAAGGCTGTTGAGGAGCGACCATCCATGTAACTTCTTTGTGCGAGTACCGATATGTCAGATAGTATAGAATGCATATCATTTAAGGAGGAAATCCGACATACCGATACAAACTCAAAGCTATCACACAGTGGCTATATATAATCTTCGGAAACAAATATAGAAATAAACATAACATAAATCAGTCACAGACATCCATATCACAAAGGCGGAAGAAGATATGAATAAATATATAACACATGAAAGTGTACATCAGAGTAGTGGTCAGAAAGATCCACGATAATACAAAAGAATAGCATCACGTGCTATACAAAAGAATAAGTACACAACATAGAGTCTGTATCTCAAAGGTGTACATCCAAAAACTACAAATCTATGTAGTTAGCCAAAAGTCAGAAATATCCTGAAGAGAAGTCAAGCAGAAGCACCTGTAACATCTCGGTCTGACCCGAGTATTATTTATAAGAAAATAATAAACGGATCAGTCTAACTATAAATATCAGATGATATGGTATAAAGTAAATGGCATGACATGAACATGAAATAACTATTACGACATACTACTATAAGTATGTAAATGATAATCAACAAAAGATTAATCAATATCACAAGAATCTTTTCAAAGATAAGGTAGGGTATCATACCCTAAACTTGTATTCATAACAAGTCAATAACACATGAATTCACCAATGCACAAAAACTGATATCATATCAATGAAAATCATGGAAATTGGTGAAGCACAAAATTCCAGAAATCATCATCAGAAATCCAGAAAACACATAAAAAAGGGGGGAGGCCTAACACATGAATGGGAGCATGAAGCTCACCTACGCGTAAACACATGACGAGAAGCTATCTCATGGAAGCAATCCATTTAATTTTCCGAACACATGAATGGCCCGAAGACCGTAGGGTGCTACCCTAGAAATGTGATGCCGAAACATCACATGATCGGGGTATAGTCTCCCACGTAGACAAAGAGACATCGCTCAATCGCTAGTCTAAATCACAAAAATGATCGTCATGATCATAAGGAAGTGTCAATCACACCAAGCTAGTAAATATATGAGTTTAGCTTCATGTCCCATAACCACTTGCTTAACTTAAATATTTACGAACAAGCTGTAAATCTTCACTAGGAAATTGTCACAAAAAGGGTTCAATCGAACAAGTCCAAGAGCTAACCGACGAAGTGAACGCAAGCGTTTCATACCACCCGTTTTACTAAGTCGTTTAAGTCGATTTCTCATTCGAGTGAAGTAAAGGCTTGTATATACTAGTAGATTGAAAATCGGTTTGAGAAAACGAACTTTTGATATTTAAAATAGTGTTGAAATCGCTTTGATGAAAGAGTTTTGATATTTACTATTAGTATTGAAACCTTCATATATCTTTAAAGTGACAAGTCATAAAAGTGATTGTAGAAACAATCAATTATAAAAGATCACATTCGAAGACGTGAATAAAATCCAAAGAAATCAATTCTCAAAACCATCAAAGTAAGAAGTTTGGTTAAATGGCTTTCGGATATGATTGCCTACGCAGAGTAATACGGGGTTCGACCTGCCCGGTCAGGTCGCGGGGGTCCAGGGGGCAGCGCCCACGGCGGGGTGCGGGGCAGCGCCCCGTCACGGTATGACTTAGTGAAGGCAAGCTGTCCAGCGACCTAAGGAAAAATAGGTGGGCGACTTAACAAAGTGGCCGATAATAAATGATAACAACAAAAAGGGAATCAACCCGATTTGATTAGAGTTGGATATTCAAGCTAAAAAAACAACTAGGCAAAACACAGCAGATTCAGACGTCTGGAATAATTGGTTCAGACGTCTGAATCTGGAAAATTAAATATTTTCCAGAACACAGATTCAGACGTCTGAACGGAATATTTCAGACGTCTGAAATAGGCAATTTAAGCCTATTTTCTTTCTGTTTGAAATCGAGCCAATTCAGACGTCTGGGGCAAAGATTCAGACGTCTGAATCTGGGAATAAAAATCTTCCCAATATAGTATTCAGACGTCTGAATCTTACGTTCAGACGTCTGAAACTGGGGTTCAGGGCATTCCCTGAACCTAGACCAAAAATGGCCAAATGAATACCGGAAGCGATCGATCGAGCGACAACGACTAAGGATTTACGCCAAGCGACAACCCAGCCTTAACGGCTCTTCGACACGCCTCAAATACCAATGTCCAAATATCCATAAAAGGATTTTCATAGATTTTGATTTCAAAACACCGAAAATTGGAATATACACCAAATCAATCCAAACCAAAATCAATTGCACAAGAATAAGTGTTAGGAATTCATACCTAACAATCGAAGATAATTATTGACTTAGATGTGAGATAAAAATCTCACTTTTTCACAAAATCAATGAAGAAGGAGCTTTGAAGCAATGGCAAGAGCAATCACTCTTCAATTCCAACTTAACAAGCTTGAATCTAAGCTAAAAGAGAAACATTTCCCGAATTTAGGTTTAGGAAATTTCTGAGATTGAAAGGAGAAAGAGTTGGAGAAGGAGAAGAAGATGCTTACCAATGGCTTCAACTTGGATTTGGAGGTAGGAGCTTGAATTTGCAATTGAAGCTAGGGCTTAGGAATTTCCATTTCCAATCTCTTCCCCCATTATTCTCTTGAGCTTGAGGGTGTTAAGAAATGAGGAATGAATGAAGAGAAGTGGAGTGGAGAGGGGTAATGATATAACCAGATTTGGGCAAGTGGGCTGAATCCAAACCCAAACCCAAAGTCCAATAGAAAATAGCAAAATTCGACTTTCTCCAAACATATCGAAGCTTATACTTAAAAAGGTCGCAAACGGCATTTTGAACTCAATGGAAGTGGTCTCGAGTCCTAATTCGACTGTTTGCAAAAAGTAGCTTTTCGGACTAAAATCCGACGAACGATGTTATATTTAAATAAAATATTTAAATATAAAATCGACAAATGTGCGGGTTGTTACAACGTTCCAAAATTCAAAGAAATCGAGTCAAAAGGAAGAGATTCAAGCTCGAACGAAAGTGATTCCGTAATTGAATTTACTACATATGCTGATTTTTGCCTAAATCCAGAGCTCTGATACCAACTGTAACGGACCGCGTCAGTGGGGTAACGCCCACCGTAGCATACAGTCGTACCTGTGTTCTGCCTTTACAGCCAGCCTCTCGACTGCACCAACCTCGCAGGGACATGTAGGAGTAAGAGTCATCTGCTCGCTACCAAACCAAATGCGAGAAACCCCAATCATGCTGCACTCGCCAAGTGCATAAACAAACACACATGTCGGATTTGAATTGCTCAAAATATCAGATTGTTAATTTAATTTGGCAAAACTCAGCATATACAGTAAATAAATAATCACAAAATCACAGACATAGAGTAATATAACAATAGTGCAGCGGAAACAAAAGAATAGTAGTTCATGAAGCTGCTATATATATAACAGAGTTAAACAAGATACAACAAAAGTCTCGAATACAATAGTCAAATACAAGATCAAAATACATCACTGGAATCAACTGAACATCTGAAAGCTGGATAGATGCTGGATCTCCAAGCGAAGCTCCAACTCCAAAGGTGAGCCTCGAATACTGGTACACTTAGTCTGACCTGAGCGTAAAGCAAAACACAAAACACTCGAGTTAGGATTAACATTCTTATATCAATAAATCTAACTCAAGTGAAATAACAACTGAAAATACAGGTAACTCAAAGGATGTTTGGGATAACCATCCTCTAAGGATCCGTTAAACTATTTATATATAGTAGTGTACGCTAAGTAGATAATGCCTATCAGTAATATAAAGTATCAAAATAGCATTAAGGCGTTACCATTATCCCCTTTAACACATTTTATATAAGCATCATAGTCTATACAGCATTGTAAACTCCACCGTAAACTAGTGGGCTATCAGGGAGTACTCCATAGGTATAACATGAAACAAATCGTAGTGGTCGTGCATAGGGATACGAGTATGAAAAGGCACATGAGGAAATACCCAAGGTAGTGGAACTACCGTTTGCATGATCCGGACTGGTGAGAATGCATCGCCGCAACGATTGCAACACCGCGAAACAACAGTCCCAATTCAAGGATGTGCACCAATCAAAAACAAGTAATGAGTAGTTTACGAAGAAGTGTGTCCGCTAGAGGTAGCTAACCTCACTGGCCCGGCACGGCTTCTGTTTAAGTCATTTCAAATTTGACACAAGTGTCAAGGCTATCCATTATCGTTCTCTTTCTTAAAATCCAGCAACGTCATCATTCCAACAACTTCATTCTGGATCACACTCCGTGTATAATAGTTATTAAAGTGATTTCCGGTTTAGACAGAGAGTATGTCCCAAACCGGTCCTAGACTCGTTAATAACTACGTAATTATTACACTGATTGGTCATTTAATAACTTTCAAAATAGTTTATATTTCAAAACCAAAATATCATTGCCATTTCAAAACCATATCAATATGATATCACTTCCGTTTCAAAACCAAATATGATATCATTTCCATTTCAAATATATCCATCTCAAATATATCCATTTACAAAATCTTAGTGCTTCAAAGTTATAACACTTTCTAAATCAAACACTTTGGAAATCATAATACTTTGGAAATCAAAATTTAGAAATCATAATGCTTTGGAATCATAACACTTCCCATTTATCCATTTAAATATAAATAATAGTATATATAATAAAATAGTTTATAATTTAAAATAGTTTATATAAAAATAGTTATAATTTGAAATAGTTTATATTAAAAATAATTTATATTAAAATAGTTTATATGAAATAAATTTATAAAGTAACATATATAAATAGTTTTAAATATAATTTAAAAATACTTTATATAATAAAATAGCTTCCTCAAATTTCACAATTCAATTCCAAATCAACACCAATCCCAAAATTTCAAATTTAGTCAAATCTCAAATCATCAATTTCAATTCAATTCAATTCTCAATAAACTATTATATCAATTTGATATACAGATTTGAACCACAAATAAACCATTTAAATTTTGATATATTCCAAAGCTTTAAATATTTCACAATCTCCAAACTAAATTTGATAATTTCATATATATCTTAATTTAACTTTATTATTATTTAGTTTTGATATATTCACTTAATAAATCCAATATTATTTAAATAAAACTCCAAATTACAAATAAACTAAATATTTCCTTCAACTAATTTAAACTTGAAATATTCATTTAAATCACCTTAACCAAAATCAAGTTATAAAATTATATCCTTTAAAAATCTCAAATTCAATAAGTTCCAAATCGATTTCTAATTAAATATATTTCTTAATTAAATACAATTTCAAATCAATTTCAAATCTATCTTCTCAACCTTAATTCATTAAATCATTAGAAACTCTATATTAAAATATAATTTAAATAAATACTTAACCATATTATAATTTAATATAATTAAACTTTATTATTAAGCTTATTTTATATTAAACCAAATTTATGCATAGCTTAAAATCAAGAATTTAACTATATATAAAATAACATTTATATAATATCTAAAATCAATATTTATATAAAACTATATATTTCCTTCCAAAAACCATAGAAATCATTTTCAAAATATTTATATATAGACCAACAGTGTCTATATAAAATTTTCTATCCTATGGTCAAGTGATACAGATATTTATCATTTCAATCCGCAATTTAAATATATATACGGGTATATATCTTTTCAACCCGTAATCCCAAATTCAATGTCAATGAAAATCGCTTTGGTTTATCATTTCAACCCATAACGATTTTCTCCTATTCTACAGATCGTTCGGGTATGTATCATTTCAACCCATAGGGAATTCTATACTAACAGGGAACTTGCAGAGTGATAACATATATAATAATAATATAACAGGCATGTATCATCAATATAAATAACAGATAATGGTGTCAGATGTCACAGGTGAACAGATACAAGTAATAGCATATATATAACAATGTAAATAACTAACAGCAGCATATTTCAATTGTCGTTTCAATTGAAATCAAATTTAATATATATAAGAACGTAAATCGTGAGAGATTGCTCACCTTTCGAGGCTAGAGGAATTTGACAAAGAAATGAGCTATGGATCCAAGCACGAATTCCAAATCAAAGCAAGATTGAATGCGAATTTGACTACAAAGCTGATAAAAGGAATTGATGAAACGGATCAGGTCAATTTGATATGAATGAATGATGTAACGACCCACTATTTTGGACCATTCAAATCGACAATAAATCCACACATGTCCGACTTGAATAATTCAAAATAATAGATTGTTAATTTAAATTTGCAAAACTCAACATATACAGTAAATAAAATAATCACAGATCACAAACACAGAGAAATATAACAATAATGCAGCGGAAACAAAATAATAGTAGTTCATGAAGCCACTATATATAACAGAGTTAAATAAGATACAACAGAAGTCTCGAATACAATAGTCAAATACAAGATCAGAATACATCACTAGAATCAACTGAACATCTAAAAGCTGGATAGATAGCTGGATCTTCAAGCGAAGCTCCAACTCCAAAGGTGAGTCTCGAATACTGGTACACTCAGTCTGACCCGAGCGTAAAAGAAAACACAAAACACTCGAGTCAGGATTAACATTCTTATATCAATAAATCCAACTCAAGTGAAATAACGACTGAAATACAAGTAACTCAAAGGATGTTTGGGATAACCATCCTCTAAGGATCCGTTAAACTATCTACTATGTAGTAGTGTACGCTAAGTGGATAATGTCTATCAGTAATATAAAGTATCAAAATAGCATTAAGGCGTTACCATTATCCCCCTTAACACATTTTATATAAGCGTCATAGTCTATACAGCACTGTAAACTCCACCGTAAACTAGTGGGCTATCAGGGAGTACTCTATAGGTATAACACAAAACAAATCGTAGGGGTCGCGTATAGGGATACAAGTATGACAAGGCACATGAGGCAATACCCAAGGTAGTGAAACTACCGTTTGCCTGATCCGAACTGGTGAGAACGGATCGCCGCAACGATCGCAACACCGCGAAACAACACTCCCAATGTAATATCCCGGAAATTTGGGGCAATAATCAATTTAATAATCTGTTTAAAATTTTTATTGATTTAATAATCTTTGTTAATAAAGATTTAAATTGGTTTAATAAACTTCTTTTATAAATATTTAATTGGTAAATGTTTATCTATTAAAAGCTAATTAAATTGTTTTCTATTTATAATGTATATATATAATTGTATATATTGTAAATAGAAAAGCTTTGGATTGAATTTAACAAATAAAAACATAATTTTCAAATTATAATGTATTTTTGTAATTTGGGATTTATGATTTAATATAAAGCTTTTCAAAGTTATTTAATAAATAAATTATATGGTTTTTAAATAATCAAGATAAATATTAATTGTTTAAATTTATTTTTAGCATTAAGTTCAAAATAGAAATGAATTAACTAAAAGGTTTGTTTTATTTTTGAATATAGCTTGCTAAATATGATTTTAATAATGTATATATATATATATATAGTTTAAAATACAATTTTTTTTAAAGAAACATTAATTCATTTGGTAAGATAAGTAAAATAAGAAATTTATATTAAGGGATAATTTCTTTTATAAATTATTTAAGATTTGATAAATTGTTATTTTCAAATTAATGTGTAGTTATATATGTATATATATATATACAAGTTGATTGATTTTCTTCGATTTAAATTTGAATTTAAAAAGTTTTAAAGAATAGATATTTAAAATATTTTGGATTTAAAATATAAGATTTTATTTGTATATTATTTGTTTAGTTTATTTCCTTTAAAGAAATTCAAATATATGTATTTAGATAAACATTTATAAAATTGTAAATTAATATAAAAGCTTTTATTTACATTTAAAATAAATAGAAAAATACAAAGACAAGTGTAATTATACTAAAGCCTCATAATAACAAGTGTTAAGTAATTAGAAATACTAATGACAAGTGTCCCTTATTTATTTTATTTTCTTTAATTTTCAATAAATCCAAATTAAATCTATATATACATCTCTTTTCCCTTCTCATTCTTTTTCTCATTTTCCAAAAGAAAGAAATCTGGTTATTGTTTCCAGTTCAAAGTTTTACCGTTCAAAAATATTCTCAACTTCTGTTTTCTCTTCATCCTTACAAAAACTAAAAACTAAACCCAGAAAGATATCCAAACCAGAAATCAAATTCAATAAACCTGTAAACAAGTTGCAAATCAAAATCAGTTCCTCCTCAAAAACTAGAAACTCATTTTCAAAGACCAATTTTGTAAATAAAAGTCTTCAGCCTGCAAATCTGCATTCATTATCTTCAACCTTAGATGATTAGGATGCATTTTCTTTTAATCTGGAAGTATGCAAAGCAAATCTGGAAGCCTGCAAGCATTTTCTTCAATCTGAGATAATTGAAGAAAAACCTGGAAATTTGTTTGGAAGCAAGAAATCTGTTAAAAGCAAGTAAACTAGAATCTAAAACAACATCTCAACAATACAAGATAATAGAGCATGCATGCAAGTTTTCTAGCAAGGAAATCAGTTTTCAAAAACAAAAGCTCTTCAGATTTGTAGCTCTATTCTCTGCTTTTTTTTTTACTGGTGAGTAAATTTTATTTTAAAAACAGTTTTAACATGATCCTAAAAATTGTTGTTAGTGGTAAATATAGTAGTAATATAGTTTAAATATTATATGTGTTGGATGTGAATGATTGCATATATAAAGATGAAAATATGGAAATATCTATGTATGTGTAAATGTTGTTTCTCTGTTCATCATTTCTAGGGACTAAACCTTAAACTGTTAAGACAAATTTGTCAGTGTTTACTTATATATGTAATAAGTAATGGTAGGAATGTGATTGTATGGATGTATAGATGTATATTGCTTGGAAATATAGTTGAATCACTGAAAGATCATCTGCATGCCTGTATACATATATAGATACCTCTGTTCTTGGTTTACAGACCAAAAATTTAATCAAAGAAATCAATTCCTCTTCTTATGAATCAATATAGATTAGGATGTTTATAGGACTTATGTTTGGATTAACTAAACCTTATTTTTAAATAAATAATTAAAAGTAAAATTAGTTAGTGTCTCGCTTTGAATTTGGAAAATACAGCAAAAATGTATTATATCAAGAAAATCAACCATTCTAATTTCAAGTTTCAACTTTGAAATCTAATTTATTAGTAAAAGCTAAGATTTTTGAGATAAATATCAGGATTTTTAATGTGATGGATGTTGAGATATGGCGAGTTGAACGGGAAATATGTTTTGGGTGATTTCTGGCGATTGGTACGATGGACGTCATCGGGGTCATGGTCGAAGTTGGCTGGAGGATGGACGATCACGAGAAAAATACGATTGTATTTTATTATGGAACGTGGTGGTCGGAATGAAGTGATTTAGGGTTTAGCAAGCAGTTTGGGTTGTCGACATTTTCGAGACAATAGCGTCGCCGTGGGAAGATCGTGGTCGATCGCATGTGGGGGAATCAACGTAGGGGATCGTGACGTGGCTCTGGTCAAGGCGGTAAGATTTCTGGTGAACGAGATCATCAGAGCGAGGCGTTTTTGGTCGAGATGTTGGGTTCCAGGAAGTTGCTCATCACTCGATTTTGATTTCAGGCGAAGTAAGGGGTTCTGGGTGGTCTAAAGATTTGGGGTGATCATCTGAGTCGTGTGGGTGAACTCGGCGGTAGTCGGAGACACTCCGACTATGTGTGCACGTACACACGTGTACGTTTGGTTGCGGTTCGTATGGCATTGGGGAAGAAAGAGACGCTCGGGTTTGAGCTCGAGAATTTGGATGTTTTTCTCGAAGCAGATGGAGCTGGTAGAAACTCGGAGAGGTCTCGGGGTAGTCAAGGGTAGGACTCGGGTGAGTATTGGAGCCTGGGTTTAACTAAGTTTAAAAGTAAATTTTAAGTGAAATATTTTTGAAAGAATGTTTATGTTTAATTTGTTTTGGGGTTAAAGAAAATTATATAATTAATTTATAAAATGTTTTCAAATCTTTCGATTATAAAATAAATTTGCAAAAAAAATATTTTCAAATGGAAATTTAATGATATAATTAGGAATTTAATAAAGATAAAGAATTTATCTTTAAACTTAGTAAAGTCGTGATTAATTAAGACTATTTAATTAGTGAATTAATTAAAAGATTCATCACTTAATAAATTTATTAGTATAATTAATTAAAGATGAGATTAATTAAAGATATTACTTAGAGTAAGTAATTAGTGGGTAGTTAATAATGGAACGTTAACTAGTGATTAAGAAGTGAATAATTTAGGTAATTAAATTAAGTTAATTAATTAAGGTAATTAATTAAGGATAAACTTTGAATTTGATTAAGTGTTAATTACTTAATATAATTAATTAATATAATTAATTAAGTGAATTACTTAGTATAAGTAATTAAGGTGTAATTACTAAATGTAATTAATTAAAAATAATTACTTTTTGGAAGTAATTAATGAAAGGTAATTAAGGATTAATTACTTAGATAATTAATTAAGGTTAAAATTAATTAATGTAATTAATTAATGGATAATTATTGAAGATGATTAATAATTACTTAATTTAAAAGTAATTAGTGGATAATTAATAAAATAATTGTGGAAATTACTTAATGGGAATGATTTGAGGTTAATTAATGGGAGTAATTAAGAAATAATTACTTAGTATAATTAATTAATTAATTAAGGTTTAATTAATTAAAGGTAAGTGATTAATAGTTAATTGATTTCTGTAATTAAGTAAAGAATAATTACTTAATGTAATTAATTAAGTGGAGTAATTAATTAAGGAAGTAATTAAGGGTCATTAACTAATATCATTAATAATGTAATTAAAAGTTGATTAAAACTAATTAATCAATAATAAGTAATTAAAGAGGTAATTAATTAATATAATTAATTAAGGATTAATGTAATTAATTATAGTTAATTAATTTATAGAGTAATTAAAGGTTAATTACTATAATGGTTAAGAATAATTAATTTATAAAATTAATTAAAGGCTAATTACTTGAATGTAATTAAAATAAAATTAATCAAGGATGATTAATTGAAATGAATAATTAGAGGATAATTAATTAATTTATTTATAATTAATTAATGATTAAGTAAGCAGGATTTATAGAATGAAGTAATTAATTTAATTTATTTTAAATTAATTAGAGATGATATAAATCATTACTTATGGATGGTTAAATAATATTAAATGCTTTGCATTGTTTGATATCTCTGATGAGATATGATTGATCTGTGATATAGATACTTGGTTGATTTGAAATGATAATGTAGATTATCTATTGTGAATTATCTATCTTTGTGTATATAGATAAGAATTGAATTGTTTTAACCTTAAAACAACTTGGCCCTTAAAAGATACGTTTTGGATTTCGATGAGACCGGGATCGGGTTTCCGTATACCGGAATTCCAAGTCTGGAGACCCGAATACCACATCGATCCAAATTAACGATAGGTCGTGAATCTTAAGTGAAGATGAAGATTCAGAGTGCAAGGGTTATTGTCGTTAACTCTGAGGGTGATTCCAACACGAGTGTAACGAGATAATGCCTTCGGTTTCGTTCGAACCCGGAACGAACTTATATGGATTGAATGCTTTCAGAACATCGTCAGGTGGACGATGAGCATTCTAAGTGATGTGTTCTGATTTAAAGGTAAATCGTGACCTCAAGCCTCATCAACCGGGAATGGCTAAAACAGGGGAGGTGCAGCAAGGCTTCGTGGGTAGCACCCACTGAGAGTAAGGTCATCCCTGTCTAGAGAGTTCCTTCTTTTATTTCGGCTTAGTGGTGCAGTTGGCGACGGCCATCTGTGGGGTGATTTTATTCGGAATTATCCAGTAAGGGATGGTTCCGGCTTTGTGTTGCAGGGGATTGGGAGTGATCCTCGGTACGGTGATCTAGGCCCCGTACTGTGATGAGCGGTACCCCGGTAGCTCTGCCATTGTATGGAAATCCAAATTCCAATAAGTGATAACGGATTTGATTGTATACCTAGTATGCTGGAATTTAATAATGTAACAATTTCGGCTATTTCATATTTATTTGAAAACCCTAGACCTATTATAATACAATCGAATTTCCTATCAAATGTTTTGGTTAGCGTAAGGTAAAAACTTACCCATGTTTAATTGTGGGGAGTCTTACGTGATACTTTTTCTTTCAAAAGATTTTGAAGTTAAACAAGTTTAACCTGTTACTCACACCAGACCCATGTCTGACCCAAGTTGTTTATTTCTGTTTTATAAACTCTTGGGTACTCAAATTTTTACGAGTAGCCAAGGGATTCAGGTTTAGCTTTGACGAATTGTGGAGGAGCAATGGAGCAGGAGGCTTCGGCGTTCATAGATATAGTATTCCGCTGTGTTGATATCTGTGTTAGAGTCTTGTATTGTATTTGAGTTGTAATATCTAGACAGATGTTTATAACTGTCTAGTATGTGTTGTATAGTTTGTGTAAACTCTGATAAGTGTTGTATACTATGTAATAGTTTCTTTATGTTATTAATATAATTTATTCGTTCCGCTGTGAGATCGTTGTTGTTGTTTCTTCTTTCTTCTCTTCTTTTCTATTTTCTACCTCTTTCTTTCTTATTAATGATGCGTCATTCTGTGGAATGAGTGGCGGGTCGTTACAGTTGGTATCAGAGCTTAGGTTGAGCGAATACCTAAGCTATTGGTTAAGTAAATATCAGAACACTAGGTTGAGTGAATACCTAGGTTCGGAAGGGTTGTTCAATTAGGATCTGTAGCAACCTGTTTGAGTCCGAGTGTATATATATACGAGAGCGCGTATTTGTTAGTTATATAAAATGGTTTTATATTGTGTTAATTGATCGGTTAAGTGGTATATGGATTCTGGTCAATACGAGTAGCTACCGTTATTGATAGGGATCTCTAAACACTTGGACCAGGCCAACGGACACAATATTGTTTTAAAAAGGGAAGGTGAAATAATTTTACCCAGATATATTTTCTATATATAAAAAAATATCATTTTAAAAGTATATGGTATTTATAATGATTGGTTGAGATGATAATAATTTATCATCTAAAATTAGGAGTCTGAGTGTTGAGGTTGGAAGTATATTTGTCGAGACTGTAAACCTAATACCGTCTCGAGTAAACTTTACTGTGGTAAAGAATTTCATCAATCTCCGAAGGAAACTGTTATGGTTCGGAGTTTATCTTTGTAGTTGGGATGAGTAAAGTTGGAGCTGTCGGTTGGACAGAAGCGAGTGATGGTATCTTGATACTTCTGGAAGAAGTAGCTGCGTGATGAGATGCAGTGACTATGGATGTTCCCGAAGATGTTTTCTTTGGAACAAGTTAATGAAGTGTGTCTGCTTCGGTGTCGAGGCTGAGTTCAGCAAGATGTTTTTGTTCTGTTTGAAGTCCGAATTTCTCGAAGAACTTTGGATTGAGAAGTCTGTGGCATCTGTGGCAGTAGTGCAGCTCGGAGTGTTCTGTTTTCGGCAGAAGTTTTTCTGAAGGTGAAGATCAGAAGCAGCAGAGAGAATCCATTTCTTCGATGGATTGGATAGTCAAGTGTGAACTGTTCTGATTGGTAAAGAGAGAACAGTTTTATTTGGCTGGGTGGATCGCAAAAGTGACTTGCGATAGTTTGAGTATTCTTTTGAGTTATCCGATATTTTCTGGAATGTGTTGTCCAGTCTGTGCTTGTGTTCATCATCAGCATTTTCATTTCTACTCCAGATCAGAGTGGTGCAGCGGGAGCAGTTTGGCAAGTGCTCCTGTTTATCTTTTCCAGATAGGAGAAGTTAGTTCGTCTACTGATATGGTGAAGTAGAGTTGTGTTTTGGATTATTGGTAAATCTTGAGAGGATCATTTTTGTTGGGTTATTTCTGGTCCAGTTATTGCTAGAAGCATCAGTGAAGGTTGAGCTGATCAAGAAAGATCTGTAGACAGCTCAGGATCGTCTGAAGGATTTTGTGGATAAGAGACGATAGAATTTGAAATTCGAAATTGGAGACTTCGTGGTTGTGAAGTTTTTCTCTGGTTAAAGGGAGCAATAAGATTTGGTAAGTCTGGAAAGTCAGCTCCGAATTGTTTTGGATCTTTTCTGTGATCTAATTTGGATAAGTGCTTTGATCTACTGGATTGAATTGTCAGTTTGGATAACTGGAATTCATTGTGTTTTACGTATCTCTGAGGG
This sequence comes from Allium fistulosum, assembly GCA_030737815.1. Lineage (NCBI taxonomy): Eukaryota > Viridiplantae > Streptophyta > Magnoliopsida > Asparagales > Amaryllidaceae > Allium > Allium fistulosum. Next base: position 1,239,152,040 of record CM060903.1, on the reverse strand, counting down.
AGTACGTGTTTGATCTATCTCTGGTTTTGGAACCAGCAGTTCTGGAAGATTTGGTTATTAAGTCAGACTCGTCTGTAGTCTGATATCTTGTTTAGTTCTGTAGATCTAGAAGAGTAGAAGCTCTATAACTTAGTAGTATTGTTTGTTGGATTCTATAGAGCGAGTATCCCGATATATATATACTTGGGGAAACTCGAGGAAATTCTATTCAGGATTTTTCGCTGGATAGTTAGAATTGTTTGTTTGGATGATTGGTTGCTATGATTGTTAGCATATGGATGATAATACATCCTTGTGATTTAAAAATATTATTAAATTACCTTTGTTTTAAATTTCGGGGACGAAATTATTTTAAGGGGGAAGGAATGTAATATCCCGGAAATTTGGGGCAATAATCAATTTAATAATCTGTTTAAAAATTTTATTGATTTAATAATCTTTGTTAATAAAGATTTAAATTGGTTTAATAAACTTCTTTTATAAATATTTAATTGGTAAATGTTTATCTATTAAAAGCTAATTAAATTGTTTTCTATTTATAATGTATATATATAATTGTATATATTGTAAATAGAAAAGCTTTGGATTGAATTTAACAAATAAAAACATAATTTTCAAATTATAATGTATTTTTGTAATTTGGGATTTATGATTTAATATAAAGCTTTTCAAAGTTATTTAATAAATAAATTATATGGTTTTTAAATAATCAAGATAAATATTAATTGTTTAAATTTATTTTTAGCATTAAGTTCAAAATAGAAATGAATTAACTAAAAGGTTTGTTTTATTTTTGAATATAGCTTGCTAAATATGATTTTAATAATGTATATATATATATAGTTTAAAATACAATTTTTTTTAAAGAAACATTAATTCATTTGGTAAGATAAGTAAAATAAGAAATTTATATTAAGGGATAATTTCTTTTATAAATTATTTAAGATTTGATAAATTGTTATTTTCAAATTAATGTGTAGTTATATATGTATATATATATATACAAGTTGATTGATTTTCTTCGATTTAAATTTGAATTTAAAAAGTTTTAAAGAATAGATATTTAAAATATTTTGGATTTAAAATATAAGATTTTATTTGTATATTATTTGTTTAGTTTATTTCCTTTAAAGAAATTCAAATATATGTATTTAGATAAACATTTATAAAATTGTAAATTAATATAAAAGCTTTTATTTACATTTAAAATAAATAGAAAAATACAAAGACAAGTGTAATTATACTAAAGCCTCATAATAACAAGTGTTAAGTAATTAGAAATACTAATGACAAGTGTCCCTTATTTATTTTATTTTCTTTAATTTTCAATAAATCCAAATTAAATCTATATATACATCTCTTTTCCCTTCTCATTCTTTTTCTCATTTTCCAAAAGAAAGAAATCTGGTTATTGTTTCCAGTTCAAAGTTTTACCGTTCAAAAATATTCTCAACTTCTGTTTTCTCTTCATCCTTACAAAAACTAAAAACTAAACCCAGAAAGATATCCAAACCAGAAATCAAATTCAATAAACCTGTAAACAAGTTGCAAATCAAAATCAGTTCCTCCTCAAAAACTAGAAACTCATTTTCAAAGACCAATTTTGTAAATAAAAGTCTTCAGCCTGCAAATCTGCATTCATTATCTTCAACCTTAGATGATTAGGATGCATTTTCTTTTAATCTGGAAGTATGCAAAGCAAATCTGGAAGCCTGCAAGCATTTTCTTCAATCTGAGATAATTGAAGAAAAACCTGGAAATTTGTTTGGAAGCAAGAAATCTGTTAAAAGCAAGTAAACTAGAATCTAAAACAACATCTCAACAATACAAGATAATAGAGCATGCATGCAAGTTTTCTAGCAAGGAAATCAGTTTTCAAAAACAAAAGCTCTTCAGATTTGTAGCTCTATTCTCTGCTTTTTTTTTACTGGTGAGTAAATTTTATTTTAAAAACAGTTTTAACATGATCCTAAAAATTGTTGTTAGTGGTAAATATAGTAGTAATATAGTTTAAATATTATATGTGTTGGATGTGAATGATTGCATATATAAAGATGAAAATATGGAAATATCTATGTATGTGTAAATGTTGTTTCTCTGTTCATCATTTCTAGGGACTAAACCTTAAACTGTTAAGACAAATTTGTCAGTGTTTACTTATATATGTAATAAGTAATGGTAGGAATGTGATTGTATGGATGTATAGATGTATATTGCTTGGAAATATAGTTGAATCACTGAAAGATCATCTGCATGCCTGTATACATATATAGATACCTCTGTTCTTGGTTTACAGACCAAAAATTTAATCAAAGAAATCAATTCCTCTTCTTATGAATCAATATAGATTAGGATGTTTATAGGACTTATGTTTGGATTAACTAAACCTTATTTTTAAATAAATAATTAAAAGTAAAATTAGTTAGTGTCTCGCTTTGAATTTGGAAAATACAGCAAAAATGTATTATATCAAGAAAATCAACCATTCTAATTTCAAGTTTCAACTTTGAAATCTAATTTATTAGTAAAAGCTAAGATTTTTGAGATAAATATCAGGATTTTTAATGTGATGGATGTTGAGATATGGCGAGTTGAACGGGAAATATGTTTTGGGTGATTTCTGGCGATTGGTACGATGGACGTCATCGGGGTCATGGTCGAAGTTGGCTGGAGGATGGACGATCACGAGAAAAATACGATTGTATTTTATTATGGAACGTGGTGGTCGGAATGAAGTGATTTAGGGTTTAGCAAGCAGTTTGGGTTGTCGACATTTTCGAGACAATAGCGTCGCCGTGGGAAGATCGTGGTCGATCGCATGTGGGGGAATCAACGTAGGGGATCGTGACGTGGCTCTGGTCAAGGCGGTAAGATTTCTGGTGAACGAGATCATCAGAGCGAGGCGTTTTTGGTCGAGATGTTGGGTTCCAGGAAGTTGCTCATCACTCGATTTTGATTTCAGGCGAAGTAAGGGGTTCTGGGTGGTCTAAAGATTTGGGGTGATCATCTGAGTCGTGTGGGTGAACTCGGCGGTAGTCGGAGACACTCCGACTATGTGTGCACGTACACACGTGTACGTTTGGTTGCGGTTCGTATGGCATTGGGGAAGAAAGAGACGCTCGGGTTTGAGCTCGAGAATTTGGATGTTTTTCTCGAAGCAGATGGAGCTGGTAGAAACTCGGAGAGGTCTCGGGGTAGTCAAGGGTAGGACTCGGGTGAGTATTGGAGCCTGGGTTTAACTAAGTTTAAAAGTAAATTTTAAGTGAAATATTTTTGAAAGAATGTTTATGTTTAATTTGTTTTGGGGTTAAAGAAAATTATATAATTAATTTATAAAATGTTTTCAAATCTTTCGATTATAAAATAAATTTGCAAAAAAAATATTTTCAAATGGAAATTTAATGATATAATTAGGAATTTAATAAAGATAAAGAATTTATCTTTAAACTTAGTAAAGTCGTGATTAATTAAGACTATTTAATTAGTGAATTAATTAAAAGATTCATCACTTAATAAATTTATTAGTATAATTAATTAAAGATGAGATTAATTAAAGATATTACTTAGAGTAAGTAATTAGTGGGTAGTTAATAATGGAACGTTAACTAGTGATTAAGAAGTGAATAATTTAGGTAATTAAATTAAGTTAATTAATTAAGGTAATTAATTAAGGATAAACTTTGAATTTGATTAAGTGTTAATTACTTAATATAATTAATTAATATAATTAATTAAGTGAATTACTTAGTATAAGTAATTAAGGTGTAATTACTAAATGTAATTAATTAAAAATAATTACTTTTTGGAAGTAATTAATGAAAGGTAATTAAGGATTAATTACTTAGATAATTAATTAAGGTTAAAATTAATTAATGTAATTAATTAATGGATAATTATTGAAGATGATTAATAATTACTTAATTTAAAAGTAATTAGTGGATAATTAATAAAATAATTGTGGAAATTACTTAATGGGAATGATTTGAGGTTAATTAATGGGAGTAATTAAGAAATAATTACTTAGTATAATTAATTAATTAATTAAGGTTTAATTAATTAAAGGTAAGTGATTAATAGTTAATTGATTTCTGTAATTAAGTAAAGAATAATTACTTAATGTAATTAATTAAGTGGAGTAATTAATTAAGGAAGTAATTAAGGGTCATTAACTAATATCATTAATAATGTAATTAAAAGTTGATTAAAACTAATTAATCAATAATAAGTAATTAAAGAGGTAATTAATTAATATAATTAATTAAGGATTAATGTAATTAATTATAGTTAATTAATTTATAGAGTAATTAAAGGTTAATTACTATAATGGTTAAGAATAATTAATTTATAAAATTAATTAAAGGCTAATTACTTGAATGTAATTAAAATAAAATTAATCAAGGATGATTAATTGAAATGAATAATTAGAGGATAATTAATTAATTTATTTATAATTAATTAATGATTAAGTAAGCAGGATTTATAGAATGAAGTAATTAATTTAATTTATTTTAAATTAATTAGAGATGATATAAATCATTACTTATGGATGGTTAAATAATATTAAATGCTTTGCATTGTTTGATATCTCTGATGAGATATGATTGATCTGTGATATAGATACTTGGTTGATTTGAAATGATAATGTAGATTATCTATTGTGAATTATCTATCTTTGTGTATATAGATAAGAATTGAATTGTTTTAACCTTAAAACAACTTGGCCCTTAAAAGATACGTTTTGGATTTCGATGAGACCGGGATCGGGTTTCCGTATACCGGAATTCCAGGTCTGGAGACCTGAATACCACATCGATCCAAATTAACGATAGGTCGTGAATCTTAAGTGAAGATGAAGATTCAGAGTGCAAGGGTTATTGTCGTTAACTCTGAGGGTGATTCCAACACGAGTGTAACGAGATAATGCCTTCGGTTTCGTTCGAACCCGGAACGAACTTATATGGATTGAATGCTTTCAGAACATCGTCAGGTGGACGATGAGCATTCTAAGTGATGTGTTCTGATTTAAAGGTAAATCGTGACCTCAAGCCTCATCAACCGGGAATGGCTAAAACAGGGGAGGTGCAGCAAGGCTTCGTGGGTAGCACCCACTGAGAGTAAGGTCATCCCTGTCTAGAGAGTTCCTTCTTTTATTTCGGCTTAGTGGTGCAGTTGGCGACGGCCATCTGTGGGGTGATTTTATTCGGAATTATCCAGTAAGGGATGGTTCCGGCTTTGTGTTGCAGGGGATTGGGAGTGATCCTCGGTACGGTGATCTAGGCCCCGTACTGTGATGAGCGGTACCCCGGTAGCTCTGCCATTGTATGGAAATCCAAATTCCAATAAGTGATAACGGATTTGATTGTATACCTAGTATGCTGGAATTTAATAATGTAACAATTTCGGCTATTTCATATTTATTTGAAAACCCTAGACCTATTATAATACAATCGAATTTCCTATCAAATGTTTTGGTTAGCGTAAGGTAAAAACTTACCCATGTTTAATTGTGGGGAGTCTTACGTGATACTTTTTCTTTCAAAAGATTTTGAAGTTAAACAAGTTTAACCTGTTACTCACACCAGACCCATGTCTGACCCAAGTTGTTTATTTCTGTTTTATAAACTCTTGGGTACTCAAATTTTTACGAGTAGCCAAGGGATTCAAGTTTAGCTTTGACGAATTGTGGAGGAGCAATGGAGCAGGAGGCTTCGGCGTTCATAGATATAGTATTCCGCTGTGTTGATATCTGTGTTAGAGTCTTGTATTGTATTTGAGTTGTAATATCTAGACAGATGTTTATAACTGTCTAGTATGTGTTGTATAGTTTGTGTAAACTCTGATAAGTGTTGTATACTATGTAATAGTTTCTTTATGTTATTAATATAATTTATTCGTTCCGCTGTGAGATCGTTGTTGTTGTTTCTTCTTTCTTCTCTTCTTTTCTATTTTCTACCTCTTTCTTTCTTATTAATGATGCGTCATTCTGTGGAATGAGTGGCGGGTCGTTACACCCAAATCAAGGGTGCGCACCAATCAAAAACAAGTAATGAGTAGTTTACGAAGAAGTGTGTCCGCTAGAGGTAGCTAACCTCACTGGCCCGGCACGGCTCCTGTTTAAGTCATTTCCAATTTGACACAAGTGTCAAGGCTATCCATTATCGTTCTCTTTCTTCAAATCCAGCAACGTCATCATTCCAACCACTTCATTTTGGACCACACTCCACGTATAATAGTTATTAAAGTGGTTTTCGGTTTGGACAGAGAGTATGTCCCTAACCGATCCCGGAATCTTCAATAACTACGCAATTATTACACCGATTGGTCATTAATAAACTTTCAAAATAGTGTATATTTCAAAACCGAAATATCATTGCCGTTTCAAAACCATATCCATACGATATCATTTTCACTTCAAATAAATCCATTTCCAAAATCATATCACTTTCCAAAGTTATATCGCTTTCGAAATCATAAGTCTTTAAAAATCAAAACACTTTGGGGATTAAAACCTTGGAATTCATAACACTTTGAAACTATAGTTTGAAATCATAACATTTTGGAATTCATAACACTTTCCTTTTAAACAGTTTAGATATTAAAATTAGTGTATATAATAAAATAGTTTATAAAATAAAAATAGTTTATATAAAATAGTTACAAGTTAAAATAGTTTATAATAAAATAATTTATATTAAAAATGATTTATATTAAAATAGTTTATATTAAAATAATTTATAAGTAAAATATCCATAGTTTTAAATATAACTTAAAATTACATTATAAAATAAAATAGTTTCCTCGACTTTCACAAATCGATTCAAATCAATTCAAATTCCAAATTCAAATTTAATCAAATCTAAATCATCAATTTCAATTCCCATTTCAATTAAACATTTTCAAGTTATATCGATTTCAAATACCGATTTGAACCACAATAAACCATTTCAATTTCAAAATATTTCAAAGCTTCAAATATTCCACATTTCAAAACTAAATTCGAGAATTGTCTATATATCAAATTTACTTCACTATTATTCAGTTTTGAAATATTTACTTAATCATTTCAGTATCCCTTAAATAAACCTCGATTTATAAATTTAAATAAACAAAATGTCCCATTTAAATTTATATAAATTTGAAATATTCATTTAAGTCACTTTTAATCAAATTCAAGTTATAAAATCATATCTTTAAAATTTCAAATTTAATAAATTTCAAATCAACTTATTTAAGTAAAATTCTTAAATAAAAACAAAATTTCAAATCAATTTCAAATCATTATAAACTCTATATCTGAAATATAGATATTAAATAAATACTTATATATCAACTTTATTAAATCAACTTTAATAAATCTTTAAAATCAATATTTATTAAAACCATATATTTTCTTTTCAAAACCATAGAAATCAATTTCAAAATATATATATATATATACCAACGGTGTGTGTATAAAATTTTCCACCCTATGGTCGAGTGATACGGATATTTATCATTTCAATCCGTAATTTAAATTATATACGGGTATATCTTTCAACCCGTAATCCCAAATTCAATTCAATTGAAAATCGCTTGGGTTTATCATTTTAACCCATAACGATTTTCCCCTATTCTACAGATCATTCGGTTATGTATCATTTCAACCCATAGTGAATTCTATATTAACAAGGAACTTGCAGAGTGATAATAGATATGATAATAATATAACAACAGTAACATGCATATATCATCAGTGATAAATAACAGATAATGGTGTCAGATGTCACAGGTGAACAGATACAGATAATGGCATATATATATATCAATATAAATAACAGATAATGGTGATAAGACTTGTTGTATATCAATTGACCCCGCCATGATGTTGTCAGCTCGATTTTGAAATTTTAATGGCGTCCGTTCTTGCTTCTTCTTCTTCTTTCGCTCTTGATTTTGCTTCTTTTCCACCTCTCTCTACCTTATCGTCTTCTTCTTCAAATTCTTCATCTTCCTCTTCTTCCTTTTCTTCTCTTCCCAATTCTGTTTCTGTTAATCCTGAATCTTTGTCTTCTTCCTCTAACAATGCTTCTCGTTCTTTGAAATCGAACTGGTCTTCGCTCTTCAAATCTCTTCCTAGAAATGCTGGATCTTATAAACCGGTTCATTTTGATATCTCTCGTGATAAGCCATCCTCTGATTTGCCAGTTTTAGTAAGAGAAGAAGGAATTAAGTACTGGAATGATCACTTAGTTGGGTTCTTTTTGGATGGTACGCTCTCTTTTTTGACTGTTGTTAATTTCTTAAAAAGATCCTGGAAACTTAAAGGTGAAGTTAAGTTTAAATCGGATGGTTTTAATTTCTATTTCAAGTTTTCCAATCAAGAAGATAAGGATCATGTTCTTGATTCGGATCCTATCTTCATTAGGGGTAGAATGTTCATAATTACAAAATGGGATCCATCTATTGGTTTATCTCAAGCTCAGATTAAAAAAGTACCTATTTGGATCCATTTTCATAAGATACCCATTATTCTTTGGACCTTAGTTGGTATTAATTGGCTTGCCTGTCATGTTGGCAGATTGATTTGTTTTGATAGTAGCACCGAGAAATTGCAAAGATTTAAGTATGCTAAAGCACTGGTAGAGATTTCACCTGATTGTGAATTACCAGATTCTATTCATATTCCACAATTGGGTAGTAACTGTCCTGATGTTCAATTGTCTTATGACTGGAAGCCTAGAATTTGTACTCACTGTAAAAATTTTGGACATGACACTGTATCCTGTGAATTTGTAAACAAGCAGTGTATTGGGGGTGATACTGCTGGAAGTAAAAATCAAGTGGTGGGAGTGAATGTGAATAACAATCAAGGTGGTGATAAAGATGTTGATACAGTTGACCATACTTGGAAGGTTGTTAATAAAAGGAATAAAGGCGTATGGAAACAAAAGCAATCTGTGGTTAAGGATATTAATAAATCAAATGTTGATTCAGTTAGTGATATGGAAGTTGGAAGGGCAAAGGAAGCAGTAGTTCATCAAGTCAACAATTCATGTCTCTTAGTTAATCCTAATTCTTTTGAAGTTTTAAATGACTCCTCTCTTGTTACACATAAGGATAATGTCAATGAAGCATGCACATCTTTACCAACTATAAATCTTTCCATGCATTCATCTGAATCTGGTCCAAAAGTTGTTTCAGATGTTAATGATTCTGATCATTCTGCTACTTTCTTAGTAGCTGAAGCACTATCATACCTATCTTCCAATTCTACTTCAGCTACTTGTTCTGTATCTTCTGTATCTGCAAATAAAGTTGTCTCATCTGTTACACCTTGTACTTCAAGTTCTACCTCAGCTTCTTGTTCTTCTCTTTTTAGTTCAAAATCTCCTATTCCTAATCCTTCCTCACCTTATTTGCATTTGTCTCCACCAAATCATATTTTGTTACCTCCACCTTCTGTATCTAATGAGTGTTCTGATGTCATATCAAATTCTGGCAAAAATATTGATGTCAAAAATATTGAAGTCAACACTGATGATCTCAACAAAGGTAAAAACTATAAACCTCATGAAGTCGTACCTTTATCCTCATCAAAAAATAACTCCCATCATAGACATACTAGGAAAAATCCTTCACCATTGATTCCTTCACTCCCTCTTAAATGAATAATATTGCTTTTTGGAATATAAGAGGGGCTAATTTATCATCTAAGCAATTTGAGATCAAAAATCTTATTCAGGATAAGAATATAGAATTAATGTGTGTATCTGAAACTAAGCTTGATATACAACCTTCTATCAATGCTATGCGGTTGATTGCTCCATCCTGGTTATATGATCATAATTTTCTTGAAGCTAATTATGGCAGATTGCTCACTTTATGGAATCCTAAGTTTTTCAAACTTTCCAGGATAAATGCTTCTGATCAATATATTCATTATCTTTGTATTCATTTGCCATCCAATGTTTCTTTTCATCTTACCTCTGTTTATGCCCATAACTTTGTATCTTTAAGACAGGTGTTTCTGGATTTTCTTCCATCTTTAAATTCATCTTCCACTCCTTGGCTAATTGGAGGTGATTTCAATTGTATGTTTGCTAGCAATCAGAAATGTGGTGGTTGTCCACTATCTCTAAAGGATATCTCTCCATTAAATAGTGCCCTAATTCATTCAAATCTTATCCCAGCTAAATATATTGGTTCAGATTTTACTTGGTCTAATAGTAATAGGAGTGGAAATTCTACATTATGTAAGCTTGATCATATTTTCTTAAACATTCCTTTTCTTCATCTCTGGCCAAAATCTTTTTATCATATCTTACAACCTTCTTTATCTGATCATTGTCCATTATTATTTCATTGTGGAGATGATAATTATCGTGGTGGGAGGAATTCTTTTAATTTTTTTAATTTTTGGACTAAACAACTTGATTATCATGTTATTTTAAAGCAGGTGTGGAATATGCAATATGGCAAGGATCCTCTTACAAACATTATTCTCAAAATGAAGGCTCTAAAATTTCATCTTAAGAAGTGGTCTGCTGTTAACTTTGGTAAGGATTCTAAACAATCTACTCAGATTAGAAATGAGCTCTTTAAAATCCAAGTTTTGCTGGGTGATAGACCTTTTGATGCTTCTTTACTTCATATTGAACTGCAATTAAAGAATGCTCTGGATCAAGTTATACAAAAAGAAGTTTCTTCAATCAGACAGAAAATCCACTTGAGAATGGAAAGAGAGGCTGATAGGAACACAAAGTACTACCATAATTTTCTAAAAGTAAAAGGAAATAATGAATGCATTTTTCAGATAAAGGATATGTTTGGAAACATGGTGAATACTTTTGATGGAATAAATGAGGCTTTTGTTCAGTATTTCAAATCTATTTTAGCTCCATCCAACTTATTCATTCCTAATATCAATTCTCTAAATGACATTAACCTTCCTACCATTTCTGCCTCTCAGTTAAATACATTGATTAGTGTAATATCAGGGGATGAAATAGAATCTGCAGTTTTTAGTTTAGATGGTGATAGTTGTGGTGGACCAGATGGTTTTAATGCTCACTTTATTCAGCAGAGTTGGAAGATAATTGGATCAGATATTGTTAGGGCCATTCAACATTTTTTTCTTCATAATAAACTCCCTGTTGGTCTTGCTGCAACTGCTATTACCCTAATTCCCAAAATTAGTAATCCATCTTCAGTTGCTGATTTTAGGCCTATTTCTTGTTGTAATATCATTTACAAAATTATTTCAAAGGTTTTGGCTAATAGATTGCAAATAGTCTTACCATCTATCATCACAAACAATCAAGCTGCGTATATTACTGGTAGATCAATAAGTGATAATATCCTCTTGACCCAAGAATTGTTGAATGGATATGAGAGGACAAATATTTCTCCAAGGTGCATGTTAAAACTAGACATTAAAAAGGCATTTGATTCCATTGCTTGGCCTTCTATTTTAGCTATAATGTCTTGAATGAACTTCCCAAAACCTTTTTTAGCTTGGATCTTCACATGTATATCTTCACCTATGTTTTCTATTTCGAGAGAGGGTGGATTGCATGGTTATTTTAGAGGTAATCAAGGTGTTAGACAAGGTGATCCAATCTCAGCTTATTTGTTCATAATAGTTATGGAGCTTCTGAATTCTATAATGAAGGATCTTGTAGTTAAAAACAATTTTCAGCTTCATCCCAAATGCAGGAATCCAATTATCACTCATCTTCTTTTTGCGGATGATCTTATAATCTTTACAAAGCCCACTTATCATAATATTCAATGTGTTACTTCATCTCTAAAAATTTTCCATTCTATCACTGGCTTACAAATAAATCTCCATAAATCGAATATCAAGGTTGCTGGGTTAAATTCTTTACAAAAGAATGATATCATAAAATTTTCAGGTCTTCAAGAATTATCTAAGAACTCTTACTATTTGGGTTTACCTATCTTAAGTTCTAGAATTACTAAACAAAATTGCTTGCCACTTTTTGAGAAGATTATTGAAAGACTTAGAGTATGGCCTATTGATAAGCTATCACAAGCTGGAAGGCTTACTATCATCCAATCCATTGCTGTGGCTATAACCAATTATTGGACAAGACATTACATACTGCCTGTGAAGTTGATTAACATGATTTCTAGTGCTCTTAACAAATTCCTTTGGCATGGTGATCCTTTTTCTAGAAAACTCATCCCAATTTCTTTTTATAAGCTGTTTGAATGTAAGAAGAATGGTGGTCTTGGTATAACTAATATTTTTCTTTGGAACAAGGCAGCCATGTCAGTATACTTCAATAAGATCTTTGAAGATGATAGAAATTTATGGTCACAATGGGTAAATCAAAATTTGATTGGGAAGAAGAATTTTTGGACTATGCAAATTCCTCAAAACTGCAGTTGGAGTTGGAGAAGTATCCTTAAGCTTAGGGAAATTTTTATCCCTCTCTTACAATGTAACTATGCCTTAATTAAAGGTTTATCTTTCTGGCATTCTCCATGGGCAAGACAAGGTTTGATTTTAAGCTCTGTTGTTGATTATAATCTGAGAAGGAATTCTGGTATTTCAGATTTGGCAATTGTTGATGACTTTATACAGGGTGATAGTATTGTCTTACCTTATTCCAGTTCCTCTCAACTCAAAAATTTATGGAATGTTATTAGTTGTAATCCCATAAAGAATAATGGAAATGTTTTGATTTGGTCAGATAAGGGTGAGCTTCATTCTATTAGGCATGTGTATAAATCTCTCTGTGGAATTGGTTCATTATTTCCGTGGCATTCAAGAATTTGGAATTTAGGTGGAAGTGCTAAAGAAAATTTAATGTTGTGGAAAGTGATGGCTAATGCTTTAAACACTAAAGATAAGCTTTGTAGAATAGGTATTATTTCAGAGGATATTTGTGTTTTCTGCAGATCAGATTCTGAAACAAATACACACTTGTTTTTTGAATGCACTTTTGTGTATCAGATTTGGTATAGGCTTTTGTCAAATGGTGGATTTTATAAGCCTTCACCAGTTAGTGCTATTGAGTGGTTTAATGTGTTTAAAGCAACTAGATGGAAAACTAGAATGACTAAACTGCTTCTTAAGCTATTGAAGAGGTTGATATATGCAGTTTGGACAGAAAGAAATAATAGAGTGTTTGGTATTGCTATTAAAAATTCTTCACAACTCTACAATTTAATTCATGGAAGTATTCTTAGAGATTTGAAAATAGACTGTAACTGAATCATAAGTCTTAGAAGATCTGCAGATGATAGTATTATAAGTTTGGTTAATATGATGAGCTTGGATACTCGGTTTTTTAATATACTGTCATCACTTGAAGTGTAAAGTTTCTATTAATGCTGGCATGAGAGCAACTGGATAGCATGTTCGAGACTTGAAGCTGTTTAAGAGATTGTTGTTTAACTTGTTTGTTTCAGTACACTTTGAGCTAGTTGTCTTTTTGTATTTTTTTGCTCTGTATTATTGGTTTTGACTGTTGTCAAGTGTAGGGTTGTAACTGTCCTGATGTGACTTGTGGTTTTGTAATTCTTTGTTGTAATATTGATTAAGTCAATAAAATGAGCTTAATGCTCTTTGCTTTTCAAAAAAAAACAGATAATGGTGTCAGATGTCACAGGTGAACAGATACAGATGATGACATATATATAACAGTGTAAATAACTAGCATCAGCATATTTCAATTGTCGTTTCAATTGAAATCAAATTTAATAAATAAAAGAACATTAATCGTGAGTGATTGCTCACCTTTCGAGGCTAGAGAATACAGAAGGTGACACGGATATGCACATTGAAATTGAATTGCAAATCCAAGCAAAGCAAAATCGGGACGAATTCAACGATCAAAGCCGATTGGCACGAATTGACGATCAAGGCTGATAAATAGGAATCGAGGAAACAAATTAGACTAGATTGATGAAGACCAATGGTATAGGTAAACATATAAGTTTTCTTCGTATATATATCTAACCTATAAAATAAAACCATTGAGACAAACTACATGCGACCAATATGTGAACCAATACCTTATATATATAACAAATTGCGGTTCAAATTTTTTATATATATTAAAGTATAGCATCCAATCGAAAATTACTATACCATGTATGGGAATAGAGCTTAGGTACTACCATGAACTACTTAATACAAAATTTAAATTTGAAGTCCATATATGACCCAAAATTAAAATAGCTGTATGTGTACAGCTGGAGACCAATAAATAAAACAAATACGCTATGCAGACAATGGTATGTACATGCAGAACATAACAAACAAAATATCCATATTATATACACGTGTATAAAATTTTAACACAACCCGATGTATGAAATCAAAGTTACAGCCTTTTTTTCAAGTGGAACCCTACTGTAAACTGATATATATATATTTTTGAAATGAAATTAAGGTTTATATAAACTTTATAACATAATATACTTAGATCTAGACAAATGCAGCAGCTAGTAATATAGGCTAAGATATTCAAATCTAATATATTGTAATCAAAAGCAATACTTATATATATATACATAACCTTTAAAACCAATAGCAAAACAATACTGCAAACGCATTATAATATATGTATAAACTTTCATATAAAGCACTTACATAAAACGCCTATACAGCTGACATATATGCATTACTTATGTATAAATCTATTTATTCACTTTTGAAATCAGAGACACAAACAAAAGTTATAAACAAAACCTATCTACGAACAAACAGTAAGATTATTATAAATATTTACACGTTTTTTATATGAAACATAAAAGGTCCTGTACTGTTCCTATATCATATTTTGTAATAAAAAAACAGTTACAAAATCTAACCTAGTTAAACTAAATCATTTAACATATTATATTCAATATATAGCTTACCCTTATTATAATTAATCCATCTATATAATATACGTCAACAACTAATATAGGCCCTATACATGAGATAACATATATATGAGATATAATTCATAAGAGTTTGAAATCATATATAATACCTACATAAGCTTAACAGATTTCGCATATGAACTCAATGCAACTGAATATACATATAAGATTCTGGTAACCAAAATAAAAAAAAATCAATATATTATACTACTATACTCTCAAAGCTAACATAAACAGTATAAATAAATATCAATCATCTCATGTGCAGACAACTTCACAAGTATAAAACTAACACCTAAATACATGATAGTTTAACCCATATATACAAAAAAATGATAACATAATTAATATATATATATATACTCTTATCCAAAATATAAGACATGAGAGAGGGGCGAAGGCGAAGGGCAGCACATGGCCCATGGCCAGCGGAGGCGGACAGGCGGGTGAACGGATTGGAGGAACTATCATGTGAGTATGGTAGGCGGATCGGATGCGGAGGCCAAGGGAAAAGAGGTGGAGGTTGGGTGGTCGCGGCAGAGAGAAGCTCGGCCAAGTGAAGCAAAGGCGAAGGCTGCTAGGTGCGGAAGATTTCTCGGCACAAGATTGGAGCACGACTTTGATGGTGATTTTTTTTACTTGGCCGCCACAAAAGAAAAGAAAAGAAAAGGAAGAATAGAAAATGAGTGAACAGATTAATATATAAATGGACCAGGTAGGGGAAAAGAAATGGGAAAGATTTAGAGAAGAAGAATGTTAACAGAGGAAAGAATTATAAATAGACTAGAATTAGAGTGAAGTAACTTATATTTTGAAGGAGACAGAAGGAGATAGGGAGCCCTCGGAAAACGAAAGTGACAGAAGTGAAAATAGGAAAGCAAAGGTGATATAATTAATGGTAATGACCATACGTTGCTTCAGGGAAATAATTATAGCAATAAATTTCGTTCTGGGCAACACGTTTGAATTTTGAACTGAAGGAAAGTGTAAAGTCGCAAATTCGCGGTACCGTTACAACGAACAATTTAGTGTTTCCGTCGCGTAACGGATATCAAAATACAGAAATAAATATACCGTTGAGATCAGCATGGTGAGACGATCAAAACGGTATACAGATATTAGCGGTACGATTGAGTTATAAAAATTCGAATTTTCTACTAGCGGAAAGTACAACAAAAACGCAGAAAAATAAGATCGACGGAGCTAAAGAAGTCTGAATTTGGAAAAACAAAAACTGAGGTCTTGCTCAGAAGATGATTTAGAATTTTTCTATATAAAAATATTTAGGTTTCGAAAATATTTTATTTTCATCAATTTCTAACTGATTAAATTGAAAAAAAATTACACACGAAATAACTTTCATATTTTTGGATGAAAATTTACCAGTTGCTATGTTTAACTAGACGTGTTTCAAATATTAAATTTTTATTTCAATATTTTATTTTTAAAATCCCACATTTTCAATTAATAACGTTATTAAAACCAGTTAAATTTACGGGTCGTTACACTCTCCCCTACTCAAAACTTTTCGTCCCCGAAAAGGAAGGAGGTAGGAGAATAGAAACAACCAGAAGAAAATAGGCTTGAATTACAAAATAAACAATTAATTTAAACCATATAAATTTCAATTTAAATTAATTTATATTTAACAATTGACTTTAAACTCAAGGAATTTCATTGACTTGGTTTATTTTCAATTTATCATTGTTTGTTACAAAATTTATTTCAACACAATTCTATTTATTAATCCGTTTATTATTCAACTAACCTAGTATTCTATTTATCTCCATTAACCATTTTATAATTACTCTTTAAGTGTATAACATTTTATACGCACTCAAATTTTATTTATAAAGACAATTTATATTGTATACTATCCAATTACATAGTTAGCTTTTTGGGCAATTTAGGTAAGTTATATTGAATGCAATTGAGTATTATACAAGTGAATTTCTAATTCAATTCTCTCAAGTTTAAATATTAATTCAAAATTTTGGTTTCATTTATAATTGAAATCATCTTTTACATAAATTCAAGAATTAGATTTCCGATTCACTTCAAACCATTTAGAGATAATTATGTATATACTATATATATCAAATCAAATTAAATTTAAAATAATATACCTATATATATAATCAAATCATACTTAAGAAATTTAAATCGATTTAATTTCCAAAACAAAACTGTAGCAAAGCTACGAATTGGTCTCTCCACTTCGAAACTTGAAAATGAATGTCGATGATGCGGCCGCCATCACCGAAGTTATTTTCCAGTGACAAAGAGAAGAGCACCGATTTAAACATTTAAATTCTTCGAAATGATTTCCATTGAAAATATTTTAAATACTATACACTTTAAAACTTTCAAATCAAAGTTTGAAATCACCAGAAATTAAATTGTCAAATTCTTTATTTAAATTCCTTTCAAATTCCAAATCAAATTATAACCAAGTTTAATAAATTCATTTATTTATATTATGCAATAATCAATGGTTTACAAAACAATAAGTAAAAATCAAATATTATCATTTTGTAAACCAATTCACTTAACAATTATCTTTAGAAAATTTACTCATATATAATCACGCAAAATTTTATTTCAATTTCAAAATTTGAAAACAATATTGTGTCAGTTTGCTCTGTTTAAGTGTTTTGGAAATCCTATCGATAGCGTTGATCAAACGAATCGATCAAAAACCCAAATCATCATCAACAACTCAAACAACACAATATATAAAACATTTTTAACATTAATTTACAAATACACTTCCTCGCTCAACGATACAATAATGGATTTCAAGGCAAGGATAGAGATTCAAATTTGATAGACTCAAATCAAAGAGAATTTCGATTCGAAGAAAGGTTTGAAACAAAGATGAGATAATTAAATAACAAAATAGGAAGATGGATAAGTTTATATAAATCGCGGGCAAACTTAACCAGGTCGACCGTGACTTCAAGAATAAGATTGATGCAGAATTTCGAGGCAAATCTACATTCGATCTCAAGAAATAGAATTCAGGTATAGCGGGAGATAGATAGCATTGTAAACCGAGGATACAGAAATCTCCGGTAAATCAATGCCTATTGTAAAGGAGTTTCACCCATTTACAAAATTTCGAAGATTGGCGAGACCGCCGATTCATTATAAAGGTCATTCAAAGTGGAGTAATGGGATATTCCAGAATTAGAAGACAAATAGTGAGGGACACGAATGGATTTTGGAACCGCAGGGAACGTTCCAAAATTTAAAGGAATCGAGTCAAAAGGAAGAGATTCAAACTCAAATGAAAGTGATTCTGTAGATACATTTACCCTATATGCTAAATTTTGCCTAGAGCTACCAAAGCTCTGATACCAACTGTAATGACCCACTATTTTGGACCATTCAAATCGACAATAAATCCACACATGTCCGACTTGAATAATTCAAAATAATAGATTGTTAATTTAAATTGGCAAAACTCAACATATACAGTAAATAAAATAATCACAAATCACAGACACAGCGTAATATAACTATAATGCAACGGAAACAAAAGAATAGTAGTTCATGAAGGTACTATATATATATAACAGAGTTAAACAAGATACAACAGAAGTCTCGAATACAATAGTCAAATACAAGATCAGAATACATCAATGGAATCAACTTAACATCTGAAAGCTGGATAGATAGCTGGATCTCCAAGAGAAGCTCCAACTCCAAAGGTGAGTCTCGAATACTGGTACACTCAGTCTGACCCGAGCGTAAAAGAAAACACAAAACACTCGAGTCAGGATTAACATTCTTATATCAATAAATCCAACTCAAGTGAAATAACGACTGAAATACAAGTAACTCAAAGGATGTTTGGGATAACCATCCTCTAAGGATCCGTTAAACTATCTACTATGTAGTAGTGTACGCTAAGTAGATAATGTCTATCAGTAATATAAAGTATCAAAATAGCGTTAAGGCATTACCATTATCCCCCTTAACACATTTTATATAAGCGTCATAGTCTATACAGCACTGTAAACTCCACCGTAAACTAGTGGGCTATCAGGGAGTACTCCATAGGTATAACACAAAACAAATCGTAGTGGTCGCGTATAGGGATACAAGTATGACAAGGCACATAAGGCAATACCCAATGTAGTGAAACTACCGTTTACTTGATCCGGACTGGTGAGAACGCATCGCCGCAACGATCGCAACACGCGAAACAACACTCCCAAATCAAGGGTGTGCACCAATCAAAAACAAGTAATGAGTAGTTTACGAAGAAGTATGTCCGCTAGAGGTAGCTAACCTCACTGGCCCGGCACGGCTCCTATTTAAGTCATTTCCAATTTGACACAAGTGTCAAGGCTATCCATTATCGTTCTCTTTCTTCAAATCCAGCAAAGTCATCATTCCAACCACTTCATTATGGACCACACTCCGCGTATAATAGTTATTAAAGTAGTTTTTAGTTTGGACAAAGAGTATGTCCCTAACCGATCCCGGACTCTTCAATAACCACGCAATTATTACACCGATTGGTCATTAATAAACTTTCAAAATAGTGTATATTTCAAAACCGAAATATCATTGCCGTTTCAAAACCATATCCATACGATATCATTTTCACTTCAAATAAATCCATTTCCAAAATCATATCACTTTCCAAAGTTATATCGCTTTCGAAATCATAAGTCTTTAAAAATCAAAACACTTTGGGGATTAAAACCTTGAAATTCATAACACTTTGAAACTATAGTTTGAAATCATAACATTTTCGAATTCATAACACTTTCCACTTAAACAGTTTAGATATTAAAATTAGTGTATATAATAAAATAGTTTATAAAATAAAAATAGTTTATATAAAATAGTTATAAGTTAAAATAGTTTATAATAAAATAATTTATATTAAAAATGATTTATATTAAAATAGTTTATATTAAAATAATTTATAAGTAAAATATCCATAGTTTTAAATATAACTTAAAATTACATTATAAAATAAAATAGTTTCCTCGACTTTCACAAATCGATTCAAATCAATTCAAATTCCAAATTCAAATTTAATCAAATCTAAATCATCAATTTCAATTCCCATTTCAAATAAACATTTTGAAGTTATATCGATTTCAAATACCGATTTGAACCACAATAAACCATTTCAATTTCAAAATATTTCAAAGCTTCAAATATTCCACATTTCAAAACTAAATTCGAGAATTGTCTATATATCAAATTCACTTCACTATTATTCAGTTTTGAAATATTTACTTAATCATTTCAGTATCCTTTAAATAAACCTCGATTTATAAATTTAAATAAACAAAATGTCCCATTTAAATTTATATAAATTTGAAATATTCATTTAAGTCACTTTTAATCAAATTCAAGTTATAAAATCATATCTTTAAAATTTCAAATTTAATAAATTTCAAATCAACTTATTTAAGTAAAATTCTTAAATAAAAACAAAATTTCAAATCAATTTCAAATCATTATAAATTCTATATTTGAAATATAGATATTAAATAAATACTTATATATCAACTTTATTAAATCAACTTTAATAAATCTTTAAAATCAATATTTATTAAAACCATATATTTTCTATTCAAAACCATAGAAATCAATTTCAAAATATTTATATATATAGACCAACGGTGTTTGTATAAAATTTTCTACCCTATGGTCGAGTGATACGGATATTTATCATTTCAATCCGTAATTTAAATTATATACGGGTATATCTTTCAACCCGTAATCCCAAATTCAATTCAATTGAAATCGCTTGGGTTTATCATTTCAACCCATAACGATTTTCCCCTATTCTACAGATCGTTCGGGTATGTATCATTTCAACCCATAGTGAATTCTATATTAACAGGGAACTTGCAGAGTGATAACAGATATGATAATAATATAACAACAGTAACATGCATATATCATCAGTGATAAATAACAGATAATGGTGCCAGATGTCACAGGTGAACAGATACAGATAATGGCATATATATATATATATCAATATTAATAACAGATAATGGTGTCAGATGTCATAGGTGAACAGATACAGATGATGGCATATATATAACAGTGTAAATAACTAACATCAGCATATTTCAATTGTCGTTTCAATTGAAATCAAATTTAATAAATAAAAGAAAATTAATCATGAGTGATTGCTCACCTTTCGAGGCTAGAGAATACGGAAGGTGACACGGATACACACTTTGAAATTGAATTGCAAATCCAAGCAAAGCAAAATCGGCACGAATTCAACGATCAAAGCCGATTGGCACGAATTGACGATCAAGGATGATAAATAGGAATCGAGGAAACAAATTAGACTAGATTGATGAAGACCAATGGTATAGGTAAACATATAAGTTTTCTTCATATATATATCTAACCTATAAAATAAAACCAATGAGACAAACTACATGCGACCAATATGTGAACCAATACCTTATATATATAACAAATTGCGGTTCAAATTTTTTTATATATTAAAATATAGCATCCAATCGAAATTACTATACCATATATAGGAATAGAGCTTAGATACTACCATGAACTACTTAATACAAAAATTAAATTTGAAGTCCATATATGACCCGGAATTAAAATAGTTGTATGTGTATAGCTGGAGATCAATAAATAAAACAAATACGCTATGTAGACAATGGTATGTACATGCAGAACATAACAAACAAAATATCCATATTATATACACGTGTATAAAATTTTAACACAACCCGATGTATGAAATCAAAGTTATAGCCTTTTTTTCCAAGTGGAACCCAACTGTAAACTGATATATATATATATATATATATATATTTGAAATCAAATTAAGGTTTATATAAACTTTATAACATATTATACTTAGATCTAGACAAATGCAGCAGCTAGTAATATAGGCAAAGATATTCAAATCTAATATATTGTAATCAAAAGCAATACTTATATATATATAACCTTTAAAACTAATAGCAAAACAATATTGCAAACGCATTATAATATATGTATAAACTGACATATAAAGCACTTACATAAAACGCCTATACAGCTGACATATATGCATTACTTATGTATAAATCTATTTATTCACTTTTGAAATCAGAGACACAAACAAAAGTTATAAACGAAACCTATCTACGAACAAACAGTAAGATTATTATAAATATTTACACGTTTTCTATATGAAACATAAAAGGTCCTGTACTGTTCCTATATCATATTTGTAATAAAAAAAACAGTTACAAAATCTAACCTAGTTAAACTAAATCATTTAACATATTATATTCAATATATAGCTTGCCCATATTATAATTAATCCATCTATATAATATATGTCAACAACTAATATAGGCCATATACATGAGATAACATATATATGAGACATAATTCATAAGAGTTTGAAATCATATATAATACCTACATAAGCTTAACAGATTTCGCATATAAACTACATGCAACTGAATATACATATAAGATTCTGGTAACCAAAATAAAAAAAAATCAATATATTATACTACTATACTCTCAAAGCTAACATAAACAGTATAAATAAATATCAATCATCTCATGTGCAGACAACATCACAAGTATAAAACTAACACCTAAATACACGATAGTTTAACCCATATATACAAAAAAAATGATAACATAATTAATATATATATACTCTTACCCAAAATATAAGACAGGAGAGAGGGGCGAAATCGAAGTGTTGGCGAATGGCAGCACATGGCCCATGGCCAGCGGAGGCGGACAGGCGGGTGAACGGATCGGAAGAACTATCGTGTGAGTATGGTAGGCGGATCGGATGCGGAAGCCGAGGGAAAAGAGGCGGAGGTTGGGTGGTTGCGGCAGAGAGAAGCTCGGCCAAGTGAAGCAAAGGCGAAGGCTGCTGGGTGCGGAAGATTTCTCGGCACAAGATAGGAGCACGGGTTTGATGGTGATTTTTTTACTTGGCCGCCACAAAAGAAAAGAAAAGGAAAGGAAGAATAGAAAATGAGTGAACATATTAATATATAAATGGACTGGTTAGGGGAAAAGAAATGGGAAAGATTTAGAGAAGAAGAATGTGAGCAGAGGAAAGAATTATAAATAGACTAGAATTAGAGTGAAGTAACTTATATTTTGAAGGAGACAGAAGGAGACAGGGAGCCCTTGGAAAACGAAAGCGACAGATGTGAAAATGGGAAAGCAAAGGTGATATAATTAGTGGTAATGACCATACGTTGCTTCAGAGAAATAATTATAGCAATAAATTTCGTTCGGGCAACACGTTTGAATTTTGAACTGATGGAAAGTGTAAAGTCGCAAATTCGCGGTACCGTTACAATGAACAATTTAGTGTTTCTGTCGCGTAACGGATCTCAAAATACAGAAATAAATATACTGTTGAGATCAGCGCGGCGAGACGATCAAAACGGTATACAGATATTAGCGGTACGATTGAGTTATAAAAATTCGAATTTTCTACTAGCGGAAAGTACAGCAAAAAACGCAAAAAAATAAGAATGACGGAGCTAAAGAAGTCCGAATTTGGAAAAACGAAAACTGACATCTTGCTCAGAAGATGATTTAGAATTTTTCTATAAAAAAGTATTTAGGTTTCGAAAATATTTTATTTTCATCAATTTCTAACTGATTAAATTGAAATAACATTACACACGAAATAACTTTCATATCTTATATAAAAATATATATACGACATAAATAAACACTTATAGAATTGATTTATAACTCACAACTCATACACGTTTTTTTTGAAGAATCAAACTCTATATATAAACTGTTACAAAATAAAGATATACATATATCTAACAATAAAACTAATATATATAAGCAACTTGACATATTTATCTTATAACACACAAACTTAAAACAGAGTAAGATGAAAAACTTCAGCAACAAATATATATAGTTTTTAATTACTTACAACAGATTATAAAATATAATTAAGCATATATATAAACTACCCTACAAAATATAATATATATAATATTTAAATTTCATTTGGCTGAAGGTAGACAGCATGGTTCTTATACAACCTTAATACCGTTAAAATACCTTAGATATTCTATACGTACTAATATATATAAATAATAAGCCGTGTACTACTATATAAAATGAAACGAATATACTGACTGTATATAAAAAAAAATATAAACTAGACTCATATAACTTAATATATATATTACAAACATATAAGAACAACAAAAGCAAAACTTACATATTATAAAGTAAGGTAAAGTATCAGGTAACTAAATTTTGCATACTTTATAATATATATATATACTAATATATAAGGTCCCACTTCTAACTACAAATAATTTATATATACTCAACCTGATCAAATGTATATAACTAATAAATATATATAAAACAACTTATACGACCAGATTTCAAAATAGATAACTTTGTATATATTATTATACATATATTAGACTTATATTAATACTGTATACAAATACGAAATAGTAACAGAGATTGTAAGCAATATATATACATTTTCGAACTATCACAGCCATTAACCATATATATAAATACCTCAGCAAAAGAAGGCTCGAGCAAGAGGCGGAGGGTGCTGGCAAGATGAGGCGATTGGCTTGGGGAAAGAGGGAGGCTGAGCATGGGAAGGAGGAAGGTCGGCTTGTGCGTGGAGTAGGAAGACAAGGCTGGGCTGGGCTCGCGTAGTGGCAAAGGTGTGAGATCTGGCATGATGGGCTGAGCAGCTTGGATAAGCGGAAAGGCAGTGGTGGAGACGCTCCGAGAGAGGATGACATGCCGAAGGCTATGGTGGTTGCTGCCAGAGCTCGCGTGTGCTGCTGCCATGGGGTCACAGCATGCAGGTAGATGATGCTCGGTTTGTTCGACTTATCTCGAGCAAGCCTGGTCAGGAAAAATGGAGGTCGAAGGGGAAGTGGAGGTATGGTGAGGAGAGTGTGTGGCGGAGGAATTGATGGTGTACGAAGGAGGAATGGCCGAAGTTGAAGGCCGAGGTTGGTGGAGGCTTGCGCTGCTTAGTGGAAGACATGTTTTTTTCTCTTTTTTTGTGTACGACAGGCAAAAAGAAAAATGGAAGGAGGAAAGTATGAGTGATGTGCTGTAGTGGGAAAGAGGAATAAGATCTGAAGCCAAAGAATGGAGGAAAGAAAGTGATGACGGAGAATGAAACGAAGGGACATAACAAATATATTTGAACCAGTAATAATAAATGTTATAGGGAATAGAAAAGGCCAGCAACTGAGATAATTATTGTTGATGTATGCTGGGTTTATACGGAGGAAAGGTGAATGGTCACATAATAAAATTCAAATTGTCGAACCGATACAAAAACATTCCGAACTTCAAAACACAAAATTGAATATACCATATAGATCAGTGCGACGAGACGATCAAAACGGTATAAAGATATCAGTGGTACGATTATCCGATCAAAGGTCGATACGGACACTGATATACGTTGCTATTCTGTATGGAAAAATCCAAACGGAGCTAGAAACATCCAAAATTTGTGAAACGAATTATGCAGTCTTATACAGAGTGTTCTAAATAAATTTTCTCATGTTGATATATTTAGGTTTCGGAACACTTTTAAATTCAACTGTTATTGACTGATTTAAATTAAAATAGAATTCCACAACAAAATAAACTTTCATATAATCTGATGAAAATTTACCAGTAGCTATGTTTAATTAGACGCATTCCAAATATTATATTTTTATTTCAAAATATTTTTATTTAAAATTTCATAAAATTTCAATTAATTAAATAAATAAAACCACTAAAATTTTTGGGTCGTTACATGGTTATCGAGGTTCCCTATGATATTGGAAAATCCAATTCCAATACGAGCTTTACAGTTTTGATTGTATTCCCAAAATAGCTGTAATGCTTTGCAAACAGTTCATCTACCCCTTTTGCTATCATATATTCCATCCGGTATATTCCGTTTGACCTAGTTTGGATACATTCCCTTAGACTTAGTCCGGGTATTGATACTTTATTTGAATAAGTTTATTTGAAAGATGTTTTCCAAAAGAATGTCATTAAAGATAATATCAAATTATTTTGGAAATAAAAGTGTTTTGGTTATCATAGGGTAAAAACCCGTCCGTATTTATGTGTGGACGTGGTCTTATGAGATACTCTTCTTTTCAAAAGTTCTGATAACATCCTCATTTAAAATTTCGAGTATCTCACGCTGGTTTATCAAGCCTGATCTG
This sequence comes from Allium fistulosum, assembly GCA_030737815.1. Classification (NCBI taxonomy): domain Eukaryota; kingdom Viridiplantae; phylum Streptophyta; class Magnoliopsida; order Asparagales; family Amaryllidaceae; genus Allium; species Allium fistulosum. Next base: position 1,239,125,929 of record CM060903.1, on the reverse strand, counting down.
GGTATTTTTAATACTCGGGTCAGATCCGAGTAGTTCTAGGATTGACTAAAGACGCTTAGAGTTTCCAGAGGAGAGCTGGAGATCTTCATCATGGTATGGACGTATTCTATTGTCCGCTGCAACTATTGCATATGTGTTGTTGTTTGTCAGCATTTGTAATGGCAGGTGTTATAATTGTCCAGGCTGAATCTAGGTTAGACTCTTTTAAAATTTTCCACTGTAAAGATTATTGTTGAAATAATATATGTTATTCCATTCGTGTGAGATTCTGTTTTTATGTTCCATTCTATCTTTATTTCTCTTTCTACCCTTAATGACCCGCTTGTTCGTGCAATTTGAATTGGACAAGTGTGGTTTATTGTCGATTCAAAGCGTACGAAAAAACGGGTCGTTACATTTTCTATTTTCTTTACACATTTCATAAACTTTCATTTAAGAAAACCAACTTTGAAAACAATTCCATTGACATCAAATTATTATAACTAATTATAACAATTAAATGAACCAATATTATCGCTAAACACCTTATAGTCAAATCGTGAAATAAATCACAAGGTGTTAGCCTACAATTATATTGGAGCATCCGGGCTTTCCTTTCGATTTGTTCCACCCCTTGTCTAAAAGAGAAAACAGTACTGGTTGCTCCATTCCTAATCTTAGTTAGACACCTTGTTTTACCATTTACATCTCACAAGCGGGACAAATGTACTAGTTGTTTCCGCATATTCAGTTTGTTATTACATTCAAGGAAGTGATTTCTATTATATTGTTTAAGTGCTATAATAACCATTTATTTAAACTCTTTCTAAAATAATTATAAAACTTCCAAATCATTTTTCAAAACACTTATTTACTCTTTTAAAAACCCTTTATAAAAGATATGAAAAAGAATGGTTCAGTTTAAAATCATATTTCACAAGTTATTTAAAAGTGCTGCGAAAAGTGTTTTAAAAGCTATATTGATCAAAACGACTTTTCTATCTTTTGGAAATTGAAGTTCCAAATCTACCCACTTAGCTTAATCTTTACATTTAGATTTCCAAATCTAATTATCTTTATGAAAATTATCTATTTGGACTTTATTCCCGAATTCTTATTTCAAAACTTTTGAAATATATATCCTTCAAAAGTTTTGGAATAAGAATTCGGGAATAAAGTTCAAAGATATAATTTTCATAAAGATAATTAGATCTGGAAATCTAAATGTGAAGATTAAGCTAAGTGGGTAGATTTGGAACCTATATAAGGATACTATATGTAACAACTCAGGTTTTCGAACCAATCAAAATCGCCGAAAAACCCGTTCGTTCTAAAACTACGAATGAAAAATACCAACTTAATACACAATATTTGATAAATATTCAACACTATAAAATGTATAGGATACAATTTCAATTTTACAAGTTATCAGAGTAATTAATTTAATCTACTAGGTGTGCTTTAATACATACCAAATACAAATACAAATAAATCTACCGCTGCACAACTCTGATGAGAGAGACAGCAACAGCCATTCCTGCAGACTCAATAAACTTGTCAAATGCAGAATAAAATAATAAGCAGGAAAAATACATCAATACACGATATATGGAAAATAATAAATAGAAAAATGTTATGTTATTATTGGGGCTGCATCACTACCACTTGTGACTACCTATGTACCCCTATCTGATTGGGTACCTAATTAGATACAGGATCAAGCCAACGTAGTTCTCCTACTGCAAATTGGACTCATGAAGCCTACGATGCACAAACAATATGCAATTCTCAAAACTACCCACTTAGGGTTAATGTTTACAATTAGATTTTTCAAATCTAATTACCTTTATGGAAATTATCTCTTTGGAATATATATGTGTATATCTTTTATATTCAAACTAGTACTTTACTTCGGGATCTGAAAACAAATCACCTTTTGAAACGGTACTTATATACAAGCATACAAAACTATATGCTACCTAATCGGGAGGTTTCTAGCCATAACAAGGCAACTGGGTCCCAGCCTGCCAAAAATTAAACATAGATATGTATATTCCTCTACAACGAGAGCGGACAATACTGAGGCTACAAAACATCTGCACCTCCATTACCCACTTTTTAGTTATGGGTTATTCGAATCATCGGTAACATAACAAATCACTTTATATCCCAAAGTGGCAAAATCATTTACACTAATAATTACAAATACTTCCATGCCTCTCTAAAAAAATTCCAAAAGCGTAACAAAGTTATGGAAAAAATAATCGACAAAAAAGTATACCACTTGAGTCAAGTTCAAGCTGGTAAGTTCCATCCATCCACCCAAGGCCATGCCCAACTAGAAGCCATCTCCACCTCTTTTCAACTCAACTTCTAGGATAGTGGAGCTATAGCCGGATTTCAAGAAGTTTTGGGAAATAGTATTGAAGCTATAGTCAAATCCGTAGTGACAACATTAACAAAATTGGTAGGTAGTATGGTTTAGATCTGGAGTTTCTTACCTTAAAGTTTAACGGAGTGGAATCCAAAGTGAGTTATTTTTTCCTTTAAGTTCATTAAAATCATTACTAAGTTGAAGGAACTTTAAGTGTTAAGTGTTGTTTGAAAACCCTTGTTGAATGCTTGTTTACTTTGTTTGCTAAAACAATGGTTTGATTTCCTTGTTTGACTGTGTTTGGTTGGTTAATTAAGTATTTTAAATTTTAGAAGTTAAATACTTAATGGGGTATGTGGAAACAACTAGTACACGTGTTTCGCCTGTGAGATCCAAGGAGACTTGGGCGAGGGACAGAGCATGTCGAAGGGAAAGCCCGGATGCTCCAAAATAAATATCAAACCATTTTAACCTAAGATAAAATAAAAAAGTCTAATAAATATGTGATAGAATGAAGCATTGATTATCATTTATTGTTATGTTTATTTCATTGATTGATTGGTTGAATTAGGCTTGGCCAGTTTATGAGCACTAATGATTATTTATTGATTGTTGACTTTGCTCGACTAGTTTATGAGTAATTAATTATCCATATGCATGGGTCGGGTAGAAAATAATTGTAGGCTAACATCTTGTGATTTATTTCACGTTTTTGGATTTTCAACTTTCAAATCTAGTTAATGAAATCTGATACCACATGTGACGATATAGGCTTTTCAACCATCAACAGTAGATACACCCCACCGTAGCTCACATTGGGACCTCGAATTTGCTTTTACGGCCAGCCTCTCGACTGTAAGCCCAAATGGCAAACCAACCCTTTATCGCTAGGGATCCATAAATCACTCAATAGATAAATAAACACAAAATATTTTATAATAAAGATAAATTATCTATTGAGTGAAAAATGGTTCCTTTGGAATATTTTCCTTTAATAAAAATATTAGGAAATAAATAATTAAAGAGATTATATAAAGATACATCTTTATAAAATGTTTGAACTTAAGATAAAAGTTTTTATGAAAAGTTTTTGGAAGTTAATAAATACATATGTTATATATAGATCATTTCATTACACGAATTTGATCTAAGATTCAAATATGGAACATTGAGGTGTTTACACCGGTCCGAAAACGGATTTATCACTCGACTCTTGACGGGGAACATTGATGAGGGTTTGTGGTTAGGTACTTGAGTTTTCTATCATAGTTGAGAACTATGCAAGGAAAGCAAAGGTTTCTTATTTAGAAGCCTGATTAGAGTCTGCACTAGAGTGTTCGGGGAACGATACTAGTTCGGAAGAAAAGTTGTGAATTCGAATAAGAGATCAAATCATATATTGCATATAGATCGTCTATGTATATCCTATGGAATTAAGATTAAAGATAAATGTTTTAGGAAAACTTTTGTTTTGGGATAATTTCGGGGACAAAATTCTTTTAAAGGGGGAAGTCAGTAACGACCCGTAATTTTACCACTTTAAAATGAAATATTTAATGTATTTAAATATTAAAATATAGAATTTTCAAACTTAAATAATCATGTTTTATATAATAAATAAGAATGGTAAACATATTTTAGAATTGAATAAATATTTTGGACTTTTGCCGTAACATTGACAAAATTGACAAAAGCCGGTTTTCGATAAAATTGAATATACAGTCCAATAGTTGTTTTAAAGGATAAATAATTGCTATGCATGGTTATCGAGGTTCCCTATCATATTGAAAAATCCAATTCCAATACGAGCTTTACGGTTTTGATTGTATTCCTAAAATAGCTGTAATGCTTTGCAAACATTTCAGCTACCCCTTTTGGTATCATATATTTCATCCGGTATATTCTGTTTGACCTAGTCCGGATATATTCCCTTAGACTTAGTCTGGGTATTGATACCTTATTTGAATAATTTTATTTGAAAGATGTTTTCTAAAAGAATGTCATTAAAGATAATATCAAATTATTTTGGAAGTAAAAGTGTTTTGGTTATCATAAGGTAAAAACCCATCTGTATTTATATGTGGGCGTGGTCTTAGGAGATACCCTTCTTTTCAAAGGTTTTGATAACATCATCATTTAAAATTTCGAGTATCTCACGCTAGTTTATCAAGCCTGCTCCGGGTATTTTTAATACTCGAGTCATATCCGAGTAGTTTCAGGATTAGCTGAAGACGCTTGGAGTTTCCAAAGGAGAGCTGGAGATCTTCATCATCGTATGGACGTATTCTATTATCCGCTGCATCTATTGCATATGTTTTGTTGTTTGTCAGCATTTGTGAGGGCAAGTGTTATAACTGTCCAAGCTGAATCTAGGTTAGACTTTGATATATGTTTTAAAATTTTCCACTGTAAAGATTATTGTTGAAATAATATATGTTATTCCATTCGTGTGAGATTCTATTTTTCTATTCCGTTCTATCTTTATTTTTCTTTCTACCCTTAATGATCCGCTTGTTCGTGCAATTTGAGTTGGACATGTGTGGTTTATTGTCAATTCAAAGGGTACGAAAAAATGGGTCGTTAGAACAATTCCATTATGACAAAAATGAGTATGAGCCGGTTTTGGTTAGAGTTAAAAAATTTTTGGACAGGACATTGATTTATTGAGAATGAAATGAATTTGGACTAAGGCCATAAGCTAGCTTATAAGTTAGCTTACTCTTTATTCATTGCTCGTTCCACGTTATTTTTCCACTTTCTCTCTTAATCACTTCCTTAATCACTCTCCTAAGCATAGCTTTAAATTCACTAATTCATACCCAAATAAATTCCTAAAAATCCCAGTAAATCCACTACAATATCCAAATCCCCACAAAACACTTCGAAGTTTGGCTTGAATAGAAGTTTGGATTAGATCTCAAATTTCAAGAGAGCATGATTTGGGTTTTTTGTGATTTAGAGCTTGATTTGGTGAAGAAGAAGGTGAGTAGGATGATTATCTTGCCTTATTTACTTATTGTACTTCATTAATTTGTTTATATGATTTTGAAATATTATGGAGGGATATATAGATTGTCATGCTATGATTTAGGCATGTATTCATGTTATAAACGTGATTATATCATCTCATTATTAATTACAAACCTTAATTACTAATTTTAGAGAAGATAGTAAGCTATGAAATTGATTTGAGGTTAATTGAATGATTTTGTGAGATGTTATGGATTGATTTGAGACTAATTAGGGAATAGAATGATGTACATGTAATAAGTTAGTAATACTATTCGAACTGATTTTAGAAAAGTTGGCAAGCTAATTAAGTGATTTTTAGGCTCTACACTTATTATTAAAGTGATTAGAGGCTTAATGAAGCTTAATTATTATTAACGAATATTATTTAAGTAAATGGATAATTTATAAGTAAGTGAGATATTTTATAAAATAGTATAAAAGAGATATTTATAAAAGAATGAGATTTTATAAAATAGAATAAATGAGATATTTTATAAAATAGAATGAGAATTTATAAAGTAGTATAAATGGGATATTCAATAAAATAGAATGTGATTTTATAAAATAGTATAAAAGAAATATTTTATAAAAGAACGAGATTTTATAAAATAGTATAAATGAGATATTTTATATAAGAATGAGATTTTATAAAATAGTGTAAAAATGATATTTTATAAAAGCATAAGATATTATAAAATAGCATAAAGAAACTATTTTCTAAAATGGTTATAAGATTTTATAAAATAATTATGAGGTGGATACCCAATTTTAAGGAAGAAATGAAGTGTTATAAAGGCTTAAAATGATTAATAAGCTAGTATTGTATTTTATAAATAATGAAATGAGATTTATAAAATAGTAGAAAAGGAGATTGGACTTTTACTGAAAAGGTTTAGTAAATAAAAGTAAGATTTGGTTTAAGTAATAATTGAAATACTTATCTAAATATATGTGTATGTATGCATATCTATATTTGTGTATGAGCATGTTGCGAGATCACATTTGCTTAGCAACTATCATGTGCACTAAGTTACATGAGAGAATATCGAGTCAAGTAATTGCTCCGGTGAAGCTCGAAACATGATTTGTGAAGTGAAGTGTGTTTATGTGTGTTCATAGGTGTGCACAAATAGGTGCATCGATACATGTATGGGCATCACATGAGGCGAGTAGGATGATTAAGTTCATTTTGGCGTGTTTGAAAAGGTTGGGTTGAAATAAATTCCCTGGGAAACTCTATGCGAAAAAAAAAAGTGGGAGTCATATCGAAATCGGTTTTCGAATACATAAGAAACCACTTCCAAATATCAACCAATGTACTCCAGAAGAGGTCTGATGCAATAAAGACACGCTAGAGGAACTAGGCGACTCATCGGGCTAAGCGGCGGAAGAAATGGAGCTCGAATCTATGGGCGTTGTGGCATAGGATGTACCTGCCCAAGCTTACTTCGAGTGCTGGCTATAACTGGTCCATCGATGACTATACCACGGTGCATTGATGGGGTGTAGGCCTAGGTAGTAAGCCCTAGCAGGGAGCAAGATGGTGGGGGGTTTTCTCCCCCATTTTGAATGCGAATTGGCATGAAACTTTGGCGTGACTTCGAAAAGACTTTGGGCTACTTAGGTGTGACATCCCGGAATTTCTGACAATATCAATTTAATAATCTGCATTTAAAATTAAATTGATTTGATGATTTTGTTGATAAATTTGAATTGATTTAATAATTCTTCTTTTAATAAACATTTAAATTGAGAATTTATCTTTTAAAAGCTAAATAAAGTGTTTTCTATTTATAATGTATATAAATTTATATATATTGTAAATAGGTGAGCTTTGTTGTAAATTTAATTAATAAGGCATATTTTATAATTTTAATATTTTTGATAATTTGGAAATTTGATTTAATTTAATATTAAGCTATTAAATAAATAACCATAGGGTTTTAAAATAGTTAAGATAAATGTTTAATTGATTTAATTATATCTTAGCTTAAGTTAAAATTAAATAAAAGGTTTGTTTTAGAATATGTTCAATAAATATGAGATAATAGTTCATTTAACAATAGGAAGTTATAATCTCTTTTATAAATTATTTAAATTTGACAAACTGTTATTTTCAAATAACATTATTAATGTATTGCTTTATATATATAAATATAAATAGATTTTTAAATAGGAATGTTGTTTTCAAATTTAATATGTGGTTATATATGTATATATATAACTTGATTTTAAAATTTGATTTTGAATTTATTTGAATTCAAAAGCCTTGAGATTAAAAGAGTAAATATTTAAAATGTTTAGATTTTAAAGGATAATTGTATAAGTTTTTATATAATTAGCTTTATTTTTATTTCTTAAAATTTATCTATATATATATATATATTAATAAGTAAATGAAGTATTGAATAGTTAAGTTAAAATATAAAAGAGAATAAAAGTAAATACATTACCTAAAATCTAACAATATAGTCTATAAAGATACTCCCATATGTTGGCAAGGCTGTAAGATTTTGAAGGCAGGAATAAGCAAAACATAAGTAAACACTTGACACCATTCTTGAAAATATACGGCTGTAAGACATAGTAAGGAAAATACATGTTCATGTTGTACAGATAAATAGTATAAACTCTTAGACAATTCTGGAAATACATGATGGTAATGCAAGTAGGAATAAAAGTAATGTTCATGTTTGTACAGGTAGTATAGGATAAGTATGTACCTTGAAAGGAAGAAACTTATACACTAAGATATAAGTACATACGAAATGTATAGTAAAGGATGTATTTGTAGACATAAGGACATGAGCATTTAATGTTTGTATCTTTAGTACATTATATATCTCATTTCAGCCCTCTCTATAGAGAAATATCTCTGAAAATTTTGTACCAGGCAATATAAACAATACCCTGTAAAAACATCTTTCTATCTATTTATCAATCTGCTCTAGCTTTTTCCATTTCATTTCGTTACCAAAAAGAAACTTAGCATTTTTTTCATTTTTAAGTTTTCAAAGACATACAAACTAAAGCTTAGTTTCAACTCGAACATTTTTCAACTAAACAAAGCTGCAATCTTGAACAACTTCCTCAAAATTCCAAAGTCCTAAACATTCCAGATTCAAATATTAAAGCTTTCCAGTTTAAAGAAATCGAAGCTAGACAAAGTTTCAAGTTTTCTGGCCTAAAAACAAAAGCAAGCAAATACCATTTCCAGTTTCAAAGTTGCTCTCTGTTTATTTTCCGGTGAGTAACATTTTTATTAAAATAACTTAAGTAGTAATCTGGTTGCATGAAATCTCTGGAACTATCATGTTTGAATGCTTGAATATATTAGTGTTTTTCTCTGTATATGTATGAATGTATGATATGCATGTATGGTTTCATCTGGTTACTCTCTGCTTTTATCTTCCAGTTTCCCAGTTTTGGTTTAAAAGAAATAAAATTCAAATCTTTGATCTTGTCTCTGTTTAACTTAATATGCAAATCAAAACTTGATTGTTTAAATTTAAGCTTTAGTTTAAATTTGTACTTAAGTCAAATAACATTTATTTTTGACTCTGGAAACCAGGTTTATTGATCAAAACTAAAAATAAGTCAAAATATAAACTATCAAGAATCTTTGATTCAAGTATATGAATTAAATGCTTAAAACAAAAATTGATTTTTGAAACTAAAATGGAAGTTTTTAGTAGAGGAAATTGATAGCAAGTCTGGTTTAACCAGAAAATGGTTATGAGGTGATTTCTGGCGATCTAATGGATAGTGGTGGTCGGGGATTCTCCCTGATGATGGAGGAGCAAGCGTAGTTGAGGGGAAAAATGAGTGGTGGTGATGCAAATCACCATGGAAGTAGTGAGGTTGATTTCTTATCTGTAACCCTAGTTTATGATCAAGTATGAATTCGATCATATCTGTCTCTATGGTTGTTCGAGTGTTAAGCGGCTTTGGGGAATGCTAGCGGGGTTCATGACGAGGATGTGGTCGGAGTTTCAGCGTTTACGATGGTCGGAGGATCGAAGGCGAGGTGATTTCAGGGTTTGGGTTGGTGTCGTCCAGTTTGTTCCAGGTTTTGATATGGGAAGCTCAATTTTGATTGTTGGCTGTTGGAAGTGAATTGATGAACGTAGTTGGTTGTAGAGGGGTTTTCCGATGTGAGGAGATCATCGCTGGCGATCGGAGTTGGTGGCATCGATCGTGCACGTGCACGAGCACGTTTTTATCATCTCTGGTAATTTTTGGGGAAGACGAATTTTATCTCGGGTTGTACTCGAGTTTTCTAGTGATTTCCTCGGGGTAGGAAAAGAACGACTCGAAGTATATTTTGTTCGTTCGAGTATGATGGTTCCAGGCTTTTGAGAAAGTAAATCCTGGCAGTTCTGGATTTTTGAATTTAATATAAAATTTGAAATAGAATTTAAAACCAAGTTTGATTTGAAATTTTAATCTGAATTTAAACTGAATTTGAATCTTAGGTTTTGAAAATAAATAATGTATATAATTTTAAATGATGTAAATAAGTTTAAAGGTAAAGTATACTTTAATAATTTGAAAATTTAAAAAGAAATTTAGTTTAAAATCTGTAAAGTGGAATTTAGTGATTGGATTCATTAAATTAATAAGTTAATTAAATAGATTGATAACTGGATTAATTAAGTAATTATGAGTTTTAAACTCGTTAATTAAGTTTTAAGTAAATTAATTAGAAATAATTAAATTGGAGTTAGGATCATTAATTTGAATAAATTAGATTTTAAACTAATGGTTAATGTTAATTAATCAAGAAATTAAAGGTTAATTAAGTTACGGTTAAAAAATTGAATTAATTAAATAATTAGTGGTTAATTAATATTTGGTTAAGGATAAATTAATTTGAAAATTAATAAGGGTTTATCTAAGTTAAATTTCTTAAGAAAAGAAATTTAGGACTGTTAATAGTAATAATGGTCATTAACTCAAGATTTGTTTTATAATTAATCAATATGAAATTCAAATAATTAATTAGATTGATTAATTAAAGAAAATCAATTGTGGAATTGTTTAAGTGTAATTAAAGGAATTAATTACTCAAGATAATTAATTAAATAAATTTGAATTATCTAAGTTGATTAATTGGTATATTTATGTGATTAATTTTAATAATTAATTAGATAAATTAATTAAAGAATTATTGAGTTTATTACTTAATAAAATTATTGAGTTTAATATGATTTGTTTAGATTAATTTATCGAGTTTAATTAATGTAAATAAATCATTGGATTATTTGATGAGTATAATTACTTAAATGTAATTAATGAAGTGAAATTACTTAATGAAATAATTGATAATAATTACTATATGTAATTGATTGAAGATGTTTTGAGTATAATAGTAATTTGGATTAAATTACTTTGTAAAATTAATCAAGGGATTAATTTAGAAAATTAATTAAGGAGTAATTAATTTATTAAGTGAAGTAATTAAGGGTAGTTAATTACTGAATGGGATTAATCAAGAATGATTAATAATTATGGTTAAAGATTAATTACTTAGAGTAATTAATGTAAATGGAATAGTTAATTTAAAATGTATTAGGAATCATTAATTATATGATTAATGATAAATTCAAAGGATTGTTTTAGTAAGATTAATTAATCAATAATAAGTGTTATAAGTAATTAATTAATTGTAATTAATTAAGGATAAATGTAATTAATTATGGTTAATTAATAAATAGAGTAATTAAAGATTAATTACTGTATTTGGTTATAAATAATTAATTTGTGTAATTAATTAAAGAATAATTACTCGAATGTAATTAAAAGATAATTAATCTAGGATGATTAATTAAGATGGAAATCTAGAGAATGATTAATTAATTGATTTGTAATTAATCAATGGTTAAGTAAGCATGATTTATAGAATGAAGTAATTAATTTAATTTACTTTAAATTAATTAGAGAGTTGTAATTAATTTAATTCAATTTAAATTAATTATAAATGGTGTGATTATTAATCATTGCTTATGATGGATGATATTGATTTCCTTGATTGATTGTGATCTCAGATATGAGATGAGTAATATCTATTGTGATATGGATGCTTGTTTTAAGTATGATGATATTGATTATCTGTTTGAGTAGATAATATGGATTATCTGTTTATGATGATGATGTTATTATCCATTGTGATATTGTAATTTATCTATCTCTGTGTATATAGATAATTGAATTAAACTGTTTTAACTTTAAAACAACTTGGCCTTAAAAGATACGGTTTGGATTTCGATGAGACCGGGATTGGGTTTCCGTATACCGGGATTCTAGGTCTGGAGACCCGAATACCTGTAACAACCCGTGATTGCGGTTACCAAATAATAAATTAAAATTGGGATTTTAATTTAATTGGAGCTATTAATGAATTTTTAATGTGGCTAATTTGTTCAAAATTTAGTCATTTTTAATAAATTAATATTTTGGGCTTAAGTGTAAAATAGGGCATTTCAAGGAAATTAATTAGGGAAATTTGTAATTTATATTATTGCAAAATTTTATATGTGTAAAATAGTGCAATATTTGATTTGGGAAATTAATTTGCAATTTATTTGCAAAATGGTGATTTTGGCTAATATTAACTATAAACGGTGTTTTGGAAAAATTAGGGGTTAAAATGTAAAATATTATTGATATAGGATTTTATGAAATGGCTAAAAGTAATTGTTAACATATTTTCATAATTTTCTATGGTTTGAAATGTATTTAGTAATTTGTATGTAGAGTGTACTTAGAGAAAATTGCCTATATATGTATGCACATGAATAATACAAAGTCCTAATGGGTATTAGATCCAATAACCCTAACCATTAGCCTATAAAGTATCTTTTACTCTCCCATTTCAGCCAACACTTCATTTCATAACCACTAAAACCTAATTAGAAAGCTCCAAAACCTAGTCATGGCCTCCTAAGCAAGACTCCAATCTACACCAAATCAAAGAGAGTTAATCCAAACTACTAAAAGAGGTAATAGCAATCACAAAACCCACCTCTAATTCATTCTTTAATTTCTGAAATTATTTTGTAATCCTCTTTTTTTTGTGCATTTAGATTGTGAAACTCTTTGATCTTCTTTTCATTGCTTGGAAAGAGGTAATATATGCTAGCTGAAATTATAATTAGTTTATTGCTGTTAGTAAATTAGGCATATCTCATTCATCTTAAATCGGAATTAAGATTTTCTTGAAGTTCTGGAAAGCTTATTCTGTAGCCTATAACTTTCATGTTTTGAGCTTTGCCTAATTTTGTGGTTTCAATGATCGAAATCACGTTTGTTTGTCGCTGACCTGACAACAAACTACAGGTTTGATAAAATAAAACCCTGAAATTGATTTGGCCATAAGTTACTCGTTTTTGATCCGAATTAGATAATTTTGGATGTTCCGGAAAGCTTAAAACATATGCTACAATTTTTGTTCAGTGGGTTTTCTGTAATATTGCCATTTAGATGACCTGAAATGCGTTCAAAGACAGAAGACCAATTCTGTCTTTAACAAGTTATCTTGAGTTTCAATCTGATATTGTTTTGCATGTATCTCTCTCGTTTCTTATCCAAATCTAATAATTTTGGATGTTCTGTAAAGCTTAGATTTAGAGCTAAAACTTTCTTGTTTTGAGTTTCATGAAATTTCGAAGTTATTTTGGTTAAAATTGTACATTCTTACCACTGTCCCGAGAAAAAAAAAGAAAAATAAAAATAAATAATTTTTTTTTAAACCCTGTTCCAGATTTTTTATCTCCACTTCGGGATGCCGCCACGATCGCATCCGAAGTCGGAATTCGACGTTTTTGGTCTCGTTGGAAAGGTGGAGTTTCGAACTCCATCTCTGTAAAATTTAGGCATCATCGGCATTTTTTGGTACTTCGAATTTCGTGTCGAAGTTGAACTCTTGTCGCTGTTTGTAAACAGTGTGAATCTTGTTCTGGGTCCAACTTTGAGACGTCGCTGCTACTTCGTCTCAACTCGGATTCCAAAAATTCTTTTTGCATCTTATAGTAGGGATGTTGGACTATATGCCTACCAGTTTTCATGTCATTTGGATTCAGTTTGCTGGTCCAAATAAATTGCCGAACTTGGGTTCGCAGTAGTTTTTGAATGGTCAAACACTTAGAATGAAAATCAAATATCCCTTCTGTTTCCAGCTTTTGAGCGCCACTCCGCGATGCCTCCACGTTCGCATCGGAAGTCGGAATTCGACGTTTTTGGTCTCGTTAGAAAGGTGGAGTTTCGAACTCCATATCAGGAAAATTTGGACAACATTGGAGTTCGTTTGGTACATCGAATTTCGTGTCGAAGTTGAACTCTAGTCGCTGTTTGTAAACAGTGTAAATCTTGTTCTGGGTCCAACTTTGAGACGTCGCTGCCACTTCGTCTCAACTCGAAATCCAGAAATTCTTTTTGCATATTAAAGTAGGGATGTTGGACTACATGCCTGCAAATTTTCATGACATTTGGACACAGTTTGCTGGTCCAAATAAATTATCGAACTTGAGTTCACAGCTGTTTTTGAATGGTTACAAACACTTAGAATAGTTTTGATGATTTTCTGGTTTTCGTCGATTTCTTTGAGATTTGTCTCTGGATTTCGTACACGGGCTTTATAAAAATGTTTTAAAAGGATTTTTCACTCCAAAATGGCTTTTGAAAATTATTATATAATATTATTTTAATTATTAAATTAACTACTCCATAATAGGAGACCTTTCAAAAGACCGTTTTAAAAGTGATTTCGAAAATCAATTATAAATCCGTTTTACACCATTATTTTCTATAATAAAAATCTCACACTCACTTTTAGCACGTCGAGCGAAGTGGAAAGGTGCTTAAACGGTTAGAAAATCTCCGGCCTATGGAAACCGTGTGTATTTTCTTTCCGGTTAATCCTCGACCTATTCGATTGATCGTTTTGACCTTTGGGTCTAGTTTACCGATGATATGAGGTAGACTTTTTATTGTTTGGAGTGTGAGCTTGCTATTGGTTAGAAAACCGTTTAGTGCGAACGTGGGGTATGGGACTCATTGTTAACACTTTACGGGTTCCTCTCCAAGAAGTTAGTGACACATTAGCCTCTGGGCGGCCAGTACTAGACCTCTGGGTCACCACGCCTCTGGGCAACCGTCTCTGGACACCTGCTCTATGGAGCAGTTTACTTTTCGGCGTGTGCCTCTGGGCCTTTATCCTTCTGGGAAGGATTTCGCCGTTTCGCGCGTTCCGCATCTGTGCGAGTGATCGATCACAACTTTACAGTACTTGGCAACAACGACTCTGGTCGGTGCACGTGCAAAACTTGTATTATCTGATGATTTTTATATCCATTCGAGTACCGCCATTTGGCATTGGTTCTATGGAACCATACGATGTAAGTGCGATTACCTTATGGATTCACAGTGTCTCTGGACACTGCTTTTCAGTGTTTGATTTCATTGATTTTTCAGTATATCCCCATTGCTCTTTGGAGCATCGATCTTTGCTTGGGCATTGATTACAGACTCTGGTCACTCTTGGGATTATTTCCTATGGGCATCTTTTTATAGCTTTGGCTACGCCGATGATATGAGGCGATTTTATTTATTCTACACTTTGGTGTTGATTTCTATTTGGAGATTTTTATTGTTTATTGATGATTAGGGATCGTCATTATATTCATGTGGTTCATAATATACTTCTCTTTGGATAAGTACTGTTTTACTTATGTACCGCATTATTATATATCTCAGTTATTACTGATTGTTTAGCTAGCCTGACCCGAGTGTTTTCGCTCGGGTCAGACCGAGTTGTTTCAGGTTAGGTCTCTGGACTTAGCTTCTGTGCTTCCGCTTGGACATTATCTGTTATGCTGATAGATAGCGCTTTTATTTGTCCACTATTCCGCTACTCTGTTATTATTCAGACTTTGATATGTACATATTTTTAACCCACATGTGTGGGCAGTGGCTTTGTACCCACTTATTGTATTTGGATCTGTATTGACGATGTATTGTTCTGGGATTTTATATCTGTTATGTGATTCTGTTCTATGATGTTTTATCATTTATTATTATGCTTTGTCCTGATAGATCTTTAGCCATTTGTAATTTCGTTATAAGTATTTACCGAATATGTCGAACCACTTGAAAAAATATATAGATACCATCCTTTTGACGTATTCAGTAGATAGTTATAGCTTGATTACAAATGGTCGCTTCCACTATACTCTATTCTCCGCTTTAACAGACAGTATTACTCCCGTAATACTCTTTGTTACAGTGGGTCTCAGAGTGGGGCGTTACAGCTTGGTATCAGAGCCTGGTTTCAGGAATAAGCATAATAAACACAGAACAGATACACTTAGTACAATACATTTTAAATTAGATCCGAATTAAATCAAATCCCTTCCTTATGTTTATTGATAGATAAGTTAGGAATATGTATAGGAATCCGTTATATTCCGTAGTATTCCTTAATTAATTATCTATCATTGAATCATGTCTAACTCCAATTCCCGTTACGACATGTTTGATCAGTTGAGCGGTGCGAAGGTCTTCTCTCAGCTCGACCTTACCACCGGATTCCATCAACTACGAGTCGCCGAAGACAACATTCCTCTTACAGCTTTTCGCACTCGTTATGGTTCTTTTGAGTAGTTGGTCATGCCGTTCGGCTTGACGAACGCTCCAGCTTTATTCGTCGATCTCATGAATCGAGTATTCCGGGAATACATCAATAGATTCGTTCTGGTTTTCATCGACGATATTCTTGAGACTCTTTCTATGTGTGATATTCGAAATCGAGCTCCGTCTTCTGTATTCCTTTTGTGGATTAGATGTTATAGACGACTTCTATAGTTAAGGAATTGCGGGGACGCAATTTTCTTAAGGGGGGAGTCTGTAACAACCCGTGATTGCGGTTACCAAATAATAAATTAAAATTGGGATTTTAATTTAATTGGAGCTATTAATGAATTTTTAATGTGGCTAATTTGTTCAAAATTTAGTCATTTTGAATAAATTAATATTTTGGGCTTAAGTGTAAAATGGGGCATTTCAAGGAAATTAATTAGGGAAATTTGTAATTTATATTATTGCAAAATTTTATATGTGTAAAATAGTGCAATATTTGATTTGGGAAATTAATTTGCAATTTATTTGCAAAATGGTGATTTTGGCTAATATTAACTATAAATGGTGTTTTGGAAAAATTAGGGGTTAAAATGTAAAATATTATTGATATAGGATTTTATGAAATGGCTAAAAGTAATTGTTAACATATTTTCATAATTTTCTATGGTTTGAAATGTATTTAGTAATTTGTATGTAGAGTGTACTTAGAGAAAATTGCCTATATATGTATGCACATGAATAATACAAAGTCCTAATGGGTATTAGATCCAATAACCCTAACCATTAGCCTATAAAGTATCTTTTACTCTCCCATTTCAGCCAACACTTCATTTCATAACCACTAAAACCTAATTAGAAAGCTCCAAAACCTAGTCATGGCCTCCTAAGCAAGACTCCAATCTACACCAAATCAAAGAGAGTTAATCCAAACTACTAAAAGAGGTAATAGCAATCACAAAACCCACCTCTAATTCATTCTTTAATTTATGAAATTATTTTGTAATCCTCTTTTTTTGTGCATTTAGATTGTGAAACTCTTTGATCTTCTTTTCATTGCTTGGAAAGAGGTAATATATGCTAGCTGAAATTATAATTAGTTTATTGCTGTTAGTAAATTAGGCATATCTCATTCATCTTAAATCGGAATTAAGATTTTCTTGAAGTTCTGGAAAGCTTATTCTGTAGCCTATAACTTTCATGTTTTGAGCTTTGCCTAATTTTGTGGTTTCAATGGTCGAAATCACGTTTGTTTGTCGCTGACCTGACAACAAACTACAGGTTTGATAAAATAAAACCCTGAAATTGATTTGGCCATAAGTTACTCGTTTTTGATCCGAATTAGATAATTTTGGATGTTCCGGAAAGATTAAAACATATTCTACAATTTTTGTTTAGTGGGTTTTCTGTAATATTACAATTTAGATGACCTGAAATGCGTTCAAAGACAGAAGACCAATTCTGTCTTTAACAAGTTATCTTGAGTTTCAATCTGATATTGTTTTGCATGTATCTCTCCCGTTTCTTATCCAAATCTAATAATTTTGGATGTTCTGGAAAGCTTAGATTTAGAGCTAAAACTTTCTTGTTTTGAGTTTCATGAAATTTCGAAGTTATTTTGGTTAAAATTGTACATTCTTACCACTGTCCCGAGAAAAAAAAAGAAAAAAAAATAATAAATAATTTTTTTTTAAACCCTGTTCCAGATTTTTTATCTCCACTTCGTGATGCCGCCACGATCGCATCTGAAGTCAGAATTCGACGTTTTTGGTCTCGTTGGAAAGGTGGAGTTTCGAACTCCATCTCTGTTAAATTTAGGCATCATCGGCATTCTTTTGGTACTTCGAATTTCGTGTCGAAGTTGAACTCTTGTCGTTGTTTGTAAACAGTGTGAATCTTGTTCTGGGTCCAACTTTGAGACGTCGCTGCTACTTCGTCTCAACTCGGATTCCAAAAATTCTTTTTACATCTTATAGTAGGAATGTTGGACTATATGCCTACCAGTTTTCATGTCATTTGGATTCAGTTTGCTGGTCCAAATAAATTGCCGAACTTGGGTTCGCAGCAGTTTTTGAATGGTCAAACACTTGGAATGAAAATCAAATATCCCTTCTGTTTCCAGCTTTTGAGCGCCACTCCGCGATGCCTCCACGTTCGCATCGGAAGTCGGAATTCGACGTTTTTGGTCTCGTTAGAAAGGTGGAGTTTCGAACTCCATCTCAGGAAAATTTGGACAACATTGGAGTTCGTTTGGTACATCGAATTTCGTGTCGAAGTTGAACTCTAGTCGCTGTTTGTAAACAGTGTAAATCTTGTTCTGGGTCCAACTTTGAGACGTCGCTGCCACTTTGTCTCAACTCGGAATACAGAAATTCTTTTTGCATATTAAAGTAGGGATATTGGACTACATGACTTCAAATTTTCATGACATTTGGACACAGTTTCTGGTCCAGATAAATTATCGAACTTGAGTTCACAGCTGTTTTTGAATGGTTACAAACACTTAGAATAGTTTTGATGATTTTCTGGTTTTCGTCGATTTCTTTGAGATTTGTCTCTGGATTTCGTACACGGGCTTTATAAAAATGTTTTAAAAGGATTTTTCACTCCAAAATGGCTTTTGAAAATTATTATATAATATTATTTTAATTATTAAATTAACTACTCCATAATAGGAGACCTTTCAAAAGACCGTTTTAAAAGTGATTTCGAAAATCAATTATAAATCCGTTTTACACCATTATTTTCTATAATAAAAATCTCACACTCACTTTTAGCACGTCGAGCGAAGTGGAAAGGTGCTTAAACGGTTAGAAAATCTCCGGCCTATGGAAACCGTGTGTATTTTCTTTCCGGTTAATCCTCGACCTATTCGATTGATTGTTTTGACCTTTGGGTCTAGTTTACCGATGATATGAGGTAGACTTTTTATTGTTTGGAGTGTGAGCTTGCTATTGGTTAGAAAACCATTTAGTGCGAACGTGGGGTATGAGACTCATTGTTAACACTTTACGGGTTCCTCTCCAAGAAGTTAGTGACACATTAGCCTCTGGGCGGCCAGTACTGGACCTCTGGGTCACCACGCCTCTGGGCAACTGTCTCTGGACACCTGCTCTATGGAGCAGTTTACTTTTCGGCTTGTGCCTCTGGGCCTTTATCCTTCTGGGAAGGATTTCGCCGTTTCGCGCGTTCCGCATCTGTGCGAGTGATCGATCACAACTTTACAGTACTTGGCAACAACGACTCTGGTCGGTGCACGTGCAAAACTTGTATTATCTGATGATTTTTATATCCATTCGAGTACCGCCATTTGGCGTTGGTTCTATGGAACCATACGATGTAAGTGCGATTACCTTATGGATTCACAATGTCTCTGGACACTGCTTTTCATTGTTTGATTTCATTGATTTTTCAGTATATCCCCATTGCTCTTTGGAGCATCGATCTTTGCTTGGGCATTTATTACAGACTCTGGTCACTCTTGGGATTATTGCCTATGGGCATCTTTTTATAGCTTTGGCTACGCCGATGATATGAGGCGATTTTATTTATTCTACACTTTGGTGTTGATTTCTATTTGGAGATTTTTATTGTTTATTGATGATTAGGGATCGTCATTATATTCATGTGGTTCATAATATACTTCTCTTTGGATAAGTACTGTTTTACTTATGTACCGCATTATTATATATCTCAGTTATTACTGATTGTTTAGCTAGCCTGACCCGAGTGTTTTCGCTCGGGTCAGACCGAGTTGTTTCAGGTTAGGTCTCTGGACTTAGCTTCTGTGCTTCCGCTTGGACATTATCTGTTATGCTGATAGATAGTGCTTTTATTTGTCCACTATTCCGCTACTCTGTTATTATTCAGACTTTGATATGTACATATTTTTAACCCACATGTGTGGGCAGTGGCTTTGTACCCACTTATTGTATTTGGATCTGTATTGACGATGTATTGTTCTGGGATTTTATATCTGTTATGTGATTCTGTTCTGTGATGTTTTATCATTTATTATTATGCTTTGTCCTGATAGATCTTTAGCCATTTGTAATTTCGTTATAAGTATTTACCGAATATGTCGAACCACTTGAAAAAATATATAGATACCATCCTTTTGACGTATTCAGTAGATAGTTATAGCTTGATTACAAATGGTCGCTTCCACTATACTCTATTCTCCACTTTAACAGACAGTATTACTCCCGTAATACTCTTTGTTACAGTGGGTCTCAGAGTGGGGCGTTACAATACCACATCGATCCAAATTAACGATAGGTCGTGAATCTCAAGTGAAGATGAAGATTCAGAGTGCAAGGGTTATTGTCGCTAACTCTGAGGGTGATTCCAAAATGAGTGTAACGAGATAATGCCTTCGGTTTCGTTCGAACCCGGAACGAACTTGTATGGATTGAATGCTTTTAGAACATCGTCAGGTGGGCGATGAGCATTCTAAGTGATGAGTTCTGTTAAAAGGTAATCGTGACCTCAAGCCTCATCAACCGGGAATGGCTAAAACAGGGAAGGTGCAGCAAGGCTTCGTGGGTAGCACCCACTTGAGAGCGAGATATACCCCTGTCTAGATGTCCCTTTATATTCGGCTTAGTGGGCAGTTGATTCGCGACAACTGCTGGGGTTGTTTCGTTCGGAACTGTTCAGTAAGGAATGGTTCCGGCCTTGTGTTGTAGGGGAGCGGGCGTACTCCTCGGTACGGTGATCTAGGCCACGTACTGTGACGGGCGGTACCCCAGTAGCCCAGCCATTGTTGGAAACCCAATCTTCCTACGTGACCTTACGGTTTTGATTGTATTACCCACTTTGTGGCTAGTATGCTGGAATTTAATCATGTAACAATTTCAGCTATTTCATATTTACTTGAAAACCCTAGACCTACTATAATATCACTGGATTTCCTATCAAATGTTTGGTTAGCGTAAGGTAAAAACTTTTCCATGTTTATGTGTGGGAAGTCTTACGTGATACCTTTTATTTTCAAAGGATTTTTAAAGTTAAGCAACTTTAACCTGTTACTCATACCAGACCCATGTCTGACCCGGAGTTTATTTCTGTTTTTCCTTAAACTCTCGGGTACCCAAATTTTTACTGGTAGCCAAGGGATTCAGGTTTGCTTTGACAAATTATGGAGGAGCAAATGGAGCAGGAGGCTTCAGCGTTGTAGATATATATAGTGTTCCGCTGTGATGGTATCTCTGTGTGTATCTCCGTACTGTATTTGAGTTGTATTAACTAGACAGGAGTTTATAACTGTCTAGTATGTGTTGTATTATCTGTGTAACTCTGATGTATATGATACTATGTAATCTATTATGTGATATATTATATTTTATTCGTTCCGCTGTTGAGATTCTGATGTTGTTTCTTCTTCTTCTCTATCTTTTCTACTTTCTCACCCCTTTCTTTCTTATCGATGATGCGATTTTCCGGTAGTGGAAAGTCGGGTCGTCACACGTGGTATCAGAGCATAGGTTGAGCGAATACCTAAGCTCTGGAGTGGTATCTATTTTGAGAGAGCGTATTTGTATTTTTGATAGATATATTTATTTATTTATTTCTACCTATTTGTTGGGTTACCTGTTCGGGTTTTCCAATATAAATTATAAAGGTAAATAGGGTAGTGGTGTGTGTAACACGACTACCAATAGTTGGAGTTATTGGGGTTGGAAGTGTATCTGCCGAGACCGTAGACCCAATACTGTCTCGAGTGAGCTTTGTTGTGGTATAAGGATTTCACCAATCTCTGTAGGATATCTGTTAGGGTTCGGAGTCCCTTTTTGAAGTGTATAGTTTGGATGAGTAGAGTTTGGATCTGCCGATTGGACAGAAGCGAGTTATGATATTTTGATACCTCAGGATGTAGTAGCTGTGTGATGAGACACAGTGACTATGGATGTCTCCGAAGATTTTCTTTGGAACAAGTTAAGGGAGAGTGTTGCATCGGTATTGTGGCTGTGTTCAACTGGGTGTTTCTATTTGGCGTTGAGGCCCGAGTTTCTCGAGGAGTTTGGATTAGGGAGTCTTTGTCGTTAGTGGCAGCGTCGCAGTTCTGATTTGTTCTGTGTGTAGGCAGGAGGCCATCTGTCAGCAGTTTTCTAGAAGTGAAGTTCAGAAGCAGCAGAGTGGATCCATTTTTTCGGTGGATTGGCTAGATAGGCTTAAGCTGTTCTGATTGGTAAAGAGAGAACAGTTTTCTTTGGATATTGGATTGGGTTGATCGCAAAAGTGACTTGCGATTGATGAGTGTTCTCTTGGCTTGTCAAAGATCTTTCGGGATTTCTGAGTTTTCTTCTTTATGGATTTGTGAACCATATCTCTATGAGGTATTATCCGGTTTGTGCTCGAGTGTATCATCAGCATTTTCATCTACTCATATAAGAGTTGTGCAGCGAAAGCAGTTTGGGAGTGCATCTGTTTTTCTTTTCCGGATAGGAGAAGTTGTTTTCTACTGATGATAGTAGAGGCGGTGTTCTTGGATTGATTATGAGTGGATCATTGTGATGAGTTGTTTCTGAAACTTCAGCGAAGGACGAGCTGATCAGTAGGGATGTAGGCAGCCTGGATCGTCAGATGAGCTTTGTGGATAAGAGGCGGAGGAATTTGGATTTCGAAGTCTGGATTTGATTTTGAGCAAGTTTTCTCCGGTCAAAGGAGCTGTATAGATTGGGTAAGATTGGGAAGCCAACTCCGAGATATCTCGGATCTTTTCTGTTGTTTTCTGAGGATAAGTGTTTGATCTTCTGGAGTGAATTGTCAGTTTGGATGACTGGGATTCGATGAGTTTCACGTATCTCTGAGGGAGTACGTGTATGATCCATCTCTGGTTTTGGAACCAGCAGTTCAGGGAGTGTTGGTTGTTGAGTCAGACTCGTCTGTAGTCTGATATCTGTTTGGTTTTGTAGATCTAGATGAGTAGGAGCTCTGTAGCTTAGTAGTGATTGTTTGGATTCTGTAGAGCGAGTATCCCAGTATATATACTTGGGAACTCGAGAGAACACTATCCAGAATTTTGTCTGGATCATTAGATTTGTTTGTTTGGATGAGTTGTTTGCTATGGTTGTTAGCGTATAATTAATACATGCTTGTGTTTTAAAATTAAATCTTTAATTAGATTATTAAATTACCTTTGTTTTAAATTTCGGGGACGAAATTCTTTTAAGAGGGGAGGAATGTGACATCCCGGAATTTCTGACAATATCAATTTAATAATCTGCATTTAAAATTAAATTGATTTGATGATTTTGTTGATAAATTTGAATTGATTTAATAATTCTTCTTTTAATAAACATTTAAATTGAGAATTTATCTTTTAAAAGCTAAATAAAGTGTTTTCTATTTATAATGTATATAAATTTATATATATTGTAAATAGGTGAGCTTTGTTGTAAATTTAATTAATAAGGCATATTTTATAATTTTAATATTTTTGATAATTTGGAAATTTGATTTAATTTAATATTAAGCTATTAAATAAATAACCATAGGGTTTTAAAATAGTTAAGATAAATGTTTAATTGATTTAATTATATCTTAGCTTAAGTTAAAATTAAATAAAAGGTTTGTTTTAAAATATGTTCAATAAATATGAGATAATAGTTCATTTAACAATAGGAAGTTATAATCTCTTTTATAAATTATTTAAATTTGACAAACTGTTATTTTCAAATAACATTATTAATGTATTGCTTTATATATATAAATATAAATAGATTTTTAAATAGGAATGTTGTTTTCAAATTTAATATGTGGTTATATATGTATATATATAACTTGATTTTAAAATTTGATTTTGAATTTATTTGAATTCAAAAGCCTTGATGTAACGACCCCGAATCTTATAGATATTTAAATTGATAATTAATTCGATTTTTGAATTATATTTGTGGAATAAAACGATAAATGGATTGCGAGTTTCCCCGATATCCAAGTATATTTGTATGAATCGTTTAAAAATTTAAATTCTGGTATATATGAGAATATATATATATATATGCATTCGAACATATCTGAGTAAACTTGAAATAATATAATATGTATTTGATTTGAATTTAAATTGTTAATAAGTGGTTTAAAAAATAAAAATAAAAATAATAGTAAATGAATGTAATATTGGATAGTTAAGTTTAAAATAAAATAACGAAAGTAAATTATATATTGATAGTTTAAGTTTGAATAACATAAGCAAAATAAAAAGTGTGCAGGCTGAAAGTTATCAAAGAGATTAAAAATATACTAAAGTTTAAAGTAAACATATGGCTTCACATAATAAAGCAGTAGCATATATAGTATCATTAAACAAGACCGTATATACAAGCATAGTACAAACAATTGTATATAGTAAACAATTATAAAAGGATTCAGGCTGAAATTTTTAAGAAAATAAAATATACAAATAGTGTACAAAGCAATATTTTTATAAACAGGAATTGTACAAGCATTTAATGAAGTCACCCAATATTTCTCCTCAGCCGAAATGCAAGGCAAGAAGGAAATGAAGATAATAATATAACCTATGTACTTAGGAAAAAAAATTGGGATAAGTATGTAGGCATGGGGGGGAACATGCATTTAATGGAATCGGTACTCTAGCAGCAAACCAAGTCTATTCGAATTGTATAAAAGAATCCTTTCAGCCTCCAAAACTATGAACTATCTCTGATAATTTGTACAAAATGTACACTGTTTTGTAAAAGAAAATGATGCCCTGTTTTATATATCAGCCTGTAAGCATTTTTCCCCATTCCAGTTTTCATTTTCCTTTCGAACTAAGTAAAACCAAAATAAAACTCCATTCCAAGACTTAAGCAAACATTCTCAAGCAAGCAACTCAATGCAAAACAGAGAAGCAAGATGATTTGGCAGGAAGATCAAAGTAAATACATTTTTCAATCCTTTCCAGTTTACAAAAAGATCAATCTCTCCGCCTTTTCAAAAATCTGGTGAGTAACATCACTTTGTTTAAGTATATTAAATCTGAATACATGCAATAAGTAACTGAGGTGATGTGTGATAATTATTGTATGACTTTAAATATGAATTGTGTTTACATGTATGCACTGAATGGATGGACACTGAAGTTGTTCTGCTCTGGTTGCTCAGGTTTAAAATTCGAAAGAAAAATCAAGTTCTTTTCTCTGATCTTCTTAGATCTAGATTTATAAACAAAATTTGTTTGTGGTAACATGAAATCAAATTTAAAACAATTTTAAGCTAAATCTGGAGCTAATTTTAGCAAAGAGAAAGAAGAACAGAAGGATTCAAATTATATTGAAAATTTGACTTAAATGATTTCTGGATTCAAGTATAAAATCTGAATTTTTATACCTTAACTTGATTTTTAAAGCAAGATTTATAATTTTTAGATCAAAAATTCAAGAACAGTTTTCATTTGTTCGAACTTCTTTGTTTTGATGGATTCGAGTGATCTCGTCGTTGAGGGACCTTGGGGTTTGGGCCAAGGCTAGGTGAGTGAGCATGGAAGTCGAGAAAAATGATGGAAGGGGTGCATGGTGACCATGGCGTCGGCGAAAGGGTGGTTAAGTTTTAAACCCTAATTTTGGACGAGGTTGGAAAAGGGGTCGCTGGGGTTTCGCGCGTGCATCGAGTTGCACATGGGTTTGTGGGATGATAGTATGGAAGGTGACGAGTTCGTAGCCGAAGTTTTGAATTTTCTAGTGGACGAGGTTGGGCGAACGGCAACGTTTCAGGTTTGGGTGACTTCGGTGATGAAGTTCCAGGTTGAGGATGGAAGTTCCATTTTGATTCATGAGGGTTTTTGATGATTTGGGAGGTCGGAGTTGTGGTTGGGATCGTAGTCGACTCGATGGCCAACTCGGCGATGGTCGGAGACATTCCGATTGCTCGTGCACGTATACGTGGTTGTGCACGTATCTGGGTTCGAACATTTTTGGGGAAGAAGAAGTTGGCCTAGGAAAGTTCTAATGAAACTCGAAGTCGTACTCGGGGAAACGAGAGTTCTTCTTGAAGTAGGTGGGAATGTGATTTTACCCAGGGAGTAGCTCGGGTAGAACGAGATTTGACTCGGGTTTTGTCCCGGGTAGGTATAATAACAGTTTTCAAACTTTAAACAAAATTCAAGTTTTAACATTTTTAACTTATTCTTTTAAATAATTGTTTTTATTTAAGTATGAGATTAGTTAAAGATTTTTATAATAATTACTTAATAATTAATGAAGGTGATTAAGGATAATTAAGTAATATAAGTAATTGAGGGTAATTAATTACTTAAAGATGATTACCTAATGGAAGTAATTAAAAGAAATTAATTATTGATTTAAGGTTGATAAATCAAGTGATTGAACAATAATTAATTAAAGGATAATTAATTAATGTGATAAATTAATTAAGGTGATTAATTTGAGAATAATTAATTAAAGGTTAATTAACCAAAATAATTTGTAATTAACCAGTAATTAACCAGGATTAGTGACTAAGCTGATTTAAGTTAGTCAGATAATTAATTGACCTTACTTATGATGTTTGGATTTCATTGAATGCTGCATATTGGATTGATATCTCTGTTATGTGATTATGATACTATGAATTGCTTTATGCTGAATTGTGATACCTGTGATGAATATATTGCTATGTGAATATGAAAACCCTTGACCCGTAAAACGGCACTTGAA
The DNA here is from genome assembly GCA_030737815.1 of Allium fistulosum. Lineage (NCBI taxonomy): Eukaryota > Viridiplantae > Streptophyta > Magnoliopsida > Asparagales > Amaryllidaceae > Allium > Allium fistulosum. Next base: position 1,239,099,268 of record CM060903.1, on the reverse strand, counting down.
TTTCGATGCGACAGGGAGTCGGATTCCAGTTGGTTATCCGAAACCCACATCGAATTGTAATGATGAATCTTTGTGACTAATAAATTTATTTTATCTATGAATTTGCGAATAAAGATAAGCGTTATGGGTTATACCGCTTATCGATATTGATATATCTGTGATGATTGATGTTGTGCACTATTGTGTGTAAAACCCCTGGACTACACTTTTACACACACAAATATGGATTTCACGTGGAAATCGGTTAAGTCACAGATAATTTAAATTTGATGTTTTGAACTTAAAATTTTTTAATTTCAATTGATTTTGAAATTGGAAATTTGGGTTTAAAGTGAAGAACTTTTGAAATAGAATTTCAGAGATAAAAGTTATTTTGAATAACTTAATCGAGTTTTGAAAATTTAAATAATTTGATTTAAATTTGAATTCAAGTTTGAAATTGAATCCTATGATTTGAAACTAGGGATTAAAAATGTTATAAATGTGTTTATATGAAGTTAAACCATTTTAAAAGTAAAATTTTGGGAATTTGAATTTAACCCAAGGATTTCAACTCGTATGAATGAATCAGATTTTTCTGAAATGAAAACTGTTTGTTTTCAAATGATAAAAGCTTTCACATATATAAGAAATGAAATTCCAGTTTAATTAAAGGAATTTCAAGTTTGAATTGAGAAACGGTTTTCCAAGTTATGAATGAATTCTTTTTGAAAGCTATGAATTGAATCTGTTTATTTTTAACAGATTTAGAATAATGATTTGTTTAAATCATTTGAAATGGAATTGTTTTGAAAGCTATAAGTTAAATCTTTGATTTAAAGATTTAACGAGTTAATCCAAATTGAAATGGAAATTGATTTGGAAAATTTGTGAATGAATCTTTTATTTAAAAGATTAAAGTGTGGAAATTGTTTTAAACCATTGAAGGTTGTTAAAATGAATCTTTTTGTTTAAAAGATTTGAAATGGTAATTTCTTAAACCATTTGAAAAGAAAGTTTGGGTTTAAGTTGTGACTTAATTGAAATCCCATTATCCATATGTTTTTGAATATTACTCTCACTATTCGGTTTAGCCGGGAGAGGACCTTTGTGTCACATAACCCATTCCGAATAATGATACGTCGTATATGGATCGCATTTTCTATATTACAGCATGATAGGGGGTTCTCGCTTTGCGGTTTGGTGGCGAACGGGAGACTCTTACCCCTACATGTCCCTGAGAGGGATGGGTTGGTTAGGCGAAGGCCGTGACAGTCGAGAGGCTGGCCGTAAAAGTAAATGCGAGGTGCCAATGTAAACCACGGTGGGACTGGGATGGTTGCAAAGCCTACCGGTGCCCACTGTCTCGGATCATTACATGTGGTATCAGAGCTAAGGTTGAACTTTAGCTCAGGAGTATAACACATTAAGTAGCTCATTAGAGATAGGGTGAAGTATACCCTAGAATGAGTAATCCTCAGATATCCGTTCGTGTGCCTCAGTAAATTCTCTTACTATCCACTGATAGTAGATATGAGTGCAAGAAGAGGATGAGATAGGGGACAGGGGAATACGATTATAAATGGTCAATACTCTGTAACAACAAGGAAGCAATCTTTTTGTCTATCTTTTCTCTATCTATCTCTTTTGTTCAGCAATTCTTTTCTCAATTCTTCGATAGTTTCTGGTGAATCCAGGAAGGAGATTCGATATATTTGAATGGGACGTAAACTCCAAATTGACCAAAATTGTTTGTATGGATGAATTGGTTGCTTTGATTGCTATGGTTGATAGGTATACCTTAGTTTCTAAAACTGAAAGTTTTGAAATTGTATCCATATATCTATCTATTCTTTGGGTCCGGATATATTCTACGAATGGTTAGTTATCCCTTCGAACTGACCGATGCCACTGTATATTTCGTAGACCTGAATAACCCGAGTATCTTGTGAAGTGTCAAACAGATTTGTTCTTGTATATATTATCGATATTCTGATTTGGTAAGCCAAATGCAGAATAGATGTTCAGTTTGAGTTGATGAAATATTCTTCATCTATCTTTGTGTCTCCTTGGCAATTTCGAGGACGAAATTCTTTTAAGGGGGGAAGTCTGTAACGACCCTGAATCTTATAGATATTTAAATTGATAATTAATTCGATTTTTGAATTATATTTGTGGAATAAAACGATAAATGGATTGCGAGTTTCCCCGATATCCAAGTATATTTGTATGAATCGTTTAAAAATTTAAATTCTTGTATATATGAGAATATATATATATATATGCATTCGAACATATCTGAGTAAACTTGAAATAATATAATATGTATTTGATTTGAATTTAAATTGTTAATAAGTGGTTTAAAAAATAAAAATAAAAATAATAGTAAATGAATGTAATATTGGATAGTTAAGTTTAAAATAAAATAACGAAAGTAAATTATATATTGATAGTTTAAGTTTGAATAACATAAGCAAAATAAAAAGTGTGCAGGCTGAAAGTTATCAAAGAGATTAAAAATATACTAAAGTTTAAAGTAAACATATGGCTTCACATAATAAAGCAGTAGCATATATAGTATCATTAAACAAGACCGTATATACAAGCATAGTACAAACAATTGTATATAGTAAACAATTATAAAAGGATTCAGGCTGAAATTTTTAAGAAAATAAAATATACAAATAGTGTACAAAGCAATATTTTTATAAACAGGAATTGTAAAAGCATTTAATGAAGCCACCCAATATTTCTCCTCAGCCGAAATGCAAGGCAAGAAGGAAATGAAGATAATAATATAACCTATGTACTTAGGAAAAAAAATTGGGATAAGTATGTAGGCATGGGGGGGAACATGCATTTAATGGAATCAGTACTCTAGCAGCAAACCAAGTCTATTCGAATTGTATAAAAGAATCCTTTTAGCCTCCAAAACTATGAACTATCTCTGATAATTTGTACAAAATGTACACTGTTTTGTAAAAGAAAATGATGCCATGTTTTATATATCAGCCTGTAAGCATTTTTCCCCATTCCAGTTTTCATTTTCCTTTCGAACTAAGTAAAACCAAAATAAAACTCCATTCCAGGACTTAAGCAAACATTCTCAAGCAAGCAACTCAATGCAAAACAGAGAAGCAAGATGATTTGGCAGGAAGATCAAAGTAAATACATTTTTCAATCCTTTCCAGTTTACAAAAAGATCAATCTCTCCGCCTTTTCAAAAATCTGGTGAGTAACATCACTTTGTTTAAGTATATTAAATCTGAATACATGCAATAAGTAACTGAGGTGATGTGTGATAATTATTGTATGACTTTAAATATGAATTGTGTTTACATGTATGCACTGAATGGATGTACACTGAAGTTGTTCTGCTCTGGTTGCTCAGGTTTAAAATTCGAAAGAAAAATCAAGTTCTTTTCTCTGATCTTCTTAGATCTAGATTTATAAACAAAATTTGTTTGTGGTAACATGAAATCAAATTTAAAACAATTTTAAGCTAAATCTGGAGCTAATTTTAGCAAAGAGAAAGAAGAACAGAAGGATTCAAATTATATTGAAAATTTGACTTAAATGATTTCTGGATTCAAGTATAAAATCTGAATTTTTATACCTTAACTTGATTTTTAAAGCAAGATTTATAATTTTTAGATCAAAAATTCAAGAACAGTTTTCATTTGTTCGAACTTCTTTGTTTTGATGGATTCGAGTGATCTCGTCGTTGAGGGACCTTGGGGTTTGGGCCAAGGCTAGGTGAGTGAGCGTGGAAGTCGAGAAAAATGATGGAAGGGGTGCATGGTGACCATGGCGTCGGCGAAAGGGTGGATAAGTTTTAAACCCTAATTTTGGACGAGGTTGGAAAAGGGGTCGCTGGGGTTTCGCGCGTGCATCGAGTTGCACATGGGTTTGTGGGATGATAGTATGGAAGGTGACGAGTTCGTAGCCGAAGTTTTGAATTTTCTGGTGGACGAGGTTGGGCGAACGGCAACGTTTCAGGTTTGGGTGACTTCGGTGATGAAGTTCCAAGTTGAGGATGGAAGTTCCATTTTGATTCATGGGGGTTTTTGATGATTTGGGAGGTCGGAGTTGTGGTTGGGATCGTAGTCGACTCGATGGCCAACTCGGCGATGGTCGGAGACATTCCGATTGCTCGTGCATGTATACGTGGTTGTGCACGTATCTGGGTTCGAACATTTTTGGGGAAGAAGAAGTTGGCCTGGGAAAGTTCTAATGAAACTCGAAGTCGTACTCGGGGAAACGAGAGTTCTTCTCGAAGTAGGTGGGAATGTGATTTTACCCAGGGAGTAGCTCGGGTAGAACGAGATTTGACTCGGGTTTTGTCCCGGGTAGGTATAATAACAGTTTTCAAACTTTAAACAAAATTCAAGTTTTAACATTTTTAACTTATTCTTTTAAATAATTGTTTTTATTTAAGTATGAGATTAGTTAAAGATTTTTATAATAATTACTTAATAATTAATGAAGGTGATTAAGGATAATTAAGTAATATAAGTAATTGAGGGTAATTAATTACTTAAAGATGATTACCTAATGGAAGTAATTAAAAGAAATTAATTATTGATTTAAGGTTGATAAATCAAGTGATTGAACAATAATTAATTAAAGGATAATTAATTAATGTGATAAATTAATTAAGGTGATTAATTTGAGAATAATTAATTAAAGGTTAATTAACCAAAATAATTTGTAATTAACCAGTAATTAACCAGGATTAGTGACTAAGCTGATTTAAGTTAGTCAGATAATTAATTGACCTTACTTATGATGTTTGGATTTCATTGAATGCTGCATATTGGATTGATATCTCTGTTATGTGATTATGATACTATGAATTGCTTTATGCTGAATTGTGATACCTGTGATGAATATATTGCTATGTGAATATGAAAACCCTTGACCCGTAAAACGGCACTTGAATTTCGATGCGACAGGGAGTCGGATTCCAGTTGGTTATCCGAAACCCACATCGAATTGTAATGATGAATCTTTGTGACTGATAAATTTATTTTATCTATGAATTTGCGAATGAAGATAAGCGTTATGGGTTATACCGCTTATCGATATTGATATATCTGTGATGATTGATGTTTTGCACTATTGTGTGTAAAACCCCTGGACTACACTTTTACACACACAAATATGGATTTCACGTGGAAATCGGTTAAGTCACAGATAATTTAAATTTGATGTTTTGAACTTAAAATTTTTTAATTTCAATTGATTTTGAAATTGGAAATTTGGGTTTAAAGTGAAGAACTTTTGAAATAGAATTTCAGAGATAAAAGTTATTTTGAATAACTTAATCGAGTTTTGAAAATTTAAATAATTTGATTTAAATTTGAATTCAAGTTTGAAATTGAATCCTATGATTTGAAACTAGGGATTAAAAATGTTATAAATGTGTTTATATGAAGTTAAACCATTTTAAAAGTAAAATTTTGGGAATTTGAATTTAACCCAAGGATTCCAACTCGTATGAATGAATCAGATTTTTCTGAAATGAAAACTGTTTGTTTTCAAATGATAAAAGCTTTCACATATATAAGAAATGAAATTCCAGTTTAATTAAAGGAATTTCAAGTTTGAATTGAGAAATGGTTTTCCAAGTTATGAATGAATTCTTTTTGAAAGCTATGAATTGAATCTGTTTATTTTTAACAGATTTAGAATAATGATTTGTTTAAATCATTTGAAATGGAATTGTTTTGAAAGCTATAAGTTAAATCTTTGATTTAAAGATTTAACGAGTTAATCCAAATTGAAATGGAAATTGATTTGGAAAATTTGTGAATGAATCTTTTATTTAAAAGATTAAAGTGTGGAAATTGTTTTAAACCATTGAAGGTTGTTAAAATGAATCTTTTTGTTTAAAAGATTTGAAATGGTAATTTCTTGAACCATTTGAAAAGAAAGTTTGGGTTTAAGTTGTGACTTAATTGAAATCCCATTATCCATATGTTTTTGAATATTGCGTTCACTATTCGGTTTAGCCGGAAGAGGACCTTTGTGTCACATAACCCATTCCGAATAATGATACGTCGTATATGGATGGCATTTGAAGACCGGTGGTGAAGACCGGATATTTTTCGAAAATGAAAGGACAACCTATCGAATGTCTCTGCACCGAGTTGCTCCGGTATAGAGATTTATATCACTCTTTTGTGATGGGAAGTCCGGACGTGATTGAAAATTATCCGGATGTGCAAGGGCTTCGTGAGAAGTGCCTTCGGTTCTGTTCGATCCCGGAACAGACTTGTATGGATACATGTCTGACATTACACTTTGAGATATAAAGCCGATTTCTTTCAAATACATTTCTGTTGGTGGTGGAGAATTTATTCTCTTAGCTTAACACCCTTCTCTGAGACGTACGAGCTTAGAGGTTATGTAGTTGAAATTTATCAGCGATATATCCCAATTTGGTAATGTGGCATGCTGAGTGTTGCTGTGTGAGGATCAATGTTTGATCATTTGTGATATGATCTTTTGTTTGATCATTTATCTTTGTGATCATAGGTTGATCATCTGTTGACCCAAAGCGTGGCTTTTTGAAAAAGCGTAGCTTTGTGGACGAGACTTCGTCAGAGCCTCACAACCCGGAAATGGTCGAAACAGGAATGTTGCGGCAAGATTATGAGGGTCGCGCCCTTTAGGGTATGTCATTTCCTTCTGGAAAAGGGTGGTATTATGGTATGGAGCCCTGATACTTACTCATGTGGATACACTTTCTTTATGATGTGTGATGTTGGTTGCCGAGCGCTCGGATTTGAACGGTCGAATCTGCGGCATTCTAGTACAATGTAAAGTATGGATGTTGATTTTCGATCGGGCAAAACCCGATACGTTACACTTGAGATTAAAAGAGTAAATATTTAAAATGTTTAGATTTTAAAGGATAATTGTATAAGTTTTTATATAATTAGCTTTATTTTTATTTCTTAAAATTTATCTATATATATATATATATATTAATAAGTAAATGAAGTATTGAATAGTTAAGTTAAAATATAAAAGAGAATAAAAGTAAATACATTACCTAAAATCTAACAATATAGTCTATAAAGATACTCCCATATGTTGGCAAGGCTGTAAGATTTTGAAGGCAGGAATAAGCAAAACATAAGTAAACACTTGACACCATTCTTGAAAACATACGGCTGTAAGACATAGTAAGGAAAATACATGTTCATGTTGTACAGATAAATAGTATAAACTCTTAGACAATTCTGGAAATACATGATGGTAATGCAAGTAGGAATAAAAGTAATGTTCATGTTTGTACAGGTAGTATAGGATAAGTATGTACCTTGAAAGGAAGAAACTTATACACTAAGATATAAGTACATACAAAATGTATAGTAAAGGATGTATTTGTAGACATAAGGACATGAGCATTTAATGTTTGTATCTTTAGTACATTATATATCTCATTTCAGCCCTCTCTATAGAGAAATATCTCTGAAAATTTTGTACCAGGCAATATAAACAATACCCTGTAAAAACATCTTTCTATCTATTTATCAATCTGCTCTAGCTTTTTCCATTTCATTTCGTTACCAAAAAGAAACTTAGCATTTTTTTCATTTTTAAGTTTTCAAAGACATACAAACTAAAGCTTAGTTTCAACTCGAACATTTTTCAACTAAACAAAGCTGCAATCTTGAACAACTTCCTCAAAATTCCAAAGTCCTAAACATTCCAGATTCAAATATTAAAGCTTTCCAGTTTAAAGAAATCGAAGCTAGACAAAGTTTCAAGTTTTCTGGACTCAAAACAAAAGCAAGCAAATACCATTTCCAGTTTCAAAGTTGCTCTCTGTTTATTTTCCGGTGAGTAACATTTTTATTAAAATAACTTAATTAGTAATCTGGTTGCATGAAATCTCTGGAACTATCATGTTTGAATGCTTGAATATATTAGTGTTTTTCTCTGTATATGTATGAATGTATGATATGCATGTATGGTTTCATCTGGTTACTCTCTGCTTTTATCTTCCAGTTTCCCAGTTTTGGTTTAAAAGAAATAAAATTCAAATCTTTGATCTTGTCTCTGTTTAACTTAATATGCAAATCAAAACTTGATTGTTTAAATTTAAGCTTTAGTTTAAATTTGTACTTAAGTCAAATAACATTTATTTTTGACTCTGGAAACCAGGTTTATTGATCAAAACTAAAAATAAGTCAAAATATAAACTATCAAGAATCTTTGATTCAAGTATATGAATCAAATGCTTAAAACAAAAATTGATTTTTGAAACTAAAATGGAAGTTTTTAGTAGAGGAAATTGATAGCAAGTCTGGTTTAACCAGAAAATGGTTATGAGGTGATTTCTGGTGATCTAATGGATAGTGGTGGTCGGGGATTCTCCCTGATGATGGAGGAGCAAGCGTAGTTGAGGGGAAAAATGAGTGGTGGTGATGCAAATCACCATGGAAGCAGTGAGGTTGATTTCTTATCTGTAACCCTAGTTTATGATCAAGTATGAATTCGATCATATCTGTCTCTATGGTTGTTCGAGTGTTAAGCGGCTGTGGGGAATGCTAGCGGGGTTCATGACGAGGATGTGGCCGAAGTTTCAGCGTTTACGATGGTCGGAGGATCGAAGGCGAGGTGATTTCAGGGTTTGGGTTGGTGTCGTCCAGTTTGTTCCAGGTTTTGATATAGGAAGCTCGATTTTGATTGTTGGCTGTTGGAAGTGAATTGATGAACGTAGTTGGTTGTAGAGGGGTTTTCCGATGTGAGGAGATCATCGCTGGCGATCGGAGTTGGTGGCATCGATCGTGCACGTGCACGAGCACGTTTTTATCATCTTTGGTAATTTTTGGGGAAGACGAATTTTATCTCGGGTTGTACTCGAGTTTTCTAGTGATTTCCTCGGGGTAGGAAAAGAACGACTCGAAGTATATTTTGTTCATTCGAGTATGATGGTTCCAGGCTTTTGAGAAAGTAAAGCCTGGCAGTTCTGGATTTTTGAATTTAATATAAAATTTGAAATAGAATTTAAAACCAAGTTTGATTTGAAATTTTAATCTGAATTTAAACTGAATTTGAATCTTAGGTTTTGAAAATAAATAATGTATATAATTTTAAATGATGTAAATAAGTTTAAAGGTAAAGTATACTTTAATAATTTGAAAATTTAAAAAGAAATTTAGTTTAAAATCTGTAAAGTGGAATTTAGTGATTGGATTCATTAAATTAATAAGTTAATTAAATAGATTGATAACTGGATTAATTAAGTAATTATGAGTTTTAAACTCGTTAATTAAGTTTTAAGTAAATTAATTAGAAATAATTAAATTGGAGTTAGGATCATTAATTTGAATAAATTAGATTTTAAACTAATGGTTAATGTTAATTAATCAAGAAATTAAAGGTTAATTAAGTTACGGTTAAAAAATTGAATTAATTAAATAATTAGTGGTTAATTAATATTTGGTTAAGGATAAATTAATTTGAAAATTAATAAGGGTTTATCTAAGTTAAATTTCTTAAGAAAAGAAATTTAGGACTGTTAATAGTAATAATGGTCATTAACTCAAGATTTGTTTTATAATTAATCAATATGAAATTCAAATAATTAATTAGATTGATTAATTAAAGAAAATCAATTGTGGAATTGTTTAAGTGTAATTAAAGGAATTAATTACTCAAGATAATTAATTAAATAAATTTGAATTATCTAAGTTGATTAATTGGTATATTTATGTGATTAATTTTAATAATTAATTAGATAAATTAATTAAAGAATTATTGAGTTTATTACTTAATAAAATTATTGAGTTTAATATGATTTGTTTAGATTAATTTATCGAGTTTAATTAATGTAAATAAATCATTGGATTATTTGATGAGTATAATTACTTAAATGTAATTAATGAAGTGAAATTACTTAATGAAGTAATTGATAATAATTACTATATGTAATTGATTGAAGATGTTTTGAGTATAATAGTAATTTGGATTAAATTACTTTGTAAAATTAATCAAGGGATTAATTTAGAAAATTAATTAAGGAGTAATTAATTTATTAAGTGAAGTAATTAAGGGTAGTTAATTACTGAATGGGATTAATCAAGAATGATTAATAATTATGGTTAAAGATTAATTACTTAGAGTAATTAATGTAAATGGAATAGTTAATTTAAAATGTATTAGGAATCATTAATTATATGATTAATGATAAATTCAAAGGATTGTTTTAGTAAGATTAATTAATCAATAATAAGTGTTATAAGTAATTAATTAATTGTAATTAATTAAGGATAAATGTAATTAATTATGGTTAATTAATAAATAGAGTAATTAAAGATTAATTACTGTATTTGGTTATAAATAATTAATTTGTGTAATTAATTAAAGAATAATTACTCGAATGTAATTAAAAGATAATTAATCTAGGATGATTAATTAAGATGGAAATCTAGAGAATGATTAATTAATTGATTTGTAATTAATCAATGGTTAAGTAAGCATGATTTATAGAATGAAGTAATTAATTTAATTTACTTTAAATTAATTAGAGAGTTGTAATTAATTTAATTCAATTTAAATTAATTATAAATGGTGTGATTATTAATCATTGCTTATGATGTATGATATTGATTTCCTTGATTGATTGTGATCTCAGATATGAGATGAGTAATATCTATTGTGATATGGATGCTTGTTTTAAGTATGATGATATTGATTATCTGTTTGAGTAGATAATATGGATTATCTGTTTATGATGATGATGTTATTATCCATTGTGATATTGTAATTTATCTATCTCTGTGTATATAGATAATTGAATTAAACTGTTTTAACTTTAAAACAACTTGGCCTTAAAAGATACGGTTTGGATTTCGATGAGACCGGGATTGGGTTTCCGTATACCGGGATTCTAGGTCTGGAGACTCGAATACCACATCGATCCAAATTAACGATAGGTCGTGAATCTCAAGTGAAGATGAAGATTCAGAGTGCAAGGGTTATTGTCGCTAACTCTGAGGGTGATTCCAAAATGAGTGTAACGAGATAATGCCTTCGGTTTCGTTCGAACCCGGAACGAACTTGTATGGATTGAATGCTTTCAGAACATCGTCAGGTGGGCGATGAGCATTCTAAGTGATGAGTTCTGTTAAAAGGTAATCGTGACCTCAAGCCTCATCAACCGGGAATGGTCGCGACAACTGCTGGGGTTGTTTCGTTCGGAACTGTTCAGTAAGGAATGGTTCCGGCCTTGTGTTGTAGGGGAGCGGGCGTACTCCTCGGTACGGTGATCTAGGCCACGTACTGTGACGGACGGTACCCCAGTAGCCCAGCCATTGTTGGAAACCCAATCTTCCTACGTGACCTTACGGTTTTGATTGTATTACCCACTTTGTGGCTAGTATGCTGGAATTTAATCATGTAACAATTTCAGCTATTTCATATTTACTTGAAAACCCTAGACCTACTATAATATCACTGGATTTCCTATCAAATGTTTGGTTAGCGTAAGGTAAAAACTTTTCCATGTTTATGTGTGGGAAGTCTTACGTGATACCTTTTATTTTCAAAGGATTTTTAAAGTTAAGCAACTTTAACCTGTTACTCATACCAGACCCATGTCTGACCCGGAGTTTATTTCTGTTTTTCCTTAAACTCTCGGGTACCCAAATTTTTACTGGTAGCCAAGGGATTCAGGTTTGCTTTGACGAATTATGGAGGAGCAAATGGAGCAGGAGGCTTCAGCGTTGTAGATATATATAGTGTTCCGCTGTGATGGTATCTCTGTGTGTATCTCCGTACTGTATTTGAGTTGTATTAACTAGACAGGAGTTTATAACTGTCTAGTATGTGTTGTATTATCTGTGTAACTCTGATGTATATGATACTATGTAATCTATTATGTGATATATTATATTTTATTCGTTCCGCTGTTGAGATTCTGATGTTGTTTCTTCTTCTTCTCTATCTTTTCTACTTTCTCACCCCTTTCTTTCTTATCGATGATGCGATTTTCCGGTAGTGGAAAGTCGGGTCGTCACATTAGGAAAGTGTAATGCAAGGAAAAGCTTGGGATTTGTATGTAATGTAGAGTGATGCTTATATGATAAATAATGATCAGACGATCGGTACAATAATTGGTTGCTCCAGCATGATGGACGAGTATGTACGATTGAGCGCAGTCAGTCCGTACCTCTTGATTTCAACCTTGGGTAAATATGTTTTGATGAACGGTATTATTTTTACACTAGTAACCATACCCGTTTTGTCTGATATAGCGATCATACATCGTAGTGGCTTATATTTGTGTACATATTATTGGTTTTATAGTGGTGGCCATCCACGTAGATAGACGATGACGAGATATCAGTCTTCGTTTGTGATAGGCATATTTGATTACGTGACGTTATATTTGATGTATATATATAGCATCGAAGTTCTTTTGTGGTCCCAATAGCATATTATACAGGACATGCTTGTCATTCTCTTTTGTAGAGATGTTATACGAATTTGTTACAAAATCCAAGTTGACTAAGGGGGAGATGACGATGATCATCTACAAGTGGTTCAAATATTGCTTATGCTCAATATGAGGTACAGTGGGATCCACATAGATTTCAAATATCTAGAGTATGTCATTTATCACTTGTGCTCAATATGGGGACGGTGAGATCTACACAAGTTTGATCACGTTGGATGCAGCTCGGGTTCTACGGTACAATTCAATACCAACTATATTAATTTGGACCCTCAAAGAGAATCATTGGATTGCGATTGATTTCAATGGTACAATTCATTACTGACTCTAATTATTTTGGACCCTAGATATGGACCATTGAATCGCAACTGATGTCCATTATGGACTTCACCCCTCAACAACGATGGGTATCAATTTATATTCTCTATTTGACGTATATCGTTATGTTGTAGATGATGCGTAGTATAACAATTGGTTGAAATTATTGTTGTGTATTATATGATAGGGTTTTATTATGATATTCATATTACCCCTACATTTTAATGTTGGATTACCTTTATCATGGTATATTGTTACATATCGGTCGCATTACATTAATTGCGCTGACTCATTGATTAAAGGAGAAGAGCAGGTTATGTAATGATTCCTTATATTTGGATTGAGTTTGCTTTACTTGTTTATGAGCAGTCCGAATTATCCTTGAGTCTCGTTTGTAGAGAGGAGCTGCTGTGCTTTAGTAATTTCCTATTTATTTGTATATAGTTTTGATATACAGTATTATGAGATAGTTTCCATTATACCAGGCTTTATGTATGACCCACGTTTTATCGTTGTCTTTTTATGTCACGACAACTCTCGAGTACTCCATTGAGTAGTTTGAGGGCCAGGTGCTTTTAGGGATACACTTTCAGGATAGCTGGAGCGATTTGGAGGTGAAATCGATATTTTAGATATGTATGCTTGATATTATAGTAGTACATGATAGATATGTTATTTATATATAGGATTTGTTGTTTCATATATTCTATTCTAACTTTATGTATTGATATTTATTTTTCATTTACTTCCGCCAATGTGGTCTCTTATATATTGTTCATCTTAAACTGTTCATGTATATTCAGTATATCATTCATGTATGTGATTCCATCGATATTTATTGGTATGATGTTTTGTTTTAATTTTACCCCGATAGACTGTCTTTTGTGGTATTCGGGAGTCAGACATTGTCATTTGACGTTGATTCAGGGTATTACAAAGGATTGGATGTTACATAATGACTTAAAAAGAATAATTCTCAAAGGTGAATGAATTAGGACTCGAGACCTATTCCATTGCGTTCGTAATGTCATTTATATATGAAAAAATATAAATGTAGTTAAAATCGAACAAGATTGATAAAACGAGATGAAGAGACAAGCTAGGGGAAAACATGTAATTTAACCAAAATTATCTGTATTTTCTAAAATGGAGCATCTTTTTAATTGCACTTACCTTGCTTCTTCTTTTTCCACTCTCTTTAAAGAGAAGGAAATAGTTTTTTTACTTTAGATCCACATAGCACTTTCATTTCTTTACCAAAAATTCTGAAATAAATATCTAAATTCAAGTTAAGAGATTCTCTACAAATCCACCTCTTTAGATCTACATTTCGAGAAGTTTGGAGCCATATTTTAGAAATCAAAAGAGAGCTTTAAAATAGTTTCAACCGACGCTTGGATTCCTTAGTACTTAGTGAGTGAGATTTATTCTCTATGATATATGATCATGAAATATGCTAAAAATCATGTTAAATATCCAATGCTGGTTATGGCTTAATGAACTTTAATTGTGATTTAAGAGATGAGAATCTTTTTTTAGTAAATATTTGAAATAGTTAATTATAGACTGAATGTTTTAAAAGGCCTGATGATGAATGTTGATAAGTTTGGTTTGAATTATCTGATTGATTGTTGGTTTAAAGTTGATAAAAATGATTCTATGATGAGACATTGGTAATTAGCATTGTGGAATGAATGTAGAGTTTGTATGATGATCGAGTAGTTAAACTTGAATGGTAGTTGAAATGGTTCATTGCCTCCAAGTCGTTTGTCGAGTGCAAGTTGTACTCATTAGAATGTTGAATGACTTATAATGAGCACGTGAGTATGTATCAAACGATGTTAGTGGAAAGTTTCTTGGTGACACAGAGTCGAACGTAGAATATGGGAGAAAGGAAGATGGGTGAGAAAGGGGGAATAATTCCACTAAAGGAAATTATCCCATATAGGTTCAGGTTTGGCCACAACAGGTATTCAGACGTCTGAATTTAAAATTCAAACATTTGAATCATGAGATTTTATCCCACATTATGCAATGTAATGCTGGGGTTTTTAAATATCTGAATTTGGATATTAAACATCTAAAATCAAGGTCAGACATCTAAAATGTTGTTTGTTAGGCAGTTGAGTCTGTGTTTTGAAATTTGGTATTTTGGGAGTTTAGGTTCGCTGTAGGGACACAAGAGATGTTTATAATGTCTGTAATGACTATAAAGCAAGGTGATAAGTTTAGGGGTGGTACACTATGTCTCACGAAACATGCATATGAAGTTGCATAGGATAGAGACTATGGCGGTGGTTCGAGATGCAATTTAGTCAGTATGGTAGTTTTCATAGACTCGTCTTGCGACTTTGACGCAAGGAAATTAAGGTATTGTGATATATGAGTCCATACGATATTGCATAACATAGTACATGTGTCTCCCTTAGCCATGGCTTTAGGATTTGTTATTTATAGACCATTTGTAGAGCAAGGCATGGTTGTATCTATAACGATTGCCCTTATTGACCCTCGAAAGTCGATAGAAATACATCCATGGTATTCACATGTCGAGCACCTGTAACGACCCGTAAATTAATCACTTTGTATTTGAATATTTAAATCATTTTTAAATATTTAAATAATAGATTTCAATAACCAAAAAATATATTTTAAATTTTAATTAATGATATTAAAATCATTTTTAAATTTTGTTTACCAAAATAATTAGTTCAAATAAAAATAGAAAATGTGATCGAAAAACGTTTTCCGAATTTTGACTTTTCATATCAGAAAGTCATCAAAAACGTTGTGCACATTTTGTATCACTCGTATAAAAATACACACATATGTACACATATCATGTCATAAGTTAATCCATGTGTTAAGGTTAATAATCAAGCTTAGTTTAAAGATAAAACATGGTTTGACATAAAATGCATAAAAATATATAATATAACCTTAAAAAATTAATAAAGTACCACACCATCACCTAAATCACCCTAGGAAAGTACACAAAATCATGCTAAGGAGGACCTAGGGCAGGTAACGTGTGTAAGGAAGGTATGGGAGAGGATGGAGCTTCCATAATTCATGAACGCTTTATATTATTTAATTCCTAAGTCAATTTACTAAAATACCCTCCTCAATTGCCTATAAATACCTCCATCCTAACACATTTCTTCACTTTAAATTATCTTTCTCATTTCCTAAAACCACTTTTACATATTCTTAAACACCCATGGCTTTTTAGTTTCTAAAAATCCAAATTTTCCACATTTTCCTTAAGTTAGATTGCTAAAAACTAGTTATTTCCTTCTCTACATCAATTTGCATACAAACAAGACTCATATTCCCTCATTTTGGACCATGGCCATGCCCAATAGGCCACTAGGCCTAGCCCAAAAGGCCCATTAAGGGTCCAAGACAACAAGATTTAAGCGAAGAGAGGTGTTGTTGAAGTTAGTGCTAGTAGTTGTAGTGATTCGACTTGATTTGGTAACATTTTGGTGAGTAAAGCTTCCACCTTCAAACCAAATGTTTTCAAATTATATTAGTGTTCATGTTATAGATATTGAATGCTTGTTGTATTGGTGAAATAATAATTTGTTTTTTGTATTGGTTTGTTGCTTGAAAGTTAGTCGCTTTGAAAAGTTAGTAAGCGAATCATAAGATATATGAAATTTTAGTAGTTAAATTCATGCCTTTGTTAATAAATGCTTGATATATGTTGTATTATTGTAAACCACCATGTATATATCTTTATACCCTTGCAATGTGACATGTGGTTGTGTTGCAAATGAGATAAACTTGAATTTCGAACTGCCCGTATAGCGGTAGTCGCTACATCGGCACTTTAAGAAAATAACCTTTTATCGAACCGTTTGGTTTCATTATCGTGATTGGAATTATTTTACAAGTTAAGCAAGTTTGTGATTAATGATGTTTTCAAAAATAATTAATTGTTTTAATAACAATTATTTAATCTAATTAATTATTTAATTAATAATGATTAAAGTTAACTAATTAACTAATTAACGATGTATCTAAAATTTACTAATCACTTGGTTAATGATGTTTTAAAATTAATTAATCATTTTATCTAATGTTATTTAAGGTTAATTAATCTTTTAATAATGATGGATTAAAGTGAAATAATCAATTTAGTATTTATGTTTTTAAATTTATTAATCTTTTTAGTTAATGACTTTTAGAAGTTAATAAATCTGTTTAACTTTAATTAATCTTTCCTTTAAAGATTTTTACAATTACTGAATCATTTTTAAATAATGAGATTTTTTTATTTATAAATTAATTTAATTAATTATATTTAAATGTTATTAATTAATTGAATTAATGATGTTTAAAGGTGATTTACCATTTTTAATTAAAAGTTATTGAAGTTAATTTATTAACTTAGTTAACGAAGTTTTAAAGTTAATTAATCAATGTAATAAGGATGTTTTAAGTTGTTAAATCCTTTTTATAATGATGTTTCAAAGTTAGTAAATTCTTTTAACAAATATTTTTAAAGCTAATACTTGTAATGTGAAGCCAAGTATGAATTAGGGTTTTTGAAAGAAATTTTTTGATTCATTTATGGAAATGAATTAATTTTCGTAATTCGATTCGCTTATATGGAAACGATTTATTTGTATAATTAGCACTAAACATCGAAGAAGTAGCCTTGTTGCAATTTCGAAAGTTAAGAATAATCGTGGGACATGACTTTGAGGTAAAACTACCTTGACTCGTCCGGTATTATTTTTAACCAAGAAATAGTACAAATTTGAATTCGATGAGTGGTGGTAAGTATAAAAGACTTAATTTCCATATATTATCGTTTTATATCCTTGATAGTTGGTTTCTCGGCTATCGGTTACTTTAGCTTCCGTATTATCGTCATTCTAAGATGATTTATTGCTCCATTGAGCATTGATATCCTTCGTCGGAAATGACTAAAACCAAAGCACGAGAGGATGCCAAGCTATGTGGGGTTGCTCTCATTAGGATACTTTCACATCTTATGTAGATTGGATTCAGTAGCGCTATTAGATGTGAAATATTCAGATTCTCGGTTAGGTTTGGCGGGGTCCGACTTGGAAGATTCCAAGAAGTTTCATAGAGTAAATGAGCTTCTTAGAAGTATATTGCTAGAGATATACTTCAAGAGGGGTAAACCTTCCTAGTCATTTGTTGGAGATTTTCCTTTTCTCATTTAAGTCGAACCTTCAAATTTATTTCCATATTTTCATTGGGAAGAGTCAACCACTCTTCGTGGAGTTTAATTATTTATCCATTCTTTAGGTTTGGATGTTGATTTATGTGGGAGTAAACCTATTCCGTGTTCAGCAGAGTGGTCTCACATGCTTACATTTAATTTCACAGCTATTGTTTAAAGTTTTACTCGTACCAGACATATCATCCGACCCGAGTTGTTTGTTTTCTCTAAACTCTTGGGTACTCATTTTATTTGAGCAGTCTGAGAGTAGCAGGTCTTGTGGGCTCTTTGAAGACGGCGTCCGAGCATGAGGCTTTTATCTTTTTAGCTATCTATTCCACTATATTATATAGTTTGTGTAAGTGTATTTTGTTTCAGCATATGTAAAGGCAGGATGTTATAACTTCCTAAGATGATTTGTAGTACTTTTGTGTAACTCTAGTAACTCCCTGTTAAGGAGTAACCTGATGTACTATTGAATGTTATGTTTTATTTAGCCATTTCATTGTGAGGTTTTCTATTCTGTTCTTTATTTTACCCCATGATGATTCATCTTTCCGCTGCTTGGGCAACAGCACATGAACACCAAGGATGTGTTAAGTGTCCTTCCTAGGGGTCAGAAAGGTGGATCGTCATAGTTGGTATCAAAGCTTTGGTTGCGCGAACACCTTAGCCTGATTGGGGTACAACTCATTAGAGATAGGGTGAGTTAAGCCATATAATGAGTTAATCTTGAGAGAGCATTTCCTTTTCTCCCCTAAAAGTCTGGTTTTAGATCTTTTATTGCAGTTTCCCTTCTATCATCTTTGACCCTATCTTTGTATCCTAATAATACCTATCACTTATCCAGTTATTGAAAATGAGTACAAGAGGAAGAAGAGGGAGGGGATCTGGAACCAATATGGCTACAAATGGCAGAGCTCCTAGAAATGAGCCAGTTGTAGAACCGATAGAAGAAGTAGTGATGCAAGTTCAGCCGCCTTGGAACTTTGTGATGTTGTGCAAGAATTACAATGCTTCAAGTGGTAAGCCTTTTTATGGAACTGAAGATATTCTAGGAGTTCAGACATGGCTCCGCTCTTGTGAAAGGATATTCGAGGATCTTTAGTGGGGAGATGCTAGAAAGAGATTGTTGGCATCGTGTTAGCTTCATAAAGCAGCAATGGATTGGTGGGATTTAGTCACCATGAATACACCAGAAGAAGATTTCACTTGGGTGTAGTTTAAGGAAGTTTTAAAGCACAGTTTATACTAGAGGTGGGGAGGACTCAATTATTCAAAAGTTTTATGAATTTGAAACAGGGTGAGATGACAGTGGCGCAGTATGAACATAGGTTCAATGCATTGTCCTGCTTCGGAACATGATTGATTGATACGCCACTCGAAAAGAATGAAATGTTCGTGAAAGGAATTTAACCAGAATTCCATCGGGAAATGACCAATCATCTCAACGGTACCTTTACCAATCTGATAAGTATGGCTTTGAGATTTGAGGCTCTTGATATTGAGAAAGGAGTTCAGAAGGGAGTATTGATAGTAGTCAATGACCAACCTTTATCAGTGATAGCAATTTCTAGTAAACTATTTTTCAAGCACAAAGGGAAGAAGAGGTGGTCAGGAAAGAACCTTTGAGGTGGAGCTCCAGCATAGAAGAAGCAGTTCGATTTCTCCCAGATTATGTGTTTTAGTGCATCAAAATGGGCCACTTTGCAAATCATTGGCCGGAACCTAATATTGAACCAATCTGCTACAATTGTCACAAGCATGGACATATGAAGAACCAGTGCCCTTGTCCAAAGAAGGGATCACAGGGACAAGTTTTTAATATTAAGGAAATACCATCTACTTCTTTGGACCCAAAAGGAAAGCAGGTGTTGCAAGGTATATTATCCACTTCTGATATTCCTGTTAGAGTGTTATTTGATACCGTTGCATCCCATAGTTTCATTTCAATAGATCTTGTTAATAAATTTAACCTCAAACCCATTCATTTAGACAATTCTCTTTGTGTGTCGAACCCAATTGGGGGTTTGACCAATCTTGACACCATATGTTTGAATGTGCCTATTTCTTATCGAGATTGGCCTTTCTTTTCTGACTTATTTATTCATAGGTTCATGGGTTTTGAGGTAGTATTGGGTATGGATTGGTTGTCTAAATTTAAAGCGATCATAAATTATAATCAAAGGATTGTAAGAATTAGTGATGTTGGAAATGTTGGTATGGATATTTATTGTGGGGAGCCTAATAAGTTGATGAGCAGTTTCCTTTATTCCCTCAAAGTACACAAAGAGGAGCTAAGCGATAAACCAATTGTTCGGGACTTCAAGGATATTTTTGAAGAAGTGCAAGGTTTACCTCCTCACCGGGAAGTAGAGTTCCGCATTGATTTGATTCCAGGAACCATACCTATTGTACAACCTCCCTAAAGGTTGGCTCCAAAGGAAAGAAGAGAGCTAGAGAAGCAGACGTTTGATCTATTGCAGAAGGGTTTTATCAGACTAGCACATCGAGTTGGGGATCGCCCGTAGTGTTCATTACCAAGGCTGATGGTTCTCTTAGATTTTGTGTAGATTACCGAGAGTTGAATAAGAGGACTATCAAGAATAAGTATCCTTTACCTAGGATTGATAACATGTTTGACCAGCTCCACGGAGCTCAGATATTTTCTCAGTTGGATCTTACCACTGGTTTTCACCAATTAAGGGTAGCAGAGGTGAGTGCACCCTTAACAGCTTTTCGAACCCCTGATAGTTTTTACGGGTGGATAGTTATGGCGTTCGGGTTGACTAACGCACATGCTTGTTTCGTGGATTTGATGAATAGAGTGTTTCGGGATTTTCTTAACAAGTTTGTCCTAGTCTTTATAGATGACATTCTCATTTATTCTAAAACGGAGGAAGAGCACAAGTACCATCTTCATGTTGTTCTAAGTACTTTAAGAAGTCATGTTTTAAAGGCAGTGTTTTTTAAGTGCCATTTCTAGAAATCCGAAGTTAGATTTCTAGGACATGTAGTTTCGAGAGAAGGCATATCAGTGGATCCAGCTAAAGTAGTCGTGGTTCAAGATTGGAAGAAATCCAAAAATGTGACCGAGGTAAGAAGTTTCTTAGGATTGGAAGGTTTCTATAGAAGATTTATTAAAGATTTCTCGAAGATTGCGCCTCATCTAACAAAGTTGACAAAGAAAGATGCTAATTTTTATGGACACCCAATTGTTATCAAGAATTCAGCGAGTTAAAGGAGAAATTAACTAGCGCTCTTGTCTTGACTATTCTAGATAGGAGTGAAGGATTAACAGTTTACACGGATGCTTGTAGGACCGGATTAGGAGCAGTTTTGATGCAGAATGGTAAAGTAATAGCGTATACCGGTCGATAGTTGAAACCTCATAAGAAGAATTATGCTACACACGATTTGGAATTGTTGGTAGTAGTCTTCGCATTGAAGGTGTGGAGGCACTACCTTTTGAGTGCAAAGTTTGAATTATATACGGATCACAAGTCATTAAAGTATCTCTTTACCCAAAAAGCTTTATACTTAAGGCAGCAAAGATAGCTAGAATTTCTCGCGTCTTATAACCTAAAGATTCTTTATACCCCAGGGAAAGCGAACGCCGTTGTAGATGTGTTGAGTAGGAATGTAGCAACGATTGCAAATTTGGAAGCTAAGCCAGCATTGATGGAGAAAATTGCATATTTCCAAGAAGAAGACCCTATTCTAGCTTGGCTTAAGAAGGATGTTGAAGATGGAATTGTTTCTAGTATTCAGATTGACTCCCATGGCATTTTAAGAATAAATGATTGGATTTTTATGCCAGATCTTAATGGAATTATACCAGATGTGCTGCGAGAGTGCCATCGGTCAAAGTTATCTATCCACCCAGGAGTAACTAAAATGTTTCTGAATATGAAGAAAACCTTTTGGTGAAAAGGGATGAAGAGAGACATTTCGATCTTCATAAGCCGGTGTGCTAATTATCAACAGGTCAAGAGTGACCAACAGAAGACTGCTGGGTTGCTTCAACCATTAGAGATACCAAATTGGAAGTGGGAGCAAGTATCCATGGACTTTATCGATGGGTTGCCCGAAATAAGAAGAGTTAATAAAGGAATTTGGGTAATTGTAAATCGATTAACAAAGAGCGCCCACTTTATTCCGGTGAAGTCAACAAGAACTGCATCTTCATTGGTAGGGATTTATTTGAACAGATCGTTCGACTACATGGAATTCCAGTAATTATAGTCAGTGACCGAGATCCCAACATCACCAATCGATTTTGGGGAGCATTGCAAGCCGCTTTAGCGAAAGAGTTAAATTTGAGCATAGCATATCACCCGTAGATAGATGGATAAACCGAGTGTGTGAACAGGATTTTGGAGGATCTCTTAAGAGCATGCATTTTGGACTTTGGAGGTTCTTGGGAAGATTATCTGCATTTGGTAATGTTCTCTTATAACAATAGTTACCAAACTAGCATTGGCATGGCACCCCATGAACCTTTGTATGGACGGCCATTTAAATCACCTTCATGTTGGGTAGAGACTGGAGGTCGTTTAGTTCTTGGACCAGAGATAATTCGAGAAGCATCAGAGAGAGTGGCTATGATCAAGGAAAGGATGAAAGAAGCCCAGGATCGACAAAAAAGTTATGCCGATCAAAGGAGAGGGGACTTAGAGTTTGCGATTGGGGATTCGGTATTTTTGAAAGTTTCCCTGATTAAAGGAGTTGTAAGATTCAGAAAAAAAGAAAGCTAGAACCCATATTTATTGGACCATTTAAAATCCTGGAAAGAATTGGACCATTGGCCAATAGAGTAGATTTTCCTGAAAGATTGTCTGAAGTTCATAATGTCTTTCATGTATCTCATATGAGAAAGCATGTTTATGATCCACCTTTGATTGTTGAGACATCTGATCAGGAAGATGTAGAGATAGAACCGAACTTGATGGTAGTCCGACATCCAGTTCATATTGTAGATCGGGATGAAAGAAGATTGAGAAACAAGGTGGTGAAGCTTGTGAAGGTTAAGTGGAGTGTTGATCCCCGCTATTGTACTTGGGAGACGAAGGATCATATTAGAGAAACTTACCCTGATGTATTGTCAAGTTAGTTATTTGTTGTTTGAATGCATTATTTATGTTCTTTGATGGCATAGTTGCTTTGCATTGTTGTATGGCTTTCTTTATATAATATATACCTTTTTAATTGTCTCTTTGTATTAATTTCGGGGACGAAATTCTCCAGGGGGGAGAGTGTAATGACCCATAAATTAATCGCTTTGTATTTGAATATTTAAATCATTTTTTAATATTTAAATAATAGATTTTAATAACCAAGTAAACATATTTTAAATAATAATTAATAATACTAAAATCATTTTCAAATTTTGTTTACCAAAATAATTATTTCAAATAAAAATAGAAAATGTGACCGAAAAATGTTTTTCGAAATTTTGACTTTTTCGTATCAGAAAGTCGTCAAAAACGTTGTGCACATTTTGTATCACCCATATACACATGCTACATATGTGCACATATCATGTGATAAGTTAATCCATGTGTTAAGTTTAATAATCAAGCTTAGTTTAAAGATAAAACATGGTTTGACATAAAATGCATAAAAATATATTATATAACCTTAGAAAATAAATAAAGTACCACACCATCACCTAAATCATCCTAGGTAAGTACACAAAATCATGCTAAGGAGGACCTAGGGTGGTAACGTGTGTAAGGAAAGTATGGGATAGGATGGAACTTCCATAATTCATGAACACTTTATATTATTTAATTCCTAAGTCAATTTACTAAAATACCCTCCTCATTTGCCTATAAATACCTCCATCCTAACACATTTCTTCACTTTAAATTCTCTTTCTCATTTCCTAAAACCTCTTTTACATATTCTTAAACATCCATGGCTTCTTAGTTTCTAAAAATCCAAATTTTCCACTTTTTCCTTAAGTTAGATTGCTAAAACTTAGTTATTTACTTCTCTACATCAATTTACATTCAAACTAGGCCCATATTCCCTCATTTTGGACCATGTCCATGCCCTATAGCCCAATATGACAAGCCCAAATAGCCCATTAAGGGTCCAAGACACCAAGATTCAAGTGAAGAGAGGTGTTGTTGAAGTTAGTGCTAGTAGTTGTAGTGATTCAACTTGATTTGGTAACATTCCGGTGAGTAAAGCTTCCACCTTCAAACCAAATGTTTTCAAACTATATTAGTGTTCATGTTATAGCTATTGAATGTTTGTTGTATTGGTGAAATAATAGTTTGGTTGTTGGATTGGTTTATTGCTTTAAAGTTAGTCGCTTTGAAAAGTTAGTAAGTGAACCATAAGACATATGAAATTTTAGTAGTTAATTTATGCCTTTGTTAATAAATGCTTGATATATGTTGTATTATTGTAAACCACCATGTATATATGCTCACACACTTACTATGTAATGTGTGGTTGTATTGCAAATGGCATAAACTTGAATTTCGAGCTGCCCGTATAGCGATAGTCTCTATATTGGTACTTTAGGAAAATCACCTTTTATCGAAACCGTTTGGTTTCATTTTTGTGCTTGGAATTATTTTAAAAGTTAAGCAAGTTTTTGATTAATGATGTTTTGAAAATAATTAATTATTTTAATAACGATTATTTAATTTAATTAATAAGGATTAAAGTTAACTCAATAACTTATTAACGATGTTTAAAATTAACCAATCACTTGGTTAATGATGTTTTCAAATTAAATATTCATTTTATCTAATGATGTTTAAGGTTAATAAATCTTTTAATAATAATGGATTAAAGTTAAATAATCAATTCACTAATTATGTTTTTAAATTAATTAATCTTTTTAATTAATGATTTTTAGAAGTTAAAAAATCCTTTAAATATTTTTACAATTAATGAATCATATTAAAATAATAAGATTTAATTATTTATAAATTAATTTAATTAATTATATTTAAATGTTATCAATTAATTGAATTAATGATGTTTAAAGGTGATTTACCCATTTTAATTAAAAGTTATTGAAGTTAATTAATTAACTTAGTATACGAAGTTTTAAAGTTAATTAATCAATGTAATAAGGATGTTTTAAGTTGTTAAATCCTTTTTATAATGATGTTTCAAAGTTAGTAAACTCTTTTAACAAAGTGTTTTAAAGCTAATACTTGTAATGTGAAGCCAAGTACAAATTTGGGTTTTTAAAAGAAAATTTTTGATTTGTTTATGGAAATGAATTAATTTCCATAAAGTGATTCGCTTATATGGAAACGATTTATTTGTATAATTAGCACTAAACATCGAAGAAGTAGCCTTGTCGCTATTTCAAAAGTTAAGAATAATCATGAGACATGACTTTGCGGTAACACTACCTTAAATTGTTCGGTATTATTGTTAACCAAGATATAGTACAAGTTTGAATTCGATGAGTGGTGGTAAGTATACAAGACTTAATTTCTATATATGATCGCTTTATATCCTCGATAGTTGGTTTCTCGAGTATCAGTTACTTCAGCTTCTTTATTATCATCATTCTAAGATGATTTATTGCTCCGTTGAGCATTGATATCCTTTGTCAGAAATGACTAAAACCAAAGAGCGACATGAGGCCAAGCTTTATGGGGTTGCTCCCATTAGGGTACTTTCACATCTCATCTAGATTGGATTCGGTAGCGTTATTAGATATGAAATATTCGAACTCTCGGTAAAGTTTGGTGGGGTCCAACTTGGAGAGTTTTGAGAAGTTTCATAAAGTAAATGAGCTTCTCGGAAGTATATTACTAGCGGTATACTTTAAGGGGTTGCACCTTCCTAGTCATTTATTGGAGATTTCCCGTTTCTCATTTGATTCGAATCTTTAAATTTATTTCCTTATTTGCATCGGGAAGAGTCAACCACTCTTCGCGGAGTTTAATTATTTATCCATTCTTTAGGTTTGGATGTTGATTTATGTGGGAGTAAACCTGTTCCATGTTTAGCAGCGTGGTCTCACATGTTTGCATTTAATTTTACACCTATTATTTAAAGTTTTACTCATACTGGATATATCATCTGACCTGAGTTGTTTGTTTTTCCTAACCTCTTGGGAACTTATTTTATTTGAGTAGTCCGAGAGTAGCAGGTCTTGTTGACTCTTTGAAGATGGCGTCCGAACAGGAGACTTTTATCTTCTTAGCTATCTATTTTGTTGTATTATCTAGTTTGTGTAAGTGTATTTTGTTTCAGCATATGTAAAGGCAAGATATTATAACTACCTAAGCTGATTTGTAGTACTTTTGTGTAACTCTGATAACTCCCTATTAAGGAGTAACCTGATGTACTATTGATTGTTATTATTGATTGTTATGTTTTATTTAGCAGTTTCGTTGTGAGGTTTTCTATTCTGTTCTTTATTTTACCCCACGACGATTCATCTTTCTGATACTTAGGCAACGACACACGAACGTCAAGGATGTGGTAAGTGCCGTTCCTAGGGGTCAGAAAGGTGGGTCGTCACGGCACCCATGTGCCGAAAAGACCAATTATTAGGGTAAATGAAAAGGAAGAAAAGAAAATGAACAAGAAAGTGGTGAACAAAAACATCAGAATCTCATAGCGGAACGATAACATATAATTTCAGAAGATAGTACATGGTGTTACTCTAATATACATAGCATTTCAGAGTACCAATCTAAGTAGTATCATCAGCTTGGACAGTTGTAACAGCTTATCCGTCCTCATAATTGCCGATATACATACACACACACAAAGCGGTGCAGCAGAAATAAATACTATGGTAGGTAAACATCCAGCTCCTCTCCATAAGCTCCAAAGGGCCTATAGATAAAACTAGAGATATACTCGAAGCTGACCCAAGCATTATAAGAAAATAACACTCGGATCAGTCTCGTAAACCAGTGTGAGAAACTCAATCATATGGATTTTTATATTTATAAAACCTTCAAAAATAAAGGTATCTCATAAGACTACGCTGCAAATAAACACAGATGGGTTTTTACCTTACGATAACCAAAACAATTAATAAGAAAACATAGTGATATTATAATAATGTCTAGGGTATGTAATATAAATACGAAAATAGTAGTGTTGCGTGTGCATATACACCACAACAGTAATAGGTATACAATCAAAACTGCTAAGGCGTGTTCGCTAATTGTGTAGGATTTCCGTTTGAGGTTCCCTCAGTACTTCGAGGAAAATCTCAATGACAAGGGTCAGAGAATTCACTTTCGAGCATCATATATCTCTAGATAATACATACCATAAGGTTAACATAGCTGGACCACCCTCGGTGTGTGATTCGAGTCATAGCAACTCCCGCTAGCAACAATCAACAAGCATCTCTAGATATGGAATTAATATACCCTCGAGGTAAGCTAAACCCCATGGCCACGCCTCTTCTCTGTTTTTAGTCATTTTTTCGATGTTGAGGCTACGTTCGGCATCTTTCATAAGAATCTTCATCACTCGAACAAATCATGAATCCCCAAATGGATTCCAACATCTCGAACAGATCCACATCCAAGAGATAGAATACGTATCTCAGTCTTGAAGTGGTTTTCGATAAGTGTAACACTTACCGATCCTGGTCTCTTCAGGACTGAATCGACAAATTTGGTCATATTCAACAAAAATGAGAATGATCGCATAAGTAAACTAAACCCTATATACTTTCCATAAGCAAGTAAAAACACAAACACTATCAATTAATACAAAGCACGATCAAGTCACACAAATGATCTTTAATCCCTTTTTAATTAATTATATCATTTATTAATTAAAAACTCCTTTTATTAGTAAATGTAACGACCCATAAATTTTAGTGATTTTATTTATTAAATTAATTGAAATTTTGTGAAATTTTAAACAATAAAATTTGAAATTAAAAATTTATTATTTGAAATACGTCTATTTAAACATAGCAACCGGTAAATTTTCATCTGATAATATTGATGTTTATTTTATTGTGAAATTCTATTTCAATTCAAATCAGTTAAAAATTGATGGTAATAAAATAATTTCCAAACCTGAATATTTTTACATAGAAATTTGTAAATCACCTTCTGAGTGAGACGTCATCCTTCGTTTCATAAAATTTTGACTGCTATTGCTCTGTTTTTCTTATTTTCGGCAGAATAGCAGCATTTTTGGTACCGATATTGACTTTTGATCGGGTGATCATACCATCGATATCTGTATACCGTTTTGATCGTCTCGTCGTGCTGATCTCTACGGTATATTCAATTATGTGTTTTGAGGTCCGGTACACGACGGAAGCGAAATAATAGTTCGTCGTAACGGTACCAAAATTTATGACTCTATAATTTCCTTTGGTTTCAAAATTTGAAGCGTACTGTCCTATCAGGCAACAAATTGCTTTAATTATCTGCCTGTCAATCAAGTGTCCTGCTGTTACTTTTGAAATGAATTGCACGTTTCTTTATAGCCTGGAACCTGCTCCAACCTTTATTATTCCAAACGTTCAATTTATTTTATTGTGCTTCTTTCATTCCGTATATATCTCCTCATCTCTTCATCTACTTCATTTCTCTGCCATTTGCTATCCACACGAACAACATCCCATGGCCTTCGCCCACACTTCAGCCGCCACAAATTCTTCCAACCAACCCGACCACCTTCGATCTCTTCTCCGCTCCACTAAGCTTCCAACCTTCGCTTGCTTCCTCCCCGCCCCTCTCGCGTGAAGCTCTACCTCGCACTTCCTATTCCCGACCCCAGGCCTCGCCCGCTGTCTTCAACCACCACCTCCACAACCCAAGCCACGCAGCGCGCAACCTGGCCCACCTCACGCAACCTTCCATGTGCCGCCCTTCCTCCCTGTCAACACTGAACCTTCCCTGACATCCTTGTTCACCTCCCACGCGCGGCCTCTGCTCATTCACCTCATTCTGCCTCCTTCAAAACCTCCGGCCACAGCTCCTCCCAGATGCGATCCACCTCCACTTGTCAAGTCCAGCCCCAGCGCAGCCCACGTAGGCCGAGAACAATCTGCTGCCTCCCTTCTTTGAGCATCTCTATAGGTGCATATATTTATATTCATCTATATCTATATTTATAAAGTTATTTATATATCATACTACTAACTTGATAAGCCTACATATATAATTTATGTGAGTGTTCATGCATACTTCTTTATTCTAATTCTTTTATGAATATATATATTTAGTATTTTATATAAGACGTATTACACTATCAGTTTGGTATATATAATGTTACGGCGTGTGAAGACTTTTTTTTGTGAAATTTTAATATGTTATATACTACGCGTTTAATTATTTGTTTATAATATATATAAATATATAAAGTTGCTTAGGATATAAGTTATTTAATAGATTAGTTTGTATATATATATAAAAGTTTATAAGGTTATATAGTATAGATTATACATACTATTTTATAAAGTTTATGTTTGTGCTGTTGGATTCATATGTTATATCTATTCAAGTCTGCACATATTGTTATATTGTCTACATCTTTTTTTTTGTTGTATGGTCTACACATAGGTTGGTGATATATATAGCATAGACTTTTACAGCCTGCTCTATAAGCCACATATAAAAGTTATCTGAGTTGTATAGTAGTATATATATATTATTTATGTAGGTGTCAGTTGTCTATATAAAGCATATGTTTTATAATCTACATTTCATATGAGATTGGCAGTACTAATTTTATGGTGATGTTTACATATATATATATATATATGTTTCGGCTGCATTTGTTAAGGCACATGTGGTATGGGTTTGTATATATAGATTTGTTAGTATATAATACTGTTGTGGGTAATATGTACATTATTTGTTAATACTTATATAAGCTTGTCTACATATTGTTATATGTTATATCAACATTTTATTCTTATAGTAAAGTGTATATGTTGGTTTTATAACGTGATATGTTTTGATAAATATAATACATAATAACGTGACGTGTTTAAGTGACGTGTTTAAGTGCTTTATGCATGTTATATTAATTATATTATGTGGTGTCTGCATTTGTATATTAGTTTTAAGTATGGTTTTATAAATAGAATACATGAATTTTAAATGGTTTGAACTGAAGTGATTTTTGCTATTATAAGTATGTATTTTATTTATTTTATTTTATATTTTATTTTTAATTAAAATTTTTGTCTTAGATCAAAATATTTATTTTAATGAAATAACAAATATTTCTGTATATATGTATATATCTCAAACTGATTCTGATTCAGTTCTTCATTTCTTGATTATCAGCTTCGTTCGTCGATTCGAGTTCAATCTTGCCTTATTTTGAAATTCGTGCTTGGATTTGTAACTTATCTCATTGCCTATTCTATCTAGCCTCGGAAGGTGAGCAATCACTCACGATTAACATTCTTTTATTTATTAAATTTGATTTCAATTGAAACGACAATTGAACTATGCTGCTGTAGTTATTTAAAATGTTATATATGCTATTATCTGTAACTGTTCACCTGTAGGATATGACACCATATCCTCTTGTTTATATTATATTATTATTGATGATATATGCCTGTTGTTGTATTTTATATTATCTGTTATCACTCTGCAAGTTCCCTGTTAGTATAGAATTCACTATGGGTTGAAATGATACATACCCGAACGGACTTTAGAATAAGAGAAAATCATTATGGGTTGAAATGATAAACCCAAGCGATTTTCATTTGAATTGAAATTGGGATTACGGGTTGAAATGATATCTACCCGTATATATTTAAATTACGGATTGAAATGATAAATATCCGTATCACTTAACCATATGATAGAATTATATACAAACACCGTTGGTCCATATATTTGAATATTTTGAAAATAAATTCTATGGAGTTGGGAAGAAATATATGGTTTAATAAATGTTGATTCTTAAATTATTATATGTAAATGGTAATGATATATATAGATTTAATAACAATATTTAATTTAATTAAGATGAATTTGATACATATAATATGTTTAAGTATAAAATTTATATTTCAAAATAGATTTTGGTAATAATTTGAACAAGTTAAGGTTGGGAAGATAATTTGAATTTAGTTGAAATTGTATTCATTAAAGAATTTTATTTAATTAAACCGATTTGAAATTTATTGAAATTGAGATTTAAGATATGATTTATAACTTGGGTTTGATTTAAATAATTTGATGAATATTTCTTGTTTAAATAAATTTAAGGAAGTATTTAGTAAAACTGAAATTTAGGGCTAGTTAAATGATATTGAATCTATTAAGTGAATATTCCTTGATTAAATAATAATGAAGTTAAATCAAGAGCTATATGAAACTGTTAAATTTAACTTTGAAAATGTTGATTATTAAAGCTTTGAAATATATTGAAAATTTAAATGATCTATTTAGAACTGAATTGAATTAATGAATTGAGCTTTGAATAAATTTGAATTTGGAATTTGAGTTGATTTGAAGAAAATTTGTGAGACTTAAGGAAATTATAAATACTTTACTTTATAAATTATTTAACCTATATATACTATTTTGGAAAATAGATATATTTGAAATGAAATGATATTTGGGTTTGAAGTATAAATTAAATTGAATGACCACGGTGTTATAGTGTATATTTTCTACATTGTAGATAGTTCCACAAATCCTTAGAGGATGGTTATCCCAAACATCCTCTAAGTTAATTGTATTTCAGTTGATATTTCACTTGAGTTGGAATTATTGATATAAGAATGTTAATCCTGACTCGAGTGTTTTGTGTTTTACTTTACGCTCGGGTCAGACCGAGTGATACAGCATTTGAGACTCACCTTTGGAGTTTGGAGCTTCATTTGGAGATCCAACTATCAATTCAGCTCTCAGCTTTTCTAGTTGATTTGTTCAAAGAGGTTATCTATTCGTACTGAAGACTTCACTGTATTTGAGATATTCTATTGTATTTTATTTTTATCTCTGATGTTTATATAGTAGCTTCATGAACTACTATTTTATCTATTCCGCTGCGTATTATTGTATTTCTCTGTGTCTGTGATTCTGTGATTGATTTATTTACTGTATATTCTGAGTGTTGCCAAATTTAAATTAACAATCTATTGTTTTGAATTATTCAAGTCCGACATGTGTGGATTTATTGTCGATTTGAATGGTCCAAAATAACGGGTCGTTACAATTGGTATCAGAGCTTTGGCTCTAGGCAAAACTTAGCATATATAGTAAATTTATTTACAGAATCACTTTCGTTCGAGTTTGAATCTCTTCCTTTTGACTCGATTTCCTTTGAACTTTGGAACGTTCCCTGCGGTTCCAAAATTCATTCTTCTCTCTCCCTATTTGTATTCTTTTGATTCTGGAGTATCCCATAACTCCACTTCGAATGATCTCTATTAGAATAGGCGATCCCGCCAATCTTTGAATGAATTGTGAAGGGGTGAAACTCCTTTACAATTGGCATCGATTCACCGAAGATTGCTATATCATCGGTTTAGATGATGCTATCTCTTGTTATGCCAAATTCTATATCTAGCGATCGAATGTCGATTTGCCTTAGAATTCTTCACCAATCTTATTTTGAAGTCACAGTTGACCCTAGTTTCATCCGTGATTTATAAAGATATATCTATCTTGTATTTTGTAATTTAGTTATCTCTTCTTCGTTCGAGCCTATCTTCAAGTCAGAGTTCTATCCGATTGGAGTCCCTCTAATTGGAATCTCTATCTTTGTTTTGAAATCTTTTGAAAAATCGGGTTTGTTTGTATTTTGAATTTGTTTTATATATTGAAATTATTATTTGATAAGTATGATTATATTATATATATATAAGTGAAATGTTTTCGATAATGATTATATACCCTTTTTAAAATAAGAATTTGAGGGTTCGAAAGGATTTGTAATTTTGAAAAATTATATAAGAAATTTGATTTATCTAAAAATGATTTATAACTGAAGGATTTTAGATTTGAAATTCGAGAATTGAACTCCGGTCTTTTGAAATTGGTTTTAAGATGTTGAAATATATAATAATAATATGATTTAAAAGTATATTCCGAATAAGAAATGTTTCAAATGACTTCTAATGAGTTTCGAATGATTTCGAAGAAATTTCAAAAGAAGTTTGAGAAAATAGAAGTCCAGAACTCACTTATGTCGCTGGAAAATAATTTCGGTGATAAGTTTACGCACCATTGACATTGATTTTCGAGTTTCTGAGTGGGGGAGAGGCCACTTTAGTAGAATTGCTACGCGAGTGATTTTGCGAAACCAATTTTGATTTCAAATTCCGAGGTAAGATTTGATATTCAAAAGATATATGTATATATATATTTGAAATGATTTGAAGTAAGCCGGTGTTCAGTCCTTGAGTTTTGGATCTGATTTGATATAACCCTATCTTTTGGAATTGATTTACTGATTTGTTGCTGATTTCCAACTCTTGAATTTGAAAATGATTTCTTCAACTATTTTGAAGGTTCGAGCACTTCCAAATCAAGGATAACTTTTCAAAGCTAAGGAATTTTGAAAAGTATAAAGTATATAAGTTTGGTATGTATGTTAAAGTATGTAGTAATATGATTTAAAAAAGTTGAAACTGTTTTGTTAAGTAAATGAATAAGGCAATTTTAAAATTTTCTAATATGAAATTTAGATTTGAAATGTTTTGAAAAGAATTTGGTCTTCAAAATATTTCGAATAAAATTTAGTTTAAATGTTTTAACTTAGTAACATCTTTATGAAACTATACATTTAATAAGTTGGAATAAATATATAGGTTGTACGTATGCTGTTTTATTCGCATAATTAATTTGATCCAGGTTTGAGTACACAAGTTCGAGGTGAATTACACCATTTCGTGTTAGGATTTTTCATTCGATTCTTGATGGCGAATATTTGATATGGATTTTGGGCTCGATTCTAGAATTCTCTATCATAGTATATGGCTATGCAAGGAGACTGATGGCTTCTAGTCGAGAAACCATATCGAAGTCCGCGTTAGGGAGGTCGAATGGACAATACTAGTTCGAAAGCGAACTTGTGTGATCGAGCGAGCGATCAAATGTGATTCTGCGAAATGATGACGTATGTACATCTTATATTCTAATATCATTGATATATTTTGACGCTGAAATTGAAAGTTGTCGAGTTAGAATATCTTTGCTTACTAAAAGAAAATTTCCAATTTAAATTACAAAGATATATAACCCATAAAAGCAAAGATATTCAATCCCATATGGCTCTTCATACAACGAAATTTATTTTGTAAAATTTGATCCTTATATAAGATGGACTTTATGTAAATATAAGATGATTTTGAAAACATTTGATTTGGAAATGAATTGGTTGACTTAAATTATATTGATTTGGAAATTTGGATTTATTTTCTAAATTTATTATGTTGGAAACTTTAAAACTAAAGATATTTAAATTGAGAAGAAATAATTTGGTGGGATTGTATATGATTTTGAAACTGAACTGATATTGAAACAAATTAAAATTTGAGAACCTTATTTTTTCTAAATACCTGATTTGGGAGTTATCGAACTTATATAAAAATTTGGTTTGTATAAGTATGTGGTTGATTCGAAAACTATAGATTTGAAAAGGTACTCAATTTGAAAAGTGAAATCTTATATAATTGAAGTCTATATAAGTGTGATTTGATATACTATTGATTTTGGAAAGGTATTTGATTTGAAAATTTAATCCTATATATAATGGACTTTATATAAGTATGATATTTGAAATTAATTTGAAAGGTACTATATGATACATATTTTCGAAGTAAAGATATGGAAAGTGCCTTCTGCTTGATATCCGATTTGTGGCCACATCTTGGATTCATTCTATCGATATTATTCTCTCTGATTTTTGGTTTTCCAGATATGATACTCGAGTGTCCTTCGAATTACATGGTCTTACGAGCGCGACTGCATAGCGCAACAGCCTGGCTGAGATAGCCTAGGGGTACGGATTGTTTCCTGGGGGATCCAGGCGTAATCATTGTGTATCCTGCCCTCTATGTAGGTCGCATTAGTAGCGAAACCGCCTGGCTGAGATGGCCTAGGGGTACGAATTGTTTCCTGGGGGATCCAGGCGTAACCATTGTGTATCCTGCATTCTACTAGTCATCATGGCGTAACTCGCAGGGCTGAGAAAGCATACGGATATGGATTGTTTCCTGGGGGATCCAGGCGTAACCATTGTGTTTCTACGAACAATGGTTAGACAAAGGTTTTGTTTGTTTTTTTTGTTTGGATTGTACTTTCCATATCTGTTTTTAAAAAGTTTTTCCAGTATTTTCACTGGGTGTTGAAACAAGTCTAAATCAATTTTGTCCCCTACTAATCCTTATGTACTTAGTAGACTTGTTTCAACACCCAGTGAAAATACTGGAAAAACTTTTTAAAAACAGATATGGAAAGTACAATCCAAACAAAAAAAACAAAAAAAACATATGTATTTAAATTATGTCACTGCTTTCCAAAGCAAGCATCAACAAACAACATCACAATTAGAAATTGAAGCAACACATATGTATTTAAACGTCAACACAAGCATATTATTTTCATTTGGATGGTGAGATAACTCACTTATATTCAAACCAAACACAAGAACAAATCCACATTTCCTACCACAACCTTTCAAACACCACCACACTTCCTACCATTGAACCTTCATGCCTACTAGCTCATGGCTATGGCCTCCATCCTCTAAAGTTGCTCATGTCCAAGCCTTACAGGGGGGTTTTGTGCTCCACTCTTCATGTTTTTCCTTGATTGTAGTTGTTTTTATGTTGTGTAAGGACCATAGAAAAAGTTTTAAGAGAGATAGAGTTGTTTTGATATCATTTCAAGAAAGTTAGAGAGGAGAATAAGATATGATGACATTGGTTTTACTCAGCGAATTGGCAACCAAAACATGAAGACTATGGGCATGTATTTATAGAGTTTAGAAAAGTAGTAAAATACCCCTCCTACCCCCTCCTACACCTTCTAGAATAACGCAAAAGGAAACTTCCTCCCATCTTCCTCTCCTTGATTCATGCCTTGATTTTTGGCATTCACTCCACCATTTCCTCCTTAAATCAAGGGACCTTTTGTCCCATTAATTCCTCTTTTAACTTGATTAATTTTCTTAGGAAATAAGGTGATTTAATACTTTTCAATGTGTTTATATGTTACTATACAGGCTCCAAAGAGTTCGAGCAACTTTTGTTAAATAAAAAGTCGTTTATCGATAAAATGATTTTCAGTCACATTATCGACATTTCTTCGAACTATTTATTTTTGTAAAAAATTTCAAAAGCAAATTTCTTATCATTAGCTATTATTAAAAAAGGTGTTAATAAGGTTACAAAATCATATTTATTCACATTAAATTCTAGATAAAATTATTTAAATATTTCAGATATTTAAGTACGAAGTGTTCAAAATTCCGGATCGTTACACGGTTTCTTCTTAAAAGTGTTGTCAATCGAAGAGATCTACACACCATGATATAATTTGATTTAACTTTGTATTTGGTTTGAAAGGATAGGATGAATTAACTATGATACTTGCAGCCTATAAGGGGAGGATGAGCTAGAGAGAGTAAACTCAAAATAGAAGAGGGTAGTAGGTTTAAATAAGAAGAGAGAAGGAAGGAAAAGTGGAGATCTGGATCTGATCTTTTACCAATTCTTTTTCTACCGATTCAAACCCAATTATCTAAATATCTCACCCCCTTTATCCCTACTCTATGGTCAGCCTTCCCTTGGCTTTGTAGGCCTACATGTTACTGGAAACCATATTAGTAAATTCACATTTAAACCAACTCTAAATGTATATCATATCGTATATTCATACGTGTGTATGTAACTTTTATGTACATACTATTTTCAATACTGATAAAAATAAATCAAATAAAATTTTATAATTAATATTTCAAAATATTTATTAATTAAAGTAATTTACAACAATTATAATTTAATTAAATTAGGTGGTATTCAGAGTATTCCACATTGCGGTTGTGTAACTCTTTGGTGTAAATTCAGTCAGTGATTAATATCGAATAATTCAAATATCAGTGCTCACGCGTCACTTTAGCTAGTGGTGTGACAGTTTGGCTGGGTTTATTGCTTATACTGTTTCAATAAAATTCATTTTTACTATTTTAGTGACAATTATTTACATCAATTCTCTTTGTCAGAACCATATCACATTAGGACTTATGGAATTTGGTATTGGTCAAAATTCTAATATCATCCACATTAAACTTATATAGTCCACACACAAATTCCTTGGTTCAAAAATAACATTTATTATAAAGCGAACCACTTTGACCAGAGACTCTAACTTTGAGTTGACTACATTTGACAATGATACTAACTTCATACAACCGAGGAGACGAATTCTCTATGAAATAGTGTTTCACTTCCAATGCTTCAACTCAGACCCAATTATAGTAATCTGATTGAAGTCATGCCATGATTTAAGTATAATCAAAGTGGAGTGTTAACATCGAAGTTCAACGATATTCTCATGTCAAAAGAACTGTGTAATATTGCCACATCAATATTTTCTATTTGACCTTAGTTATTAACCAACAGAAAACAATCGAGTAAGTCATTCCATAGTTATCCAATAACTATCAGTACATAACCCCTCGATGCCCCCAACAGCCATGACTTATACATTGTCCAACATTTAGAGAGCGTTATGTGCTCTAGTCTCAATGAATGTATCGATACCCAGTCTCAATACAACTTAACTAAGAATATTTAAAAGATAAGTTTATTATATTGTGATAAATTGCTCATCATTACACCACATTATAACTACTACCACAAAACATACCATTTGTGGATTTTTTTATTAAAATACTTATATTAAATAGATAATTAATATAACAAATTATATCAAGTATATAACAGAAAAGAAAAACAACTTTTATTTCGAATGAGATTTTATTACAAAGTTAAGAATTTACAGTAAATTATAGAATTGCCCCTAGGGCATATCCCTAACTCTGCCAATCTTCCACTTACATTTGGGGACAATTATGGAATCTCTATCCCATCCCTTTGGTTAGTTTGATGAGAACTGATCAAGCCAATCCCTTCATGAATGGATCTGTTATGTTGTTTTAATTATCCACACTATCAATCAACTCTCTTCGATGCTAATAAACTGCCTTTATCATGTGAAACTTTTCAAAGTATGTTTCCCAACTTCTAGTGGGCTCTAGTTCCTTTCAAGATCTTTATCACGACATTATTATCACATAACAATGGCATGGTATTCTCAATACTTGAATCACCCCTAGCTTAGCTATAAATTTGTGTAAGTGTATACACACACACATTGCCTTTATTGTGGCACTATTCGAGGTGATGTACTTAGCCTTTTAGTTGAATCAACCACAAGCTTTTCATTTGGAACATTCCCAACTTAAATCACCTTAATTATGGTTTAAACATGAATTCAATATTGACATATTACACTCAATATCACCTTTTAATTTCAAGTCTGAATACTTCTTTATAAGAAGCTTGTTGTTTTCAATAAATAATTCTCTAATGTTTTGCAAATACTCAAGAATACTCTTAGCAACCATTCAGTGATCATAATATGGATTTAATATTTGCTTTATGTATCAAATACATTTGATAAATACGATATTATAGTCAATACAATATCTATGATAATTGCTATTACCAATAGGTAAAGAATCCATTTTACATGTTTCATATGAAGCATGTCAATATGGTATTTGTGGATATCATCTCGAACATTCCCAACATCCTTTTATAGTGATTATATGCGATGCTTTTCAAATCTTGTATCGAGAATTAAACAACTGAACTAGAATTAATTTTAGCATAGGTACATCATTAACAATCATCGGTATGTTGTTCACTTATATTTTAGAAATATCTATTTACCTTTTTAATGTATTTTCTTATAGTTACACGCTTCCTATGCATGTTAACTAAAAATAAAACTATTTTATATTTCTATCAAAATACTTGTTCAACTCTTATGCTTGTCGAACGATAATTTGCATCCATTTTTGGATCATATCTTAAAACCCATAAACTCAGTATCGCTCCTACTAAATTTAAGACGTTTTAGTTGTTGTCTACGAACGGTCTATTTTAAATCATTATTTAGAGTTTTCTGTTTTAGCACATATGTACCAAAATACAAAGTCATATCAGACGATAATTTTGTGAGTAAAATCTAAATTAACTTGAGCATGTTGAATGATGAATATGTTACGCTAATTTCAACAATTAAAATTTATGGTGTTTCTTATCAATGTTGCTCAGTATATTCTGACTGCATTAGTCATTCTTTTGGAGACATATTTGTAGCCAATGGATCGCATCCTTTTGGGTACATCTATCAAAATTATATTTTGATGCTGTACTTGGAATCTATTCAGGATTTGAGCATCATACCATGTGGTTGAGTGATAATCTTAATGGTTTAATTGAAAACCGAGGAATATCTATTCCCGACACTTATAAGAATCTTATAGTTTCTCTCTAATGTGCGACAATACTCATTAGACATTTTAATACGTTATATTCATTTTGGTTTGGTTAATTTCATTTTTCCCTCATAATCTATTATATCTTTAGATTGTATCTGAATCCAATTTTTACTATCAATAATTTCTAAAAGAAGTTCATTCGCCATGAAATTGGTATTTTTTAAAACAACATATTACTCGGTGTAATGGAATAGGTATTCATAAACATTTTATGAATTTCCTCACATATGTATAAACCTGATTTGGTTTTAGTTTACGAAACTTATGTTCAAAACATAAATTGGTCAATTATTATTGATCAGTCCCAAACTTCTTTGTGGTGGTCAACATAAGATCCCACATAAGCAATTATTACGTATAGTCTTTTGACTTACACAACTTGTTAATTCCTTAATCTAGGATATGTTAGGTTTTCTTATAAACCCTTATCTTATATGATTTCGTATGTAAACTATGCATTAGATGAAATTAATTTTAACCTTATGTACTGCTCTTAAATTCATGAATTACAGAAAGAAATTAACTCAACTTTACTTATTACCAATCGTACTATGTTCAACAAAGTTCGATTACTCCTTATTAATACATCATTATGTATCATAGGGAGGTGTAACGACCTGAAATTTTCAACCATTCGCATCCATACATGTTGGATTTGAATTGCTCAAAATATCAGATTGTTAATTTAAATTTGGCAAAACTCAGCATATACAGTAATAAATAATCACAGAATCACAAACATAGAGTAATATAACGATAATGCAGCAGAAACAAAAGAATAGTAGTTCATGAAGCTACTATATATATATAACAGAATTAAACAATATACAATAGAAGTCTCGAATACATAGATGTCTCAATACCATAGTCAAATACAAGATCAGAATACATCACTGGAATCATGTGACGCCCCACCTTTATACCCATGCTAGCCAAGAACACTACGGTGTAATGCTGTCAACTAGCACAGAGAATAAGGCTGTTGAGGAGCGACCATCCTTGTAACTTCTTTGAGTGAGCGCCGATATTCTAGATAGAATAGAATGAAAAGTCCGACATACCGAAACAAACCCAAAGCTATCACATAGTGGCTATAAATAATCTTCGAAAACAAACATAGAAATAAACATAACATAAATCAGTCACAGACATCCATATCACAAAGGCGGAAAAAGATATGAATATATATAGCACATGAAAGTGTACATCAGAGTGGTGGTCAGAAAGATCCATGATAATACAAAAGAATAGCAACACGTGCTATAAAAAAGAATAAGTACACAACATAGAGTCTATATCTCAAAAAATGTACATCCAAAAACTACTAATCTAAGTAGTGCCAAAAGTCAGAATAATCCTGAAGAGAAGTCAAGCAGAAGCACCTGTAACATCTCGGTCTGACCCGAGTATTATTTATAAGAAAATAATAAACGGATCAGTCTAGCTATAAATATCAGATGATAAGGTATAAGATAAATAATATGGCATGAACATGTAACAACCATAACGGCATACTACTATAAGTATGTAAATGATAATCAACAAAAGATCAATCATTATCACAAGAATCTTCTCAAAGATAAAATAGGGTATCATACCTTAACTTGTATTCATAACAAGTCAATGACACATGAATTCACCAATGCCCAAAAACTGATATCATATCAATGAAAATCATGAAAAGTGGTGAAGCACAAATTCCAGAAATCAACACCAGAAATCCAGAAATCACATAAAAAGGGGGGAAAAAGCCTAACACATGAACGGGAGTATGCAAACTCACCAACGCGTGAAACACATAAACGAGAAGCTATCTCATGGAAGCTATCCATTAAATTTCCATACAGAACTGGCCCGAAGACCATGGGGTGCTACCCCATATATGTGATGGCGAAACATCACAAAAGCGGGGTCTAGTCTTCCTCGCAGACAAAGAGACATCGCTCAATCGCTAGTCTAAATCACAAAAATGATCGTCATGATCATATAGAAGTGTCAATTACACTAAGCCAGTAAATATATGAGTTTAGCTTCATGTCCCATAACCACTAGCTTAACTTAAATATTTACGAACAAACTGTAGATCTCCACTAGGAAATTGTCACAAAAGGGTTCAATCGAACAAGTCCAAGAGCTAACCAACGAAGTGAACGCAAGCGTTTCATACCACTCGTTTTACTAAGTCGTTTAATTCGATTTCTCATCCGAGTGAAGCAAAGGCTTGTATATACTAGTAGATTGAAAAACGGTTTGAGAGAACGTGTTTTATATTTAAAATAGTGTTGAAAACGTTTTGATGAAAGAGTTTTGATATTTACTACTAGTATTGAAACCTTCATATCTTTAGAGTGACAAGTCACAAAACGATTGCTGAAACAAATCGAATCACATAAATTCACGTTCGAAGACGTGAGTAAAGTCCATGGAAATCAGCTCAAATGCATCCAAGTAGAAAATAGGAGGTGCGGCCTAACATGCGAGCGACCTAAGGAAATATAGGTCGAACGACCTAAAGTGAAGCAACCTAAGCTTCCGCGTGACTTAACAGGGTGTCACGACCTAACAAAACCAAGCTAAAAAGGTGCACGACCTAACAGTCTCGAGCTAAGGAATTGCAAGCAGGTCAAACGACCTAGCGACCTAAAGGTGTTCACGAGCTAGCATTAAACAAAGTCAAACGACCTAGTAGACAACAAGGTCTAACGACCTAACGTCCTAAAGTGTCGAGCGAACTAGCGGCACAGTGCCAAGCGACCTAAGGGTTAACTCGCGACCTAAAGACTCTCGAACGACCTAATGGTCAAACGACCTAAAGCAAATAGTCAAGCGACCTATGGGTTAAAGCGTCCTAAGTCCAGCGACCTAACAGAGAGGAGCCGAGCGACCTAAAGTTATAAAACATGGTCACGCGACCTAAGGAGTTCGCGATCTAACTAGGCACGCGACCTAAAGAGTCAAAGGTCTAACGACCTAGGGGCCTTGCGACCTAAGTAAGATGGTCACGCGACCTAAAATATTAATACGCGAGCGACCTAACGTTATAAAGGCCAAACGACCTAACGCTTAACTCGCGAGCGACCTAGCGACCTAACTCCAGGCGAGCGACCTAAAGCCAGAACGAAAATCTGCAGGCAGTAGCTTCTAGGCAGAGCGACCTAAGGTCCAGAATTTGCCAACAACGCTGAAAATTGGAGCTTTTTGCCAATCCAATCCAAACCAAATGCAAATATTCATACAAATGCAAGAGGGAATCATTCCCAACAGTCCAATGACATCTATAGGCAAGATGTGAGATTAAAAATCTCACCTTTTCACTAAAATGGATGAAGATGGAGCTTGAAAGCAAGGAGAAGCAATCCAAAGCTTGAATCCAATATCTTCTACTTGAATTCGGAGTTGAATGTTGGATTTGCAATTGAATTTGAGTTTGGAGTTTTAATTTCCACCTCCCACCACCATTTTTGATGAAGCTTGAATGTTTAAACAAATGGTGAATGAAGTGAGGAAGAGGGTTGGGCTGAACTAAAGAAGGTGCAGTCCAAACCAAAGTCATAAGCGGGAAAATGTAGCGAGAATTTCACTAACTCCACACATATCGAAGTTTACACTCAAAAAGATCGCAAACGTCATTTTGAACTCAATGAAGGTGGTCTCGAGTCCTAATTTGACTGTATGCAAAAAGTAGTTTTTTGGACTAACATCCGACTAACAATAAAATATTCAAATAAAATATTGACAAATATGTGGGTTGTTACAGACTCCCCTCCTTAAAGAAATTGCGTCCTCGCAATATATAAGACGAAAAATAAAAAGTAACAACCATGAATGCATATTAACACAAAAGAAATTTGAAATAAGAAGTTTACCTCAAAGAGCATGAAAAAGCAAGTCCGGATGTGTTCGCTCGATGAATTCTCTAGTTTCCCAAGAGCAGTCCTTAGGATTTGAGGACCATTGAACTTTAACAAGCGGAACTTCTTTATTTCGAAGTCGTTTGATCTCCGAAGCAATAATTCGAATAGGATGCTGCTCATAAGTTAAATTAGGTGAAACTTCTATCTCTTCCACAACACTGGGCTCAAGAATGGAATCGGAATCCCGAAGGCACTTCCATAATTGAGAAACGTGGAACACGCACTACGCCATAGATTGCATACTGCAACACCCAAGAAGTGATGCAGGAAGTGCCAAAAAATGTTGCTGTAGGCTAAAAAAGGGCAAAGGCAACACTTTCTCGGTGATGCATTTTGCCGCGTTGCCGCAGACCTCAAAGGCAACATTTTGACTATCTAAGGCAACATAAGAAATATTGTTGCAATAGAACCCTATTTGGGTCTATAGCAACATCCATAGGTGTCTGTAGCAATATTCCAAAATGTTGCTATAGATATTAACTTTCTGAATTTGTGGGACCCACAATGTAGAGCATATTTGATTTTTTAATAGAAA
Source organism: Allium fistulosum (assembly GCA_030737815.1). Lineage (NCBI taxonomy): Eukaryota > Viridiplantae > Streptophyta > Magnoliopsida > Asparagales > Amaryllidaceae > Allium > Allium fistulosum. Next base: position 1,239,055,322 of record CM060903.1, on the reverse strand, counting down.
TAAATATTTATTTAATAAAATGCTATTGCACAGAATTTGATATTCAAACAGTAATTTAGTTAAATGAATATTTTATTTCAATATTTGAAATAGTACAAATTCCTGACTCCACTATTTTACAATTCAATGATATATAACACTGATATTCACATATACAGATATTCCTCACTACATCACTCAGGTCACTCATTACATATGCAGTTTCAATTTATACAGACACCGACACTGACAAATATATGACGAGCCGAGTGCCGAGCCGAAGGCGAGCCGAGAAGCGGGTCCGGGCGCAGCGCCGGCGGGGGTCCGGTGCACCGCAATCCCGGCGGGGATCGACCTACCTTAAATTCAAGTGGGCACCGCCCGATTCATCCGATTTCGGAAGATCGAGCCTTCATTGAAACCTGTCTTCAAGCTCATGCACATTTGATTTGACTCTGTCTTCAAGCTTGTATCCGGTTGTCCAGTGTTCAATACCTGTCACATATAATTCAAAAGCAGTTCACAGATATTAGCACAATTCAAAAGCAGTTCACACATATAATTCAAAAGCAGTTCACAGATATAATTCAAAAGCTTGTATCCCTTCTTCTTTTTCCTCTATTTTATATAAATACTCTTTCAAGCTTCCTACCTTAACTTCTTTCCAAAAATTTCATAAAAATATTGATCTATATATAAATATAGTTTTCTTCCATATAACACAATGATCATTGATACATAGAAATTTGCTTTCATATGGAAATTTATATTTCCAGCAACCTCAAAATTTGAACTATTCAAATTTCATAATTTGATTCCAACTTAAAACATCTCCAAGGCCATGCTATTCTTATCAAGCAACAGTCAACAGTGAAGAACATAAAGTTCAAGAACCAAACAGTGAAGAAACGTAAGTTAAAAATGCAGAGGTGAGTAAAATTTACTCACATAATAATGTGATGAAGATGCAGTCGATCGTGGCCCCTTCTATATCGCGACCATTGCCTTGCGACTGTTGCCCACCGTCGACGCGACTACCCCCAACGAACATCACTGCAACTTTCTTCACAAACAAACCTCTACATCACTTCCTCCTCAAAACTACAAACATCCTTCAACCGTACATTCAACCAGCAACCACCCATTGCATTTGCATCCCCATCTATACGATTACAGTAATTCCTCCATGACCAAACATCACCTCTGAAACCAATCTTCACTTCTTCGAACAAAAACACAGCCATAACCAATACTACCCGTGACCAGTTTCTACCATATTCGCCAAACAAACCACAAAACCCAAACCACTTCACTGCACCACCATCACCCGAGAATCAATCACTCCTTCACTCACTAAAACAACATTTCCACACTTCCTTATACAACCTACACACAACTTCACCTCATCACTAGATCACAAACATGCATCATCACTTACGGGAACCAAAATGAAATTCACCAATTAATCAATCCACCAAGGTCAAAAACCCACAACCAACAACCTTGCTTCTCGAAACACAACAAACTGCAATTCTCAAACCACCTTACTTCTCGAACCACTTCAATACAACCCACAATTGGTTCTGTTGCCTTCATCAACTCGAACAAATCACCTCCTTCCTTCGAACCCAAATCAAGAAACTCCATAGAACCGAACCCAAATCCACCGTCTCCATCTCCTTCCTCTGTCTAATCTGCAACCTTGAACTACGTAAATCACCTCGAACAAACACTTGAACTACTCTACCTACTTCTCCCTACATTCAAAAACGAAACGCCCATCTCGATTGTCTTCGCGAACTGGAGGCGACAATCCTCGTCTTCAACCTCTTTGAGTCGAGGTCTCTTTCTAGACCGCGAGCTTCCATACGGATCTAACTAATGGAATTTTCAGAGCTTTCAATTTTTTTTAGATAGGAATGAATTCGATTTCATTTTTGCGTTTCTGATTTGCGTTTTGAATCTGCATTTTTAATTAATGGAATTGAGGAATCAATCTAATTATTGGGTTTCTGATTTTGCCTTTTGAATCTGCATTTTTAATTTGATTTTGCGTTTCATCGGAGGGAAAAAGTGGATAAGTCGATAATTTACACAGAAAACTGAAAGGGGGATCGGCGGGAAAACGAAAATTTGGGACAAATTGCAGTGGTGATCCGTTTTAACAATCGGATTAAATGTGGATCGTTGGATCGTATTCACGCAGATTGCTAATTTTATTAATTTTTTAATTTGAATACATCTATAGCTACTACAACATCTTGTTGATACTTATGCTAACACCTTGAAGCGAGTGTTGCAATAGACAAAAATCAGCATACCTATCGTTACATTATAGCTAGCAACACCTTGTAATTTCGTTGCAGTAGGCCATCTATGGCGTAGTGACGTCATGCATAGCAGAAAACTGAGCCGGTAATGAAAGGCGATAAGCCATGGAACCAATACGTTCGGTGATAGGAAATGGCCCAATATATCGAGGCGCTAACTTTCCCGATCGACGTAATCGTACAACACCCTTCATAGGTGAAACACGGATAAATACAAGATCTCCCACAGAAAATTCTAATTTTCTTCTTCGGTTATCCGCATAGGATTTTTGTCTACTCTGGGCTTCTTTCATCCTATGTCGAATAAGTTCAATCTTTTCTGTGGAATCTCGAATAAAATCTGGTCCTAAAACCAGCTTCTCACCGGCCTCAAGCCAACAAGAAGGAAATCGGCATGGCCTTCCATAGAGTGCCTCGAAAGGAGCCATACCAATACTAGATTGGAAGCTGTTATTATAGGAAAACTCAACAAGTGAAATATGATCTTCCCAACTTCCACCAAAGTCAAGCACACAAGCACGAAGAAGATCTTCAAGAGTTTTATTCACACGGTCAGTTTTTCCATCGGACTGGGGGTGATAAGCAGTGCTAAAATTAAGCTTCGTTCCTAAAGCTTTTTGAAGACTCTTCCAAAATCCACTAGTAAACAATGGATCCCGATCACTAACAATGGAAGAAGGAACTCCATGCAGTTTGATAATTTCTTTGATAAAAAGTTTGGCCAGAAGAGGAACGGTTCGGTTCGATCGAACGGGAATAAAATGGGAAGATTTAGTAAGTCTATCAATGATCACCCATAAACTATTATGACCCGAACGAGAATGGGGAAGGCCATCAATAAAATCCATGGAAATTTGATCCCACTTCCAAACTGGAATTTCCAATGGTTGCAATAACCCACCAGGCCTTTGATGTTCAGCCTTAACAAGTTGGCAAGTCATGCAACACTTAACAAAGTTAGCAATATCAGATTTCATTCCCTCCCAGTAATAAAGTCGCTTCATATCAGCGTACATTTTACTACTACCGGGATGAATGGAATACTTGGAACGATGAGAATCTTCTAGTATATCTTTACGAAGATCACTAATATTGGGTACAATAAGTCTACCAAATTTTTGAATGCCGCCACGAGAATCAATATCAAAGTTTTTCAAGACTTCAATATGGGTTTTATCCTTAAGGTTTTGGCTAAGCAAAGCCAATTCAGGATCTAGCATTTTAGCTTCAAGAATACGGTCTAAAATAGAAGGATGAGCCTTAAGGCTACATAAAACAAGAGATGAACATAAATCGGAAACACGATCTCGAATTTCACAAGTGGATAAAACTTCGAGATCATCCATTCAGATATCATCATGGAAACAACCGCTTGTTGCTTGCGACTAAGTGCATCGGCAACTCGATTTCCCTTTCCGGGAGTATAAAGAATATCAAGATCATAAGAAGCAAGGAATTCGAGCCAACGATGTTGACGCAAACTAAGTTCCTTTTGAGAGAATAAATATTTCAAAGATTTATGATCAGTATAAAGTATAAATTTCTCTCCCAAAAGATAATGTCGCCAAATTCGAAGGGCGAAAACGATAGCCGCGAGTTCTAAATCATGTGTGGCATATCTAGTCTCAGCCGGCTTCAATTGCCTAGATGCATAAGCAATAACACGTTCTTTTTGCATAAGAACGGCACCCAAACCAACGCGACTAGCATCGGTATAAACGACAAAATCTAGATTCCCTTCGGGAATAACAAGAATAGGAGCATCAGAAAGGAGTTCTTTTAATTTCTGAAAAGAAGTTTCACATTTGCTTGACCAAATGTATTTAACACCTTTCTTTGTTAAGCCAGTAAGAGGCACGGCAATCTTAGAAAAGTCTTTTATAAAGCGGCAGTAATAACCTGCAAATCCGAGAAAACTACGGATTTCTGTCACGCTCTCCAGTCTCTTCCAATTTTGAATCGCTTCAATCTTTGAAGGATCCACTGATATTCCGGATTCGGAAATAATATGACCGAGAAACTTCACACTAGATTGCCAGAAGTGGCATTTAGAAAATTTCGCTTTTAATTGATTGCTCCTAAGAGTTTCCAATACAATCCGAAGATGCTTTTCATGTTCCTTCTCGATTTTGGAATACACAAGAATATCATCAATAAAGATGAGAACAAATCGATCGAGAAAATCTTTGAAAACTCTATTCATGAGGTCAACGAAATAAGCCGGAGCATTCGTTAAACCGAATGGCATAACTAGCCATTCATAAGATCCATAACGAGTACGGAATGAAGTCAAAGGAATGCTATCCTCTGCAATACGAAGCTGATGAAAACCGGTAGCCAAGTCCAATTCTGAAAAGACTCTAGCACTACTAAGTTGATCAAACAGATCATCAATCCGAGGCAATGGATATTTATTCTTAATAGTAAGATCATTAAGCCTGCAGTAGTCGACGCAAAGCCTAAGTGTACCATCGGACTTACTTATAAAAATAGCTGAAGCTCCCCAAGGCGAGGAACTAGAGCGAATTAGTTGCTTCGTCTCTAACTCGGATAATTGTTTGCGCATCTCTTCATTCTCCTTATTAGACATGCGATAAGGAGGACGAGTAATAGGTTGAGCTCCAGGTATAAGATTAATTTTGAACTCGATTGCTCGCTTAGGTGGTAGTCCTAAAACGGGCTCAAAGATGTTGGAAAATTCACGAACGACACGAATAAGAGAAATGACATCCTCCTCGTCATCATTATCATCATCACAAGGATTTAAAGAATATAAAGATGCAACCAAAGCGGAATCCGAATCTTTAAGAACAATAGAAATCTGATTAACAGATTGCGGATGACGGAGATAAATAGTCCGCTCAGGACATAGGATATGAGCTTCATAACGAGTAAGTCAATCCATACCCAAAATCATTCCAAAGCCTAAGTAACGCATGACATGCAAATCGGCTAGGAAAGAAAGATCACACAAAACAATCTCCACGTCTTTACAAAGTAAACTAAGAGTTGCGGATCCACAAACCAGATTCGCAATTCTTAAAGAAGTCATTAAAGCAACAACACTTAAAGAAAAAGTATCGACAAGTTCCTTTGATATAAAAGAAAGGGATGCACCCGTATCAAAGAGAACTTTAATAGGTTGATCATGAAATATAATAATGCCATCAAGGACAGAATGAGACATACCTTGACCGCGAGATGTGTTGCCAGGGGCTTGAGCAACGTTTAACTTTCCCTCCTTCTCTTGAAGCTTAGGGCATTTGTGCATAAAATGATCTGGACTTTTACAATAGCGGCAAGAGCGGGGCTTTGAACACTTGTTCGAAAAATGGCCCTTAGCACCACAGTTGAAGCATTTCTTATCACTGGGGGAAAATGCCTTTGCAGCAGGAATTGCTCGCTTACCCTTTTTGTTGGGATAAGGACCATTGAACTTGTTAGACCTTTTCTTGTTGTTGAAGTTTGGTTTGGCAGCCACCACTTCAACATCACTGTCCTTATCAGCCTCTTCAAGACGAAGAGCTATATCAATCAGTTGATCGAAAGAAACTTCTAATTTTAGAAGTAATGGCTTCTTGAGATTCTTGTTTAAGCCATAGACGAATCTTTGGTTCTTCTTCAATGGGGTGTTGATGTATTCAACCCCATATTTGGACAGTGACTCGAAGGATGCGACATAATCTGTCACGGAAGATTCACCTTGAACAAGGTCTATGAAACGTCGAGCCAATGTCACTTTCTCTGCTTCTGTTACGAATTTCAATTCGAAGCGTTCCCGGAATTGTTCCCAGGTGAGATCCTTTTCATTAATCTCAGAAATAAGAAGTTCGTACCAATCCAATGCTCTCCCTTGGAGCATACTGGAGGCCACCTTAACACGGTGAAGATCGACAAGATTCATGCGAGAAAAGATTCTATCGCATGTTCTTAACCAAGCCTGGACCTCGATATTAGTTTCGGAACCTTTGAATGGTTTCCCACCTAAGTTGGTATAATCGTTGCACAAACGTGCAAATCCAGACTTAGGATGAGTAGGTTCCTGATTAGGACCAGCCGCTTGAGCATTCTTTACTAAATCAAGAAGCTGTTGAGCGGTCATAAAAACTCCGTCTTGGGGAGTGACAGTAGATGGTCCAGCTCTGGGACGACCTAGTCTAGACATTCTCTTCTTTAAGAAAGAGAGAAGAGGAAAAAGGTTATTCACCAAATGAATATCAAGCAATCTTGATAATTGAAACAAGGAATCATAAAGAAAACATGATGAATTGGTTCGAAGACTCGAACTAAATCCTGAAACACAACTCCTAAGGTGGACTTAGGACGATGATCCTTGTTAAGTTATTCTACATTTTTCCGAAGTTTGGCTCTGATACCAAGCTTTGACGCCCCACCTCTATACCCACGCTAGCCAAGAACACTACGGTGTAATGCTGTCAACTAGCACGGAGAATAAGGCTGTTGAGGAGCGACCATCCATGTAACTTCTTTGAGCGAGCGCCGATATGCCAGATAGAAAAGAATGAAAAGTCCGACATACCGAAACAAATCCAAAGCTATCACATAGTGGCTATAAATAATCTTCGGAAACAAACATAGAAATAAACATAACATAAATCAGTCACAGACATCCATATCACAAAGGCGGAAAAAGATATGAATATATATAGCACATGAAAGTGTACATCAGAGTGGTGGCCAGAAAGATCCACGATAATACAAAAGAATAGCAACACGTGCTATATAAAAGAATAAGTACACAACATAGAGTCTATATCTCAAAAAATGTACATCCAAAAACTACTAATCTAAGTAGTGCCAAAAGTCAGAATAATCCTGAAGAGAAGTCAAGCAGAAGCACCTGTAACATCTCGGTCTGACCCGAGTATTATTTATAAGAAAATAATAAATGGATCAGTCTAGCTATAAATATCAGATGATAAGGTATAAGATAAATAATATGGCATGAACATGTAACAACCATAACGGCATACTACTATAAGTATGTAAATGATAATCAACAAAAGATCAATCAATATCACAAGAATCTTCTCAAAGATAAAATAGGGTATCATACCCTAACTTGTATTCATAACAAGTCAATGACACATGAATTCACCAATGCCCAAAAACTGATATCATATCAATGAAAATCATGAAAAGTGGTGAAGCACAAATTCCAGAAATCAACACCAGAAATCCAGAAATCACATAAAAAGGGGGGGAAAAGCCTAACACATGAACAGGAGTATGCAAACTCACCAACGCGTGAAACACATAAACGAGAAGCTATCTCATGGAAGCTATCCATTAAATTTCCGCACAGAAATGGCCCGAAGACCATGGGGTGCTACCCTATATATGTGATGGCGAAACATCACAAAAGCGGGGTCTAGTCTCCCTCGCAGACAAAGAGACATCGCTCCATCGCTAGTCTAAATCACAAAAATGATCGTCATGATCATATAGAAGTGTCAATTACACTAAGCCAGTAAATATATGAGTTTAGCTTCATGTCCCATAACCACTAGCTTAACTTAAATATTTACGAACAAACTGTAGATCTCCACTAGGAAATTGTCACAAAAGGGTTCAATCGAACAAGTCCAAGAGCTAACCGACGAAGTGAATGCAAGCGTTTCATACCACTCGTTTTACTAAGTCGTTTAATTCGATTTCTCATCCGAGTGAAGCAAAGGCTTGTAAATACTAGTAGATTGAAAAACGGTTTGAGAGAACGTGTTTTATATTTAAAATAGTGTTGAAAATGTTTTGATGAAAGAGTTTTGATATTTACTACTAGTATTGAAACCTTCATATCTTTAGAGTGACAAGTCACAAAAAGATTGTTGAAACAAATCGAATCACATAAATTCACGTTCGAAGACGTGAGTAAAGTCCATGGAAATCAGCTCAAAAGCATCCAAGTAGAAAATAGGAGGTGTGGCCTAACATGCGAGCGACCTAAGGAAATATAGGTCGAACGACCTAAAAGTGAAGCAACCTAAGCTGCTGCGCGACTTAACAGGGTGTCATGACCTAACAAAACCAAGCTAAAAAGGTGCACGACCTAACAGTCTCGAGCTAAGGAATTGCAAGCAGGTCAAACGACCTAGCGACCTAAAGGTGTTCGCGAGCTAGCATTAAACAAAGTCAAACGACCTAGTAGACAACAAGGTCTAACGACCTAACGTCCTAAAGTGTCGAGCGAACTAGCGGCACAATGCCAAGCGACCTAAGGGTTAACTCACGACCTAAAGACTCTCGAACGACCTAATGGTCAAACGACCTAAAGTAAATAGTCAAGCGACCTAAGGGTTAAAGCGTCCTAAGTCCAGCGACCTAACAGAGAGGAGCCGAGCGACCTAAAGTTATAAAACATGGTCACGCGACCTAAGGAGTTCGCGACCTAACTGGGCACGCGACCTAAAGAGTCAAAGGTCTAACGACCTAGGGGCCTTGCGACCTAAGTAAGATGGTCACGCGACCTAAAATATTAACATGCGAGCGACCTAACGTTATAAAGGCCAAACGACCTAACGCTTAACTCGCGAGCGACCTAGCGACCTAACTCCAGGCGAGCGACCTAAAGCCAGAACGAAAATCTGCAGGCAGTAGCTTCTAGGCAGAGCGACCTAAGGTCCAGAATTTGCCAACAACGCTGAAAATTGGAGCTTTTTGCCAATCCAATCCAAACCAAATGCAAATATTCATACAAATGCAAGAGGGAATCATTCCCAACAGTCCAATGACATCTATAGGCAAGATGTGAGATTAAAAATCTCACCTTTTCACTAAAATGGATGAAGATGGAGCTTGAAAGCAAGGAGAAGCAATCCAAAGCTTGAATCCAATATCTTCTACTTGAATTCAGAGTTGAATGTTGGATTTGCAATTGAATTTGAGTTTGTAGTTTTAATTTCCACCTCCCACCACCATTTTTGATGAAGCTTGAATGTTTAAACAAATGGTGAATGAAGTGAGGAAGAGGGTTGGGCTGAACTAAAGAAGGTGCAGTCCAAACCAAAGTCACAAGTGGGAAAAAGTAGCGAGAATTTCACTAACTCCAGACATATCAAAGTTTACACTCAAAAAGATCGCAAACATCATTTTGAACTCAATGAAGGTGGTCTCGAGTCCTAATTTGACTATATGCAAAAAGTAGCTTTTTGGACTAACATCCGACTAACAATAAAATATTCAAATAAAATATTGACAAATATGCGGGTTGTTACAAATCAACTGAATAACTGAAAGCTAGATAGATAGCTGGATCTCCAAGCGAAGCTCCAACTCCAAGGGCGAGTCTCGAACACCGAACCACTTAGTCTGACCCGAGCGTAAAGCAAAAACACAAAACACTCGAGTCAGGATTAACATTCTTATATCAATAAATCCAACTCAAGTGAAATATCAACTGAAATACAAGTAACTTAAAGGATGTTTGGGATAACCATCCTCTAAGGATCCATTAAACTATCTACTATGTAGTAATATACGCTATTATAATATGTCTAAAGTAAAGTAAACTATTAAAATAGCGTTAAGGCGTTACCCATATCCCCCTTAACAAATTTTATATATTCCCATAGTTTATACAGTACCGTAATCTCCCCCGTAATGGGCGTCGTCAGGGGGCACTCCATAGGTATGGTACAAAACAAACTCGTAGTAAAGCACGCTTGGGTAGGTGACACGGCACAACAAGGCAATGCCAGGGTAGATATACCAATTACGCATCCGGACGGGTGGTAACGCATAGCAGCCACTACCGCCCACCTTGAGCAAAACTCCCAAAAATCAAAAGGTGCGCACCAAATCAATCACAAGTAATAGAATGGCATACGATGGAGTGTGTCCGATCAAAGGAGCTACCTCATTGGCCCGGAATCGCTCCTGTTTTAGCCACCATATGCCAACACACGGGAGTCGGGTCCACATATATACCTCATATAGAATCGTCGACACCATCCAACTTCATTCTGGAATCTCCACCGCATACAGAGTTGTTAAAGTGGTTTTCGGTATCGACAGAGAGTATGCCCATATCCGATCCCGGTCTCTTTAACAACCAATCGTTATTATAACACCATGGTCATTTCAAAATAGTTTATACTTCAAAACTAAAAATATCATTTCCATTTCAAAAACATATCAATACGATATCATTTCCATTTCAAGAATATTCACTTCCAAAATCATAGTACTTTCAAAGATATAATACTTTTGAAACCCAAACAATTTGAAATAATAATACTTTGGAAATCATAATACTTTGAATTTCATAACTTTGGAAATCATAACACTTTGAAATCATAACACTTTGAAATTATAGCTTTTTGGAATCCATAACACTTTCCTCTTAAACAGTTTAGATATTAAAATTTAGTATATATAATAAAGTAGTTTATAAAATAAAAATAGTTTATATAAAATAGTTATAAGGTAAAATAGTTGATAATAAAATAATTTATATTGAAAATGATTTATATTAAAATATTTTATATTAAAAATAGTTTATCTTAAAATAGTTTATATAAAAATAATTTATAAAGTAAAATATATAAATAGTTTTAAATATAATTTAAAATTACTTTATATAATAAAATAGCTTCCTCATCTTTCACAAATCGATTCAAATCAACTCGAATTCCAAAATTAAAATTTAATTAAATCCTAATTCATCAATTTCCACTAAATTCAGTTTCTCAATAAACCATTTCAAATTTTATCAATTTCGAATACAGATCTGAACCACCAAATAAACCATTTCGATTTCAATATATTTCAAAGTTATGTATATTCAACATTTCAAACTAAATTCGATAATTTCATATATACATCAAATTCACTTTACTATTATTTACTTTTGAAATATTTACTTAATCATTTCAATAACATTTAAATACAACTTCAATTTACAAATTTAAATAAACGAAATATCCCATTTAAATTTGTATAAGTTTGAAATATTCATTTAAGTCACTTTTAATCAAATTCAAGTTATAAAACATACCTTTAAAATTTCAAATTTAATAAATTTCAAATCAAACCAATTTAAGAAAAATTCTTAAATAAATAAAATTTCAAATCAATTTCAAATCTATCTTTTCAAACCGAATCATTTCAAACTCTATATTTGAAAATATATATATAATAAATAAATACTTAAACATATTATATATCAACTTTATTAAATCAATTTTAATAGATCTTTAAAATCAGTATTTATCAAAACCCATATATTTCTTTTCAAAACCATAGAAATCATTTTCAATATATATATATATATATAGACCAACGGTGTCTATATATAATTTTCTATCCTATGGTCAAGTGATACAGATATTTATCATTTCAATCCGCAATTTAAATATATATACGGGTATATATCATTTCAACCCGTAATCCCAAATTCAATGTCAATGAAAATCGCTTGGGTTTATTATTTCAACCCATAACGATTTTCTCCTATTCTACAAGATCGTTCGAGTATGTATCATTTCAACCCATAGGGAATTCTATACTAATAGGGAACTTGCAGATTGATAACAGCTATGATAATAATATAACAGGCATACATCATCAATATAAATAAAAAATAATGATGTCAGATGTCACAGGTGAATAGATACAGATAATGGCATATATATAGCAATATAAATAACGAATAATGGTGTCAGATGTCACAGGTGAACAGATACAGATAATAGCATATATATAGCAATGTAAGTAACTAACAGCAGTATATTTCAATTGGCGTTTCAATTGAAATCAAATTTAATAAATATAAGAATGTTAATCGTGAGTGATCGCTCACCTTTCGAGGCTAGAGAAAACAGGAGATGTGTAACGACCCGTAAATTTCAACTGTTTTAATAACGTAATTAGTTGAAATTTTGTGAAATTTTAAACGATAAAATTTTGAAATAAAAATTTAATATTTGGAATACGTCAAGTTAAACATAGCAACTGGTAAATTTTCGTCCGAAAATACGAAAGTTTATTTCGCGCGTAAATTCACTTCAATTTAATCAGTTAAAAAGCGATGAAAATAAAATGTTTCTGAAACCTAAATATTTGTACATAGAAAAATTCTAAAACATCTTCTGAGCAAGATGTCAGTTTGTCGTTTTTCCAAATTCGGACATCTTTGGCTCCGTCGATCTTATTTTTCAGTGTTTTTCTTGCATTTTCTACTATTAGAAAATTCGAATTTTTAAAATTCGATCAGACCACAGATATCTATATACCGTTTTGATCGTCTCATCGTGGTAATTTCTACGGTATATTTAATTTTGTGTTTTGAAGCTCGGTTCGCAGCGGAGTCCACAGAAACGGGTATCGTATCGATACCGGCTTCATGCCTTTTGAATTTCTCGTGACAATTCATTTATCTCGGAAATCATCACTATTTTTTTTTATATTCCCAAAGTTCATTTGCGTGACTGATTAGTATCCACCGTTTCATTTTTTTTTGGAAAAACTAATGCGTATTAACTGTTCATTTACAACTTGCGTTAAGCATATATCCTTTTATCCTGAGGCTTTTCCCTACCCCTCTCTTCTCATTCTTCACCCAGTCTTGGCCTAGAGAACCATCCTCCCCTCACGCCAGATCTGTCCACTGCCTAACCCCGACACTATCTCCGCCACGTGTAACCTCCTGTCCTTCCTCTAGTGCGCCTCTCCACCGCCCAGGCTACCGCGTCTCCGACCAAACACCTCCCCATCGACGCACCTACTGATCCCGTTATCTACTCACCATCAAAACCCACTGCTTTCCATAGCCTACTCGTGGCCGCCCACCTGTTCGACCTTCCGTTCATATTGGACCCAATGGTCCAGACCTCGGCAGCAATCGACGAACAAAGCATCGGCCACCTCTGACACACTTTCCCACGCTGCAGCCTTCGCCCAAGCCGGATCTACCGCCCCCTCTGTGTCCAGCCTCCGCCAACCGAAGACGCCACCACTGCCTCCCCTCCTCCGCGCGTACACCGCACTACCCCGCATCACCACCGTCTTGCATGCTCTGACCGTGTCCTTTCTGGTATAGGGGTTAGTATATATTATTTGAATATGTATATTGTTATAAAGTATGTATACCACTTTATCATCCTGGAAAGATTATACATTTTATAACTATATGTTTTGTCCTATACTTATGTAATATATATTAAAAGGAATACGTACATTTCAGTCTCCATAGATTTGCTATACCAGTAGATATAATATGTTTTGAATATTTTATCATTTGTTTAAAAGGTATGGATTTATATATATCTAGTATAAGATATGGATTTGTGTCTATTTTATGAGTACTAAATATATAAGTTTTCGTATATATATTTGTTGAAATAAATCAATAGAGTTGTAAACATAAAATATAGTATATTATAAAGTTTTGGTAAGCACATGCTGTCAGTATTATAAAAAAAATAGTTGTTGTGTGTAATGGTATATAATTGTATGAGTATGGCAGTGTTTATAAATATTAACATATATAGGTTGTTACATAGTATATTCTATATATATACTTTATGAGGTGTTTTATTGATTTCTAAAATAAAATCCTATGTGTAGTTGACTGTATATACTTATATAACAGTTTCTATATATATTTGCATGTCAATGTTATATTCCAGTCTATCTTTTGTTATACATATATTATATTTTGTTAAAGGTTTCGCTGTGCGTTTTATTATAATGATAATATACGAGTATGGTTTGTATAAGCTTTCGGCTGTATGGTTTGTAACAGTATTGTACAAATTCTTGTTTGTATTTTTATAACTCCAAATTAGGTGAAGATGAATTATATATATATTTTGATCAAAAGACATGTTATTTTAAAGTTGTAAAAGTATGTACGAAAATCTGTTGGTATATTATTAATATATAAGTTATACTTGTGATCTGCTAGTTATATATATATTAGATATTTATATGGTATATTGGATATAACAGTTTATACCGCTTATCCATTTTAAGTATATATATACATTTGTTATAGTGGTTTATGTATATATTATTGTATATTAAAGCATATGTTTTGATTTTTTTTTATGTAATTTGTAGGTATGTTAATATAATATGTAATTTAAATTGAATATTGATTTTAAGAAAAATAATAATATACTAGAATAATATGTATATATCGTTTCAGTCTATATCATAAAGATTCTGATTTATTTCATAAATTCTTTTTCCATCAGCCTTGTCCGTCAAATCCGTGTTCAGCTTACTTTGCCTTGAGATTTGTTGATTGGATCGGTCGGTAGTCTAGATCGTGACTCAATCACAGTTGTCATGTTATCTATCTTATCTAACCTCGAAAGGTGAGCACTCACTCACGATTAACGTTCTTTTATTTATTAAATTTGATTTCAATTGAAACGACAATTGAAATATGCTGCTGTTAGTTGATTACACTGTTATATATGCTGTTACCTGTATCAGTTCACCTGTGACATCTGACACCATTATCTGTTAATTATTTATGCGATGATAATACAGTTTGGCTGATAATTGATTGATTGTTGATGTTTATATTGGACGTTAAATTGTTAATGTTAAACTGATAAATAGTATGTAATTGAAATTGATATAGGATAGTTAAATGTTAAATTTGATTAAATGACATTGTATAATATGACCCATTTAACTGTCAAAATTTATTGATACGTAGGATTTGTTTTGAACCACTGAATGTATGTTGTTAAATTGATAATGGATGAAATTGTAATAGATGACAAGTGAAGAACCGTATAAATAATATTGTAATAACCTTTAATCTACATGAAATGATAGTGTAGATTCTAGAAATAATTATATTAATTCGTACAAATAACAATGCGAATTAATACGGTTATTTCGGGATTATTTGAATTGATTATTGGATTGTTATTGTTTGTTGTTATTGCTTGTTTATTTACTTTGACAACATCCCAGTTATCACACTGCAAGTTCCCTTTGCTATGTTTTGATTTTGAATTGAATTGGAATTGGGTTGAAATGATAAATACCCAAATTGAACTTTGACCTAGGATAGGAAATTAAATAAAAACCCGATTGGTCAATAATTTGATTTAAAAATAAAATGAAGACTTTATTTGAATAAATAATATGGTTTTGAAACGAAGTTGGAAATTGAATTTTAATGAAATTTAAATGTGAATATTTAATAATCTGAAATGAAATGTTTATAAAGAAATTGATGAAAGAATGTTGTTTAATTTGAAATTATAATTAAGTTGAAATTATAATTAAGTTGAAATTAAAATTAAGTTGAAATTATTAAACTTTGAAATGATTTAATAATTAAGTTTGAAATTATTAAACCTTGAAATTATTTAATAATTAAGTTTTGAATTATTTAATAATTAAATAAGATTGAATTATTTGATGATTAAATTGAATTGAATTCTTTAATAAGTAAAATCGAACCTTTGAATAAGTGAATTTTACTTCGTAAATAATTGAAATTGAGTTTCTTTATTAATTAAGTTTTGGAAAATCATTTAAGTAAGTAAATAAGTGAAATTGAATTTCTTTAACAAGAAATGAAAATGTGATATTTTTGGAATTAATGTAAGACTTGAAATTGAAAGAATTGATTTGACGAATTTAATTTAATTCAAAATTGTAAGTTTTGATTTAATGAAGTTGAACTTAGGAAATTGATTAAATGAATTGGAAATTAAATAGAATTGTTTTGAATGATAAATGGAATCGATAAATGAAGTTAAATTGATTTGAATGTTAAATTAAGTTAAAATAAAATGATTTGGAATGAAACTTATTTACGAACTTGAATCAATATTTGAATTGTTTTAAATAAAATTTGAAATTGAATTATAAGACTTTGAAATGGTAATTTGGAAGTTTCGAAACGTAAATTTTGGAAATTGATTTAGAAAGACAAATGAAATGTTGGATTACGAATTGAAATTGAAATTGATTTGGTTTTTGAAATATATAAACGACCAATCGGTGTAATAATTACGAAAGTTATTAAAGAGACCGGGATCGGTAATGGATATACTCTCTATCTGAACCGAAACCACTTTAATAACTATACGCGGAGTGTTGATCCAGAATGAAGTGGTTGGAATGGTGATCGTGTTGACTGAAGAAAGAGAACGATGATGGATAGCCTTGACACTTGTGTCAAATTGGAAATGACTAAAACAGGAGCCGTGCCGGGCCAATGGAGGATTAGCTACCTCAAGTGGACACACTTCTTCGAACTACTTATTACTTGTTGTCGATTGGTGCACCCTTGATTTTGGGAGTGTTGTTTCACGGTGTTGCGGGCGCTGCGGCGTTGCGTTCTCACCAGTCCGGATCAGGCGAACGGTAGTATCACTACCTTGGGTATTGCCTCATGTGCCTTGTCATACTTGTATTCCATTTATGCACGACCACTACGATTTTGATTTGTACCTTTAGTATATGGATTGCCCTCTGGTGACTTCCAGTTTTGGGGAAACTACGGGCTTGTATATGCTTTTGGGAATAAAAATGTGTTAAGGGTGGAATGGGCCATGACTTAACACTATTTTGATATCTTATTATTACTGATAGACATTATCTACTTATCGTACACTACTACATATTAGATAGTTTAACGGATCCTTAAAGGATGGTTATTCCAAACATCCTTTGAGTTACTTGTATTTCAATTGCTATTTCACTTGAGTTGGATTTATTAATATAAGAATGTTAATCCTGACTCGAGTGTTTTGTGTTTTGCTTTACGCTCGGGTCAGACTGAGTAGTTCAGCTTTCGAGACTCACCTTTGGAGTTGGAGCTTCGCTTGGAGATCCAGCTATCTATCCAGCTTTCAGATATTCGATGATCCCAGTGATGTATTCTGATTTGTATCTGATGTATCGTGTACTCTTCCGTTGTATCTGGTTTAACTCTGATGTATCGTATTACTCTTCTGCTGTAAACTCTGATGTATTTTATATATTCATATAGTAGCTTCATGAACTACTATCTCTTTTATTTCCGCTGCACTTATTACTCTGTGTCTGTGATCTGTGATTATTTATTTACTGTATATGTTCAGTTTTGCCAAATTTAAATTAACAACGCGGTATTTTGAGCAACTCAACTCCGGTATGAGTGTCTACCTATACACTTATAATGGACGCGAATGGTCCAAAATATCGGGTCGTTACAGTTGGTATCAGAGCTTTGGTAGCTCTAGGCAAAACTCAACATATAGGGTAAATGTATTTACAGAATCACTCTCATTCGAGTTTCAATCTCTTCCTTTTGACTCGATTCCTTTGAATTTTGGAACGTTCCGTGCGGTTCCAAATTTCATTCGTGTCCCTCACTATTCGTCTTCTCTCAATTCTGGAGCACCCCATAACTCCATTTTGAATGATATCTATAATAGATCGGCGGTCTCGCCAATCTTCGAATGAATAAGCATTGATTTACCGGAGATTTCTGTATCTTCGGTTTACGATGCTATCTATCTCCTGCTATAACTGAATTCTATTTTTGAGATTGAATGTTGATTTACCTCGGAATTCAGCATCGATCTTATTCTTGAAGTTACGGACGACCCGGTTAAGGTTGCCCGTGAATTATATAAACTTATCCATCTCCATGTTTTGTTATTTAATCATCTTATATTTGTTTCGAACCTATCTTCGAATCAAAATTCTGTTGATTTGAGTCCCTCAAAATTTAAATCTCTATCCATGCTTTGAAATCCATTCTCGTATCGTCGAGCGAGGAAGTGTATTTATAAATTAATATTTAAAATGTTTTATATATTGTGTTGTTTGAGTTGCTGATGTTGATTTGGGTTTTCGATCGATTCGTCTGATCAACGCTATCGATAGGATTTCCAAAACACTTGAGCAGAGCAAACTAACACAATATTGTTTCCAAATTTGTTTGATTATATTGTAGAAATATAAGTGAAATTTTCTGGAATTTAATAAGTTAATTAAATTGTTTGGTTGAAATGATAATATTTGATTATCATTTATTGTTCTAAATAAATTTATAAATACGGTTTATAAATTGATTTGGAATTTGAAATAAATTTAATTCAGAAATTTGAGAATTTAGTTTCCGGTGATTTCGAACTTTGGTTTTAAAATTTTTAAAGGATATATTATAGGAAGTATTTTCAAATAGAAACTGTTTTCAAAGAATTTTTAAATGTTGAAATTAGTGCTCTTCTCTTTGTCGCTGGAAAATAATTTCGGTGATGGCGGCCGCATCATCGACATTCATTTTCGAGTTTCGAAGTGGAGAAACCATTCTGTAGCTTTGCTACGGTTTTGTTTTGGAAAAATATTTTGATTTGAATTTCTGAAGTATGACTTGATTATATATATATGGGTATATTATTTTAAATTTAATTTGATTTAATATATATAATATATACATAATTATTTCTAAAGAGTTTGTTATTAAGCGAAAATTAAATTCTTAAAATCATGTTAAAGATGATTTTAATTATAAATAAAACCAAAATTTGGAATAAATATTTAAACTTGAATAATTGAATTGGGAAAATTTTATTTGTATATTGTTCAACTGCATTCTCATACAACTTACCTAAATCATTCAGAAGTTGAATATGTAAGTGGATAATATGTATAAGATAAATTGAATTTATAAATAAAATTTGAGTGTTTATAATAAATGTTATACACTAAATTTTGATTATAAGATGTTAATAGAGTTAGATAAGATAATAAGTAAACTCAGTTAATAATGAAATAAATTGGTTTTGAAAGAATAAATAAATTTGTTTTGAAAGAATTAATAAACTGAAATTTGATCCACATGTGAAAATACCTTGAATTTAAAAGAATTTAATAGATGTAAATTAATTTAAATCGACACTTTTATGGTTTAAAATTTATTTATATGGGTTAAATATATGTGAGTAGATATATTAAGTAGAATAAATTTAACGTAATTAGAATTTAACAATAATTTGGAATAAAGAAGAATTTAAACTGCTGAAAAAAAATATGATTATAATAAAAGACTATTCAAATTTATAGTTTAGAAATTGTAAATTTAAGATAATTGGATAATAAGATAATGAATTTAGAAATAGTTGAGATTAATTTTGGTGAAATAAAATGAATTAAATCAATTATTGAATATAAATTAATTTAAATTTGAATTTATATGGTCTAAATTAATTGTTATTTTGTATTTCAAATCTGTTTTCTTTCTGGTTGTTTCTATTCTCCTACCTCATTCCTTTTCGGGGACGAAAAGTTTTGAGTGGGGGAGAGTGTAAAGACCCGTAAATTTCAACTGTTTTAATAACGTAATTAGTTGAAATTTTGTGAAATTTTAAACGAAAATTTTGAAATAAAAATTTAACATTTGGAATACGTCAAGTTAAACATAGCAACTGGTAAATTTTCGTCCGAAAATACGAAAGTTTATTTCACGCGTAAATTGACTACAATTTAATCAGTTAAAAAGCGATGAAAATAAAATGTTTCTGAAACCTAAATATTTTTACATAGAAAAATTCTAAACCATCTTCTGAGCAAGATGTTAGTTTGTCGTTTTTCCAAATTCGGACATCTTTGGCTCCGTCGATCTTATTTTTTGGTGTTTTTCTTGCATTTTCTGCTATTAGAAAATTCGAATTTTTAAAATTCGATCAGACCACAGATATCTATATACCGTTTTGATCGTCTCGTCGTGGTAATTTCTATGGTATATTTAATTTTGTGTTTTGAAGCTCGGTTCGCAACGGAGTCCACAGAAACGGGTATCGTATCGATACCGGCTTCATGCCTTTTGAATTTCTCGTGACAATTCATTTATCTCGAAATCATCACTATTTTTTTTATATTCCCAAAGTTCATTTGCGTGACTGATTAGTATCCACCGTTTCATGTTTTTGTGGAAAAACTAATGCGTATTAACTGTTCATTTACAACTTGCGTTAAGCATATATCCTTTTATCCTGAGGCTTTTCCCTACCCCTCTCTTCTCATTCTTCACCCAGTCTTGGCCTAGAGAACCATCCTCCCCTCACGCCAGATCTGTCCACTGCCTAACCCCGACACTATCTCCGCCATGTGTAACCTCCTGTCCTTCCTCTTGTGCGCCTCTCCACCGCCCAGGCTACCGCGTCTCCGACCAAACACCTCCCCATCGACGCACCTACTGATCCCGTTATCTACTCACCGTCAAAACCCACTGCTTTATGTAGCCTACTCGTGGCCTCCCACCTGTTCGACCTTCCGTTCATATTGGACCCAATGGTCCAGACCTTGGCAGCAATCGACGAACAAAGCATCGGCCACCTCTGACACACTTTCCCACGCTGCAGCCTTCGCCCAAGCCGGATCTACCGCCCCTTCTGTGTCCAGCCTCCGCCAACCGAAGATGCCACCACTGCCTCCCCTCCTCCGCGCGTACACCGCACTACCCCACATCACCACCGTCTTACATGCTCTGACCGTGTCCTTTCTGGTATAGGGGTTAGTATATATTATTTGAATATGTATATTGTTATAAAGTATGTATACCACTTTATCATCCTGGAAAGATAATACATTTTATAACTATATGTTTTTTCCTATACTTATGTAATATATATTAAAAGGAATACGTACATTTCAGTCTCCGTAGATTTGCTATACCAGTAGATATAATATGTTTTGAATATTTTATCATTTGTTTAAAAGGTATGGATTTATATATATCTAGTATAAGATATGGATTTGCGTCTATTTTATGAGTACTAAATATATAAGTTTTCGTATATATATTTGTTGAAATAAATCAGTAGAGTTGTAAACATAAAATATAGTATATTATAAAGTTTTGGTAAGCACATGCTGTCAGTATTATAAAAAAATAGTTGTTGTGTGTAATGGTATATAATTGTATGAGTATGGAAGTGTTTATAAATATTAACATATATAGGATGTTACATAGTATATTCTATATATATACTTTATGAGGTGTTTTATTGATTTCTAAAATAAAATCCTATGTGTAGTTGACTGTATATACTTATTTAACAGTTTCTATATATATTTGCATGTCAATGTTATATTCCAGTCTATCTTTTGTTATACATATATTATATTTTGTTAAAGGTTTCGCTGTGCGTTTTATTATAATGATAATATATGAGTATGGTTTGTATAAGCTTTCGGCTGTATGGTTTGTACCAGTATTGTACAAATTCTTGTTTGTATTTTTATAACTCCAAATTAGGTGAAGATGAATTATATATATATTTTGATCAAAAGACATGTTATTTTAAAGTTGTAAAAGTATGTACGAGAATTTGTTGGTATATTATTAATATATAAGTTATACTTGTGATCTGCTAGTTATATATATATTAGATATTTATATGGTATATTGGATATAAAAGTTTATACCGCTTATCCATTTTAAGTATATATATACATTTGTTATAGTGGTTTATGTATATATTATTGTATATTCAAGCATATGTTTTGATTTTTTTTATGTAATATGTACGTATGTTAATATAATATGTAATTTAAATTGAATATTGATTTTAAGAAAAATAATAATATACTAGAATAATATGTATATATCGTTTCAGTCTATATCATAAAGATTCTGATTTATTTCATAAATTCTTTGTCCATCAGCCTTGTCCGTCAAATCCGTGTTCAGCTTACTTTGCCTTGAGATTTGTTGATTGGATCGGTCGGTAGTCTAGATCGTGACTCAATCACAGTTGTCATGTTATCTATCTTCTCTAACCTCGAAAGGTGAGCACTCACTCACGATTAACGTTCTTTTATTTATTAAATTTGATTTCAATTGAAACGACAATTGAAATATGCTGCTGTTAGTTGATTACACTGTTATATATGCTGTTGCATGTATCAGTTCACATGTGACATCTGACACCATTATCTGTTAATTATTTATGCGATGATAATACAGTTTGGCTGATAATTGATTGATTGTTGATGTTTATATTGGACGTTAAATTGTTAATGTTAAACTGATAAATAGTATGTAATTGAAATTGATATAGGATAGTTAAATGTTAAATTTGATTAAATGACATTGTATAATATGACCCATTTAACTGTCAAAATTTATTGATACGTAGGATTTGTTTTGAACCACTGAATGTATGTTGTTAAATTGATAATGGATGAAATTGTAATAGATGACAAGTGAAGAACCGTATAAATAATATTGTAATAATCTTTAATCTACATGAAATGATAGTGTAGATTCTAGAAATAATTATATTAATTCGTACAAATAACAATGCGAATTAATACGTTTATTTCGGGATTATTTGAATTGATTATTGGATTGTTATTGTTTGTTGTTATTGCTTGTTTATTTACTTTGACACCATCCCAGTTATCACACTGAAAGTTCCCTTTGCTATGTTTTGATTTTGAATTGAATTGGAATTGGGTTGAAATGATAAATACCCAAATTGAACTTTGACCTAGGATAGGAATTAAATAAAAACCCGATTGGTCAATAATTTGAATAAATAATATGGTTTTGAAACGAAGTTGGAAATTGAATTTTAATGAAATTTAAATGTGAATATTTAATAATCTGAAATGAAATATTTATAAAGAAATTGATGAAAGAATGTTGTTTAATTTGAAATTATAATTAAGTTGAAATTAAAATTAAGTTGAAATTATTAAACTTTGAAATGATTTAATAATTAAGTTTGAAATTATTAAACCTTGAAATTATTTAATAATTAAGTTTTGAATTATTTAATAATTAAATAAGATTGAATTATTTGATGATTAAATTGAATTGAATTCTTTAATAAGTAAAATCGAACCTTTGAATAAGTGAATTTTACTTCGTAAATAATTGAAATTGAGTTTCTTTATTAATTAAGTTTTGGAAAATCATTTAAGTAAGTAAATAAGTGAAATTGAATTTCTTTAACAAGAAATGAAAATGTGATATTTTTGGAATTAATGTAAGACTTGAAATTGAAAGAATTGATTTGACGAATTTAATTTAATTCAAAATTGTAAGTTTTGATTTAATGAAGTTGAACTTAGGAAATTGAGTAAATGAATTGGAAATTAAATAGAATTGTTTTGAATGATAAATGGAATCGATAAATGAAGTTAAATTGATTTGAATGTTAAATTAAGTTAAAATAAAATGATTTGGAATGAAACTTATTTACGAACTTGAATCAATATTTGAATTGTTTTAAATAAAATTTGAAATTGAATTATAAGACTTTGAAATGGTAATTTGGAAGTTTCGAAACGTAAATTTTGGAAATTGATTTAGAAAGACAAATGAAATGTTGGATTACGAATTGAAATTGAAATTGATTTGGTTTTTGAAATATATAAACGACCAATCGGTGTAATAATTACGAAAGTTATTAAAGAGACCGGGATCGGTAATGGATATACTCTCTATCTGAACCGAAACCACTTTAATAACTATACGCGGAGTGTTGATCCAGAATGAAGTGGTTGGAATGGTGATCGTGTTGACTGAAGAAAGAGAACGATGATGGATAGCCTTGACACTTGTGTCAAATTGGAAATGACTAAAACAGGAGCCGTGCCGGGCCAATGGAGGATTAGCTACCTCAAGTGGACACACTTCTTCGAACTACTTATTACTTGTTGTCGATTGGTGCACCCTTGATTTTGGGAGTGTTGTTTCACGGTGTTGCGGGCGCTGCGGCGTTGCGTTCTCACCAGTCCGGATCAGGCGAACGGTAGTATCACTACCTTGGGTATTGCCTCATGTGCCTTGTCATACTTGTATTCCATTTATGCACGACCACTACGATTTTGATTTGTACCTTTAGTATATGGATTGCCCTCTGGTGACTTCCGGTTTTGGGGAAACTACGGTCTTGTATATGCTTTTGGGAATAAAAATGTGTTAAGGGTGGAATGGGCCATGACTTAACACTATTTTGATATCTTATTATTACTGATAGACATTATCTACTTATCGTACACTACTACATATTAGATAGTTTAACGGATCCTTAAAGGATGGTTATTCCAAACATCCTTTGAGTTACTTGTATTTCAATTGCTATTTCACTTGAGTTGGATTTATTAATATAAGAATGTTAATCCTGACTCGAGTGTTTTGTGTTTTGCTTTACGCTCGGGTCAGACTGAGTAGTTCAGCTTTCGAGACTCACCTTTGGAGTTGGAGCTTCGCTTGGAGATCCAGCTATCTATCCAGCTTTCAGATATTCGATGATCCCAGTGATGTATTTTGATTTGTATCTGATGTATCGTGTACTCTTCCGTTGTATCTGGTTTAACTCTGATGTATCGTATTACTCTTCTGTTGTAAACTCTGATGTATTTTATATATTCATATAGTAGCTTCATGAAATACTATCTATTTTATTTCCGCTGCACTTATTACTCTGTGTCTGTGATCTGTGATTATTTATTTACTGTATATGTTCAGTTTTGCCAAATTTAAATTAACAACGCGGTATTTTGAGCAATTCAACTCCGGCATGAGTGTCTACCTATACACTTATAATGGACGCGAATGGTCCAAAATATCGGGTCGTTACAGTTGGTATCAGAGCTTTGGTAGCTCTAGGCAAAACTCAACATATAGGGTAAATGTATTTACAGAATCACTCTCATTCGAGTTTCAATCTCTTCCTTTTGACTCGATTCCTTTGAATTTTGGAACGTTCCGTGCGGTTCCAAATTTCATTCGTGTCCCTCACTATTCGTCTTCTCTCAATTCTGGAGCACCCCAAAACTCCATTTTGAATGATATCTATAATAGATCGGCGGTCTCGCCAATCTTCGAATGAATAAGCATTGATTTACCGGAGATTTCTGTATCCTCGGTTTACGATGCTATCTATCTCCTGCTATAACTGAATTCTATTTTTGAGATCGAATGTTGATTTACCTCGGAATTCAGCATCGATCTTATTCTTGAAGTTACGGACGACCCGGTTAAGGTTGCCCGTGAATTATATAAACTTATCCATCTCCATGTTTTGTTATTTAATCATCTTATATTTGTTTCGAACCTATCTTCTTATCAAAATTCTGTTGATTTGAGTCCCTCAAAATTTAAATCTCTATCCTTGCTTTGAAATCCATTCTCGTATCGTCGAGCGAGGAAGTGTATTTATAAATTAATATTTAAAATGTTTTATATATTGTGTTGTTTGAGTTGCTGATGTTGATTTGGGTTTTCGATCGATTCGTCTGATCAACGCTATCGATAGGATTTCCAAAACACTTGAGCAGAGCAAACTGACACAATATTGTTTCCAAATTTGTTTGATTATATTGTAGAAATATAAGTGAAATTTTCTGGAATTTAATAAGTTAATTAAATTGTTTGGTTGAAATGATAATATTTGATTATCATTTATTGTTCTAAATAAATTTATAAATACGGTTTATAAATTGATTTGGAATTTGAAATAAATTTAATTCAGAAATTTGAGAATTTAGTTTCCGGTGATTTCGAACTTTGGTTTTAAAATTTTTAAAGGATATATTATAGGAAGTATTTTCAAATAGAAACTGTTTTCAAAGAATTTTTAAATGTTGAAATCAGTGCTCTTCTCTTTGTCGCTGGAAAATAATTTCGGTGATGGCGGCCGCATCATCGACATTCATTTTCGAGTTTCGAAGTGGAGAAACCATTCTGTAGCTTTGCTACGGTTTTGTTTTGGAAAAATATTTTGATTTGAATTTCTTAAGTATGACTTGATTATATATATGGGTATATTATTTTAAATTTAATTTGATTTAATATATATAATATATACATAATTATTTCTAAAGAGTTTGTTATTAAGCGAAAATTAAATTCTTAAAATCATGTTAAAGATGATTTTAATTATAAATAAAACCAAAATTTGGAATAAATATTTAAACTTGAATAATTGAATTGGGAAAATTTTATTTGTATATTGTTCAACTGCATTCTCATACAACTTACCTAAATCATTCAGAAGTTGAATATGTAATTGGATAATATGTATAAGATAAATTGAATTTATAAATAAAATTTGAGTGTTTATAATAAATGTTATACACTAAATTTTGATTATAAGATGTTAATAGAGTTAGATAGGATAATAAGTAAACTCAGTTAATAATGAAATAAATTGGGTTTGAAAGAATAAATAAATTTGTTTTGAAAGAATTAATAAACTGAAATTTGATCCACATGTGAAAATACCTTGAATTTAAAAGAAATTAATAGATGTAAATTAATTTAAATCGACACTTTTATGGTTTAAAATTTATTTATATGGGTTAAATATATGTGAGTAGATATATTAAGTAGAATAAATTTAACGTAATTAGAATTTAACAATAATTTGGAATAAAGAAGAATTTAAACTGCTGAAAAAAAATATGATTATAATAAAAGACTATTCAAATTTATAGTTTAGAAATTGTAAATTTAAGATAATTGGATAATAAGATAATGAATTTAGAAATAGTTGAGATTAATTTTGGTGAAATAAAATGAATTAAATCAATTATTGAATATAAATTAATTTAAATTTGAATTTATATGGTCTAAATTAATTGTTATTTTGTATTTCAAATCTGTTTTCTTTCTGGTTGTTTCTATTCTCCTACCTCATTCCTTTTCGGGGACGAAAAGTTTTGAGTGGGGGAGAGTGTAACGACCCGTAAATTTCAACTGTTTTAATAACGTAATTAGTTGAAATTTTGTGAAATTTTAAACGATAAAATTTTGAAATAAAAATTTAATATTTGGAATACGTCAAGTTAAACATAGCAACTGGTAAATTTTCGTCCGAAAATACGAAAGTTTATTTCGCGCGTAAATTGACTTCAATTTAATCAGTTAAAAAGCGATGAAAATAAAATGTTTCTGAAACCTAAATATTTTTACATAGAAAATTCTAAACCATCTTCTGAGTAAGTTGTTAGTTTGTCGTTTCTCCAAATTCGGACATCTTTGGCTCCGTCGATCTTATTTTTCAGTGTTTTTCTTGCATTTTCTGCTATTAGAAAATTTGAATTTTTAAAATTCGATCAGACCACAGATATCTATATACCGTTTTGATCGTCTCGTCGTGGTAATTTCTATGGTATATTTAATTTTGTGTTTTGAAGCTCGGTTCGCAACGGAGTCCACAGAAACGAGTATCGTATCGATATCGGCTTCATGCCTTTTGAATTTCTCGTGACAATTCATTTATCTCGGAAATCATCACTATTTTTTTTATATTCCCAAAGTTCATTTGCGTGACTGATTAGTATCCACCATTTCATTTTTTTTTGGAAAAACTAATGCGTATTAACTGTTCATTTACAACTTGCGTTAAGCATATATCCTTTTATCCTGAGGCTTTTCCCTACCCCTCTCTTCTCATTCTTCACCCAGTCTTGGCCTAGAGAACCATCCTCCCCTCACGCCAGATCTGTCCACTGCCTAACCCCGACACTATCTCCACCACGTGTAACCTCCTGTCCTTCCTCTCGTGCGCCTCTCCACCGCCCAGGCTACCGCGTCTCCGACCAAACACCTCCCCATCGACGCACCTACTGATCCCGTTATCTACTCACCGTCAAAACCCACTGCTTTCTGTAGCCTACTTGTGGCCGCCCACCTGTTCGACCTTCCATTCATATTGGACCCGATGGTCCAGACCTCGGCAGCAATCGACGAACAAAGCATCGGCCACCTCTGACACACTTTCCCACGCTGCAGCCTTCGCCCAAGCCGGATCTACTGCCCCCTCTGTGTCCAGCCTCCGCCAACCGAAGACGCCACCACTGCCTCCCCTCCTCCACGCGTACACCGCACTACCCCACATCACCACCGTCTTGCATGCTCTGACCGTGTCCTTTCTGGTATAGGGGTTAGTATATATTATTTGAATATGTATATTGTTATAAAGTATGTATACCACTTTATCATCCTGGAAAGATTATACATTTTATAACTATATGTTTTGTCCTATACTTATGTAATATATATTAAAAGGAATACGTACATTTCAGTCCCCATAGATTTGCTATACCAGTAGATATAATATGTTTTGAATATTTTATCATTTGTTTAAAAGGTATGGATTTATATATATCTAGTATAAGATATGGATTTGCGTCTATTTTATGAGTACTAAATATATAAGTTTTCGTATATATATTTGTTGAAATAAATCAGTAGAGTTGTAAACATAAAATATAGTATATTATAAAGTTTTGGTAAGCACATGCTGTCAGTATTATAAAAAAATAGTTGTTGTGTGTAATGGTATATAATTGTATGAGTATGGCAGTGTTTATAAATATTAACATATATAGGATGTTACATAGTATATTCTATATATATACTTTATGAGGTGTTTTATTGATTTCTAAAATAAAATCCTATGTGTAGTTGACTGTATATACTTATATAACAGTTTCTATATATATTTGCATGTCAATGTTATATTCCAGTCTATCTTTTGTTATACATATATTATATTTTGTTAAAGGTTTCGCTGTGCGTTTTATTATAATGATAATATATGAGTATGGTTTGTATAAGCTTTCGGCTGTATGGTTTGTACCAGTATTGTACAAATTCTTGTTTGTATTTTTATAACTCCAAATTAGGTGAAGATGAATTATATATATATATATATATATATATTGATCAAAAGACATGTTATTTTAAAGTTGTAAAAGTATGTACGAGAATCTGTTGGTATATTATTAATATATAAGTTATACTTGTGATCTGCTAGTTATATATATATTAGATATTTATATGGTATATTGGATATAAAAGTTTATACTGCTTATCCATTTTAAGTATATATATACATTTTTTATAGTGGTTTATGTATATATTATTGTATATTCAAGCATATGTTTTGATTTTTTTTATGTAATATGTACGTATGTTAATATAATATGTAATTTAAATTGAATATTGATTTTAAGAAAAATAATAATATACTAGAATAATATGTATATATCGTTTCAGTCTATATCATAAAGATTTTGATTTATTTCATAAATTCTTTGTCCATCAGCCTTGTCCGTCAAATCCGTGTTCAGCTTACTTTGCCTTGAGATTTGTTGATTGGATCGGTCGGTAGTCTAGATCGTGACTCAATCACAGTTGTCATGTTATCTATCTTCTCTAACCTCGAAAGGTGAGCACTCACTCACGATTAACGTTCTTTTATTTATTAAATTTGATTTCAATTGAAACGACAATTGAAATATGCTGCTGTTAGTTGATTACACTGTTATATATGCTGTTGCATGTATCAGTTCACATGTGACATCTGACACCATTATCTGTTAATTATTTATGCGATGATAATACAGTTTGGCTGATAATTGATTGATTGTTGATGTTTATATTGGACGTTAAATTGTTAATGTTAAACTGATAAATAGTATGTAATTGAAATTGATATAGGATAGTTAAATGTTAAATTTGATTAAATGACATTGTATAATATGACCCATTTAACTGTCAAAATTTATTGATACGTAGGATTTGTTTTGAACCACTGAATGTATGTTGTTAAATTGATAATGGATGAAATTGTAATAGATGACAAGTGAAGAACCGTATAAATAATATTGTAATAATCTTTAATCTACATGAAATGATAGTATAGATTCTAGAAATAATTATATTAATTCGTACAAATAACAATGCGAATTAATACGGTTATTTCGGGATTATTTGAATATATTATTGGATTGTTATTGTTTGTTGTTATTGCTTGTTTATTTACTTTGACACCATCCCAGTTATCACACTGCAAGTTCCCTTTGCTATGTTTTGATTTTGAATTGAATTGGAATTGGGTTGAAATGATAAATACCCAAATTGAACTTTGACCTAGGATAGGAAATTAAATAAAAACCCGATTGGTCAATAATTTGATTTAAAAATAAAATGAAGACTTTATTTGAATAAATAATATGGTTTTGAAACGAAGTTGGAAATTGAATTTTAATGAAATTTAAATGTGAATATTTAATAATCTGAAATGAAATATTTATAAAGAAATTGATGAAAGAATGTTGTTTAATTTGAAATTATAATTAAGTTGAAATTAAAATTAAGTTGAAATTATTAAACTTTGAAATGATTTAATAATTAAGTTTGAAATTATTTAACCTTGAAATTATTTAATAATTAAGTTTTGAATTATTTAATAATTAAATAAGATTGAATTATTTGATGATTAAATTGAATTGAATTCTTTAATAAGTAAAATCGAACCTTTGAATAAGTGAATTTTACTTCGTAAATAATTGAAATTGAGTTTCTTTATTAATTAAGTTTTGGAAAATCATTTAAGTAAGTAAATAAGTGAAATTGAATTTCTTTAACAAGAAATGAAAATGTGATATTTTTGGAATTAATGTAAGACTTGAAATTGAAAGAATTGATTTGACGAATTTAATTTAATTCAAAATTGTAAGTTTTGATTTAATGAAGTTGAACTTAGGAAATTGATTAAATGAATTGGAAATTAAATAGAATTGTTTTGAATGATAAATGGAATGGATAAATGAAGTTAAATTGATTTGAATGTTAAATTAAGTTAAAATAAAATGATTTGGAATGAAACTTATTTACGAACTTGAATCAATATTTGAATTGTTTTAAATAAAATTTGAAATTGAATTATAAGACTTTGAAATGGTAATTTGGAAGTTTCGAAACGTAAATTTTGGAAATTGATTTAGAAAGACAAATGAAATGTTGGATTACGAATTGAAATTGAAATTGATTTGGTTTTTGAAATATATAAACGACCAATCGGTGTAATAATTACGAAAGTTATTAAAGAGACCGGGATCGGTAATGGATATACTCTCTATCTGAACCGAAACCACTTTAATAACTATACGCGAAGTGTTGATCCAGATGTAAGTGGTTGGAATGGTGATCGTGTTGACTGAAGAAAGAGAACGATGATGGATAGCCTTGACACTTGTGTCAAATTGGAAATGACTAAAACAGGAGCTGTGCCGGGCCAATGGAGGATTAGCTACCTCAAGTGGACACACTTCTTCGAACTACTTATTACTTGTTGTCGATTGGTGCACCCTTGATTTTGGGAGTGTTGTTTCACGGTGTTGCGGGCGCTGCGGCGTTGCGTTCTCACCAGTCCGGATCAGGCGAACGGTAGTATCACTACCTTGGGTATTGCCTCATGTGCCTTATCATACTTGTATTCCATTTATGCGCGACCACTACGATTTTGATTTGTACCTTTAGTATATGGATTGCCCTCTGGTGACTTCCGGTTTTGGGGAAACTACGGTCTTGTATATGCTTTTGGGAATAAAAATGTGTTAAGGGTGGAATGGGCCATGACTTAACACTATTTTGATATCTTATTATTACTGATAGACATTATCTACTTATCGTACACTACTACATATTAGATAGTTTAACGGATCCTTAAAGGATGGTTATTCCAAACATCCTTTGAGTTACTTGTATTTCAATTGCTATTTCACTTGAGTTGGATTTATTAATATAAGAATGTTAATCCTGACTCGAGTGTTTTGTGTTTTGCTTTACGCTCGGGTCAGACTGAGTAGTTCAGCTTTCGAGACTCACCTTTGGAGTTGGAGCTTCGCTTGGAGATCCAGCTATCTATCCAGCTTTCAGATATTCGATGATCCCAGTGATGTATTCTGATTTGTATCTGATGTATCGTGTACTCTTCCATTGTATCTGGTTTAACTCTGATGTATCGTATTACTCTTCTGCTGTAAACTCTGATGTATTTTATATATTCATATAGTAGCTTCATGAACTACTATCTCTTTTATTTCCGCTGCACTTATTACTCTGTGTCTGTGATCTGTGATTATTTATTTACTGTATATGTTCAGTTTTGCCAAATTTAAATTAACAACGCGGTATTTTGAGCAATTCAACTCCGGCATGAGTGTCTACCTATACACTTATAATGGACGCGAATGGTCCAAAATATCGGGTCGTTACAAGATGACACGGATACGCACACTGATACAAACACTGAAATTGAGTTACGAATCCAAGGACGAATTCGATGATCAAAGCTGATAACAAGGAATAGACGAAATCCAATCAAAATTGGGTCGATGAAGATAAATGGAAATAAGTAAATTCATATATACCACTATATATAAAATATATATATATATATTTAAACATATATTAAATTATATAGTTTTCAAAGATCATTGTTTTAAATTAAGACCCATATATAAAATCAAGCATATATATACAATATATTTTTTGAAATTCATACATATAGATATTTATTAAAAATACAAAATACTGACATAGATATGCAAACATACCACTTTATATATACTCCACATAAAAAACAACTACTTATATAGCTTATAATTTAAATCTATATACACCATAGAATTTAAAGTAGCCATATATGTGCATACACTTTAAAACTTATAGTTAATAAGAAATTATATTATGCAGATAAAAATATATATGCAGATCATATGACAAAACAACATAGATGAGCAAATTAAACAAAATGTACTTAGACAATAAAGGTGTAAATCATATATATCAGAAATAGCTATGCAACTTATAACTTCACATATGCAGACTATAATATATTAGATATATATACATAAAGCAACAGCAAACCAAAATTCACTTTAGATAACAAATATAACTAACATATAATAATATATCATCCAACACATAGCTATAAAACAACCTGTAGTATATATGTTGTGTCATGGCCCGTAAATCCGTACCTCTTGATTAACCACTAATCTCCATTGATTAACTCAAAATGAACGGGAATACGAACTATGATGGTTTAAGAAAGAAGAAAAAGGTAGAAGAAGAAGATAGAAGAAAAACAAAGAAGAACAGAGAGAATAGAGAAGAACAACAACACGGAAGAACAACAGAACAAGAGCAGAAACAGAAACGGAAAACAATATCAGAATCTCACATTCGCAGCACAATATATAATAGATAAATGAATAATCTTTAAACAAAGAACTATATCATTTTATACATACATCAATCTTCAGAGTCAATATACAACAATGGACAGTTATATAAACTTGTCCTCATACAGAATACACAGCGGAATAAATACTATCAGATACAAATACTACGTCTCGTCATCCAGCTTGCTTCCAAAGCTCCAGAATATCCTGATAATATAACTCTAGGCTGCCCGTGTGGAAATTGGTGGGCACCCAGAGTTTAGAAGGGAAACAATAAACTCCGAGTCAGTCATGGTGACTGGTGTGAGATCGTAAAACAGTTATTCTTTAAAATAAACAACAGAGAATTTTAAAGTAAATTCGCAATGCTTTTGGAAAATGAAACTACCATAAGACCTCCCACCACACACACAATGCAAACGCAGAATTGGAGGAGATTTCTTCTTATGATAGTCAAAGATGCTTACTACGCAAAAGAAACAAATTCTTTTTGATATTATTATTAGTGCATAGTGTAGAAACATTTCGAAAGTATAATATTAATCTTAGCCAGCATAGGTACCATTATAGTATGCTTGCTATAGCTACCATATTAAATGGCAGGTTCTACAACTAAAACCGTACAAGGCTCGTATTGTTTCTTTGGATTTCCAACAAATGGTCAGGCTAAGGAACTTCCTTTTCCACGATGGGTACGTCCCTGGAATAGACGACCCGAGAAATAACCTAACATTACGGTTAGATCTCTGCCAACACAAGGCCGGGTTACCTCTGCAAAAATAGGTAACTACTGACACGCGTATGCCATCCCCCGATCGTCACCGATCTTCCCGAGGATCCCCGATTTCCAACAAACCACATAGATAATAATAATGCAGTAACCACAGAGGTTAAGTATCTGGGCTCCATACCATGATACCACCTTTATCCAGAAGGAATGACATACACTAAGAGGCGCTACTCCCTAGAACCTTGCCGCATCCTTCCTGTTTCGACCATTTCCGGGGTGTGAGGCTCGATGAAGTCTCGTCCACAAAGCTACGCTTTCTACAAAGCCCTGCTTCGGGTCAAACAAAAATGATCAACCTATGATCACAAAGATATAAGATCAAACAAATGATCATATCACAAATGATCAACACTGATCATTTCACAGCAACACTCAGTATGCCACGTTACCAAATTGGGATATATCGCTGATGAATTTCAACTACATAACCTCTGAGCTCGTACGTCTCAGAGAAGGGTGTTAAGCTAAGAGAATAAATTCTCCGCCACCAACAGAAATGTATTTGAAAGAAATCAGCTTTACATCTCAAAGTGTAACGTCAGACACACATCCATACAAGTCTGTTCCGGGATCGAACAGAACCGAAGGCACTTCTCACGAAGCCCTTGCATTTCCGGATAAATTTCTAATCACGTCCGGACTTCCCGTCACTAAGGGTGATAAAACCTCTAAACCGGAGATCAGCCGATGTAGAGTAACTCGACGGTAATCCTTCCGTTTTC
The DNA here is from genome assembly GCA_030737815.1 of Allium fistulosum. Classification (NCBI taxonomy): domain Eukaryota; kingdom Viridiplantae; phylum Streptophyta; class Magnoliopsida; order Asparagales; family Amaryllidaceae; genus Allium; species Allium fistulosum. Next base: position 1,239,020,514 of record CM060903.1, on the reverse strand, counting down.
AAAAATATCCGGTCTTCAACACCGGTCTTCAAATGCGATTCATAACGACGTATCACATATTCGGAATGGGTTATACGACCCCATGGTCCTTTCCCGGCTAACCCGAATAGTGAGCGATTATTCAAAAATAAGTGTGGCATTCAAATTCATCCAATTCACAACAAATACCTATCTAAAGGTAATTATTGATAGTCGGTTATTTAACTATCAATAAAGATACGCAACATCATCAGATTCCAAATAATTTTCCAAATTATTTCATCTTCAAAAATATCTTTACTAGATATATAATTTCCACACTTCAAAAATAAATCAACGTTTATTTTTCTAAACAGTTTCCATTTCTTTTATAAATTCCATATTGAATTTATATCTTTCAAAATATCTACTGATATACGATTTTCAAATCGTTTTCAATATTCACTTTCGATTTATCTTTAAGAAGATAAATTCTCAAAACCATTTCATTTCATAATGGAAAAGCATTTCCTTACTTATTTAATAATAAGCATTTCACAAATCATTTATTTTCAACATTTGAAAATATTCGATATACTTAAATCAAAATTTAAGTATAAATTCATTCTTTAAGGAAAACATTACTATAACAACATTTATTTGAGTCAAAACGAATGTTACGTAAAACATCTTTACGACGACTCAAAATCACTAGTATAGGGATTCGAAATTTAGATAGATATATAAATCCCAATACTATATAAAAACATTTCCTTTCGGAAATCATTTACTATAACAACTGTGTTATAGTCCACCATTTCCTTCTACTTCTCGAAACGTCTATTTCAACAATGAATGTTGAAATCTATGTATTCGATACTTAACACGTTTTAAAACATCTTTTAAAACAATTAACTTCATTTAACAATATTGCTTTTCCAAAACTATCCATTTTATTTAATAATATATTCACTGTCCAAAATCGTGAATATACTCCAATAATTACATTTCAATCTTTTCTACACGTTTTATTCCAAGAATTATCCACTATCCAAAATCGTGGATAAAATTCCCTTAATAACTTCTATATTACATTCATCAAATTTGATTGATTTCAAACTCATAAAACAACGTTTATGAATTCACCTTTATATTTCCTAACAACTTCGATTTATAAAATTCTCCTTTTATTAACTTCTAAAATTACTTATCAAAATAAGTGATTTCAGATTTATAAACAACGTTTATAAATCACATTTATACTTCATAACAATTTCAACTTATGAAATCATTTCATTTAGCAATTTCTATTTATATCCCAATTAAGTGCAAAAAATCTAATTTATAAGTAAATTACTTATAAATCGTTTATTCTACAACATCTATTCACTTTATAACTTCACGTTATAAATCTATTAATTTCATTCACTTATGAAATCCTTTTATACTTCTTTTTAACACTTATAAAAAATTCGTTTTATAAGTCCAATATTTTGATTTACAAATTATCAATTTCATAAATCTTTCTATACAAATCGTTTATAGTTATTCAAAATCCCAACTTAAACCATTTTATAAATAAATCGACTTTTATTTCAAAAATCACCTTACGGTCATAATTCACAAAAATCTTAACTTTTATAACTTCAAAATTTTAAACGTTTATTTATTTAAAATAAATAAATTCAACAATTCAATAGAACATATAATTTCAAAGATCACTTTAAAAATCCTTTTTAAAGTAAAAGTCGTTATTTTTACTTTTCAAAACTGAATCCGATGATGCAACAGCATCAATTAGTCCATCACAACAGTCAATATCATATATCAATATGATAACAGAATATATCAAAATATCTGTAAATAATCAATACGGTGAGGAATCCAGTTGGATCCCTCCAACCTGTTTCCCTGCATCCAAATATGTTAGCACAATACCAATTCCGCTCCAGTACGGAATTATCGCGGTATATAGGTTTTTATAAATCCGCTTACTAACGGCGCAATAGGGTCTCATCCGCTATACGAGGCGGGAAATCAATCAATCCAATATATACATATGCCAATATGTATATATTGCTATATATAGATATATATCCTACTATATCTAATACCACATCCAAACAGTCAATCAATAAATAACTGTAAAAATTCCACATTCAATTTGAGTGAGAAGATCTCACCTTGATTTCAATTCCGATTCCAGCGTTTTATTTCGAATAAAATTAAACGCGCGTTTAATTTTACCCGAAATTTAAACTAGCTCCAAATGGCTCCAATTTAGTTCCACAGTGAAGTGCGCGACGAAACGAAGACAACGCAACTGGTTTCGTCGAATTCTGACCTCGTATGAAAGAGTTATTGCATTTAGAAGTTTATACCAATTATAATTCAAATTAATTATACAATTTTCTTTTTCTTTTTACAATAAACCCTACTCAAATCACTACCGTTGATTTCAGTTTCCTTCAGATCATAGCCGCATGTTTTTGCCTCCATCTTCTTCCCAGGCCAAGCGCGCACGCGCATCTTCCTCCTTCCAGTTTGAACACGCGAACAAAAACCCATGTCTGCACGTCGACAAATGAAAATCGCGACCACCTCTGATCGACGAAACCCCATCAACCAACCCTCATTCGAACCGCCTCAACCCCCAACACCACCGCCCAGAACGCGCACGCACGCGGTGGCTCCCCCTGCACGCAAAACGATAATGAACGGTCGGAGAACGCGAGCAATTTCCGGCCCCATTCGACGATTATAACAAAAATCCACCGTAGGATGTATAGATCTCATTACCCTCTACAGCTTTGATGTTGGATGTTTTGCGTAAAACTCGATGGATTTGGAGATTTTAGGGAAGAAAGGATCGAATATTCTCAGCCCTTGGTTTCGAAAATGGCGGCTGAAAGAAGATAGACTAGGGTTTTCTTTTGAATGAAGGGGGTGGGTTGCTTTTATAGAGAACCGACGAACATTATTCATTTCTAAATTTCCGAACTCCGATTTACGTGCGGTAACTGGCGTTTCTGGGGTTTATCCCGCGTTCCGGACATAATGGAAAAGGTTTCGGAAGCTAATTCGATTGTATGTGTGAGATATGACAATAAACGATCAATTTAAATTAAACCGATTTAAATCGATTTCGAGGCGTTTTAATTTGTACCGGACAAATGGTAAATCCAAAAATTACGAAATTTGAAATCTTACAATAATATCACATTACGGATCCGATGAAACTGGTTTCGTCGAAATCCGACACTGTTTGAAAAATGACTATTTTAACTCGACGATTTAAAATTAAAACGATATCGATGCGTTTCGAGTTGCCACGGTCAAACGACAATCCCGATTGCTACGAAAATTGAAATCCGATAATAACTAACTATTACGGATCCAATGGAACTGGTCTCGTTCAATTCTGAGACTGTTCGAAAATTGGCTATTTTTACAGTCGATAATTAAATATTAAAATATTCGATTTTCACAGATTAACTCCAAATTCAATTTTAAAAGTTCTATAACCTTTCTATAACTCCAGTATGATTAAATAAAATTTACAAATCATTTTCAATCATTTTAAACTCGATTTTCAATTATCTCTGGAATTTCAATTATTAATTTATCGATTTAATTGACCAAATTAAATCCAATATCCTTTAAATAAGTTATTCGACTTATTAAATTCTTTTATTACTATTTAAAATCAATTAAATATTCGAATTTTAATTATCAAAAATTCTGGGTCGTTACAGACTTCCCCCCTTAAAAGAATTTCGTCCTCGAAATTACAAGTTAGGAAAAATGTCCTTAACTCGTCTACTATTTTTCACAATCTAATAGTTTTATCAATTCATCAAAACAAATCTTCCTACTAAAGATTCATTATTAATTCAACTAAATTTCAACTTCAATTATAAGTTTCAAACAACATTGTTTAACTTCTAAATTCAAATTCGAGTTTAAATTCAAATTTTAAACTTTCAAAATTTTCTCAAAAATTTTCTAACACCCTAAATTTCCGAAAAATTTCGCCAGCGTCTCCTTTGCGCGGCTAATACGGCACTACTACAAAACGTCCCTACGGACTCTCAGATTTCAAAAAGAAAAGAAAAAGCCAAGCGGCTAAACCAGAAATCAATAAATCTCATATAGAAATTTAAATACATACCTTTTCCGAGCAATTCAAATTTATCTTTGAAATCAAATTCCAATTCCTTTATAACACCTGTATATCCTACTAGCCATAATGTCTAGTTACATATATTCAAACTTATTTTGCAGATTCTATTACAAAATTTCAATATAAACTACTTATATCATCTTTACTTCACTGTTGAAGTTTCATATTCATTTTCATTCAATTTTTACATTTCAATTCCATTTGAATTCAATTCCAACATTTAATTGGATTCAGTTCAATTTCTGAATATTGAATTTTATTGATTAACTTTCATTCATACTGCACCATTTTAAATTAGTTTCAGTTACTAATCCATTTCAATTTCTAATTCACTTATTCAAATTCGGTTTCAACATTCAGTTTTAATCTTATTCACTTCATTTATTCAAATTTATTTACTCATTCACAAATTCTTTCTTTTTTTCAATTTGAATCTCATTTCTATCAAATTTCAAATATTTTATAAGCCTTCGACTTATTTACATCTTGATTTATAAAATCATCTATACATTCATATTACTAATTCATTTCATTAATGAATTTTATCTTCAAATATTTTTTTCTGGAACTTTATTTCAAATTATATCTCACATTAATATTTCATAAATATTTCTACATAGTATTCCAGAGTTTACCAACATTTCAAAAACCATTTTCGAAAACAATTCAAATTATCCTTTGAATTTCCAAAACAAAACCCAAATTTTCAAACAACTTTTATTTAAAACAATTTGGCAGCAATTTCTCTTTTGGAAACCCGAAAATGAACACCGGTGATGTCGCGATCATCATCGGAATTATTTTCCAGCGACCGAAAAGAGTTTAGAGCTTTCCATCCCCTCAAAATACTTTTCAAAACCTTTGAAATTCATTTTCAAATCAAAAAGAATTTAAACTTCCAAATCTCCAAAATTTTCAAATTCTTTTCAAACATTTCCAAATACTTCTCTGGAATCCCGTTTTAAATTACAATTCACATTTTATAATTTACATCCTTAAATTTCATTTGCATGTGAATTTATTTCTTAACTTTGGAGTTACAATTTCAATTTCTTATTCAATTTTCAATAGTAATGATAACATTTCAATATCATCACTTTCCTAACAAACAAGCATCCATATACTATGATAATTCATAGAAAATCAATTCGTTTCTATACAAAAATAGTTTTGGGCAAAATTATCTCATTTACCCTATTTAAAACAATACTGTGCCGAATTGTTCTATTCAAGTGTTTAGAGATCCCTATCGATAGAGTTGTACGGACAATACCGACCGGAATCCATATACCACTCAACAAACCAATCATCACAATAATAAAACAATTTTATATTCACTAACAAATACGCACTCGTATCTATTATTACACTCAAACTCATTCTAGAGTACTGCTGACTCTATCTCTAATGAGTAATACCCAACAGAGCAGGGTTGTCGCTTAACCATATGCTCTGATACCAAATGTCATGGCCCGTAAATCCGTACCTCTTGATTAACCACTAATCTCCATTGATTAACTCAAAATGAATGGGAATACGAACTATGATGGTTTAAGAAAGAAGAAAAAGGTAGAAGAAGAAGATAGAAGAAAAACAAAGAAGAACAGAGAGAATAGAGAAGAACAACAACACGGAAGAACAACAGAACAAGAGCAGAAACAGAAACGGAAAACAATATCAGAATCTCACATTCGCAGCGGAACAATATATAATAGATAAATGAATAATCTTTAAACAAAGAACTATATCATTTTATACATACATCAATCATCAGAGTCAATATACAACAATGGACAGTTATATAAACTTGTCCTCATACAGAATACACAGCGGAATAAATACTATCAGATACAAATACTATGTCTCGTCATCCAGCTTGCTTCCAAAGCTCCAGAATATCCAGAATATCCTGATAATATAACTCTAGGCTGCCCGTGTGGAAATTGGTGGGCACCCAGAGTTTAGAAGGGAAACAATAAACTCCGAGTCAGTCATGGTGACTGGTGTGAGATCGTAAAACAGTTATTCTTTAAAATAAACAACAGAGAATTTTAAAGTAAATTCGCAATGCTTTTGGAAAATGAAACTACCATAAGACCTCCCACCACACACACAATGCAAACGCAGAATTGGAGGAGATTTCTTCTTATGATAGTCAAAGATGCTTACTACGCAAAAGAAACAAATTCTTTTTGATATTATTATTAGTGCATAGTGTAGAAACATTTCGAAAGTATAATATTAATCTTAGCCAGCATAGGTACCATTATAGTATGCTTGCTATAGCTACCATATTAAATGGCAGGTTCTACAACTAAAACCGTACAAGGCTCGTATTGTTTCTTTGGATTTCCAACAAATGGTCAGGCTAAGGAACTTCCTTTTCCACGATGGGTACGTCCCTGGAATAGACGACCCGAGAAATAACCTAACATTACGGTTAGATCTCTGCCAACACAAGGCCGGGTTACCTCTGCAAAAATAGGTAACTACTGACACGCGTATGTCATCCCCCGATCGTCACCGATCTTCCCGAGGATCCCCGATTTCGAACAAACCACATAGATAATAATAATGCAGTAACCACAGAGGTTAAGTATCTAGGCTCCATACCATGATACCACCTTTATCCAGAAGGAATGACATACACTAAGAGGCGCTACTCCCTAGAACCTTGCCGCATCCTTCCTGTTTCGACCATTTTCGGGGTGTGAGGCTCGATGAAGTCTCGTCCACAAAGCTACGCTTTCTAAAAAAGCCCTGCTTCGGGTCAAACAAAAATGATCAACCTATGATCACAAAGATATAAGATCAAACAAATGATCATATCACAAATGATCAAACACTGATCATTTCACAGCAACACTCAGTATGCCACGTTACCAAATTGGGATATATCGCTGATGAATTTCAACTACATAACCTCTGAGCTCGTACGTCTCAGAGAAGGGTGTTAAGCTAAGAGAATAAATTCTCCGCCACCAATAGAAATGTATTTGAAAGAAATCAGCTTTACATCTCAAAGTGTAACGTCAGACACACATCCATACAAGTCTGTTCCGGGATCGAACAGAACCGAAGGCACTTCTCACGAAGCCCTTGCATTTCCGGATAAATTTCTAATCACGTCCGGACTTCCCGTCACTAAGGGTGATAAAACCTCTAAACCGGAGATCAGCCGATGTAGAGTAACTCGACGGTAATCCTTCCGTTTTCAAAAATATCTGGTCTTCAACACCGGTCTTCAAATGCGATTCATAACGACGTATCACATATTCGGAATGGGTTATACGACCCCATGGTCCTTTCCCGGCTAACCCGAATAGTGAGCGATTATTCAAAAATAAGTGTGGCATTCAAATTCATCCAATTCACAACAAATACCTATCTAAAGGTAATTATCGATAGTCGGTTATTTAACTATCAATAAAGATACGCAACATCATCAGATTCCAAATAATTTTCCAAATTATTTCATCTTCAAAAATATCTTTACTAGATATATAATTTCCACACTTCAAAAATAAATCAACGTTTATTTTTCTAAACAGTTTCCATTTCTTTTATAAATTCCATATTGAATTTATATCTTTCAAAATATCTACTGATATACAATTTTCAAATCGTTTTCAATATTCACTTTCGATTTATCTTTAAGAAGATAAATTCTCAAAACCATTTCATTTCATAATGGAAAAGCATTTCCTTACTTATTTAATAATAAGCATTTCACAAATCATTTATTTTCAACATTTGAAAATATTCGATATACTTAAATCAAAATTTAAGTATAAATTCATTCTTTAAGGAAAACATTACTATAACAACATTTATTTGAGTCAAAACGAATGTTACGTAAAACATCGTTACGACGACTCAAAATCACTAGTATAGGGATTCGAAATTTAGATAGATATATAAATCCCAATACTATATAAAAACATTTCCTTTCGGAAATCATTTACTATAACAACTGTGTTATAGTCCACCATTTCCTTCTACTTCTCGAAACGTCTATTTCAACAATGAATGTTGAAATCTATGTATTCGATACTTAACACGTTTTAAAACATCTTTTAAAACAATTAACTTCATTTAACAATATCGCTTTTCCAAAACTATCCATTTTATTTAATAATATATTCACTGTCCAAAATCGTGAATATACTCCAATAATTACATTTCAATCTTTTCTACACGTTTTATTCCAAGAATTATCCACTATCCAAAATCATGGATAAAATTCCCTTAATAACTTCTATATTACATTCATCAAATTTGATTGATTTCAAACTCATAAAACAACGTTTATGAATTCACCTTTATATTTCCTAACAACTTCGATTTATATAATTCTCCTTTTATTAACTTCTAAAATTACTTATCAAAATAAGTGATTTCAGATTTATAAACAACGTTTATAAATCACATTTATACTTCATAACAATTTCAACTTATGAAATCATTTCATTTAGCAATTTCTATTTATATCCCAATTAAGTGCAAAAAATCTAATTTATAAGTAAATTACTTATAAATCGTTTATTCTACAACATCTATTCACTTTATAACTTCACGTTATAAATCTATTAATTTCATTCACTTATGAAATCCTTTTATACTTCTTTTTAACACTTATAAAAAATTCGTTTTATAAGTCCAATATTTTGATTTACAAATTATCAATTTCATAAATCTTTCTATACAAATCGTTTATAGTTATTCAAAATCCCAACTTAAACCATTTTATAAATAAATCGACTTTTATTTCAAAAATCACCTTACGGTCATAATTCACAAAAATCTTAACTTTTATAACTTCAAAATTTTAAACGTTTATTTATTTAAAATAAATCAATTCAACAATTCAATAGAACATATAATTTCAAAGATAACTTTAAAAATCCTTTTTAAAGTAAAAGTCGTTATTTTTACTTTTCAAAACTGAATCCGATGATGCAACAGCATCAATTAGTCCATCACAACAGTCAATATCATATATCAATATGATAACAGAATATATCAAAATATCTGTAAATAATCAATACGGTGAGGAATCCAGTTGGATCCCTCCAACCTGTTTCCCTGCATCCAAATATGTTAGCACAATACCAATTCCGCTCCAGTACGGAATTATCGCGGTATATAGGTTTTTATAAATCCGCTTACTAACGGCGCAATAGGGTCTCATCCGCTATACGAGGCGGGAAATCAATCAATCCAATATATACATATGCCAATATGTATATATTGCTATATATAGATATATATCCTACTATATCTAATACCACATCCAAACAGTCAATCAATAAATAACTGTAAAAATTCCACATTCAATTTGAGTGAGAAGATCTCACCTTGATTTCAATTCCGATTCCAGCGTTTTATTTCGAATAAAATTAAACGCGCGTTTAATTTTACCCGAAATTTAAACTAGCTCCAAATGGCTCCAATTTAGTTCCACAGTGAAGTGCGCGACGAAACGAAGACAACGCAACTGGTTTCGTCGAATTCTGACCTCGTACGAAAGAGTTATTGCATTTAGAAGTTTATACCAATTATAATTCAAATTAATTATACAATTTTCTTTTTCTTTTTACAATAAACCCTACTCAAATCACTACCGTTGATTTCAGTTTCCTTCAGATCATAGCCGCATGTTTTTGCCTCCATCTTCTTCCCAGGCCACGCGCGCACACGCATCTTCCTCCTTCCAGTTTGAACACGCGAACAAAAACCCATGTCTGCACGTCGACAAATGAAAATCGCGACCACCTCTGATCGACGAAACCCCATCAACCAACCCTCATTCGAACCGCCTCAACCCCCAACACCACCGCCCAGAACGCGCACGCACGCGGTGGCTCCCCCTGCATGCAAAACGATAATGAACGGTCGGAGAACGCGAGCAATTTCCGGCCCCATTCGACGATTATAACAAAAATCCACCGTAGGATGTATAGATCTCATTACCCTCTACAGCTTTGATGTTGGATGTTTTGCGTAAAACTCGATGGATTTGGAGATTTTAGGGAAGAAAGGATCGAATATTCTCAGCCCTTGGTTTCGAAAATGGCGGCTGAAAGAAGATAGACTAGGGTTTTCTTTTGAATGAAGGGGGTGGGTTGCTTTTATAGAGAACCGACGAACATTATTCGTTTCTAAATTTCCGAACTCCGATTTACGTGCGGTAACTGGCGTTTCTGGGGTTTATCCCGCGTTCCGGACACAATGGAAAAGGTTTCGGAAGCTAATTCGATTGTATGTGTGAGATATGACAATAAACGATCAATTTAAATTAAACCGATTTAAATCGATTTCGAGGCGTTTTAATTTGTACCGGACAAATGGTAAATCCAAAAATTACGAAATTTGAAATCTTACAATAATATCACATTACGGATCCGATGAAACTGGTTTCGTCGAAATCCGACACTGTTTGAAAAATGACTATTTTAACTCGACGATTTAAAATTAAAACGATATCGATGCGTTTCGAGTTGCCACGGTCAAACGACAATCCCGATTGCTACGAAAATTGAAATCCGATAATAACTAACTATTACGGATCCAATGGAACTGGTCTCGTTCAATTCTGAGACTGTTCGAAAATTGGCTATTTTTACAGTCGATAATTAAATATTAAAATATTCGATTTTCACAGATTAACTCCAAATTCAATTTTAAAAGTTCTATAACCTTTCTATAACTCCAGTATGATTAAATAAAATTTACAAATCATTTTCAATCATTTTAAACTCGATTTTCAATTATCTCTGGAATTTCAATTATTAATTTATCGATTTAATTGACCAAATTAAATCCAATATCCTTTAAATAAGTTATTCGACTTATTAAATTCTTTTATTACTATTTAAAATCAATTAAATATTCGAATTTTAATTATCAAAAATTATGGGTCGTTACATGTTGTAACTATATATACTTATGAGTATAACTTACTTGAGTAACAGCCGATTGTATAAATATATAAGTAAACTAACAGTAAAACAAAACAAAAATTTATATAAACTCATATATATACATACACCAACATATTATCAAATAAACCTGCATATATACTATCAGCCTATATATATAGCTAACCCATAATATAAAACTCTGAGATATAATTTTTCATATAATATACTTGAAAACATCAATCAGAATCAAAGCCTGTATATATATGTTATCAATATAACTTAGAACTAGTATTTAGACGATTATATAAACTATCATAACAATTTACTTATATAACCTAAAATTATCCAAAACCCAAGTATACAGCAACATATAAGAGCCTCTGAATAATAACATATATTAAAGCTTGGTTTTAATAAACAAAACATATACAAAATACTGCAACATATAAGTTTTTTTATATATATATATATATTAGTATAAGTGAACAACAGTATTATTATTATTATTTTTTAAATATATATATACATTTCAAAATCATTGTTTTAAATTAAACACTTATATAATATATTTTGAAATCAAACTCAAGTGTACTTATGTGTAGTAGACATATATATAATACTTACATTTTATACAACAGATAATATAATACAATTATAAGCTTGTACATATATACAAAAATCATATTCAGTTTATAAACAATAAAACTAGTATACAAACTTATATATAAAAGAAAACAAATATATAATACTGTAACACGGTACATATATGAGATTTATATAAACCGATAGATAGAATCCAACAGATCAGACCTACCACCATTAACATATTATATATATATATATAAAAGCTAATAAAACAATATATATCATATATTATAATAATATCCTCAATAAACATATAAAGTAAACCAACAGACCTACTGCATATGAACTAATGCATGTATAACAACTTTTATAAACTTTACAGACAATATAACAAAAATATGAAAAACCATATAGGCTGACATATATATAAAATCATACAGCAACTATAGAAAAATATATATACCTTTATGTAAAGGGGATGATCGGTTGTTGCATACATTGCTCAGCCAGAGCTGGAAGGAGAAGATGCGGAAGAGGTTGCGATGATGTGATGATGATCGGTTTTAGGATTGCCAGGGAAAGGGTAGTGGAGTTGTGACTCGGAAGATTAATCGGTACTAGGGCTCGGGCTGTTAGAAGAAGGCGAGCAAGATGGGCAGGGCTGAGCACAGGGATGGAGGGGAGAATTGTGGCCGAGTTTGGTGGAATGGCGACTGCAAAGGTGAAGGTGGATGGTTCGGCGATTGGGTTGGAGGCTGAGATCGTGTGGGTTGAGGTGGAAGAGGAAGGAAAGGAGCCGAGCAAATTTGAATGCATTCTCTTTTTTTTTATTGAACTGATCAAAACTCAAATCATGGAAATGAAGCAATGGTTAAATTGAAAAGTGGAAATAGAAGAGTCACGGCAATTGGATTTTGCACGGTAGGAAATGAAGGGGTAGGCAACCAAAAGTCTCGATTGCGGAACCGTTACACAAGGCGTTTCGCAGATTGCACCGCACACTGAACCTCGAATTACACAAATGAGTATACTGCGAAGATCAGCACGATGAGACGATCAAAACGGTACAAAGATATCAATGGTAAAATCATCCGATCAAAAATTGATATTGGAACGAAAAATGCTGTTATTTCGTCGAAAATAAGATCGACGGAGCAATAGAAGTCCAAATTTGAAGAAACGAATTATGACGCCTCACTCAGAAAATGATTTAAAAATTTTCTATATAAAGATATTTAGGTTTGGAAAACATTTTATTATCATCAATTTTTCACTAATTGGAATTGAAATAGAATTACACAAGAAAACGAACTTCCTTATTATTAGATGAAAATTTACCATTTGCTATGTTTAATTAGACGTATTCCAAATATCAAGTTTATATTTCAAAATTTTATCGTTTAAAATTTCACAAGATTTCAATTAAATATATTAATAAAACAAATAAAAATTATTAAAATTTTCGGGTCGTTATAGGAGGAGTAGCTTTTGAGATTGAATCTTTATTTATTTTAAAATACATTTGAAACTCTCTCAATATACGTACTTATTCGATCAAATCGAAACATATTATTTTCTTTTGCATGCTATGTTATTCACTTTTGTTTTATATTCTATGAGCTTACCATATGCATACTATTTGTGTATCTAATATAAATGTTCATATCTATGATAATTCATTGGTGAATTTAACAAAGTATGAGGAACCATTTTGGTATTATTAGACCTACTATTGCATACATCAATATGTATCAATCCCAAGAGTTCACCAAGTCTTATGTGCTCCCACTAAATGGGTGCTTTATCCTTTATCATTTGAGATATAATTCATTAGTACCATATGATTCATAATCATATGATTAAAGAATTATTTCTCAAAACTATGGCCTACTCCATAATTTTAGAATAATTACAAATAATTTCAGATACTTCTACATTTACAATGCATCACTTTGGTTAAGAAAATAAGTACCACTATTATAGTCTTATTTTATAATGAATATTCACAATATTCATATTGAAATAAAACTATGTCTATTATTCAGTTAACCCTAAAAACTGTTATTATTTCGTAAATAATGTTCAGTATGTTTTACAAAAAACAATTTTGTAACTTGATGTTATTGCCAAAAGTTGATCTATGGTATGGTCACACTATTTCTTCTATTACTATAATAACATATGAAATACGAAGCTCCATTCAACAACTTAAGATATGCTATTTATTTCATTTACTATAATTTTTTATAGTTGAGAGTTTTCAGATCAAATATCTTAAACTCTTAGAAACAAATATCATAGAAATAATTTTCTATGTAAAAATACATTTGGAATAGATATTATATTTCTTATTCCATATTAAGTATCTATTATTATTTTAAACAATTCTCGGTTCCAATATATCTTCATGAAGTAGAGGTGACCATTCACTCACTTCATCCCAACCGTGTCTTAAATTACATCCACTCTCGTACATTTTTTTACTTTCCAAATGGTGGAACCATTCAAAAGGAAAGTCTTACTACAAGATTATAATGAACCCTTTACAAAAATGCGTTCGGTCGTTCGTGACATTTTAAGGATATCGAATAAGTTGTATTTTATGTGAACTGATCAAAATGACTTTTCAGTGATCAAATTCTTAGATCCATCTTGTAGCTCTTAGTCTAATGTTACATCTAATAAAACAAGATCCTTAATGTAATCAATCATATCGAATACACGATATGGCACTATTTTACTTGCTCACTTCGAATGAACTAAATTCATCGAGGTTCCGTATATTACGAATTGCAACTGATCACCATATAACATTATACGTGATTGAATATGGATCAAATTTCTATATATATATTGTGTTAGAGTTAAAAACTCATAGAAGACAACAAATAGTACAAGGTAAATAAACACGTAAGTGACCAAGTTACAAACGTATTTAGTAGTTGTATAATCAGGCTCTTGCACGGACCTTGAATTGAAAGCATGTAGAATTTTTTGGTGAGTATATGTTATATTTCTATTTGTCAATATTAATTCAGTTAATTTGTATATTTTAATTGATAAACATTTTATCAATTATATTAAATGGATAAATTTATGGATGCATCTTAGTTCAATTTATACATGGTAGACGTTTTTACTATATCAGAAAGGTCAAATGTTACCATTTCATTTTTCTAATAAGGCTCCCACTACACTTTCATGTTTCTCAAAACCTTAAGATGAAACATAGAATTCTTTCAACTTCTCTTGTGGGTGTTAGGAGTCGTATGCATTTGGATTCTGACCTTGAGGAAAGCTCAACAAACCATAAGCCCGTATATGATTGATAACTTTTTATTGGTTGTATCAAATACAACTCCTAACCTTATGGTCCTTATCTTAATCTCATTTTTATCTTGAGGATTGCTCAATAAATACGTACTTAAATCTTACGTCGTCTATTCTATATTAATAGTACTACACATAACATCCATAGCTTAAGGAAAGCTCAATGACGAGGAAGTATGCAAGTAATCCATTAACATATATATATGAAGGACAACAATTATATTAAAGATTCATAATCTTTAAAAAAAAATCCAGTGATATCGACTTATGGAATAATGTATTTCTTATGAAATACCATCGTGATTCAAGTGTCGGACGCATCTTAGAACATGGTATGCGTGCTATACGTATGTATTTATTTGTTAAATCTAATAAAGTTATCTTATTATTCTACCTTTTATTTTACACTCATATTATATTTTAAAATTTAATATATAAATACCTCATCTTTTGGGGCCAAGCCAGTAGCCAAGTAGGGAAAAGTACTTGATTACCAAACCCAACCTTAGACGCTACTTTTCTAGACACCCTACTAAATGGGTAGGCTTTAATAAGTTGGCCCTATTGCTGCATGTTTACATTCCATAGGTTGCTGATCTATGATACTGTTGTAGGATCCAGGCTAGTAGCAACGGGTTAAATGAGTGACTTTTACATGTTTTAACCATTTTAGACCTTATTGCCTATGAAGTCCAACTAATTTCGATCTAATCTAAATAAATATTAGATAAAATCATTATTTTATTTTATTCATTAATAATAGGATTTTATTTGATTAATATAATGATTTATAATGTGTATCAAAGCTACATGTACGTGTACGTGCAAATGCAACATGTAAAGTGTATATTAATTAACATCCCAGTATCAAAGTAATTGGATTTATACCACAACGGATATGTTTGCCCCTTCATACACATATTTATTGTCAATTATTATATATTACTAAAACAATAAAATATACTAATACATATATATATATATATGTATGTATGTATGTATGTATGTATGTATGTATGTATTTACATAAAACTATAAAAGTAACTATTTACACACATACATATATACGTATGCAAAAATAACTATTTATAAACTTGAATATAAACAATTTAAAGTTTGAATTTTAAATCTTTGAAAATATATATTTTGAAACTAGATCTAAGTTAATATATCTTTTAAAATTCAAATTCGAATTTTGAATTTACAAATAAGTTATATATATATATATATATCTATGAACATATAAAAAATAATTTGAATATATATATATATATATATATATATATATATACATGAACATTTATTTTCGTCCATGTATTATTTTGGAAAAAATCAATTTTTTTGTATAATAAATCCGTGCACATTTATTCTAAGTTTTTGTTTTTTTATTTAAATTTGAAATTTGCATACGAAATAGCGTTTTTTATCCATTCCTTATAAAATATATGTATACTTATATTTACATACATATATGTGAATATAAAAAAATTACAATTTAAAGTTTTAAATTAATAAATATTAATTTATATATTTCAAATAATATAAATATATACATAAAAAGAATTTTTTTAATTCATGTACATTCTAAATGACCTGTATAATATTTATTAATATCAATTTATAAACACACACATATATACACACATAAACACACACACACACACATACATACTAGTTTGAAAATTCAATTTTTAATTTTAAAAGCTTTTATTTTAATCAATTTTAAATTCAAAAAAAAATCTTTTTAAGCTCGATAGTAGAATGAACATCTATATGAAAATTTTCTTTTATATATAACAATTTAACATGCATATTAATAATAAATACATTTAAGAATTCGTGATATAATCTAACCTATATGGTACAATGGCATGATGATTTACACATATAAATTCATGTGAAATAAACGTTACCTAATTTGTGGCCTATTTGTAACACCGTGATGTATAATCAAAGTACTCCTTAAATCTTATTCGGTATCTTCCAGAAAGTGCTACCAATCAAAGAGAGTTAAATACCATTCGATATAATTTGATTTAATTTTTTTTTTCCGAAAAATAAAGGGAATTGCCTATGATGCTTGTGGCCTATAAGGGGAGGATGAGCTAGAGAGATTAAGACTAAAATAGAAGAAGGTGGTGGGTTTAAACAAGAAGAGAGAAGGAAGGAAAAGAGGAGATCTGGATATGATATTTTACCGCTGATTTCTCCGCCAATTCAAACCCAAATATCTAAATTTTCTCTGCCTCTTTCCCCTTACTCCATGGTCGGCCATTCCAGGGATTAGAGGTCCACTTTCTACTTCAAACCATATTAGTAATGTAACGACCCACCCTCTCGAGCCCCAAACGTCAACAATAGTACATCCATGATATTCGTGCACCGAGCATCTAAGTGCTAGAAGGATGAATTGTTACGGTGAAATAAAAAGAAAAAGAAAATAGAACAAGAAGGAACACAATAGCAGAATCTCACTAGAGGAACAATAATATATAATATCAAAGAAACAGTACAAAGGGTTACTCCGATATAGAAATTTCGAAGTTACAAAACCTAAGTACTATCATCAGCCTGGACAGTTATAACAACATGTCCTCAAAAATGCTGATATGTACAGTATAGTAATGCATCAGAAATAAGAATACTATGGTAGGTGAAACATCCAGCTTGTCCTCTTGAGCTTCAATGAACATCAATGAAAACCCTCCTTTCTTAAACTACTCGGAAGAGCATGCAAAGAATTTAAGGAAAACAAAAACCAAGCGTTAGACATAAGTCTGGTATGAGAAACTCAAGAAATTTGCAATTAACATATATCGGTAATTTTGAGATAACGTGGAATGCCATAATGATTATCCCCTCAAAAGAACCACCATCTAATAAGTACATAAGGTGATATATTAGATAATATCTAAGGTTTAGAATATAAATATATAACATAGCCGAATTGGTTACGTTCATTACATTCAACGGTATATTTGGAGTACAATTAAATACGATAAGGAATGTTCGCATATTGTATTTTCTGTGGAGATCTCTTCGATGGAGCCCGATAAGGGTCAGTAGGTACCTCCGAGAGACGTATATCTCTATATAAAATATACCTTTAGGTAAACATAAGCGCCCCAACATCCAAACATAAACATTAACAATGTAAACCAGATATCATCAACTCTGCCGACCAATAATCAATAAGTATGTCTAGATATGGAGTTGATAAAACCTTGACATGAGTTGCTAACCCTAGGTTATGAGGCCTACACTATATTTATTCATTTCCAATGTCAAGGTTACGTTCGGTGTCTTTCACACGAGTCTTCATCGCTCGAACAGAACACAAATCACCAAATGGATTCCCTCGTCTCGAATAGATCACGAATCACTGCATGGATTCAAGCATCTTGAATAGATCTTGAATCACCATACAGATCCTCTTTCAATCCTTTCCAAAAGACAGAACATATATCCCAGTCTTGAAGTGGTTTTTGATAAGTAAAACACTTGCCGATCTCTGTCTCTTCAAGACTAAATCGATGAACTTAGTCATTCGATAATAATGAGAGCGATTGCATATGGAAACCAAGTCTCGTATACTTATCATGTTTCTGAAATTTTTATCTCACACTATCCCTGGATCAAGAGTGAAGCCGGTAGGTTAGAGCTCTATTTCTTGTATCCCAACACGAACATCAATCTTAATTCCCACAGATAGATAAGACTACTTCGTCGACTTTTAGTGCTAAGTATACGACCAAATGTTTTCTATAAACGAGTAAACATACAAAGCACGATCAAGTCATACAAAGCACGATTAAGTCACATAAGTGACTTCTAATCCCCTTTTTGTTTAATTAATCTTTTATTAATTAAGACCTCTTTTATTAATGAAACTTCTCTTATCTAACAAAACATCGTTATCATTTCTACTATTCATTTGTAATTTTTTAAATACTTCAAGAAGTATTCATATACTTTTCTAAAATGGTAAAAGTATATTCACAAATCATTAACAAGATTTCTTACTTTAAACCTTTACCTTTTCTATCTTTATTCCAAATGATCCCATACTTATAATTTCTTTAAATATCCATTTAAAATATCTAAGTACTTCTACAAATCTGTTCAAAAGGTTTAAGACTAATAATACTCAAACATTTTCACTACAAAACTAAAACCATTTTACTTATGCTTATCTTTAAAATATTCTTTTATAGATCTATTTATATTCATAAGTATAATAAAAAAGGATTAAAGACGAATATTATCTACACATTATTACAACAAACCCTAAACCATTTCCATATTTGTATCATCTTTAAAACATTCCTTTAAAGATCTAAGATAATATTTGGTTAAGTTCGATAGTCGATTAATCGATTATCCAGTTAGAACAATTGCTTATACAAATCAATGTTCGTATACTTAACTCGTTTCTGACATTTCAACTTAACTATTCCTCATTCAAGAGTGAAGCTAGGTAAGTTAGAGCATTGGTTGCATCAAAGCCTTACCTAGACACTTCATTCTTGAATCTCACAAATAGACAATCATACTCGTCGGCTTTTAGTGTTAAGTATAGTATTAATGATTTCCATAAACAAGTAATAAACAACATGATTAACCCGTTTCCCACATTCTCAACAACTATTCCTCGTTTAAGAGGAAAGCCTGGTAGGTTAGAGCTCTATTGAACTGTCCCTAATCGACATCAATCTTAACTTCCAGAAATAGATAAGCTTACTTCGTCGGCTTTTAGCGTTAAGCAAAGTTAATTACCTTTTAAATAACTAAGTAAACAATAAGATTAACACGTTTCGGATATTACCACTTAACTATTCCTCTTTCAGGGGAAGCCTAATAGGATAGCGCTCTATTGCTCCATCCCTATTCGACATCAACCTTAACTCTAAAAAAATAGAGAAGTCTAGCTCATCGACTTTTAGTGTTAAACCTTTCTTTACTTTTCTGAAATTTTTATACAATTATTAAAAATATATTTAAACTTCAAACCAACTTTAATACACTTCAAAACATGTTTGAAAACATCCTTAAAAAGATTAGAGAAAAATACCAAATTTAAATATCATTTTTAAACACTTAAAACCATAAGCGACTTACTATAGCATTTATAAAACTTGTTAAAAGTCCTTGTTAAAACAACATTGAAAAGCATGATCTTTGTAACTAGTTTAAACCACTTTAACTAATGATTTAAGACTTGAAATTTTTATAGTAAGTACTACCATTAGGGTACTTAAAAACAATAGAAAGAAACCCCTAAGAATATCTTCCCATTTATTTATAAAAATTCCTGAAAACAAGGGATTCAGAAGTGCACTTATAATGACTATTCTTGCTTCAAACACTTTCAAACTTACTTCAATTTAACAAACAAGTTAAGTAACCATTTAAACAACAAGTCAAGGCCACGCAACATGTTCAAGAGGGTAATAGAAGTGATGTTATACAACATAAACTTGTTATTTGCTTTCAAAAGCAAGAGGGGTCCGAAGTTTATAGCTTTACTTGGTTAATGTCACTTTAACTATTAATCTTTGCACACAACATATATATACACAATATATAGTTATAATATTATGAGATAACTCACTTAGATCCATAAAACCCTATAAGAAAGCCATAAGAGCAAAGAACCACCTCCTTCCATCACCACAAGCCTAAAGTTCCGACCTTTAGCACTTCCAAACCAAAGAAACCACCTCTCCTTCCTCCTCCATGTTAATGGCCCCTCCTTGGAACCTCCTCTCCCCTTCTCCCACTTCTTACTTCCTAATCATGCCTCCCATGATGTCTTAGGCCCAAATCCAAAGTTTAAATGAGGTTGAAGATGATTTGGTTAAGACTTGAAAAGGTTAGAGAATAATTAGTGGATTAATGCTTAAGCACTTCCACCATTTTTAATTCTCATACTTCATCTCAAGCTTAAGCGAATTTGTGATTTATTCCTAAGAGTATGCCTCTCCTTTTATAGGGTTTTACAAGAAGTCATAACCACCTCTTACCTTCCATGAAAGGTCATGAAGGAGCCTCCTTTTAACATGTTAACTTTACACCTCTCTTCTTTTGCTTAAAAGTTGAGTATTATCATAAAAGGTCATTTCCTAAATATCTTTGATGACATCACCCATGACATCATCCAAAAAGTTTATTTCCATAAATGGAAAAAAATATATTTTATTTTGTTTATTTCTTAAGCAAATAAGTGTATGTAAAAAAATCTGAACAACTTCTGACGATTAACAAGTTGTTTACCGATAAAACGATATTCGGTCACATTATCGATATGTTTTCAAAGTATTTATTTTCGAAAATATTTTTCCAAAATAAGTTTACCATCATTAAGTATGATTTAAAAGAGGGTTAAAAATCATATTAAATCATTTTAATAACATTAAATCCAAGATTCAAATATTTAAATACGAAGTGTCTAAAATTTTGGGTCGTTACATTCTCCCCCACTTAGAATATTTCATCCTTGAAATTCCAACAGGAGCAACCAAAGAAACAATCATATAGCAATACTTTACAGTATTTAATCACTAGCAAACAAAATTCATGGTTTGCTCAAGTTCAAATCCTCTCATCGCATAAGGGTGATAAACAACCTATTAAGAGTACGTTATGCTCAACAGCCTAAGGTAATTACTTAGTCGAAAATTCATGCTATCTCATAACAAATTGAAAAGTCATCACCTAAACATTCCATAAGCCAATCAAAACATAGTGTGTAGATACTAAAGCTCGTACAATGCACATGGATCATCCGTATGCAATATCAATTCTGACCACTTGCTCGATCTTATAGATTTCACTTTCCAACTAGTATAGATCACTTGACCTCTCTAGTGCAGACTTCGATTAGTTCCTTGATTAGAAACCTCCATTTTCCTTACGTAGCTATACACTATGATATAAAACTTTGGGATCTTATCAAGAATCCGTATCAAGTATTCATCGTCAAGAATCGGGTGAAAAATCCTTTTTTGGATCAGTGTAAACCACCTCGAAATCCTGTAGTCAAATTCTGGATCAAGAACAGTCATGCAGATAAAACGATCAACATACAAATTACGTATCTATCTTATTGGTTTCTTAACTACACCAATATCTTTTATCACATTCTTTTATACAAATAGCATGTCTTATTAATATTAAAATTATTTATGAACCATTTCATAAAACATAACTTCGTGTTTTTAAACCCTTTATAACTTAAGTTCGTATTCATATAATACTCTACTACATCCTAAGAATATATACAAAATATCAAATTAATTTTACTAAATAAGCATGTACAATAAATTCAAAATTTGTTTTAACTTACTACCTTCTCAGTTCAAGTGTTATATAAACTCATCTTTGTATTTTCACAAAACACTTAGTTTTAAAATTTATACGATTTGGAAGTTTCTAACTATCCAAATTCGTCGAAAATATCGTTTCATTTTAACAAATGAAATCTACCAAACAACATATCATAACAAGATGCACATACCATACAATCATAATGCATAAGGTATATGTGTCCATAAATAACTTAACAAATTTTAATAATTTATTAAACACACTTTGCCTAAAAATGGAAAACCTGAAAAGTTCCAACATTTATTTTGGGCTACGCCACTACCACTCAGGGACCCTACATATAAAACTTTAATACATAAAAAGTTCATATCAAATTTATTTCCAAAGAAAAATTTTAGAACTAAACACCGGGTTTTACTTCAAATCATTTTGACATAATAATATATACTTATATCTTTTGTATAACAAATCATACTTTTGGAATCAAATCGAAATCCATTTTATTAAAACAACCCTGTAGCATTCCCCAATTAGAAACCCGAAAATGAACGCCAATGATGTTGAAGTCATTACCAGAATTATTTTCAAGCCACATGAGTGAGTTCAATATACCCAATTCATGCCTTTCGGACTTAACCAAAATCATTTTTAAAACGGTATCAAATACTTCATAAATATTACCAAATACCATGATCTTAATTTCATAAACCAATTTCCCAAATACTTACTTCCAAATAATACTACTATTATTTTCCCCAAAATCTCGAAAAGCATTTTCAAAAATGTCGGGATTTAAGTTCCCAAAATAAAATCTTTTTTCCTTACTATTTATAAATCATTTTTGTAAACCATATTTATATAAAATTACTTTCTTATATAAAATCTTTCCACAAGTGTTTATTTACTAAATGTCTTCTCTTTCTCAAATTAAAATAAACATCTTTTATTAAATTCAACTTTCAACCCAACATTATCGCCGAACATCTTATGGTCAAACTATGAAACTAAATTCACAAGGTGTTCATTTCAATAAACCCACAAATACTGTTTACCCAACCCATGTAGTGAAAATGTAAAACTGCTTAGAAACTGATTGAGCATAAATCAACAATCAACAAATGATAGTCAATGCTTATAAACTGGTCGAGCATAACTAAACTAATTAATGAGGGATAATAGATAAACATCATTAACCCATACATTAAGTAAACTATACTTTGACAATTCACTCATATAAGTTACCTTATATATGATCTTTAATTTTCACATTTATAATTACCATTATGGTATACAATTATAACAAATACAAATATGCTTTCATATGTATAATACACTCAACTCATGCTAGGGCATTCCATTACCCTGTCTCTTAATGAGTCATACCCCACCAAAGCCAAGATTCTCGCTTACCTTCAGCTCTGATACTTGCTGTAACGACCCACCCTCTCGACCCCCGAATGTCGACATGTAACGACCCCGAATTTTATAAATATTTAAAATGATAATTTATTAATTTTGAATTAATAATTGTGAAATAAAACGATAAATGGATCGAAGAGATGCGAGTTTCCCCGGATTCTAATATATTCTATATAAATAATTTCAAATTAAAAATATTATATATGTGTGTATATATGTATTTGGGCATATACGAGTGAATTTGAAAATAATAAATATATAGGTATATATTTTGGTTTGAATTTAAATTGTAAATAAATGGTTTTAAAAATACATAAGAATAAGCCAGTCTTCAATATAATCTGCACTGTTAAGTAAACTTGTACAGGATAGCATGAAAACAAATAATTCGAAGATGAAAGTATGCAAATGTGAGTGCGACAAGATCAAAAGTTTTGTAGGCTGCTAGAAAACAAGCAAAGTAAAAATGTAATATGCTTATAGCTTGTAGTTTAAGTCTCAGGCAAGTAAAATAATGGGATATAGGTGTGCAGGCTGAAACTTGAAAGGGGAATAAAATACTTGGAAAATATAAATCAAAACAAACATTTAATTGATAGCCACCTTGTTTCTCATCTCAGCCACCAAGTTAAATGGACAAAAAGAAATACATTTCAATATTTGACATATATATATACACGAATACCTCACATAAGAAAATAAACAACCAAGTAAGCTTGCATAAGAAGGAAGTGAAGTTTAAGTAAACAAGAAAATATAAATAAATAGAATGGTACAATAGCATTTAATGCCAGCCACCAGGCAGCTCATATCAGCCTCCACCATGAACAAAATATCCCTGATATTGTACAATACTATACACTGTATTGGATATAAGAATATCACCTGTCTGTTTTCTTCCCTATATCATTTCTTTCATATCTGTTCGAGCTGAGCAAATACAAGTAGACTTCATTTTTAAAATTAAACAAAGCTTCAGTTTAAACTACACTCAAGATAAATCAATACTAAGAAGCAGAGAAAAGAGTCCAGCTTGTATTCAAATCTGTTTCATCTGGAAAGGAGCTCTGTCCAAACATAAGAGGTGAGCAAACTCCCCTTTTTAAATCCTTATCATGTATATTTTGATGTTCTTTGAAATGTGTTGAAATGATGGGGTGAAATTTTGTTTGCATGTTAATAAATATACAGATATAAGACTGCATGCCTATACACAATTGTATACCTCTGTTCTTATAGTTACAGGTTCTAAAACCTGATTTAAAAATTTAAACTATCCAACTAAAATGATAAATGGTTGTTTCATCATAAAGTAAGTTTTAAAATTTTGTTTAAGTTAAATTTTATTTAAATCTCACTGGAATTTAACACAACAGTGCATGTGTAACAAAAACTGAAAACTCAAACATCATAACTAATAAATTCAGGGATATAGATTAAATGCTTAACCCAAAACATGATTTTTTTTTAAACTAAAAACTTAATTTTTAATGATGGGATATGGGTGCATTCTCGTTTAACCAGAAATGGGTTTCTGGGAAGTTTTCTGGTCATCTCTGCGATTTGGGGTGTTATGGTTCTTGCTGAAGGGAGTAGAGTGATCGAGGATGATGGGAAAATTGTCGAGGAGATGATTTATTCATTGAGGAATTCGCGGTAGTTGATTCTTGCTTGGAACCCTAGTTTCAACTAGGTTCAGTATTTTGATTCGTTTGCTCTCTGTAGTTGATCGAGTGGCACATGGCTCTGGGGGATGGTGACTGGGTGAATGACGAGGTCGTAGCCGGAGTTTCTCGATTTCTGATGGTCGGTGGAGGCCACACGAGGCAATTTTCCAATGGCCAGTATTGTTCCAGGTGAAGTCGATAGGCTAATTTTGATTTCAGGTTGAATTCGACGATCTGAGTTCATGTAATGATAGAGGAAGTTGTCGGCGATGCAGCGAAGGCCACGGCGATGGTCAGAGCAGCGTCGGTTGGTTGTGCACGTGTACGTCATTTTTTTTTAGTATCAGGTGAGTTCGCGTGGGGGACTCGGAGTTGCTCTCGTGCAACTGAGTTTGATACTCGGGGTCGAGCTCGAGTTAGTAGAGGGGTTACGTACCAGTTTTTGTACTTAAGTTTTAAACGAAACAGAAGGAAAAAAATGATGAAGAATAAAAGATGAAGGGAAAGACTCGGGGAAAATCTCGTGATGTTTGGCCAGGCGACTCGAAGCATTTTTCTTTGCCTCGGGTAAATTAAAACAGAGTACAGGATTTTTGTAACCGGATGGAAATTTGAATTTAAACCAAATTTAAATAAAATTTAAATTGCGAGTTAGATTTAAACAAAGTTTAAATCTAGTATGTAGTTTAGATTCAAATAAACTTTTGAATCTTAAAGTTTTAAAATGAAGTTTGAATTTTAAATTAAAGTTTGAAGTCAAAGTTAAATCAAATTAGTTTGTGAGTAAATAAATTCTTAACTTGTTTAAACTTTTAAAGTATTTGAAAGGTTAAAAAGGAATGTGAATTTAAACGGGAGTCAAATTTTTTTGACTTGTAAAGAAAGAACTTAGACCAGTTGAATCAAATTTGGAAATCTGGAACTAAATCTAAATTTGATTGGGTTTTGGGATAATTTATTTATTCAATAAAGCAATTAAAGAATAATTAATTCCACTTATGGATGTTTGGATTTCGTTGAATGGTTGATTTGTTTGATATCCCTGTCTGTGATTGTGATGCTTTGTGATATGAATTGCTTTATGCTGAACTATTATATCTGTGATGAATATACTGTTATATGAATATGAAATCCCTTGACCTGTAAAATGACATTTGAATTTCGATGCGACAGGGAGTCGGATTCCAGTTGGTTATCCGAAACCCACATCGAATTGTAATGATGAACCCTTGTGATTGATAAATTTATTTTATCTGTGAAATTGTAAATGAAGATAAGCGTTGTGGATTATACCGCTTATCGATATTGATATATCTGTGATGATTGATGTTGCACTATTGTGTGAAACCTCTAGACCACACTGTTACATACACAAATATGGATTTCACGTGGAAATCGGTTAAGTCACAGATAATTTAAATTTGATGTTTTTGAAATTGAAATTTTAATTTCAATTGATTTTGAAATTGGAAATTGGGGTTTAATATGAAAAGCTTTTGAAATGGAATTTCAAAGATAAAAGTTATTTCGAATAACTTAATCGAGTCTTGAAATTTAAATAATTTGATTTAAATTTGAATTCAAGTTTGAAATTGAATTCTATGATTTGAAACTAGGGATTAAAGAAGCTATACAAGTTATATATGGGTTAAACCATTTTAAAGATATTGATTTGAAAATTTGAATTTTTATTCAAGGGTTTTAACTCGTGTAAATATAACTGGATTTTTCTGAAAACGAAATTATTTGTTTTCAAATAATAATAGCTTTCATTTTAAGAAAGGATTTCCAATTTGTGTTGAAAGAATTTCAAGTTTGAAATAGAATTGAAATGTTTTGAAAACTATGAAATGAGTCTTTGATTTCAAAGACCGAACGAGTTAATCCAACTTGAAATGGAATTGTTTTGAAAGCTATAAGTTAAATCTTGATTTAAGGATTTAACGAGTTAATCCAATTGAAATGGAAATCGATTTGGAAATCTATGAATGAATCTTTGTGAATGGGGTTAACTTTGTGAAATAAATCTTTTTGTTTAAAAGATTAAAGTGTGGAAACTGTTTAAACCGTAAAGGTTGAATCTTTTTGTTTAAAAGATTTAAATGGTAATCGATTGAAACCATTTGAAAAGAAAGATTTTGGGTAATAAGTTGTGACTTAATTGAAATCCCATATCCATATGTTTTTAAATATTACGCTCACTATTCGGTTTAGCCGGGAGAGGACCTTTGGGTCGTATAACCCATTCCGAATAGTGATACGACGATATGGATAGCATTTGAAGACCGGTGGTGAAGACCGGATATTTTTGAAAATGGAAGGATTACTGTCGAGTTACTCTGCATCGGCTGATCCCCGATATAGAGGTTTTATCACATTTAGTGACGGGAAGTCCGGACGTGATTGGAAATTATCCGGATTTGCAAGGGCTTCGTGAGAAGTGCCTTCGGTTCTGTTCGAACCCGGAACAGACTTGTATGGATGTGTGTCTGACGTTACACTTTGAGATGTAAAGCTGGTTTCTATCAAATACATTTCTGTTGGTGGCGGAGAATTTATTCTCTTAGCTTAACACCCTTCTCTGAGACGTACGAGCTCAGAGGTTATGTAGTTGATGGTTACTAGTGATACATTCCCAATTTGGTAATGTGGCATACGAAGTGCTGCTGATCATTTGTTGATCGAAGCGTTGCTTTGTGAAAAAGCGTGGCTTTGTGAAAAAGCGTAGCTTTGTGGACGAGACTTCATCGAGCCTCACAACCCGGTAATGGTCGAAACAGGAATGTGGCGACAAAGGTTTGTAGGGGTAGCGCCCCTAGGGTATGTCATTTCCTTCTGGATAAAGGGTGGTATCATGGTATGGAGCCCAGATACTTAACTCGTGTGGACACTATACATTTATCACTTTGTGATGTTGCTTTGTTGGTTGAGGGGCCCCTCGGATAAAGGTCGGTAACGACCGGGGGATGACATGACTCGTGTGTTAGTTACCTAGTTACAGCTCGGTTAGAGCGTGAGGTAGCGTCGGCCTTTTGTTTGCGGAGATCCGGTTTGGTTCTCGGGGCGTCTTTCCAGAGGCGTTTCTATTTCGGTAAGGAAGTTCCTTAGCCTGATCATTTGTTGGAAATCCAAAGAAACAATACGAACCCTGTACGGTTTTAGTTGTATTACCTGCTATGGGATGTGGCGGTAACCTGTTATTGAACATGGTAGCTATAGTAGGCATACGATGAAATGTTGTATGCTGGCTAAGATTAATATTATATTTTCGAAATGTTTTTCTACACTATGCACTAGTAATAATATCAAAAGAGTTTTGATTTTGCGTAGTAAGCATGTTTGACTATCATAAGGAGAAATCTCCTCCAATTCTGCGATTGCATTGTGTGTGTGGCGGGAGGCCTTATGGTAGTTTCATTTTCCAAAAACATTGCGGATTTAAATGTTTAAAAGCCTTTTGTGTTTGTTTAAAGATAAACTGTTTTTGTTGCTCACACCAGTCCCATGACTGATCCGGAGTTTATTGTTCCCTTCCTAAACTCTGGGTGCCCACTATTTTCCACACGGGCAGTCTAGAGTTTGGTTTTTCAGATATTCAGGTTTAGTAGATTATCTGGAGCTAGTTCATTCATCGGAGTTACTTATCTTGGAGTTGTGGATTAATTCTTGTCTGAAGATCATTTTGGAGTTATCATTCCTATTGATATTGTTCCACTGCTGATGTTATCTTTTCTTTTCCGCTGCTATTTCTTGTATCATATCTCTGATGTATATTGATATTCATTGTATCACTCTGTTGTATCAGATATTATATATCAATGTATTATTCTTTTCTTCCGCTGTGTTATTTACTTAATTGTGTTATAGCTTCGGCGAATCGGATTTGAACGGTCGAATCTACGGCATTCTAGTACAATGTGAAGTACGGATGTTGATTTTCGAACGCGAAAAATCCGAGTCGTTACACGACACTAATACATCCACGGTATTCGTGTGCCGAGCATCCAAGTGCTGGAAGGACGAATTGTTTGGGTGAAATAAAAAGAAAACAGAACAAGGAGGAAGGAACACAATATCAGAATCTCACTATAGAACAATAATATAGAATATCAAAGGAACAATACAAAGGTTACTCTGATATAGAAATTTCGGACTTACAAAACCTAAGTACCATCATCGGCCTGGACAGTTATAACAACTTGTCCTCACAAATGCTGATATGTACATTATAGTAATGCAGCAGAAATAAGAATACTATGGTAGGTGAAACATCCAGCTCATCTTCTTGAGCTCTAATTAACATCAATGAAAAACCGCCTTTCTCAAACTACTCGAAATAACACGCGAGGAATTTAGGGAAAACAAAAACCAAGCACCAGCCATTAGTCTGGTATGAGAAACTCAAGAAATATGTGATCAACATATAACAGTACTTTTGTAACCACATGGATGCCATAACGATTATCCCCTCAAAAGAACCACATCTAATAAGTACATAAGGTGAGATTTTGTATAATGTCTAGGGTATAGAATATAAATATATGACATAGTCGGAATGGTTACATTTATTACATTTAACAACATAATAGGAGTACAATCAAATCCAATAAGGAAAGTTCGCATATTGGATTTTCCGTGGGTATCTCTCTAGTAGAGCCAGATCTAATCTCCTGCGTAAGGGTTAGAAAGTACCTCCAAGCAACATATATCTCTAGATAAAGTATACCTTTAGGTAAACAAAAGTGGCCCAGCGTTCGAATACAAACATAAACAATGTGAACCAAATATCATCAACTCCCCCCGGCCAACAATCGATAAGTATGTCTAGATATAGAGTTGGTAATAACTTGACATGGGTTTCTAACCCCTAGTCATGAGGCCTACTCTGTGTTTAGTCATTTCTGTAACAACCCATAATTTTAATAAATATTTTTAAATTAATTTTTATTTTGAAACTTTGATTTCTAAATAATTTTAAATTGAAGTTGGGAATTTTCCAATGTATTTTGGATTTTGTTTCTATTTTATTTTTCCAAATACAATTAAATATTGATTTTTCTGGAAATGTTATATTTTGTCAAACTGTGACTTTTAAATTGAAATTTTTAAATTTTAAATTTTAATCTTTTTCTTTGAAACAGTAATTGGTTCTGATATCCGTTCTGCTTTTCGTTTCGTCGAATTCCATTTTAAACCTTTTAAAATTTGATAAATTCAGCATTTTACACACAGATTTTATCTGCATTTTTTTCATTTTCTATTCTATTTGCTATCTTTTATTTTGTTTTGGGTTTTGAACTAAATTGTGTGAATTTTGTTGTGTTTGGAATTTTCCTATATTAGTTGCATTTTGTTTACAATTTTTAATTCTAGTTTCAATAAATTAAACTATTTTCTTTATTTATTTTCTTATTTTCCTAAGATAAATTATTTATTTTCATTTCCACTTTATTTTTTTTGACTTTTATTTTATTTACTTGATTTTCTATTTGTTTATTTTGAATATATAGATTTGGAAATTCAAAGAGACAAATGTTTCACTTTAACTTGTGACTTTTCATCTCCTAGTCTTTTGACTTACCTTGGCCGTTCACTTCTTTTGTTTTAGCCGTGTATTTCCTTTGTTATTCACGTGAAAAACTTCTCAACACTTCACAATTCACGGCATTCCATTTCTGAAAAAACATTTGTAAGTTTTTTTCTTTCCATGGCTTCTTCCTTTCTTATTCTCTTCTTCACTTTATTCTCTTTTGTTTCTAATACAAGGCTTGGCCACTATACCCATCCTCACCTCCACCGACCACCACCATCACCTCCTCCTCCTTCACCTTCCACGGCAAGCACCCCTGCCTCCTCTGGCCAGCCATTGTCATGGCCATCATGATGAAGTTCCACAACAAAAACCATGCAAACATTGCCTAACCGAACCCTTTTATTCCATCAGCATTTCATGTTAGCTAGCCTCAGCCCCACCTTGCCATTACCTCCTCCAGTCATGACTGACCTCACCACCGACCCCTAGCCGACCTGACCTGACCACCTGACCATGGTTGAACCCCTGACCAAGCCTAGATTGCCTAGGCCGTACACAAGTAGTTGCAACCCTTTGCCTTTTTGCCTCCACTTGTTTTGTAACTCCAACCCCTTCATCTCCTTAGCCAAGTCGTGTGCAAGGTGATGCAAACCCGAACCATTTTCACAAGTATAACATACATGGCCGAGTAAACAATGAGTAGTGGTCGAGCGCTTGTGATTTAAAAGCTTGGTTTAGTTATTTGTTAATTCTAATTTCATTTCTTTCAATTTAATCTTTGTGTTGAATATATATTTATAATTGCTTTACTTATTTGTTGTATACAAGATCAATATCTTGGCTCTCTCTCCACTTGAATCTTAATCATGCTGTATCGTGCTTTCTGGAATTTATCTTTGTGTGTTTGATTTGCTAACTCCAGCTT
Organism: Allium fistulosum; assembly: GCA_030737815.1. Lineage (NCBI taxonomy): Eukaryota > Viridiplantae > Streptophyta > Magnoliopsida > Asparagales > Amaryllidaceae > Allium > Allium fistulosum. The sequence continues at coordinate 1,238,988,665 of CM060903.1, read as the reverse complement.
AAAAAGGTGAGTATTCACGCTTGACATTCATACTTGTACAATTTGTGAAGTGACAACAAGTGATTGTGTAGGAACTGTTATATCATGTTATACATGCCTGTGATATGTATTATATGATGTTAAACCCTGTTATAAACTTGTCACATCATCTGATATGTTATATTCTGTTATATTGTTTATTTTATTCTGTTTCTCACACTGCAAGTTCCCTGTAGAATAGAATCACTATGGGTTGAAATGATACATACCCGAACGGACTTTAGAATAGGGAAAATCGTTATAGGCTGAAATGATAGGCCTGAGCGATTTTTATTTATTTTTATTAACTTGGGATTGCGGGTTTGAAATGATACAACCCGGATTTTTCTTTGTAAATTACGGATTGAAATGATATATTATTCGTATCACTTGACTTAGGCTTGAAAATATTACACAGACCCGTGGTTATTTTATATATTTTTCTGGAAAATTTTAAGTATTTTAAAATGTAAAAATATGATAATTTGATTTAAATTGAATTTAAAATGATTTAATAAAGGGTTAGTGATTTTTCTATAAGTTAAAAATGTTAAATAAATAAATGATTAAATTGTAATTTGAAATATAACTTAATTTGGAAATTTGTGATTTGGTTTAAAATGAAAGTTTAAGTAAAGAAAATAAAATAGAAATTAAATTTTATTTATGAAATGGTAATTTAAATTTAAGTGTTAAGTTAATGATTAAATGCAAAGAATAGGAAAATTGTACACTTGGATTAAATGAGTAAATTATGGAAAAATTTGGTATTTTATTTATTAAATTTTACTTTATAAAATCAGAAGTTAAAGGGTATTTAAATGAACATTTTGAAGTGGAAAAATATGATTTTTATAAGTTTAAATGGTTAAAATTGAAGTTTATTTGTTTCTAAAATTTTATTATAAATTTGGAAATTGAATTAGTAGCACTTCAGAAATGGTATCATTTCTGAAATTAACTTAAAATCTGAAGTAAATGATACTGCAACACTTTGTAAGTGCTGTGGTTGATGCAAATAAACTAAAGGCTAAATTAATTAAGGGCTACTGCAGCACTTGGTAAGTGCTGTGGTTGCTGAATTAAAACTAAAACCTGAAACTAATAAAAGAGCTACAGCAGCACTTGATAAGTGTTGCAGTTTGCTGAAATGGGATATTTAATTGTAACTGAACTACTACAGCAGTTTTGTAAATTCCGTCTTTGCTGAATTGAATTGTTTCAAATATAACTTACCGCAGCATTTCCTAAGTGCTGCGAAAGCTAAAATTTCAATGTTTTAAAGTACTTGAGTGAATAAATGAGCTCAGAAAAGGCTAAAATTTTTGGGAATTTAATATTTGATTTGAAGGTATACTGACTTCACTTTTAATGATTTAAATGAATGATTTTAATTTGAAATTATAAACCATTTCGAAATCTATAACCACGGGTACACTTCTTTGGGTGCCATTTGACTTCCTTGTGATTGTTTTGATGCACACCTATATTTGGGAGTGTGGCTAGAGGTGAGTGGTTACTGCAGCTCTGCGCTACCCTAGTCACATTAACATTGTTATTTGCGTTGTTTACTTTAATATGGATATTTCTATGATAGCGTTTATTTCTGCTTAATTGATGGTTTAACGGATCCTTAAAGGATGGGCGATCCCAAGCACCCTTTAAGTTATTGTGCATTGCTATTACAGTTCACTTGAGTTGGTTTACATTATATAAGTATGTATGTCCTGACTCAAGTGTTTGTGTTTTACTTTACGCTCGGGTCAGCCTGAGAATCACAGCTTTGGATTCACCTTCTAGAGCTAGAGATTTGTTGGAGATCATTTGTCTATGTTCATCGATTTCTATTCCAATTATTTCCTATTCAGTATTGTCTTTGTATTATTGACTTATGTATCCTGACTTCTATTGTATCTATTTTGACTATGAGATTTTGTATATGTTTTGAGAGTATGTATATAGTAGCTTCATGAACTACTATGGTATTTTATTTCCGCTGCGAGTTATTCTAATATTATGTGTTTGTGATTCTATGTTTGATTTTATTTGCTCCAAATTTTCTTGACAATCCATTGTTTTGAAGTATTCAAGTCCGACATGTGTGTTTGGATTTATTGTCGATTTGAATGATCCAAAATAGTGGGATGTTACATTTGGTATCAGAGCTTTGGTTTTAGGCAAACCTTAGCCTGTGGAGCAAAAACTCATTAGAGATAGGGTAGAAATACCCTAGAATGAGTGAAATCAATCTCAGAATCATTCCTTTGAGAGAGAACGTATTTTCGAAGTATAAAATGATTTTTCAAATGATTTTAAAGGATTTTTAAAGATTATTTTGGTATAAATTTTTATTTCGAAAACAAACTTTTCTAAACTTCATCCATTCTGTATCCACCTTGTTAGTAATCTCTTCAGTTAGGATTCGCTGGAATTTTGAACTTCTATCTTGTTTGATTTGGATTCTTTGTTGATAGGAAGCTATTTGAGTATGGCAAAATCGGAAGAACAGAAAGCATCTCGTCGAGCACGAAGAGCCCTGGCCTGTAAGGAACGGGAGGAAGTGATCGAGAAGTGGGAAAAGATGTGGAAGGAAAGGGCAGGACCTGGTCCTTATGACCATGTCGTATGTTATCGGTGTTATGAGAAGGGACACTATGTAGCCATGTGTAGGAAGAGAGGTACGGGAAAATGGATGGAGGGCAAGCGTTTTCGGTCCAAGATTTTCTATTTTAAATGCCGGGAGAAGGGACACTTTTCGAGTCGCTGCTAGAAGGTGAAGAAAGTAAAATCTGCACCCACTGCATCAATCGGCCTATCAACCATTTGCTACCACCGTAGGAGGGCTGGGCATATAGCCAGAGTTTGTCCTGAGAGACAGAGCGGGAAGAAAGCTGTGTGCCCGCAGTTCGTTAAGGAAGATGGGAGTATAGTGCACTTATGCCAGAAATATAGAAGTTGGGGCACATTGAGGGGGAGTGTTCTGGACCTGTTGAAGTACCACCCGGAAGAATTAATACTGATGCTTTGTTTATGTAGGAGTGGTAATCTGTGGATCTGTTTGTTATCAGTAGTTGTTAGGTTGCATTATGTGAACTATGTTGTATCTTTTGCTTAGCTGAAGTTTTCAAACTAAAGATATTTATGCTCCTGTTTTCGTATGATATGAATTTGAGTCTTTTCCAAATTTTGAATGGGAATTCTTTCATATTAATGTAGGTTATATGTCTCTAATCTTGGTTTGGATTCTTATCGATTAGGATTCCTTTGAATTTTGGAATGCGCCCACTTGTTCTGAAATCCATTCTTGTCTCCCATATCTGTATTCTTTTGATTTTGGAGCATTGCATAACCCCACTTTGAATGACCTCTATAAAAATCAGCGATTCCGTCAATCTTTGAATGACTTGAAAAGGGATGAAACTCCCTTACAATTGGCATTGATTCACCGGAGATTTCTATACCCTCGGTTTACGATGCTATTTATTCCGCTATACCTCGATGCTATCTCTGGAGATCGAAGGTCGATTTACCTTAGATTTACGCATCAATTATATTCCTAAAGTCACGGTTGACCCTATTAAGGTCGCCCGCGATTTAGATAAGCTTAGCCATCTTCTATTTGGTAATTTGATTATCTCATCTTCGTTCGAGCTTATCTTCGAATCAGAATTCTATTTAATTAGAGTTCCTCTAAATTTGAATCTCTGTTCTGTTTTGAAATCCATCCTTGAATCACCCCTTGGAAATTTTGTGGTTGATTGTCTTTTGAAAATTTGTGTATTCATCGAAGTTATTATTTTGATAAGGATGACCATATTTTTATATAAAGGTGAAATGTTTTCGATAAGGATTATATACCATTTTAAAATGAGAATTTGAAGTTTCGAATGGATTTGAAATTTTGAAAATTATATATGAAATTGATTCATATAAAATGATTTATAACTGAAGGGTTTGAATTTGAAATTTTAGGGATTGAACTCCGGCATTTTTGAAATTGGTTTAAGATCTTGAAAATATATAATAATACGATTTGAAAGTATTTTTCCGAATAAGAAATGTTTCAAATGATTTCAAAGAAATTTCAAAGAAGTTTTCAAGAAAATAGAAGTCCAGAACCCACTTATGTCGCTGGAAAATAATTTCGGTGAAGAATGCATGCATCATCGACATTGATTTTCGAGTTTCAGAGTGGGGGAGAGGCCACTTCGGTAGGTTTGCTATGCAATTGATTTGTGAAACCAATTTTGATTTCAAATTCCGAAGTATGATTTGATATTCGAAAGACATATGTATATATTTGAACAGTTTGAAATGAGTCGGTGTTCAGTCCTTGAGTTCGGATTTGATTGATATAACCCTATCTTTTGGAAATGATTGACTGATTTGTTGGTGATTTCCAACTCTTGGATTGAAAATATGATTTCTTCGACTATTTTGAAGGTTCGAGCACTTCCAAATCAAGGTTAACTTTTCAAAGCTGAGTAATTTTGAAAAGTATATAAGTTTGGTATGTATGTTTAAAGTATGTAGTAATATGATTTAAATAAGTTTGAAACTGTTTTGTTAAGTAAATGAATAAGACTATTTTGAATTATACTAATATGAAATTTAGTTTTAAAAATATTTGAATAAAATTTAGTTTAAATGTTTTAAATTAGTAACATCTTTATAAAACTATATATTTAACAAGTTGGAATAGATACATAAGTTGTACGTATGCTGTTTTATTCACATAATTAATTTGATCCAGGTTTGGGTACATAAGTTCGAGGTGAATTACACCATTTCGTGTTAGGATTTTTCATTTGATTCTTGATGGCGAATATTTGATATGGATTTTGGGCTTGATTCTAGAATCCTCTATCATAGTATATGGCTAAGCAAGGAGCCTGATGGCTTCTAGTCGAGAAACCATATCGAAGTCCGCTTTAGGGAAGTCGAATGGACAATACTAGTTCGAAAGCGAACTTGTGTGATCGAGCGAGCGATCGAATGTGATGTTGCGAAATGATGACATATGTAAATCTTATGTTCTAATATCATTGATATACTTGACGCTTAAATTGGAAGTTGTTGGGTTGGATATCTTTGTAATTTAATTGGAATTTTCTTTTATGCAAAACTACTATCAACTTAAACCATTTTTTTTCAAAACTATTTTTCTTTTATTTTTCTTAAACAAACTATTTATTCTATTTTACATACAAAACTATTTTACAAAACTATTTTATATACAAAACTATTTTACAAACTATTTTATTTACAAAACTATCTTACAAACTATTTTGTATATAAAACTATTCTAAATTCAAAACCTTTTATAAAGCAAAGATGTTCAATTCCATATGGCTCTTCATGCAGCGTAATTGATTTTGGAAAATTTTGATCCTTATATAAGATGGACCTTATGTAAGTATAAGATGATTTTGAAAACCATTGATTTTGGAAATGAATTGGTTGACTTAAATTATATTGATTTAGAAACTTGGGTTATTTTCTAAATTTATTATTTTGGAAACTTTGAAACTGAAGATATTTGATTTTGAAGAATAATTTGGTGAAAGCGTATATGATTTTGAAAATTGTATTGATATTGAAACAAATTGAAATTTGAGAACCTTGTGTTACTAAATACTTGATTTGGGAGTTACCGAACTTATATAAAATTGATTTGTATAAGTATGAAGTTGATTCGAAAACTATTGATTTTGGAAAGTATTTGATTTGAAATGAAATCTTATATATAATGGACTTTATATAAGTATGATATTTGAAATTGATTTGAAAAGGGTACTATATGATACATATTTTCGAAGTAAAGATATGGAAAGTGACTTCTGCTTGATATCCGCTTTGTGGCCACATTGTGGATTCATTCTATCGATATTATTTCTTTGATTTGGGTTTTCCGGATATGATACTCGAGTGTCCATCGAATTCCATGGCAATCTCCATGGTCTTCCAGCACGACTGCATAGCGTAATTTGCATGGGCTGTAAGAGCCTACAGGTACGGATGTTTCCTGGGGGATCCAGGCGTAACCATTGTGTATCTGTGATCTATTGGGTCGCTTGGTAGCGTAATCAGCAGGGGCTGCGAGAGCCTACGGGTACGGATGTTTCCTGGGGGATCCAGGCGTAACCATTGTGTATCTGCGGTACTACCAGTCTTCATGGCGTAATCACATGGCTGGGGGGGCCTACAGGTACGGATGTTTCCTGGGCAATCCAGGCGTAACCATTGTGTACCCGCGATCCATGATCGACATGTTTTGGTTGTTTTGTTTGGATTGTACTTTCCATATCTTTTTTTTAAGTTTTTCTAGTATTTTCACTGGGTGTTGAAACATGTCTACTAAGTACCTAGAGAATTCTAGCTTTGCGCCTGATCAACGCATGGCCAGAGTCTGTAGGAACGAGGATAAACTTGTTAAGACATCGAGGTATAAAAGTATTTTGATAAAGTATTATATAAAGGATATTTTGATCGGTTATTTTCCTTTCTAAAAGATTTTAAAGTGTTTTAAATATTGTTTACCTCTTTAACTAACAATTTGAATTAAATGACTTTTATGGATATAATAAAATGGATTTAACCAAATTATTAAATATTAAAGAATTCTAATTGAAATTTATATGGTTTTAAATTTACGGTTCATCCTTGTCCTTCGACCCTTTTTTCCTGCTAGCTATCCCTATTTCTCCATTTTTCCTGCTAGCTATTCCTATTCGCCTACCTTCTTCCTTTTCGGGGACGAAAAGCTTTGAGTGGGGCAGAGTGTAACAACCCATAATTTTAATAAATATTTTTAAATTAATTTTTATTTTGAAACTTTGATTTCTAAATAATTTTAAATTGAAGTTAGGAATTTTCCAATGTATTTTGGATTTTGTTTCTATTTTATTTTTCCAAATACAATTAAATATTGATTTTTCTGGAAATGTTATATTTTGTCAAACTGTGACTTTTAAATTGAAATTTTTAAATTTTAAATTTTAATCTTTTTCTTTGAAACAGTAATTGGTTCTGATATCCGTTCTGCTTTTCGTTTCGTCGAATTCCGTTTTAAACCTTTTAAAATTTGATAAATTCAGCATTTTACAAATAGAATTTTATCTGCATTTTTTTTCATTTTCTATTCTATTTGCTATCCTTTATTTTTTTTTGGTTTTGAATTAAATTGTGTGAATTTTGTTGTGTTTGGAATTTTCCTATATTAGTTGCGTTTTGTTTACAATTTTTAATTCTAGTTTCAATAAATTAAACTATTTTATTTATTTTCTTATTTTCCTAAGACAAATTATTTATTTTCATTTCCACTTTATTTTGTTTTGACTTTTATTTTATTTACTTGATTTTCTATTTGTTTATTTTGAATATATAGATTTAGAAATTCAAAGAGACAAATGTTTCACTTTAACTTGTGACTTTTCATCTCCTAGTCTTTTCACTTGCCTTGGCCATTCACTTCTTTTGTTTTAGCCGTGTATTTCTTTTGTTATTCGCGTGAAAAACTTCTCAACACTTCACAATTCACGGTATTCCATTTCTGAAAAAACATTTGTAAGTTTTTTTTCCATGGCTTCTTCCTTTCTTATTCTCTTCTTCACTTTGTTCTCATTTGTTTCTAATACAAGGCTCGGCCACTATACCCATCCTCACCTCCACCGACCACCACCATCACCTCCTCCTTCACCTTCCACGACAAGCACCCCTACCTCCTCTGGCCAGCCATTGCCGTGGCCATCATGATGAAGTTCCACCACAAAAACCATGCAAACATTGCCTAACCGAACCCTTTTATTCCATCACCATTTCATGTTAGCTAGCCTCGGACCCACCTTGCCATCACCTCCTCCAACCGTGACTAACCTCACCACCGACCCCTAGCCGACCTGACCTGACCACCTGACCATGGTTGAACCCCTGACCGAGCCTAGATTGCCTGGGCCGAACACAAGTAGTTGCAACCCTTTGCCTTTTTGCCTCCACTTGTTTTGTAACTCCAACCCCTTCGTCTCCTTAGCCTAGTCGTGTGCAAGGTGATGCAAACCCGAACCATTTTCACAAGTATAACATACATGGCCGAGTAAACAATGAGTAGTTGTAACGACCCGTAGATTTCAACTGTTTTAATAACGTAATTAGTTGAAATTTTGTGAAATTTTAAACGATAAAATTTTGAAATAAAAATTTAATATTTGGAATACGTCTAGTTAAACATAGCAACTGGTAAATTTTCGTCCGAAAATATCGAAGTTTATTTCGCGCGTAAATTTACTTCAATTTAATCAGTTAAAAAGCGATGAAAATAAAATGTTTCCAAAACCTAAATATTTTTACATAGAAAAATTCTAAACCATCTTCTGAGCAAGATGTCAGTTTGTTGTTTTTCCAAATTCGGACATCTTTGGCTCCGTCGATCTTATTTTTCAGTTTTTTTCTTGCATTTTCCGCTATTTAAAAATTCGAATTTTTATAATTCAACCATACCACCGATATCTGTATACCGTTTTGATCGCCTCGTAGTGCTGATCTACACGGTATATTCATTTGTTTATTTCGAAGTTCGGCGCACCGCGAAACCGATAAAACAATTAACCGTACCGGTAACCAAATTCAACCTTTTTGGTTTCTGGCCCTTTCACCTATCTAACCGTTGAAACAATCAGTTATCAGCTTTTATTATTTCTTGAAAATCAACGCATTGGCTTCCGGCTTTTCAAATTCTTCCTTTTCATTTCCGAGAGAAAAATATATGTATTCAAACTCATATGAATCTGTTCATTTCCAAACTCACGCAACTTAACAGTCATCATCTTCTTTTTCCATCTTTCCCTCTTCATACCGCTCGTCACCATCATGCGTGCGTTCGAACATCAGCAGCCCTGCCAAACCACCGACTCACCTCATCTCTCCATCATCTCGACCCTGTAGCCGTGTCACCAAAGCTTTGCCCTAATCTCCTCCTCCCCACCGTGAGAGGCAACGAACGGCCAGCAACCAACCTAACTCCACCCTTCCCCTGCTCATGGCCACGCCAGCCTGGCATCGGTTCGACCCCACCAGCCCGCCTCCGCCCTGACAACCACGTCCAGCAACCTGATCCACCATCGCCGTAGCACACGCCTCCCCTTCCTTCAGATCCGCCTTCTACCACCTAACAGCCCAAACCCTCCACTCTTCCCGGTTTGCTCCGCCTCTGCTCTGACATCACCGAGGCCAACGCTGTCACCTAGAATCCATGCGCGCTCAACTACCTCCATGCTGTATAGGTTTTCCTTCCCTCCACCTTCTCTGTTTTGTTCATGCCACTTGTTTTATACGGTATGTATATTTTATATATTGTATTATATTTTCATTAAGGCATATTCTAATTTGGTTGTTGGGTTTTTATGTACAAAGTTTACACAGTTTATAGCATTGTGCATGGCGTGCGTATATGTATTGGTATAGGTGTGTGCGTGTGTAAGTAGATATATTTGCCATATATTATATTTTTGAAATTATTATATTCCATTTGGTTCAAGGTATATGCGTACATACATATATTAGCCTATATTGTAAGTAGTTATATGGTTATAAATTTTACATTTTTAGGTGACCTGGAAATAGATTTATATACACGTGTTATGTAATAAAAAAAAAAAAATTGAATGGATATAGGTTTCGTACGTTAGTATATGATATGTAACTATTGCTTGGATTTATATAATGTCAGTATAGGTTGCGCATATATTTTATAGTATGCTTTTATATACTTTAATATATATTAGTTTATTTATATTAATATATAGTTTGTATGAAGTGTGTAACCTGTTATATTGAAATTTTATCATTCAGAACCTTATATCATGAGATAGTCGTATATTTTTATGTGAGTTGTAATAACTTGTTTGTTAGTATTGTGCATCTTAGTATGTATATACATGCATTTATTTCAAGTTACAGTGTGTAGATATGTCAGTTTTATTTTATGTGTTCATCTAAAACAATGATTTTGAAATACATATTTAACTAAATTTAAAAAGTGTGTTTGAATTTAAATGATGATTCTTTTTATGTATATTGTCATATATGTATAAGTTAATTTATACCATCTATCTTCATCAATCCGATTCTGATTCGTTACCGATTTTTGTTATCAGCTGTGTCCGTCAATCCTGTTTTCTTCATCGAATCGTGTCTATCCAGCGTTGCTTTGAAATTCGTAGCTCGTTTCCTGGCCAAATCTATCTAGCCTCGAAAGGTGAGCACTCACTCACGATTAACGTTCTTTTATTTATTAGATTTGATTTCAATTGAAACGACAATTGAAATATGCTGCTATTAGTTAAATACACTGTTATATATGTTATTGCCTGTATCAGTTCACCTGTGACATCTGACACCATTATCTGTTAATTATTTATGTGATGATAATACAGTTTGGCTGATAATTGATTGATCGTTGATGTTTATATTGGACGTTAAATTGTTAGTGATAAATGATAAATAGTATGCGAAATTGAAATGGATATAGGATAGTTAACAAATTTTAAAACTGATTTATATGTTAAATTTGATTAGTGAATATGACCCCTGTTAATTGTTAAATTAATTGACATGTAGAATAGTGATAATTACACTTTGAACCATCGACGTATATTGAATTAATTGTTGTAGTGTAAAAATTTGAAATTGGATGACAAGTGAAAATCGTAATGTAATAATCTTTAATCTACATGAAATGATAGTGTAGATTCTAGAATTAATTTTATTAATTCGTACAAATAACAATGCAAATTAATATGGTTATTTCGGGATTATTTGAATTGATTATTGGATTGATATTGGTTGTTGTTATTGTTTGTTTATTTACTTTGACACCATCCCAGTTATCACAGTGCAAGTTCCCTTTGTTATGCTTTGATTTTGAATTGAATTGGAATCGGGTTGAAATGATAAATACCCAAATTGAACTTTGACCTAGGATAGAGAATTAAATAAAACCCGATTGGTCAATAATTTGATTTAAAAATAAAATGAAGATTTTATTTGAATAAATAATATGGTTTTGAAACGAAATTGGAAATTGAATGATAATGAAATTTAAATGTGAATATTTAATAATCTGAAATAAAATATTAATAAAGAAATTGATGAAAGAATGTTGTTTAATTTGAGAAATGATTGAATTAAGTTTGAAATGATTTAATAATTAAGTTTGAAATTATAATTAAGTTGAAATTATTAAACTTTGAAATTATTTAATAATTAAGTTTTGAATTATTTAATACTTAAATAAGATTGAATTATTAAATGATTAAATTGAATTGAAATTCTTTAATAAGAAAAATTGAACTTTTGAATAAGTGAATTTTACTTCGTAAAGAATTGAAATTGAGTTTCTTTATTAATTAAGTTTTGGAAAAAATTTTTAAGGAAGTAAATAAGTGAAATTGGATTTCTTTAACAAAAATAAAATGTGATATTTTTGGAATTAATGCAAGACTTGTAATTGGAGAATTGATTTGACGAATTTAGTTTAATTCAAAATTGTAAGTTTTTTTAATGAAATTGAACTTAAGAATTGATTTAATGAATTGGAAATTTAATAGAAATTGTTTTGAATGATTAAGTAACTTAACGAATATTGAATGAAATCGATAAATGAGTTTAAATTGATTTGAATGTCAAATAGAATTTATTTAAATGATTTCGGAATGAAACTTATATACGAACTTGAATCAATATTTGAATTGTTTTAAATAGAAATTGAAATTGAATTATAAGATTTTGAAACGGAAAATTGGAAGTTTTGAAACGAAAATTTGGAAATTGTTTTAGAAAGACAAATGAAATGTTGATTTATGAATTCTATTTGAAATTGAAATTGATTTGGTTTTTGAAATATATAAACGACCAATCGGTGTAATAATTACGAAAGTTATTAAAGAGACCGGGATCGGTAATGGATATACTCTCTATCTGAACCGAAACCACTTTAATAACTAAACGCGGAGTGTTGATCCAGAACGAAGTGGATGGTTTTGATGAACGCGTTGACTGAAGAAAGAGAACGATTTTGGATGACCCTTGACATGACTAAAACAGGAGCCGCGCCGGGCCATTGAGAATCGCCATCTCTAGCGGACACACTTCTTCGATACCTTATCTATTACTTATGTGATTCGATTTGGGTGCACCCCTCGATTATGGGAGTGTTGTTTCGCGGTGTTGGGGTAGTAGCTGCTATGCCCAACATCAGTCCAGATCAGGCAACTACTAGTATCCTAGTTGGTATCGCCTCATGTACCTTGTCATACTGATTATCCTATTCGCGACCACTACGATTTTGATTTGTACCTTTAGTATATGGATTGCCCTCTGGTGACTTCCGGTTTTGGGGAAACTACGGTCTTGTATATGCTTTTGGGAATAAAAATGTGTTAAGGGTGGAATGGGCCATGACTTAACGCTATTTTGATATCTTTATATTACTGATAGATATTATCTACTTATCGTACATTACTACATAGTAGATAGTTTAACGGATCCTTAAAGGATGGTTATTCCAAACATCCTTTGAGTTACTTGTATTTCAATTGCTATTTCACTTGAGTTGGATTTATTAATATGAGAATGTTAATCCTGACTCGAGTGTTTTGTGTTTTGCTTTACGCTCGGGTCAGACTGAGTAGTTCAGCTTTCGAGACTCACCTTTGGAGTTGGAGCTTCGCTTGGAGATCCAGCTATCTATCCAGCTTTCAGATATTCGATGATTCCAGTGATGTATTCTGATTTGTATCTGTTACTCTTCCGTTGTATCTAGTTTAACTCTGATGTATCGTATTACTCTTCTGTTGTAAACTCTGATGTATTTTATATATTCATATAGTAGCTTCATGAACTACTATCTCTTTTATTTCCGCTGCACTTATTACTCTGTGTCTGTGATCTATGATTATTTATTTACTGTATATGTTCAGTTTTGCCAAATTTAAAATAACAACGCGGTATTTTGAGCAATTCAATTCCGGCATGAGTGTCTACCTATACACTTATAATGGATGCGAATGGTGCAAAATATCGGGTCGTTACAGTTGGTATCAGAGCTTTGGCAGCTCTAGGCAAAACTTAGCATATAGGGTAAATGTATTTACAGAATCACTTTCATTCGAGTTCAACCTCTTCCTTTGACTCAATTCCTTTGAATTTTTGGAACGTTCTCCTCGGTTCCGAAATTCATTCGTGTCCTCCACTATTCGTCTTCTTTCAATTCTGGAGCACCCCATAACTCCATTTTGAATGATATCTATAATAGATCGGCGGTCTCGCCAAACTTCGAATGATTTGTAAAGGAGCAAAACTCCTTTATAATAGGCATCGATTTACCGGAGATTTCTGTATCCTCGATTTACGATGCTACCTATTACCTGCTATACCTGAATTCCATCTCTTGAGATCGAGTGTTGATTTACCTCGGAATTCAACATCGATCTTATTCTTGAAGTTACGGACGACCCGGTTAAGGTTGCCCGTGAATTAAATAAACTCATCCATCTTCCGATTGTGGTAATTGAATTATCTTATCTTCTGTTTCAAACTTATTTTTTTGAATCAAAATTTTCTTTGATTTGATTTCCATCCAATTTGAATCTCTATACATGTTTTGAAATCTATTCTTGTATCATCGAGCGAGGAATTGTATTTGTAAAATTATATTTAAATTGTTTTAAAAATATATTGTGTTGTTTGAGTTGTTGATGTTGATTTGGGTTTTCGATCGATTCGTCTGATCAACGCTATCGATAGAATTTCCAAAACACTTGAACAGAGCAAACTGACACAATATTATTTTCAAATTTGGTAAATGAAATAAATTTGTTTGATTATACTGTAAAAATATAAGTAAAATTTTCTGGAATTTAATAGGTTAATTAAAATTGTTTGTTTGAAATGATAATATTTGATTATCATTTATTGTTCTAAATAAATTAATAAATACGGTTTATAAATTGATTTGGAATTTGAAATGAATTTAATTCAGAAATTTGAGAATTTAGTTTCCAGTGATTTCGAACTTTGGTTTTAAAATTTTAAGTATATATTATTGAAAGTATTTTCGAATAGAAATCGTTTTCAAAGAATTTTAAAATGTTTAAATTAGTGCTCTTCTCTTTGTCGCTGGAAAATAATTTCGGTGATGGCGGCCGCATCATCGATATTCATTTTCGAGTTTCGAAGTGGAGATACTATTCTGTAGCCTTGCTACGGTTTTGTTTTGAATTTTTTTTTCAGTATATTTTGATTTATATATATATATGTATGTATCTTATTTTAAAATTTAATTTGATTGATATAAATATATCGTATATATCTCTAAATTGTTTAAAGTTAATTGGAAATATAATTCTTAAATTTTGTTAAAGGATGATTTTGATTATAAATAAAACCAAAATTTTGGAATAAACATTTAAACTTGAATAATTGAATTTGGAAAATTTTATTTGTATATTGTTCAACTGCATTCTAATACAATTTACCTAAATCATTCAGAAGTTGAATATGTAATTGGATAATATATAAGATAAATTGAATTTATAAACAAAATTTGAGTGTTTATAATAAATGTTATACATTAAATTTTGATTATAAAGATGTTAATAGAGTTAGATAGGATAATAAGTAAACTCAGTTAACAATGAAATAAATTTGTTTTGAAAGAATTAATAAATCGAAATTTGATCAACATATGAAAATACCTTGAATTTAAAAGAAATTAATAGATGTAAATTAATTTAAATCGAAACTTTTATGGTTAGATTAAGTTATATGGGAAATATATGTGATTAGATATATTAAGTAGAAAATTTAACAGTAATTTGGAATAAAGAAGAATTTAAAATTGTTGAAGAAAAATAGGATTATATTAAAAGACTATTCAAATTTATGGTTTTAGAAATTGTAAATTTAAGATAATTGGATAATAAGATAATGAATTTAGAAATAGTTGAGATTGATTTTAGTGAAATCAAATGGATTAAATCAATTATTGAATATCAATTAATTTAAATTTGAATTTATATGGTTTAAATTAATTGTAATTTTGTGTTTCAAATCTGTTTTTCTGTCTGGTTGTTTCTATTCTCCTACCTCGTTCCTTTTCGGGGACGAAAAGTTCTGAGTGGGGAGACTGTAACGACCCGTAGATTTCAACTGTTTTAATAACGTAATTAGTTGAAATTTTGTGAAATTTTAAACGATAAAATTTTGAAATAAAAATTTAATATTTGGAATACGTCTAGTTAAACATAACAACTGGTAAATTTTCGTCCGAAAATATCAAAGTTTATTTCGCGCGTAAATTTACTTCAATTTAATCAGTTAAAAAGCGATGAAAATAAAATGTTTCCAAAACCTAAATATTTTTACATAGAAAAATTCTAAACCATCTTCTGAGCAAGATGTCAGTTTGTCGTTTTTCCAAATTCGGACATCTTTGGCTCCGTCGATCTTATTTTTCAGTGTTTTTCTTGCATTTTCCGCTATTTAAAAATTCGAATTTTTATAATTCAACCATACCACCGATATCTGTATACCGTTTTGATCGCCTCGTAGTGCTGATCTACACGGTATATTCATTTGTTTATTTCGAAGTTCGGCGCACCGCGAAACCGATAAAACAATTAACTGTACCGGTAACCAAATTCAACCTTTTTGGTTTCTGGCCCTTTCACCTATCTAACCGTTGAAACAATCAGTTATCAGCTTTTATTATTTCTTGAAAATCAACGCATTGGCTTCCGGCTTTTCAAATTCTTCCTTTTCATTTCCGAGAGAAAAATAAATGTATTCAAACTCATATGAATCTGTTCATTTCCAAACTCACGCAACTTAACAGTCATCATCTTCTTTTTCCATCTTTCCCTCTTCATACCGCTCGTCACCATCATGCGTGCGTTCGAACATCAGCAGCCCTGCCAAACCACCGACTCACCTCATCTCTCCATCATCTCGACCCTGTAGCCGTGTCACCAAAGCTTTGCCCTGATCTCCTCCTCCCCACCGTGAGAGGCAACGAACGACCAGCAACCAACCTAACTCCACCCTTCCCCTGCTCATGGCCACGCCAGCCTGGCATCGGTTCGACCCCACCAGCCCGCCTCCGCCCTGACAACCACGTCCAGCAACCTGATCCACCATCGCCGTAGCACACGCCTCCCCTTCCTTCAAATCCGCCTTCTACCACCTAACAGCCCAAACCCTCCACTCTTCCCGGTTTGCTCCGCCTCTGCTCTGACATCATCGAGGCCAACGCTGTCACCTAGAATCCATGCGCGCTCAACTACCTCCATGCTGTATAGGTTTTCCTTCCCTCCACCTTCTCTGTTTTGTTCATGCCACTTGTTTTATACGGTATGTATATTTTATATATTGTATTATATTTTCATTAAGGCATATTCTAATTTGGTTGTTGGGTTTTTATGTACAAAGTTTACACAGTTTATAGCATTGTGCATGGCGTGCGTATATGTATTGGTATAGGTGTGTGCGTGTGTAAGTAGGTATATTTGCCATATATTATATTTTTGAAATTATTATATTCCATTTGGTTCAAGGTATATGCGTACATACATATATTAGCCTATATTGTAAGTAGTTATATGGTTATAAATTTTACATTTTTAGGTGACCTGGAAATAGATTTATATACACGTGTTATGTAATAAAAAAAAATATTTTTTGAATGGATATAGGTTTCGTACGTTAGTATATGATATGTAACTATTGCTTGGATTTATATAATGTCAGTATAGGTTGCGCATATATTTTATAGTATGCTTTTATATACTTTAATATATATTAGTTTATTTATATTAGTATATAGTTTGTATGAAGTGTGTAACCTGTTATATTGAAATTTTATCATTCAGAACCTTATATCATGAGATAGTCGTATATTTTTATGTGAGTTGTAATAACTTGTTTGTTAGTATTGTGCATCTTAGTATGTATATACATGCATTTATTTCAAGTTACAGTGTGTAGATATGTCAGTTTTATTTTATGTGTTCATCTAAAACAATGATTTTGAAATACATATTTAACTAAATTTAAAAAGTGTGTTTGAATTTAAATGATGATTCTTTTTATGTATATTGTCATATATGTATAAGTTAATTTATACCATCTATCTTCATCAATCCGGTTCTGATTCGTTACCGATTTTTGTTATCAGCTGTGTCCGTCAATCCTTTTTTCTTCATCGAATCGTGTCTATCCAGCGTTGCTTTGAAATTCGTAGCTCGTTTCCTGGCCAAATCTATCTAGCCTCGAAAGGTGAGCACTCACTCACGATTAACATTCTTTTATTTATTAGATTTGATTTCAATTGAAACGACAATTGAAATATGCTGCTGTTAGTTAAATACACTGTTATATATGTTATTGCCTGTATCAGTTCACCTGTGACATCTGACACCATTATCTGTTAATTATTTATGTGATGATAATACAGTTTGGCTGATAATTGATTGATCGTTGATGTTTATATTGGACGTTAAATTGTTAGTGATAAATGATAAATAGTATGCGAAATTGAAATGGATATAGGATAGTTAACAAATTTTAAAACTGATTTATATGTTAAATTTGATTAGTGAATATGACCCCTGTTAATTGTTAAATTAATTGACATGTAGAATAGTGATAATTACACTTTGAACCATCGACGTATATTGAATTAATTGTTGTAGTGTAAAAATTTGAAATTGAATGACAAGTGAAAACCGTAATGTAATAATCTTTAATCTACATGAAATGATAGTGTAGATTCTAGAATTAATTTTATTAATTCGTACAAATAACAATGCAAATTAATACGGTTATTTCGGGATTATTTGAATTGATTATTGGATTGATATTGGTTGTTGTTATTGTTTGTTTATTTACTTTGACACCATCCCAGTTATCACAGTGCAATTTCCCTTTGTTATGCTTTGATTTTGAATTGAATTGGAATCGGGTTGAAATGATAAATACCCAAATTGAACTTTGACCTAGGATAGAGAATTAAATAAAACCCGATTGGTCAATAATTTGATTTAAAAATAAAATGAAGA
This sequence comes from Allium fistulosum, assembly GCA_030737815.1. NCBI lineage: Eukaryota > Viridiplantae > Streptophyta > Magnoliopsida > Asparagales > Amaryllidaceae > Allium > Allium fistulosum. The sequence continues at coordinate 1,238,970,537 of CM060903.1, read as the reverse complement.
TTTTATTTGAATAAATAATATGGTTTTGAAACGAAGTTGGAAATTGAATGATAATGAAATTTAAATGTGAATATTTAATAATCTGAAATAAAATATTAATAAAGAAATTGATGAAAGAATGTTGTTTAATTTGAGAAATGATTGAATTAAGTTTGAAATGATTTAATAATTAAGTTTGAAATTATAATTAAGTTGAAATTATTAAACTTTGAATTTATTTAATAATTAAGTTTTGAATTATTTAATACTTAAATAAGATTGAATTATTAAATGATTAAATTGAATTGAAATTCTTTAATAAGAAAAATTGAACTTTTGAATAAGTGAATTTTACTTCGTAAAGAATTGAAATTGAGTTTCTTTATTAATTAAGTTTTGGAAATTTTTTTTAAGGAAGTAAATAAGTGAAATTGGATTTCTTTAACAAAAATGAAATGTGATATTTTTGGAATTAATGCAAGACTTGTAATTGGAGAATTGATTTGATGAATTTAGTTTAATTCAAAATTGTAAGTTTTGTTTTAATGAAGTTGAACTTAAGAATTGATTTAATGAATTGGAAATTTAATAGAAATTGTTTTGAATGATTAAGTAACTTAACGAATATTGAATGAAATCGATAAATGAGTTTAAATTGATTTGAATGTTAAATAGAATTTATTTAAATGATTTCGGAATGAAACTTATATACGAACTTGAATCAATATTTGAATTGTTTAAAATAGAAATTGAAATTGAATTATAAGATTTTGAAACGGAAAATTGGAAGTTTTGAAACGAAAATTTGGAAATTGTTTTAGAAAGACAAATGAAATGTTGATTTACGAATTCTATTTGAAATTGAAATGGATTTGGTTTTTGAAATATATAAACGACCAATCGGTGTAATAATTACAAAAGTTATTAAAGAGACCGGGATCGGTAATGGATATACTCTTTATCTGAACCGAAACCACTTTAATAACTAAACGCGGAGTGTTGATCCAGAACGAAGTGGATGGTTTTGATGAACGCGTTGACTGAAGAAAGAGAACGATTTTGGATGACCCTTGACATGACTAAAACAGGAGCCGCGCCGGGCCATTGAGGATCGCCATCTCTAGCGGACACACTTCTTTGATACCTTATCTATTACTTATGTGATTCGATTTGGGTGCACCCCTCGATTATGGGAGTGTTGTTTCGCGGTGTTGGGGTAGTAGCTGCTATGCCCAACATCAGTCCGGATCAGGCAACTACTAGTATCCTAGTTGGTATCGCCTCATGTACCTTGTCATACTGATTATCCTATTCGCGACCACTACGATTTTGATTTGTACCTTTAGTATATGGATTGCCCTCTGGTGACTTCCGGTTTTGGGGAAACTACGGTCTTGTATATGCTTTTGGGAATAAAAATGTGCTAAGGGTGGAATGGGCCATGACTTAACGCTATTTTGATATCTTTATATTACTGATAGACATTATCTACTTATCGTACATTACTACATAGTAGATAGTTTAACGGATCCTTGAAGGATGGTTATTCCAAACATCCTTTGAGTTACTTGTATTTCAATTGCTATTTCACTTGAGTTGGATTTATTAATATGAGAATGTTAATCCTGACTCGAGTGTTTTGTGTTTTGCTTTACGCTCGGGTCAGACTGAGTAGTTCAGCTTTCGAGACTCACCTTTGGAGTTGGAGCTTCGCTTGGAGATCCAGCTATCTATCCAGCTTTCAGATATTCGATGATTCCAGTGATGTATTCTGATTTGTATCTGTTACTCTTCCGTTGTATCTAGTTTAACTCTGATGTATCGTATTACTCTTCTGTTGTAAACTCTGATGTATTTTATATATTCAAATAGTAGCTTCATGAACTACTATCTCTTTTTTTTCCGCTGCACTTATTACTCTGTGTCTGTGATCTGTGATTATTTATTTACTGTATATGTTCAGTTTTGCCAAATTTAAAATAACAACGCGGTATTTTGAGCAATTCAATTCCAGCATGAGTGTCTACCTATACACTTATAATGGATGCGAATGGTGCAAAATATCGGGACGTTACAGTAGTGGTCGAGCGCTTGTGATTTAAAAGCTTGGTTTAGTCATTTGTTAATTCTAATTTCATTTCTTTCAATTTAATCTTTGTGTTGAATATACATTTATAATTGCTTTGCTTATTTGTTGTATACAAGATCAATATCTTGGCTCTCTCTCCACTTGAATCTTACTCGTGTTGTATCATGCTTTCTGGAATTTATCTTTGTGTGTTTGATTTGCTAACTCCAGCTTAAAAAGGTGAGTATTCACGCTTGACATTCATACTTGTAGAATTTGTGAAGTGACAACAAGTGAATGTGTAGAAACTGTTATATCATGTTATACATGCCTGTGATATGTATTATATGATGTTAAACCCTGTTATAAACTTGTCACATCATCTGATATTTTATATTCTGTTATATTGTTTATTTTATTCTGTTTCTCACACTGCAAGTTCCCTGTAGAATAGAATCACTATGGGTCGAAATGATACATACCCGAATGGACTTTAGAATAAGGAAAAATCATTATGGGCTGAAATGATAGGCCTGAGCGATTTTTATTTATTTTTATTAACTTGGGATTGTAGGTTTGAAATGATAGAACATGGATTTTTCTTTCTAAATTACGGATTGAAATGATATATTATCCGTATCACTTGACTTAGGCTAGAAAATATTAAACAGACCCGTGGTTATTTTTTATATTTTTTTGGAAAATTTTAAGTATTTTAAAATGTAAAAATATGATAATTTGATTTAAATTGAATTTAAAATGATTTAATAAAGGGTTAGTGATTTTTCTATAAGTTAAAAATGTTAAATAAATAAATGATTAAATTGTAATTTGAAATATAGTTTAATTTGGAAATTTGTGATTTGGTTTAAAATGAAAGTTTAAGTAAAGAAAATAAAATAGAAATTAAATTTTATTTATGAAATGGTAATTTAAATTTAAGTGTTAAGTTAATGATTAAATGCAAAGAATAGGAAAATTGTACACTTGGATTAAATGAGTAAATTATGGAAAAATTTGGTATTTTATTTATTAAATTTTACTTTATAAAATCAGAAGTTAAAGGGTATTTAAATGAACATTTTGAAGTGGAAAAATATGATTTTTATAAGTTTAAATGGTTAAAATTGAAGTTTTTTTGTTTCTGAAATTTTATTATAAATTTGGAAATAGAATTAGTAGCACTTCAAAAATGATATCATTTCTGAAATTAACTTAAAATCTGAAGTAAGTGATACTGCAACACTTTGTAAGTGCTGTGGTTGATGAAAATGAACTAAAGGCTAAATTAACTAAGGGCTATTGCAGCACTTGGTAAGTGCTGTGGTTGCTGAATTAAAACTAAAACTTGAAACTAATAAAAGAGCTACAGTAGCACTTGATAAGTGCTGCTGTTTGCTGAAATGGGATTTTTAATAGTAACGGAACTACTACAGCAGTTTTGTAAATGCTGCCTTTGCTGAATTGAATTGTTTCAAATATAACTTACCGCAGCATTTCCTAAGTGCTGCGAAAGCTGAAATTTCAATGTTTTAAAGTATTTGAGTGAATAAATGAGCTCATAAAAGGATAAAATTTTTGGGAATTGAATATTTGATTTGAAGGTATAATGACTTCACTTTTAATGATTTAAATGAATGATTTTAATTCGAAATTATAAACCATTTTGAAATCTATAACCACGGGTACACTTCTTTAGGTGCCATTTGACTTCCTTGTGATTGTTTTGATGCATACCTTGATTTGGAAGTGTGGCTAGAGGTGAGCGGTTACTGCAGCTCTGCGCTACCCTGGTCACATTAACACTGTTATTTGCATTGTTTACTTTAATATGGATATTTCTATGATAGCGTTTATTTCTGCTTAATTGATGGTTTAACGGATCCTTAAAGGATGGGCGATCCCAAGCACCCTTTAAGTTATTGTGCATTGCTATTACAGTTCACTTGAGTTGGTTTACATTGTATAAGTATGTATGTCCTGACTCGAGTGTTTGTGTTTTACTTTACGCTCGGGTCAGCCTGAGAATCACAGCTTTGGATTCACCTTCTTGAGCTAGAGATTTGTTGGAGCTCATTTGTCTATCGGTTCATCGATTTATATTCCGGTTATTTTCTATTCAGTATTGTCTCTGTATTATAGACTTATGTATCCTGACTTCTATTGTATCTATTTTGACTATGAGATTTTATATATGTTTTGAGAGTATGTATATAGTAGCTTCATGAACTACTATGGTATTTTATTTCCGCTGCGAGTTATTTTGATATTCTGTGTCTGTGATTCTGTGTTTGATTTTATTTGCTCCAAATTTTCTTGACAATCCACTATTTTGAAGTATTCAACTCCGACATGTGTGTTTGGATTTATTTTCGATTTGAATGGTCCAAAATAGTGGGATGTTACAATTTCTGATGTCGAGGTTATGTTTGGCATCTTTCACACGAGTCTTAATCACTCGAACAAAACATGAATCCCCAAATGGATTCTCTCATCTCGAATAGATCACGAATCAGTACATGGATTCGAGCATTTTGAACAGATCTAGAATCTCCACATAGATTCTATTTCAACTCCTTCCAAGAGATAGAACACGTATCTCAGTCTTGAAGTGGTTTTCGATAAGTAAAACACTTACCGATCCCGGTCCCTTCAAGATTGAATTGACTAACTTAGTCATACAATGATAATGAGAGCGGTCACATCTGGAAACCAAATCTCATATACTTATCACATTTTCGATATTTTCATCTCATATTATCCCTCGATCAAGAGTGAAGCTGGTAGGTTGTAGCTCTATTGTTCATATCCCTACACGAACATCAGTCTTAATTCCCATAGGATAGACAAGCCTACTTCATCGGCTTTTAGTGCTAAGTATATGACCAAATGTTTTCCAAAAACGAGTAAACATACAAAGCACGCTCAAGTCATACAAAGCACGATTAAGTCACATAAGCGACTTCTAATCCCCTTTTTGTTTAATTGATCTTTAATTGATTGAAACCTCTTTAATTAGTAAAACTTCTTTTATCTAACAAAACATCGTTATCAATTTCTACTATTCAGTTGTACTCTTTTTAATACTTTAAGAAGTATTCATGTACTTTTATCAAATGGTATAAGTATATTCAAAAATCATTAACAAGATTTCTTACTTTGATCCTTTACTTTTTCTATATTTTTTCCAAAAGATTCCATACTTATAATTTCCTTTAAAATATCCATTTTAAAGATCAAGTGCTTTCACAAATCTATTCAAAAAATTTAAGACTAAGATACTCAACCATTGCTACTACAAACCTAAAATCATTTTACTTATTCTTATCTTTAAAACATTCTTTTAAAGATCTATGTACATTCATAAGTATAATAAAAAAAGGATTAAAGACGAATGTTATTACCACATTGTCACAACAAACCCAATACCATTTTCGTACTTATATCATCTTTAAGACATTCCTTTAAAGATCCAAGATAATATATTGTTAAGTTCGATAAATAAATCGATTATCCAGTTAAAACAATTGCTTATACAAATTAACAAAACTTGTTTCCAACATTTCAACTTAACTATTCCTCATTCAAGTGTGAAGCTAGGTAAGTTAGAGCATTGGTTGCATCAAAGCCTTAACTAGACACTTCATTCTTGAATCTCACAAATAGACAAGCATACTTTTTGGCTTTTAGTGTTAAGTATAGTATTAATGATTTCCATAAACAACAAACTACATGATTAACCCATTTCCCACATTCTCGACTTAACTATTCCTCGTTCAAGAGGGAAGCCCGGTAGGTTAGATCTCTATTGCACTGTCCCTACTCGACATCAATCTTAACTTCTAGAAATAGATAAGCCTACTTCGTCGGCTTTTAGCATTAAGTAAAGTTAATTGCCTTTTAAATAACTAAGTAAACAATAAGATTAACACATTTCTGACATTCGAACTTAACCACTCCTTGTTCAAGATGGAAGCCTCATAGGTTAGAACTCTATTGCTCTGTCCCTACTCGACATCTATCTTAACTCCCAGAAAATAGAGAAGTCTACCTCGTCAGCTTTTAGTGTTAAACCTTTTCTTTACTATTTCGAAATTTTTATATAATTATTAAAAATATATTTAAACTTCAATCAAACTTTAATATACTTCAAAACATGTTTGAAAACAACCCAACAAAAATTAAAGAAAAATACCAAATTTATATATCATTTTTAAACACTTAAAACCATAAGTGACTTACTACAACATTTATAAATGTTGTTAGAAGCCCTTGTTAAAACAACATTGAAAAGCATGATCTTTGTAACTAGTTTTAACCACTTTAACAAATGATTTAAGACTTGAAATTTTTATAGTAAGTAATACCATTAGGGTAAACCATGGGAAGAAACCTCTAAGAATATCTTTCCATTTATTTATAAAAATTCCTAATAAAAGGGATTCGTAAGTGCACTTATAACGACTATTCTTGCTTCAAACACTTTCAAACTTACTTCAATTTAACACATCAGTTAAACAACCATTTAAACAACAAGTTAATGCCATGCCACATGTTTAAGAGGGTAATAGAAGCGATGTTATACAATATCAACTTGTCGTTTTCTTTCAAAAGTAAAAGGGGTTCAAAGTTTATAATTTTACTTAGTTGATGTCACTTTAACTATTATACTTTGCACACAACATATATGTACACAATATACACTTATAAGATAGTGAGATAACACGCTTAGATCCATGAAAAACCCAAGCACAAAGCCACAAGAGCAAAGAACCACCTCCTTCCATCACCACAAGACTAAAGATCCAACCTTTAACTCTTCCAAACCAAAACAACCACCTCCCTTTCCTCCTCCATGCTCATGGCCCCTCCTTGGAACCCTCTCTTCGTCTCACCTTCTCCAACTTCTTACTTCTTAATCATGCCTTCCATGATGTTTTAGGCCTAAAGCCAAAGTTTGAAAGAGATAGGAGATGATTTGGTTAAGACTTAAAAAGGTTAGAGAATAATTAGCGGATTAGTGCTTAATCACTTCCATCATTTTTAATTCTCATACTTCAACTCAAGCTTAAGTGAATTAGTGATTTATTCCTAAGGGTATGCCCCTCCTTATATAAGGTTTTACAAGAGGTCATAACCACCTCTTACCTTCCATGAAAGGTAATGAAGGAGCCTCCTTTTCACATGTTAACTTTACACCTCTCTTCTTTTGCTTAAAAATTAAGTATTACCATGAAAGGTCATTTCCTAAATATTTTCAATGACATCACCCATTACATCGTCCAAAAAGTTTATTTCCATAAGTGGAAAAAAGTTTTTATTTCATTTTCTTTATTTCCTAAGAAAATAATTGTATGAAAAAAAATATTAACAACTTCTAACGTTTAAAAAGTACTTTATCGATAAAACGATTTTTGGTCACATTATCGATATTGTAACAACCCAAAATTTGAGCTATAATAATTAATTAACGAATTAATTAAACAATAAAATAAGTTTGTGAAATTTTCAGAATCGAGCTAAGGGAGTTGCACCATTGGATCCGTGGTGATTTTCTGATCAATTTCCATATATAACTTGTCGAAATCCAAGCTAGTATGGAGAAGTTATAAGAGAAACTAGAAATCAGAATTAAATAAACAAAAACAAAAAAAAATACGAGGGCATGGGTCGACCCATGCTATGGTCAGGTCAACCAATAGGTCGACCACCGAAGATCATAGGTCAACCTGTAAAACTTCCTGGACGTAAAAGCGTCCAGGTACGAGCCGAACACCTTAAATTTTGACTTTTGGTTAATCTTGTGCGTTCGTAGCTGCATCTGATGGTTCCTAGTGAGCCTATGACGTGGTTGCACCAGATTTAATCTTCAAATCTGACGCCTGAGATCCCTAAGCCACACTATAAATAGAACTCTAGGCCTAGCTATTTTTCTCATTCATATTTTCTCCCAATTGGGTTCATTGCCTGAGGCTGAACCCTAAATAGAAATTTTTTCTATGGAGGAAATCGTTTTAATAAAAATATTCTACACCCTAAATGCGGATCCAGGAAGGCCCAGAAATAGAGATAAGGACCACAGGTGAGTGTTTTGTAATTATTTTAGATTTGTAAGCAATTTAAAATAATATGGTTCTCAATAGTTGTAGTTTTTCTACAATTTTGAGACAGTTTTTATGTAAGTTTATTTACAGTCAGTTTTTAAGTAAATTTCAGAAGTTCTTTTCAGTCTATTTTTATTCAGCTATTTTATTCAGTTATATATTTACAGTTAATCGCGGTTATTTACAGTTATTTACATCTGTTTTAAGTTGGAATTTAACGTATAAATGTTAGTTTCTTTTTTTAGAGATTTAATCCTTTTTGACGCGAATAAAATATTAAAAAGAGAAAATTCGCAAATATGGATTAAATAAGAATAACACTAAATTTACAGAAATCAGATGTAAAATGAGAAAAAATCAAATAAAAATAGAGATGGACTGAAATAGGCAAATTTAAGATATTTGCAAGCATAATTATAACAAGTGGTTATAACTAAAATGAGAAAATAGAAGAGTAGCAGTTGCAAGAACAATTATATTACGTAGGTTATAATTAGAAAGAAGAGATAACAGAAGAGGCTTATTTTAAAACTTAGATCTTGGATTAAGTTAATAAGCAAATATAGAAGTAGGGCCCGTACCGACAGCATTCCCTTTCAGGTCTAGGACTGATGGTTTCACACGTAGGTGAGGCTGGGACATGCTTATGCTGATTAGGGTAAATAAGTGTCCAATAGATAGAGGCTCAAATATGGGGATTTGGGCAAGGGGCGCAAAGCTAGAAGATTTGTTTGTTAGGACTAGTACCGGCAACATTCCCTTTTAGGTCGTGACTGATGGTCTCACACGTAGGTGAGGTTGGGCACACTTATGCTGATTAGGGTAAATAAAGGGTCAATTAGGGGGCGACAGTTAGTGTGTACCGACGATGACCGAGCATGCGGTATCGATTAGGGTAAATAATTTGTTACTGCGTCCTAAGTGCTAAAGAGGTGTTTCTTGCTGTAACCAACATGATTGGTTCACAGTGGCACAATAGAGATAGGAAAGGCCGATTAATGGGTAGGATTAGGATTCAGCCTAATCAAGTTAGCAGTTGAGATATGATTAGGATTTCAGCCTAATCACGGTAGTTTAAGACAAGTGCAAACAATCAAACAATCAAAGCAAACAGTCAAACAGAATCAGAAACAATATTTTATCTGAGTTTTATCTTTTATGTATTTTCCTTTCAGGCTAGAACTATTGCTTAGTCTATTATCTTTATCTTGCTTAGAAATGCAAGTAATTACTTTCACTCACCAGACTTATTGTCTGACCCACTCCTCTATCTTTCCTTTTCCCCCAATAGCCCAGCAGAGTTAAGGATAGTTGATTCAGGTTGCTTGGAGATTCATTTCTGCAGTTTGCTCATTTCAGATGTATTCTTCTGCTTTTCATCTTTTTCGTTTGGCTTATGATGGATTGGCACTTGTGAGAGGGATTATTATTGTTATACTCTGATTTATGAGACTTAGATGTAAATTCATGACACATGAGACATTTTGAGTTTTTTGAGATATGTTATGTTTTTATGACTTATTTTGAGATGAAGTTTAATTTTGAATGATAAGTTACTATTTAAATGTTTCCGCTGTTTTTACTTATTTGTCTTGTGAATTTTAGTCCCTGTGATGCTTTAGCTATACCTATAACGCACCACATCCTTTGGTGTGCCCTTTTTGGGAATACTAAGGGGTGTGGGGAGTTTTAGATATTTTTGTAAACATTTTTCCAGAATAAGTTTACCATCATTAGTTATGATTTAATAGAGGGATAAAAATCTTAGTAAATCATTTTAATAACATTAAATCCAAGGTTCAAATATTTAAATAGTTCAGATATTTAAATATGAAGTGTCAGAAATTCCGAGTCGTTCCAAGTAAATACATATTTAAATCAAAGTCAAATGTGCATCGATTGTATATCGACACATGTGTATATAATTTTTATATAAGTGATATTTTCAATACTGATCAAAATAAATCAAATAAATTTTATAATTTATAGTTCATAAATAATAATTAATTAAAGTAATTTATAATAATTATAATTTAATTAAATTGGGTGGTGTTCGGAGTATTCAACATTGTAATTGTGTGACTCTTAGTTGTAAATCAATCGGCGATTAATATCAAACAATTCAAATATTAATGTTCACATGTCACTTTAGCTAGTGGTAAGATAGTTTGGCCTAATTTATCGCTTACACGGTTTCGATAAAATCTGATTTTGCTATTTTAAGCGATCCCCTATAGTGACAATTATTTACACCTATTCACTTCATCAAAACTATATCACATTAGGACTTATAGAATTTTGTATTGGTCAAAATTCTAATATCACCCTCATTTAACTTGTATAATCCAAATAAAAAGTCCTTGGTTCAATAATAAAAATTATTATCAATTGAAATGCTCTGGTCAGAGACTTTGACTTAGAGTTGACTACAATTGACTGTGATGCTAACCTCTATAATTGAGGGGACAGATTCTATATTGAATAGTTGTTCACTTCCGATGCTTCAATTCAGAGCCAAATATAGTCGTTTGATGGACGTCATGCCATAATTTAACTATACTCAAAGTGTAGTGTCCACATTGAAGTTCAACAGTATTCGTAATGGGGAGAACTGTGTAATATTAACACATCGAAATTTGCTAATTGACCTTAGTTATATTAACCAATAGAGAACTTTCGAGTGTGTCATTCCATAGTTATCCAATAAACTATCAGTATGTAATGCCTTGGTGCCCCCCAACAGCCATGCACTACCCAACAATTGGAGAGCGTTACATACTCTAGTCTCAACGGATGTATCAATATCCAGTCTCGGTACATTTTGACTAGGAATATTTAAAATGATATGTTTATTATATTGTGATAAATTGCTCATGATTACAAAGCATTGTAACTACTATCACAAAACATATCGTTTATGGATTTTCTATTTAATATACTTAAATTAAATAGATAATTAACATAACATATTATATCAAGTATATCATAGAAAGAAAAACACCATTTCTTTCGAACGAGATTCATTAAAGAGTTAATAATTTACTGTAAATTACAAGAGTCCCATAGGCATACTCCTAACTCTATTAGAACTTACATATCCTCTTCTTCGATGTCTTAACTTTGTAGGAGGACCTCTTGATTGCGAAAACTAGACCCGTATCCTTCTTGAAGTTGCTTACGGCTATCCTTAACATGTTAAGGAGCTCGACAGCATTACACAACAAATTCATATTATAATTCAATATGAATGGAACCAACTGTAAAGTCAATAATTCAAGGATAAGGTCAACTTGCAACTCTTCATGGAATTAAGTTCCCAATTTAGCAAGATGCTCGAAGTTCCCAATCATATTGAGTACATGGTCTTTCACAATGGTGCCCTTGCTCATTTCGAGTGGAACTGTTTCCAAGAAATCCTATTCCTTGTAGTACAAGATTGCTTTCCATATAACTTTTGTAGGTGATCAAATGCACATATCACCTTCTTTTTATGTTTTCTTCAAAGCTCATTATCCATAGTAGACAACACATAACATTAGGCTATCTTGTAATCCAATGCCAAAGAGTTATAGGCCTTGGTTTCCTCCTTGGAGGTTAGATCATTGGGTTTAAGCATATATGGATTAGCAATCGGGTTCAGATACTTTTCACAGGTGGTGTAACCAAATTCTTTAGTCAATCGTCATAGTTTGTGCCGTCCGGTAGGTTTTTCTCTAAGAACAATTTTGTAGTTGCCATTTTTCTATGCATATTAATTGTGTATTATTAGACTACAATTGCATATATTCTTATACTAATTATATTGGTTTAACATATTTATCTAATAAGGTTCCAGCAAATTTTCCACATGTTCCAAAACCCCAATAAAGATTCAAGAATTCCCAAAATTCCTCTAGGGGTGTTAGGACTCATTTATTATGTATCGGTGATCTTAAGTGTGCTTAATAAATTGTTATGGATACCACAATTTATTACAAATTTAAAATTTAAAATATAACCACAATCTTAAATTTATATATAAATATCAACTCAAATTTAAAATTATTTTATAATTTGAGTTTGTTATATTTATAAGTTTGAATTTAAAACCAAAATTCAAATTTGATTCATATTTAATACAAATTCTTATCGGAATCAACCAAAGGCATGAATAGGTTAGGCCTTACACTTGAACCACACCTTATTAACTGACCACATTGATGAGCCAGGTAAGGGTCGAGAGTATGGAATTTTTCCGTTTGTAAGAAGGTTGTTTAATTAGAGTAACCTTCTCCTTGGTTAAGCATAAATTTTCTAGACATCGACCTTAGTGTAGTTCTTATAAGGTCTACCTTAAGTATTGGTCAATTTATACATAAAAGCCTAACAATATTGTTGGATCTAAAGGCTCATGCACAGAAATAAAATGGTTGACTTCAAAAAGTTTACTTTAATTAGCCCTTTATGATATTGTGAACAAATGTGCAATTTATATTAAATCATATTTAATATAATTTCTGTTCTAATATGATTTGAAAATTGTTTTTCAAATAAGTTTAACAATATGTAGCAGTTTAATTTCATGTGACATAGAAATATAAGAAGAGAGATATATACATAAGTGAAACACACACACGAATTTACAACTAATGTTAATAGAAAGCACAATATGCATATATATTAGGTATCCAATATAAATGCATATAACAAAGGCAATCACGTACATGAAAATATACTTATATAGAAATTACATATACATAATCATATACATATATTAATTATATGCAACCATAATTAAAATGTGTATGCATGTGTGTGGCTATACACACACACAAAGATATATATATATACACATACATATATATATATGTATATATATATATATGTGTGTGTGTGTGTGTTTATTTGGTTTTTTTGTATATACATGCATTTTTTTACATTTTATATAAGACATATTTTAGGTAATGTTTATTAAAATATCTTTCCTATTAATAGGAGTGTGTATATGTTTAATTTAATATAAGAAATAATTATCCTTCTTGTCAAGATCTAATTTATATTATAGATCTGTACATTGATTTAAATTTTAATTAAACATGATATTATAAGATATTTATAATATATATACAAATCCTCGCTTATATATGATTTATATGTAATGTCCACTTATAATAATTTTTTTCTTTTGTAAAGCTGGGAAAAAGAGAAAATCTATACACATATACAAATACACACATAAATAAACATATGTTTATACATATTATAATTATTAAAGCATAATGTAAAATTCGGAAAGGGTTATCATATATAAGTATATAGAATTATGACGATAAATTCATACATATACACACATATATAATTTAATATGAATTTATTTATTTTGTAAATAATGATCAAATATGAATATGTGAATTACGATGAAAAATTGAAAATAAAGAAATTGAATTTACCTTAATGAAAGAGCCTAGTATTGTACATGTCAAAATTACCGATCGACCTTTAAAATATTCTTTCGATTTTAGCTATTGTTTTCAAATCTTAGTTTGAAGTGCTCTAATAGAGGAGATGAGAAAGAGAAATTTTCTCTAACTAAATAGATGAGCAAGAGAACTCTTCGCTTTTTTAGATTTGATTAGAATTTATGTAAAAAGAAAATGAGATCCGTTAGGTCCGTTTATGGTGGAAATAAATATCATAAATGTCTATTACTTCTCCACATTTGGTCCTTCTTACCATTGTATGGCCACCCAAAAATGTGCAAATAAATTCAAATTTTATTTTCATTCAATTTGGCTATTAATATATACCATATATGTTAGATCTTCATTTATTTTCCACTTGAACCAAACACATTTGACCCTTCCTTAGTAGCGTCAGACATATTTAAATCAATTAATACATATATTAATAAATCAATATATGGCATAAAATACATAAACAATATATTTTATATTTCCCTTTTTGATTAATTATTAAAATAAAATAAATCCATATGGCAATTATACACATTTAACTCGGTTAATCTTGATGATATAATAAATTAAACTATCCACGTATATATACATAACAATTACATAAATAAATCATCTATGTAATAAATTATAACAATTAATTTTTTTTAACATTTAGATCAACCACTACAATTCTCTATTTTGTGACCATAGGTGTGACTTCGATCCTCAATTAATATTAAACTATTTCAATATCAAGGTCTGTGCGGACTGTGTGAAGTGCAGTAAAGGTCATGAAGTTATATGCTTATCAATCATTATATAAAGTCCTATTTATTATCGTTCTAAAGCTACACCCTTATGCAATGATATTTGTGCATTGTATCTTCGTCAAAGCAATGTCACTCAAACATCTAAGATTAGGTCATCGGTAGAAACCCTAATAATGCCCTTATTCAACTACAAAGTTAAGCTCAGTTCAATCGATAATAATTATTGATTAGTTGAATTCAATCTGGCCTGATATTCCTAAATTCGAGTTAAAACCAATTATGGTGACACTAAACTTCAATATTGAAGGAGAAGAATTCTCTTCGGAGTAGTGTTTCACTTCGAATATCTAATACCATACCCAATTATAGTCTTAATAAGAAGCCATATCATGTAATTTAACCATCATCAAAGTAGGGCCAAGATAAACAAAATCCACAATACTCCCAATTCACAAGACCATCGCTTATCATCACTTGAGATCTCTACTTTGACTTACATATAACTAACCTATAAAATACTCCTACTGAGTCGTTCTGTAGTTGATCCATAACAACTATAGGTATGTACCCTCTTGGTGCCCCATATGGTCATGAGTAAATCACCATCTATCATATGAAGAGCATTACGCACACTAGTTAGCAAGTGATTCAATATCTCTTTTGTGATGCCCGGCCTATATACCTATGCGATTAGAGAGTGAAAACTATCTGAGAGCATGGAGAATAGGAAACTAGATGAGTTCTCCATCGTACGCATTTCCTTGGCCCAACATGGACACGTGTTCTATAACACCCCGAAAATTTAATAAAAGAATTAAATTAAATAAAACAAGGGTAAAAATAAAATTTTCACAAACGTCCAAATTTGACTACAAAGGTTGCACTATTTTGTTTGTAGTGATTTTTTGGACAATTTTCATGTATAAGACTTTGTAATCTGAGTTAGTATGAAGAAGTTACGAGCGTTTTGAAATTTTGAAAACGAAATAAATTTATATATGAAACTTTCCTAAATTAAACAACCAAAGCGGTCGGCCGGTAGCGGTCGATCGGTCCCTATAAGTGATGGATCGGTTAAGGTTCAAAATCATGGATCTGGTGCACCGTATGGACAAGCGTGATTGAACGTAAGATTTTACTTGCATGCAAAATAAGTGATGAGCGTTTGAGATGAAAGCAAATATTCTACTATGGAAAGTAAAATAAAAAATCCATATTAACCTAAAACCGTTGTAAATATACACCTAACCTAAACCCTAATTCATTAAAAAATTGTCAATATGGTGAAACTCTTTCAAAATCTCTTCTCCTCCACTTATAATATTTCTTCAAAAAACAAAATAAAAAAAATAAAATACGAAGAATACAAGTAGACCGGATCAAGGATGAGGAAAATTATCGGGTGTCAATTGTTAAACGAAGGATAGAGTTAGAGCTTGGATCCGAGGTGAGTCGGAATATTTTTAATAAGTTGATTAATTATAGTTAATTTTAGTTTACACTATCTGATCTAGAATGTTAGTAATTAAATTGTAAAACCTAATGATACATATTTAAATTTGATGTTAAATTAGAAAGATGTAAACCTGTCAAATAGGTATTAACCTAGATTAAACCCCTGTTTAAATCAAGACGAAATCCCAATAAATTGTTAATGATAAGTTAAACTAATCTATTTAAACTTATGTAAATCTATGAATTTAAATTGAAAACGAAGTAGGGTAAATTGCAAAGATTGTATTAGGTTAAATTGCCAAAATTGATTAAACTAACAACAAATTCGAAATCAAATAAACCGAAGAAAGAAAACCTTAAAATTTACTTTACGGTCGATCCATCGTTCACCCTGAGTGGTCGACTGTAAGCGGTCAATTGGTAAGGTATAGTGGTCGATCGGTAAATGACCAAGATGCATAATCTGAACCTCCGCCTAAGGCCTGGGTTTTTAAATGTTAGTTAATTGTTTATATATAGTCTATATATATGTGTATGAGAGTCAGAAGTAATATGGAAGCTAGTTCCCTATGAGACGACGCAAGGACATTGTGGGGTTAGGTAAATGTTCTTTACCCAAATGAGGGGTCGATTATTCGACTATGGGTGATTCTACCACAAATGGCACTCGAAGGAGGTTCTGCAGTGGATGCGCAACACTGGCTGATGCCTTATAAAGTATGGAGACCCATCACAACAGGAATTCCTTGGTATGCATGGATACTGACACGATGTAATACTGTGTTGTTAATGGATCCCACTGTGTGTGATAAGTAGCATAAACTACCATTGAGAGGTGGACACCGATGTAGACGATGAGACACACCAACGAGTCAGAGTTTTGGTTTACCCCTCAATACGTAGTTTGGGTATGTGTAGTCGTAGTTGTGGGAAACTTATTCTTATGCGAAAATAATAGGGATACCTATGCGAGATAGTTACGCATAATCTTAATATGAGATGTAGTCCTATATGGGAAAATTGTAGGATGACCCTATGTTGAGTAGCTCTAATGGCGGTGGTCAATCGTTAGTTACTGAGGTTCAACCCATAGTTCGATCCTTATAGGAGCTTGCACTAGTATTTAGTGTAGGTGTGTATTAAATAAAAACTCTTAAGTGAGGAACCCTATGAATAAATGGATACTTGTAGAGCATCTTAGGTCAGATATAGTAGAATTAAATTCAACTACACTTGATCACCATATATGAAACATGTACTCATTCACTAGACTTTTGTTGATCCCACCCTTTTTCCTTTCTTTTCCCCACCGTAGGAGGATAGGGCAGCAGTTGATAGGCCCATTTCAATACATGGAGAGGCGAGCTTGTCCCAGTAGGACCTTATCCTTTTATTTACTCTCCATGTAATTATATATCTTATCAGTACATAGTATTTTCTTAGACTATGGGTTGTATTTATGTGTACTCTGTATTTGACAATGTACTGTTTTTGTAAGACTGTGTTTTGAGATATTTTCTAAGATAGTTATTTTCTATATTTATATTTTGTTCCTTCCACTGTAAGTGTTGATAGTGTGGTATATCTTAGATCATATCAGTTTATTCTTAGTCTATGTAATTTTATAAAAACCCATTAGCATGTACTTCTTGGCATTGATGCGAGTCTAAAAGTCACCCTAGGCTTTGGATCGGTGTATCGAGGGGTGTAGGTTGTCACATTTGGTATCAGAGCCTAGATTCAAAATTTCTTAGGAACAGGGGCGTATTGAGAGAACGTACTTGAATTTTTTTTGAAAAAAAAGGGTTTTTTCAAAATGTTTTTCCAGAAAGTTTTCAAAATAGGTTTTCAAAGTATATATATGTATATATATATGTGTACAGATAAAAGTTTTAAAAAATTTTCCAAAGATTTTATATAAGCATAATCTCTCTTATCCTTGCCTATGCTATATATGAAAAGTTGTTAATAAATTCTTAAAATTCACATACAGAAGATGAGCGATCCCACAGGTTCAGGCTCAAGTAACGCAACCAAGATTCCAGGCGTGAACGTCCTAATTTGGTTCCGTCGGTATCTTCAGGCAAGGGGAAAGCCGAGCTTAATCCCACTTAGGGACCTATGGGAAGAGCGATAGGTGCAGTTCCTACCCACCCACCTACCACTGATTATGCTAAGTTATGTAAGGATTTCTCGAGCCTTGGAGGAAATCCGTATGTGGGACCGATTCATATGTAGATTCGAAGATTGGATTCGAAATTATGAGAGTTTTTTGGGTTGATGGGTCTTGCTGATAAGGTGAGGAGGCAGCTAGCACCTTGACAGTTATAAAGGAGGCCCTGAGTTGGTGGGAGGTAGTTGAGGCAGAGACTGATGGAGGAAATATCACATGGGGGAGTTTCAAAGACATTTTGAGGTAAAGTTTCTGCCTAGAGCCGAAGAGGGAGTGCGGTTGGAGAAGTTTATTCATCTGAAGCAAGGCGACATGTCGGTAAAGGAGTAAGTCAATCAATTCAATGAGTTGGTTAGGTCTGGGATGGAGTTGATCAATACCCCATATAAAAAGGCCCTGAAGTTTGCTAACAGGCCAAACTAAACCCTTTATTATTTAGCACTAAGTCATATTCCTATGGGTGCTACATATGAGGGTTTAGTGGAGATGGCCTTGCTGAATACCGTTGTGAAGACCCAAAATTTTTTGAGAATAAAAATTACTCTAAAATAAATACAAGAATGAATAAAGTAAATAAGAATGGGGAGAAAAATAGCTTGATATTAAAAATCAGAAGAGAGTGAAGAAATTATGCAAGGAATAAATGTTTTAATACAGTGATAAAAGGAAAATGATTAAGTATAAAATAAATTCAAAAAATTCACATGATTTGAGTAGGTGTGAATATTGTATAGAAAGAATATATATACATATGATCAGAGAAGTATGAGATGTTAAGAATAAAAGTCCTTTTGATAATTAAGTTGCATAGAAATCAGTTAAGAAATATTTATGAGTGAGAATGTATTTTTGAAATAAATATCAAAAAGGGAATAAATATTTCAATAAATAATAAGAAGAAAAATAACTAAGGTATGAATGAGTTTTAAATACACATATCTTATGAATACTATAAATTTATATGGCCAGAAAAATATTTGGGCAATAAAATAACTTCTTTTGATAATTAAAATGCATACCAACTAGTCAAGTAATATTTAAGGATATGAATGCATTTATAAAATAAATCAAGCTTACAAAAGAAATGAGAAAAAGAAATATAAGGTTGAGTCACATAAAAATAATGTGCAAGGAAATCATGCAAATAGCATGTGCATAGAAAAGCAATGAGGCAACTGTTTTACTGAAAATGGAAACCAAGAGAAAATGGCACTTTTAGCCATAAAGATGCATACATGAATCTCTGAGTGAGGTAAGGATAGAATGGGGTTTTCCTCCATTTAAACCCTAACAGAGTGATTTAAATCAGGGGAGGGACAATAGTTGTCCAGGAGAGAAAACAAAAATTAAAATAAAATAAACTTACATTGCCTTCAGACCTAAGCATTCCCGGAGAGGAGCAAAGGAAGGTGAGTGATTAATCAATCTCATGAGGCTAAGGCATTAAGACCCTAGTTAAGGGCAGCCATTTTATTTTTTGTGCTTGATCAACTTGTTTTTTTTCTCTGAATAAATGAATGCTGAGAATGGTTGGTGTATTGATAAATCTTTGGTTGATGCTCTGATTTGTTTTGTTTGATTGTTTGATAAGAACAATGTCATGATCTCTGATATGGATCCAGTACCTTAAACCACCAGATTGTAAATATGTTTAGTAAGATAAATACATTTTATTATGAAGTAGGGTAATACTGGAAAATAGGCTAGGCAGTGTGAACAAAAGGAGGTTCATGCTCATGTCTAGATTGTTTCAAATTTTGAGATGAACAATGAAATAATTTATTTATGTGCTGATTTGTTCAGATCTAAAATGTTTTATGGGTTTTTCTCTAAAAACCTTACCCTATGTTCATAATAGAATTAAGTATAAGAATTTTTATATCATTTACTGGATTTGTTTAAGAGATCATGATATTCTTGAATATAGGAGATGCAAAGGATAAAACAAATTTTTAATGAGACAACTGAAAAGAAAATGAAATAAAGCATTATTTTCATGAATGAAGTTATGATCAGTTGAAATCTATGAGAGAGTTAATTCTCTCTGATTGAGGGAAAAAGAAAGAAAGGATGTAAAAGCATTCCAAGAGTTAATAAATCTTTCTGAAATAAGAGATGAGACTGGTCACTAGATTATAAAACTAATCTAGGGGAGAAGCCTTGATCTATTCATCATAAGGAGTATGATGGGTATGTGCATGACTTGTTTAAGTCCTATAGGCCTTTGTGCAGGGGTTAACAGAATTGAGTCCCTTGCAATGCACACATGGTGTTCAATGGCAAAGAGATATGAACAAATTTAATTAATGAATCAAGGTTTAGAGCTGAACTATGGAATTAAAACGAGTTAATTCCATAAGAGTATGTGTACATGTATACTGTATTGAATGAATGGATGATTGCCTATGTGCATGAGTGTAGTAGGAGCTTAGATATATATATACTTAAACCCAGTTCATGTTATAAATTCAAATTGTATCTAGCATATGAATACTCTACACAAGAATTTAAAAATGACAAGTATTTATATTTTGATTTCACTCATACCAGAATTTTATTTCTGACCCTATTTGTTGCTTTGTAACATCTGGGGTGTCTCATTTTTATTGAGGCAGCTCTAGATGTTGCTGTAGGAAAGGAAGCATAAGAAACTTGTATGCATGGACAATTGAAGATTTACTTGCATTTAGAATGTTTAAGGAGTTATGTAGACATGTTGTAATAATTAAGCCAGGCAAATGTTTTAAGTATTTTCTGGATTGATATGTGTTTGTTTTTCTGAGAAGAGAACATGTAAGAATTTTAGTATTTTACATATATGCATATGTGGGTAGCTGCTTTAAGTATCTGATCTGGATAGTCTCTGGTGAAGTATTAGATAGGAGATCATGCCATATAATTTGATATGTGAGCATGTTTTCTTTGGCAATGTCTGATGAATCTTTAAAATGGTAGAGTAGGAATAATCATAGGAAGAAGGGAATATAGCACAATCATTGAATCTTGTAAAAGAGGAGTTGAACCAAAAACTGGGCTAACCAGAAATGTATGAATATGACTTATATTTGATATAAGTACATAGTCAACCTGAAATGAGATTTATAACCTTAGCCTAGGTATTTCAATTGCAGTAGAAGTTGTATTGTTCTATGAAGTAGACCCATATATATATATATATATATATATATATATATATATATTGGTAAAAACTTGTAGGTCTCACTACACCCTGCTTCACACATTTTATTACTTAAATACAATACCCAAGTCTGAGTACTTTTGATCATGATCAACTTGAGGCTATTATAAATGACTTGCAGTCCTGTTTGCAATAGGCAAAATCATCACCACACAACTCTTTAGACACTTCCACATGTTGTTTAGAATACTTCAGTTGTTTATTTGGCAAGTTCACCTGAGAAGTGTGTATTAATTTGGTTTGCAACATGGCTTCAATTATTTTGTCTTCAATCATATGTTAGGTCTTAGATTTGTACATGTGTTTGCATCTATACTCTGCCTAAATACATTGTTCCTCTGCTTGAACCTCGATCCAGATTAACATTTGATAATTCATAGGAACCTTGTTCAACATACAAATCAAAACATGAATACCCTTACCTGACATCAGAAATTGTTAGAACATGAATTATAAACCTCGGGCTAACTTGTAATGAGTAAGTTATCTTAGACACCCTGATAGGTAGCATAGGATCTAGTAGTGGCTAATTACAAAATCCCAGAATCTGAATTTTCTGCTTGTAAAATTCAGGGATCAAATAATCTGAGGTTCAAAACAAGAAATTAAGAAAAATGGAGTTATTTGATTTTATAATCAAGCTTGAGTTAAAAAAAAGGAATGAATAGAAAAGGCTATGTGACACCATATCTTTGGAATATGAGAGAATATGTGTGATTGAATTTCTTTGACAATTTAAACTACTCTGATAGACAAAGAGCCATATATATATATATATATATATATATATATATCTTTATATATATATATACACACATATGAATCAAGTTAATTTTATACACTAATATTTTTATATTGGTAAAATAAGGAATCCTGGAAAAATTTAAGTTTAGAGAAGTGGTCCATTGAAGTATGTATATATATATACTTGCACAAAAAAAAATCTTAACAGGAAAATTCTCTAAAATACTTGGGAAAAAGAAGTGGGTCACTTCAGTTGGTATCAGAGCTATGTTGTTAAAACATAGCATAAATATATTATCCAATTTTCTTGTAGGGATAAAATTCTAAAAAGAAATATAATAATAAATAAATATCTGCAGTAGAAATAGATTGCAGAAAATAATTAAATTAGAAATATGACTAACTAGCTATGCAAATGGATAGTGAATCATGGTAGGAAGACCACCAAGTCATGGAGCAGGACCCTCCAATACAACACCAATGGTTAACTTGCAAGATTTAGTGAGGGCATTTAGAGAAGGAGCATTGCACAGAGAAGAAAATCCTCATGAGGAACTAGCCAAACTATTGAAGACATTCTCAAATTTAGGAGGAAAGGATTTTGAAGGCACTGAGAGAGTTATGGGAGTGCAGACATGGTTGAGAACTTTGGAAAGGATATTTGCAGATATGCAAATTAATGACCAAAGGAAGAGGCAGATAGCTTCAAGGAGACTCAAAGGAGCAGCCTTAGATTGGTGGGAGGTGATCATCACAGGAAGGCCAGAAAATGAGATAACATGGGATCAATTCAAGGAGATGCTTAAGGCATGGTTTGTTCCAGCAACAGCTAAGGCAACATTGCTTGAGGAATTCATAAGGATGAGGCAAGGACCAATGAGTGTGACTGAATACACTCAAAAATTTGAGAGTCTGTCCAAGTATGGAACTATGCTCATAGGAGATGAAGAATCAAAGAATTCAAGATTTATCCCAAGATTGAATGCAGGTCTCAGTAGAGCAATGTTACCATACAAGGATAAAACATTTGATCAAGTCATAGACCTTGCTCTTTCTTTTGAACAACATGACAATGCAAGGGAAAAATTTAGGAGCATGAAGGCTAACCATCAAAAGAAGGGGAAAAATAGGGCACATCCCTATGACAAAAAGAATGTGGAAAAGAAAATGGAGGGAGCAGCCACTGGGGAAGCTAAGAAGAAAGTTACTTGTTATAATTGTGGCAAAGAAGGACACATGAGTAATAGGTGTCAAGTAGCCAAGAAGGCACCATTTAGCTGCTATAACTGTGGGAAGGAAGGTCATATTAAAAGAAACTGCCCAGAATTCAAAAAGGGAGCAAAGATAGGAGCACTTGAGGGAAAAGCAAAAGCAACAGCAGTGGGAAGTTCTGGACAATTGGAAGGTATACTTCTAATTAGAGATCACCCCATCTCATTTATATATGACAATGGAGCAACACATTCACTAATATCCCAAGACATAGTGAATAAATTGACTCTCACATGCTATTTAGTTGATAATCCCTTGTTTATTCAAAGTCCCCTGGGTAGTTCTTGTTTGCTAGGATTAAAATGTCTGGGGGTAGAATTAAACATAGGAGGAAATGTGTTTAAATCTGATTTTTTCGTATTGAAATACCCTGGAATAGGAATTATTTTAGGGGTGGATTGGATGAGCAAATTCAAAGCAATTTTGAATTTGGAAAATTTCACTATTTCTCTGAAAATAGAAAATGGTAAAAATATAATAGTCATGAGTGAAATTGCCCAAATCAATTATTTTAACCAAATATGTAGCATGACTGAGAAAGAATTAGAACTGGAAGACATAAAAATTATAAATGAATACCCAGATGTCTTTGGTGAAGTCATAGGTGTTCCAGAAAATAGGCAAGTAGAATTTCAAATAAGACTAATCCCAGGAGCATGCCCAATCATTAAGAAGCCTACTAGGATGGGTCCTAAGGAATTAGTGGAGTTGAAACATCAGTTGGAAGAACTGGAGCAGAAAGGCTTCATAAGGCCTAGTAGTTCAAACTAGGGTTCTCCAGTTGTATTTGTGAAGAAACAGGATGGCACCTTGAGAATGTGCATTGATTATAGGGAATTAAACAAAGTCACCATTAAAAACAAATACCCACTCCCCAGAATTGATGATCTATTCGATCAATTAAATGGAGCAAAGGTCTTTTCAAGGCTAGATTTAGCCTCTGGGTTTCATCAGATGAAGGTAGAGGAAGAAAGCATTAAGTATATTGCCTTCAACACAAGGAATGGATTATATGAATTTTTGGTGATGCCTTTTGGATTGACAAATGCACCATCATATTTTGTAGATTTAATGAATAGAACATTTAGAGATTTTCTAGACAAATTTGTGGTTGTCTTTATTGATGACATAATAGTGTATTCAAAATCAGAAGAAGATCATGCAAGGCACTTGCATCTGGTTTTGTCTAGACCGAGGGCACATGATTTAAAGGCCAAATTCTCTTAATGTACATTTTGGCAGAATGAAGTAAAAATTTTGGGGCACATTGTATCACAACAAGGGGTTAGTGTGGACCCAAATAAGGTGATGGCAGTGCAATCTTGGAATAGACCCAAATCAGTGACTGAGGTGAGATCATTTTTGGGAATGGCAGGCTACTTTAGAAGGTTTATAAAAGACTTTGCAAGGATAGCCATCCCATTGACCAAGTTAACTAAAAAGGAGCAACCATATGTGTGGACAGAGAAGTGTGAACAAGCTTTTTCATCACTAAAGAAGGCACTGGTAGAAGCTCCAATCTTACAGGTTCCAGAGGGTAATGAGGAGTTAGTGGTTTACACAGATGCTAGTGGATCTAGATTAGGGGCAGTGCTTATGCAACATGGTAGAGTCATAGCATATGCATCAAGGCAACTCAAGCCAAATGAAACTAGGTATGCTACACATGACTTAGAACTAGCTGCTGTAGTATATGCATTGAAACTATAGAGACATTACTTATTAGGTGCTAAGTTTGAATTGTTTACAGATCACAAATCACTTAAATATTTGTTTTCTCAAAAAGACTTGAACATGAGGCAACATAGGTGGGTAGAATTCCTAGCTGCCTATGATCTTGATATATTATACACCCTATGAAAAGCTAATAAAGTGGCAGATGCATTGAGAAGGCATCAAGCAAAAGTGGCAAGCTTAATGATGAGTGAATTCAAGGATTTGACAATCCTCAGTGAAGTAGAAATAAAAACAGAAAGTAGAGTAGCAGATAAGGCACATGATGATATGATTGAATATGGTAAAATAAGCCTCATTTCCTTAAGGTCAACTCTGGTTGATAAAATAGGACAAATGCAAGATCAAGACACAAACTTAAAAGAGAAGAAAGATATGATGTCACAAGGCATGACAGTAGAGAATTATGAAGTAGATGATAAAGGCTACTTAAGGAAAAAGGGGAAGCTTTGTCTACCAAATGTAGAGGAAATAAAGCAAGAAGTTATGGATGAGCATAACAAAACAAAATATACTATCCATCCAGGTGGTACAAAAATGTACCATGATCTCAAGAGAAATTACTGGTGGCCAGGAATGAAAGGAGCAGTGGTAAGATATGTGGCAAATTATTTAACATGCCAACAAGTTAAGGTAGATTATCAAAGACCCTCAGGTTTACTGCAACCCTTGGAAGTGCCTACTTGGAAGTGGGAAAGCATTTCAATGGATTTTGTGGATGGTTTGCCAAGAACTAGAAGGGGCAATGATAGTATTTGGGTAGTGGTTGATAGACTCACAAAAACAGCACACTTCATCCCAATATGTTCAAGCAGAAATGCTCACAAGCTAGCTCAGTTATTTGTGAAGGAGATAGTGAGATTGCATGGCATCCCCAAGACTATCATTAGTGATAGAGATACTTTGTTTACTTCAAGGTTTTGGAGTAGCTTTCAAGAAGCTATGGGAACAGAACTAAGCCTAAGCACAGCCTACCACCCACAAACAGATGGGCAAACTGAGATTGTTAATAAAGTTTTAGAAGATTTGCTGAGAGCATGCATACTTGATTTTGGAGGCAACTAGGAGGATCATATTTATTTAGCTGAGTTTGCTTATAATAATAGCTACCAGTCCACCATAGGAATGGCTCCATTTGAGGCTTTGTATGGAAAGCCTTGTTTATCTCCTGCATGTTGGATGGAAGCTGGTGAAAGGATATTGCTTGGACCAGACCATGTAAAAGAAACTTCTGCAAGGATTGAACTGGTAAGGCAAAGAATGAGAGTAGCTCAAGAAAGACAGAAAGCCTATGTAGATAGAAGAAGAAGGCCAGTAGAATTTGAGGTGGGAGACTATGTGTTTCTCAAAGTTTCACCAATGAGAAAAATATTGAGATTTGGCAAAGTAGGGAAACTGTCACCAAGGTATATAGGACCATATGAAATTGTCCAAAGAATAGGGACATTAGCTTATAGGTTGAAGTTACCAGAGGAATTGAGCAAAATACATGATGTATTTCATGTATCCCAATTGAGGAAATGGGTGCATAATAAAGAATCCATTCTTGAATCTCCTACATATGTAGAAATTCAAGAAAATCTGGTTTACAAAAAGGAACCAGTGGGCATTGTGGCTAGAGAAGAAAAGAAACTGAGAAATAAAATAATTAAACTAGTTAAAATCCAATGGAGTTTGGATAGGAATGATTGCACTTGGGAGGCTGAAGAGAGGATAAAGGATAAATATCCTAACCTGTTTTCTGCTTAAGGTATGTTCAAAATTTTGATGAGGCCCTAAAATTATATTATGTATGTTTGATTGATTTAGAATGAATGAATTTCTGAAATTTCATTCAATGGGGATTATGCTTTGTATACATTTGGATGGAAATGTATGAGAGAATAATTGTGGGACACAATTCCTTTTTAGGGGGAGAGTATGTGAAGACCCAAAATTTTTTGAGAATAAAAATTACTCTAAAATAAATACAAGAATGAATAAAGTAAATAAGAATGGGGAGAAAAATAGCTTGATATTAAAAATCAGAAGAGAGTGAAGAAATTATGCAAGGAATAAATGTTTTAATACAGTGATAAAAGGAAAATGATTAAGTATAAAATAAATTCAAAAAATTCACATGATTTGAGTAGGTGTGAATATTGTATAGAAAGAATATATATACATATGATCAGAGAAGTATGAGATGTTAAGAATAAAAATCCTTTTGATAATTAAGTTGCATAGAAATCAGTTAAGAAATATTTATGAGTGAGAATGTATTTTTGAAATAAATATCAAAAAGGGAATAAATATTTTAATAAATAATAAGAAGAAAAATAACTAAGGTATGAATGAGTTTTAAATACACATATCTTATGAATACTATAAATTTATATGGCTAGAAAAATATTTGGGCAATAAAATAACTTCTTTTGATAATTAAAATGCATACCAACTGGTCAAGTAATATTTAAGGATATGAATGCATTTTTAAAATAAATCAAGCTTACAAAAGAAATGAGAAAAAGAAATATAAGGTTGAGTCACATAAAAATAATGTGCAAGGAAATCATGCAAATAGCATGTGCATAGAAAAGCAATGAGGCAACTGTTTTACTGAAAATGGAAACCAAGAGAAAATGGCACTTTTAGCCATAAAGATGCATACATGAATCTCTAAGTGAGGTAAGGATAGAATGGGGTTTTCCTCCATTTAAACCCTAATATAGTGATTTAAATCAGGGGAGGGACAATAGTTGTCCAGGAGAGAAAACAAAATTAAAATAAAATAAACTTACATTGCCTTCAGACCTGAGCATTCCCGGAGAGGAGCAAAGGAAGGTGAGTGATTAATCAATCTCATGAGGCTAAGGCATTAAGACCCAAGTTAAGGGCAGCCATTTTATTTTTTGTGCTTGATCAACTTGTTTTTTTTCTCTGAATAAATGAATGCTGAGAATGGTTGGTGTATTGATAAATCTTTGGTTGATGCTCTGATTTGTTTTGTTTGATTGTTTGATAAGAACAATGTCATGATCTCTGATATGGATCCAGTACCTTAAACCACCAGATTGTAAATATGTTTAGTAAGATAAATACATTTTATTATGAAGTAGGGTAATACTGGAAAATAGGCTAGGCAGTGTGAACAAAAGGAGGTTCATGCTCATGTCTAGATTGTTTCAAATTTTGAGATGAACAATGCAATAATTTATTTATGTGCTGATTTGTTCAGATCTAAAATGTTTTATGGGTTTTTCTCTAAAAAACTTACCCTATGTTCACAATAGAATTAAGTATAAGAATTTTTATATGATTTACTTGATTTGTTTAAGAGATCATGATATTCTTGAATATAGGAGATGCAAAGGATAAAACAAATTTTGAATGAGACAACTGAAAAGAAAATGAAATAAAGCATTATTTTCATGAATGAAGTTATGATCAGTTGAAATCTATGAGAGAGTTAATTCTCTCTGATTGAGGGAAAAAGAAAGAAAGGATGTAAAAGCATTCCAAGAGTTAATAAATCTTTCTGAAATAAGAGATGAGACTGGTCACTAGATTATAAAACTAATCTAGGAGAGAAGCCTTGATCTATTCATCATAAGGAGTATGATGGGTATGTGCATGACTTGTTTAAGTCCTATAGGCCTTTGTGCATGGGTTAACAGAATTGAGTCCTTTGCAATCCACACATGGTGTTCAATGGCAAAGAGATATGAACAAATTTAATTAATGAATCAAGGTTTAGAGCTGAACTATGGAATTAAAACGAGTTAATTCCATAAGAGTATGTGTACATGTATACTGTATTGAATGAATGGATGATTGCCTGTGTGCATGAGTGTAGTAGGAGCTTAGATATATATATATATATATATACTTAAACCCAGTTCATGTTATAAATTCAAATTGTATCTAGCATATGAATACTCTGCACAAGAATTTAAAAATGACAAGTATTTATATTTTGATTTCACTCATACCAGAATTTTATTTCTGACCCTATTTGTTGCTTTGTAACATCTGGGGTGTCTCATTTTTATTGAGGCAGCTCTAGATGTTGCTGCAGGAAAGGAAGCATAAGAAACTTGTATGCATGGACAATTGAAGATTTACTTGCATTTAGAATGTTTAAGGAGTTATGCAAACATGTTGTAATAATTAAGCCAGGCAAATGTTTAAGTATTTTCTGGATTGATATGTGTGTTTTTCTGAGAAGAGAACATGTAAGAATTTTAGTATTTTACATATATGCATATGTGGGTAGCTGCTTTAAGTATCTGATCTGGATAGTCTCTGGTGAAGTATTAGATAGGAGATCATGCCATATAATTTGATATGTGAGCATGTTTTCTTTGGCAATGTCTGATGAATCTTTAAAATGGTAGAGTAGGAATAATCATAGGAAGAAGGGAATATAGCACAATCATTGAATCTTGTAAAAGAGGAGTTGAACCAAAAACTGGGCTAACCAGAAATGTATGAATATGACTTATATTTGATATAAGTACATAGTCAACCTGAAATGAGATTTATAACCTTAGCCTAGGTATTTCAATTGCAGTAGAAGTTGTATTGCTCTATGAAGTAGACCCATATATATATATATATATATATATATATATTGGTAAAAACTTGTAGGTCTCACTACACCCTGCTTCACACATTTTATTACTTAAATACAATACCCAAGTCTGAGTACTTTTGATCATGATCAACTTGAGGCTATTATAAATGACTTGCAGTCCTATTTTAGGCAAAATCATCACCGCACAACTCTTTAGACACTTCCACATGTTGTTTAGAATACTTCAGTTGTTTATTTGGCAAGTTCACCTGAGAAGTGTGTATTAATTTGGTTTGCAACATGGCTTCAATTATTTTGTCTTCAATCATATGTTAAGTCTTAGATTTGTACATGTGTTTACATCTATACTCTGCCTAAATACATTGTTCCTCTACTTGAACCTCAATCCATATTAACATTTGATAATTCATAGGAACCTTGTTCAACATACAAATCAAAACATGAATACCCTTACCTGACACCAGAAATTGTTAGAACATGAATTATAAACCCCGGGCTAACTTGTAATGAGTAAGTTATCTTAGACACCCTGATAGGTAGCATAGGATCTAGTAGTGGCTAATTACAAAATCCCAGAATCTGAATTTTCTGCTTGTAAAATTCAGGGATCAAATAATCTGAGGATCAAAACAAGAAATTAAGAAAAATGGAGTTATTTGATTTTATAATCAAGCTTGAGTTTAAAAAAAAGGAATGAATAGAAAAGGCTATGTGACACCATATCTCTAGAATATGAGAGAATAGGTGTGATTGAATTTCTTTGACAATTTAAACTACTCTGATAGACAAAGAGCCATATATATATCTTCATATATATATATATGAATCAAGTTAATTTTATACACTAATATTTTTATATTGGTAAAATAAGGAATCCTGGAAAAATTTAAATTTAGAGAAGTGGTCCATTGAAGTATGTATATATATATATACTAGCACACAAAAAAAATCTTAACAGGAAAATTTTCTAAAATACTTGGGAAAAAGAAGTGGGTCACTTCAACCGTCTCTAAGGAGGAAGCGAAGGAAGAGACCAAGAAGACTAAAGGAAAAGCACAGTGGTAGAATCGGCGCAAGGGAGGATTTGGACCTAAGGGAAAGATTAAGAAATAGGATATGCATTGTAGGATCTTTGGCAAGAAGGGACATTTCATGAAGGATTGCAAAACAGATAGTTCAAAAATCAAGTGTTAGAATTGCGATCAGTTCGGGCACATGAAACAGGAGTGTCCAGCACCTTAGAAGACCTCTACTTAGGTGGTCCCAGCTTATGCACTGGACATAGTACCTAGCTCGAGTGCGCCACTAGTTGCAGATAAGGGAAAGAAGGTTACGATTGAAGGTGTGTTAACTTTATCTAGTTTATACATTCACACTTTATTAGACACAGGGGAGTCATACTCTTTCATTTCTAGTTGACTTGTGGATGAGTTACACTTAGACACTAGCATAGGTATGGACCCTGTGGTTATGTCAAACCCCGTAGGAGGATCGACCTATTTGTCTATGATATGTAGGGGTTTGAAATTATTAATTTTGTGGGTCGAGTTCGATTGCGATGCTTTTGTCTTAGGATTTTCTGAGTTTGGGTTGATACTGGGCATGGATTGGATGATTATGTATGGGGCTATACTGGATTATGATTGGAAGGTTGTTAGGTTGAGTATGTGTAGTGGACGTTGCTTGGAAGTTTATTGCAATCCTTAAGATTAGTTATGTTGAGCTATTTATATTCATTAGACCTATCACATAATGAGCTAGATCCAGTGCTTCTAGTTAGAGATTACCCAGATGTCTTTTTCGAGGTTACTAGTCTCCCACCTCAGAGAGAGATCAAGTTTTGAGTTTACCTTGTGGAGAACTCCAGACTTGTTGCCTTGCCCATAAGGCATATGGCTCCAAAGGAGAGACGCGAATTAATCAAGCAGGTGAATGAGCTATTAGAGAAGGGCTTCATTAGGAGGAGCATTTTGAAATGGGTAGCACTAGTTCTCTTTACCACTAAGGTAAATGGTTCTTCGAGGCTTTACATCGATTATAAGGAGCTAAATAAACTAACAAAGAAGAACCGGTATCCACAGCCCCGTATAGATGATCTCTTTGATCAATTGGTTGGAGCGAAGGTGTTCTCACAGCTTGATATGGCTATCGGATTCCACCAGTTGTGTGTATCTGAGGATAGTATCCAAAAGACTGCTTTTCGTACACCTGAAGGACTTTATGAGTGGTTAGTCATACCCTTCGGATTGACCAATACACCCACCTACTTTGTTGACCTGATGATCCGAGTTTTCAAAGGGTTACTTAACAAGTTCATTATGGTATTTGTGTATGACATTTTAGTTTATTCGAAGAGTGAGGACGAGCATAGGTTGCACTAAGAAAAAGTGCTTAATACACTCCGTGAACATAAGCTGAAGACGAAGTTTTCGAAGTGCCATTTTTGGTGAGAGGAGGCACGCTTTTGAGACATGTTGTCTTGGAAAGTGAACTAGAGGTCAATCCTAGTAAAGTTGCTGCAGTTCAGGATTTGCATGTGCCGAAGAATGCCATGGAAGTGAGGAGTTTCCTTGGTTTGGTGGGCTATTATCGGAAGTCATTAAGGACTTTGCGAAGATCTCTGTTCCTCTAACCCGCTTCACCAAGAGGAACTTAATTTTCTCATGAAATAAGAAATGCGAGGATGCTTCATTAAGCTAAAGGAGGCGTTGACTAGTGCACTTGTTTTGGTATGGCCCGATGGTATGAAGACATTTACAGTTTATACCAACGCTTATGGTACGGGGTTAGGAATGGTCTTGATGCAAGAAGGAAGAGGGGTGAGTTATGTTAGTCGACAGTTGAAGGTCCACGAGAGAAACTAACCTACCATGATCTTGAGTTGGCAGCCATTGTCTTTGTCCTCAAGTCATAGAGGAATTATCTTTTAGGTGAATGGTTTGAGCTGTATGCGGATCACAAGTCTTTGGAGTATTTGTTCTCCTAGAAGGACTTGAATTTAAGGTAGTAGAGGTGGATAATGTTTTCGGTGTCGTACGATTTCAATATCTTATATACCCTAGGCAAGGGCAATATGGTAGCCGACACCTTGATTAGACAGCACGCAGTATTATGTCCTTTGTTCTTGGAGTGGAGCCATTTGGAGTTCATTTCTACATTTGATTTTCAGCCATCATCGGAGATTACCTTAGGATCGTGAGTGGCTATGGATGTGAAGCCTACACTTATGGAGTGTGTTCAGTCCAGTCAAAAGCAAGATAAGGAGGTAATTGATATTTTTTAAAAGCTTGGTAGAGGAGAGTAGTTGAGTTATTTGAGGCTTTATGCCATTGACTCGAAGGTATGGTTATAGAGAGATGGTAGATTATTTGTTCCTCTCATTATGGAGTTGATTGACATGGTACTAGTTGAGTCTCATCATTCGAGGATGAACATTCATCCGGGCGAAGAGAAAATATACTTTGACATGAAGAGAGTCTTCTATTGGCCGGGAAAGAAGAAGCATGCAGTGGAGTATGTAGCTCGATGTATGACTTGCCAGAGGGTAAAGGCAGAGCAGAAGAAGTCATGAGGATTGTTGCAGCCCTTGGATATTCCTCAGTGGAAGTGGGGGAGCATTTTTATGGACTTCGTCGATGATCTACTGAGGAGTAGGAGAGGGAATGAGACTATTTGGGTCATAATCGATCGGCTAACTAAATGTGCTCATTTTATTCCAGTTAGTAGTATAAGGACGGTGGCATCTTTGGCAACTCTATACATGAGAGAGGTCGTTAGGTTACATGGAGTTTCTACTAGCATTGTTAGCGACCGAGATACGCTTTTCACTAGCGAGTTTTGGAGGAGTCTATAGGAGGCTTTAGGTATCGAATTGAGCTTAAGTACGGTTTACCACCTGTAGACGGACGGGCAGACGAAGAGAGTGAATCGGGTACCGAAGGACTTAGTTCAAATGTGCATTTTGGATTTTGGAGGCTCTTGGTAGGATCACTTCCCGTTGGTGGAATTTACCTATAATAACAGCTACCAGATGAGCATTGGGTTGGCACCATTTAAGGCACTATACAGGAGACCATGTAGATCACCTTCGTTTTGGTGGGACATTACGTATAGGATTATTCTTGGACCGGACATGGTGAGGGAGACATCGAAGAAAGTAGACTTGATCCATAGAAGGATAAAAACCGTGCAAGATAGGCAGAAATCTTATGCTAACAGAAAGCGTATAGAGTTAGATTTTGCAGTGGGCGACATGGTGTTTGTGAAGGTCTCGCTGCTTAGGCACGTTATGAGATTTGGTAATTCGAGGAAGCTAGCATCGAGGTTTGTAGGACCTTTTCCGATTACAGGTAGGCTTGGGAAGTTGGCCTATAAAGTAGAGCTTCCTGAGAAGTTGGCGGGAGTACAAGATGTTTTCCTAGTGTCGCACCTACGGAGGTTCTTACATGATTCAACTACCGTAGTCGAGCCGAGTCAACTAGAGTAGGTGGAGGTAGAGAAGGAATCACTTGTTTGTCATGCACCTACTTGTATTCTTAAGCATGGTACAAAGCGACTCCAAACAAAGAAATTAGACTTGTTAAGGTCCAATGGGGAGATGATCTAGCGGAGAATACATAGGAGCCTGAGGAGAAGATCCGACTACCCTTCCGCAACTCTTTTTTGTTATGTTTTTGATTAAATCCAATAAGTAAATGTTACTTATGCATTAGGACTTAACTTGGTATACCCTTTAGGTAAAGACTATTGGATGGTAGTAATGGTTGCAAACGTGTCATTATGACATGTTATGGATTATAGATGCTCGTGGATGTATTATTTGGATTATTTCTTTGACACAATTAGGAAAATTACTCTCGAGATAGCACACACACTCACGTCATCTCTTGTTTGTTTGCTTTATCTTGTTGAGTATTATTCATATTGATGATGCATATGGATTGAATGGATGCACATACATGTAGAGTTGCTAGTATATTTACTTAGGATGTTGCATACATCTTGGATGCAAGCATGAGCACTTCCATGATAGAAGGTCGGTTAGATTAGGAGACCAGCTACTCTTTGTATTAGTATAGGTTCATATGCATTTCACGCTTTCATATACATATATTGTATTAGAAATTTACTAAGGACAATGATTGCCCGTAGATGATGAATGAATAGATGGTTGTAGTAATTGATTGTTGCACATACAAGTTACATTTTTCCGTTCTTTGAGATTTTGGGGACGAAATCCTTTTAAGGGGGGAGAATGTAACACCCCGAAAATTTAAGCAGAAAATTTAATAAAAGAATTAAATTAAATAAAACAAGGGCGAAAATAAAAATTTCACAAATGTCTAAATTTGGCTACGAAACTTGCACTGTTGTGTTTGTAGCGATTTTCTGGACAATTTTCACATGTAACACTTTGTAATCAGAGTTAGTATGGAGTAGTTACGAGTGTTTTAAAAATTTGAAAACAAATTAAATTAAAATATAAAACTTTCCTAAATCAAACAACCAAGGAAAATCAACGCTATGATTGAATGATTGAAAACAAATTAAATTAAAATATAAAACTTTACTATGACTGAATGAAGGATTTAACTTGTATGCGAGGTAAATGCTGAGTGTCTAAGGTGAAAGTAAATATTCTACCAAGGAAAATCAACGCTCCATATTAACCTAAAACCTATGTAAATATACACCTAACCTAAACCCTAATTCATTAGAAAATTGTCAGTATAGTGAAACTTTGGCAAAATCACTTCTCCTTCACTTATAAAATTTCTCCAAAAATATATAAAAATAAAATAAAATAAGAAGAATAAAAGTAGATAGGATCAAGGAGGGGGCAAACTATTGGCTGTCAATTGTCAAACGCGGGACAGAGTTAGAGCTTGGATCAGTGGTGAGTGAGAACATTTTTAATAAGTTGATTAATTAGTTAATTTTAGTTTACACTATCTGATTTTGGATGTTAGTAATTAAATTGTAAACCCTAATTGTTCATATTTGAATTTGATGTTAAATTAGAAAGATGTAAACCTATTAAATAGGGACTAATCTAGATTATATCGTTGTTTAAATCAAGAAGAAATCCCTATAAATTGTTAATGATAAATTAAACTAATCTATTTAAACTTGTGTAAATCTATAAATTTAAATTGAATAAGAAGTATGGTAAATTACAAAGATTGTATTATTGTAAAGTAAAAATTAGGGCTCACTTTTGAAGTCCCAAAACTGATAAAACTAATAACAAATTCAAAATCGAATAAACTGAAGAAAAAAAACCGTAAAATTTACTCTGGGACCGGTTGTCCGTTCACCCTGAGCGGTCGATCGGTAAAAGACTGTAATGCGTAATATAAACATCGGTCTAAGGCATATAGGTTTTTAAATGTTAGTTGATTGTTTATATTATATATATATATATATACATATTAGAGTTAGAAGTAGTAGGGAAGCTAGTAGGACAACGCTAGGACGTTCGGGGTTGTGTAAATGTTCTTTACCCAAACAAGGGGTGGATTATTCGACCCGGGGAGATTCTATCGCAAGTGGCACTCATAGGAGGTTCTACAGTAGACGCACAACACTGATTGATGCCTGATGAAGTGTGGGGGACTAGCACAATGGAAGTTCCTTGGTATGCAAAGATACTGACGCAACATGATACTATGTTGTTGATGGATCCAACGCGTGCAATAAGAGGCATAAACTACTATTCAGAGGTGGACATGGATGCAGACATGAGACATACCAGCAATTCGGCGTTTCGGGTTCCCCCTCAATGCGTAGTTGGGGCACATGTAGTCGTAGTTATGGGAAACTTATTCCCATGTGGAAATAATAGGGAAACCTATGTGAGATAGTTACGCACAGTTGTAATATGAGATGTAGTCTCATACGAAAAAATTGTAGGATGACCCTATGTTGAGTAGCTCTAGTGGCGCTGGCCGATCGTGAGTTATTGAGGTTCGACCCATAGTTCGATCCTTCCAGGAGCCTGCACTAGTAGTTATTGTAGGTGTGTGTTAAATAAAAACTTTTAAGTGAGGAACCCAAGGAATACACGGACACTTGTAGAGCACCCAAGGTCACATAGAGTAGAATTAAAGTCGATTGCACTTGATCACCATATATTAAACATGTACTCTTTCACCAGACTTTTATCCGACTCACTCTTTTTCCTTTCTTTTCCCCACCACAGGAGGACAGGGTAGTAGGTGATTGGCCTGATTTCAGTACGTAGAGAGGGAAGATCATCACGGTACCTTTTATCTACTCTCCATGTAATTGTCTATCTTATTAGTACTTAGTATTTTGTCAGACTATGGGTTGTATTTCAATGTACTCTGTATTTGAATACGTACTATTTTTTTAGACTGTGTTTTGAGACATTTTTTATACGGTTATTTTCTATATTTATATTTTGTTCCTCCCGCTATGAGTTTTGAGAATGTAGTATATCTTAGATCATATCTATTTATTCTTAGTCTCTGTAATGTTATAAAAACCCGATATCTCGTACTTCTTGACACCAATGCAAGTCCAAAAGTCACCCTAAGATTTGGATGGGTGTGTCGAGGGGTACTGGTTGTCACATATTCACAATGATAAATACTTCCCGATACAAGTCAATACATGCATCTCATCTTGGCACGAAGGAGTTTCTCAAAACATAACAACATAAGAATATAAAATAAGAAATATCTCAAACACCCAGCTGATAAACATAACATATATCATATATAAATTGTTTCATAATAAGGTCTACAATATCTCACATAAGACTACATCATCATAGTCATGCATACAACTGCCATACTAAAGGAAGAACATACAATACGTAGGTATGTAATGTATAAGATAGTCATCCAATACCCACCGTGCACTTTGGTAAGGCATGTAAAACTCCTTGGATAACTCAGTTAAGAGTACTCGAAAGTTATTTGTAGGGAAAGTAACACGTGGGTCAGACTAGTTCAGGTATGAAGGACATTCTTTATCCAAAATATAATATGGTGCAAAATGATATAATAAGCCAATCACAACGTAGTCGGCCCACTCCACAAATGTTGCTCTAGTTGTAATCCAAACAATGAACAACATAAGGGATATACATAACATTCATATAAAGCATGTAAAT
The DNA here is from genome assembly GCA_030737815.1 of Allium fistulosum. NCBI lineage: Eukaryota > Viridiplantae > Streptophyta > Magnoliopsida > Asparagales > Amaryllidaceae > Allium > Allium fistulosum. Next base: position 1,238,932,891 of record CM060903.1, on the reverse strand, counting down.
AAAGGAACCATACCAAAATCTGCGCTTCTTCTTGTTAGATAAAGTTAGCAAGATAATAATAGGGTATGTTTCTATTTGGCACTATACAATGCGCATCTAATATAATAGGGTAATGTCACACTCTCATAATCTTCCCCAATCTCGACTATATAGTGATAATACACATGTTAGTCTCTAATGTCCACCCCTATTCAATTACAGGTTGTCAAATACCCTTTTTCAAAAGTAAATAGTTAACAATACCATAAGATGAGTAGACAAGGGAGGAAATACTCATTACACAATATTGTGAGAGTTTCTAAACGGTCCCTTTATTATCCAAAATAATGCTCAAATCAGCAAATTCTCATATTTCCATCAACTCTTATTCATATAGTAGATCTACTTGATATTTAATTTTCAAACCTGAGTAACAGACCGTTTGACTAGTATTTATAGGGTTAACTTGTCACAGACCCGAGGCGCTACCCCAAAGTTAGTCAGCTAAGATAGATGTTGTCCTTTTTGGTATTATATATATCGAGTTTCATTTTATTAATTTTCAACCTTAATCATCAATCTCGGTGGGATCTCACAAGATCTCTTTTAACGTGATTCTAGTCATATCATAGTCTATCTCAATGTACTCACTCATATAATAACAATCCCATTATTATTATTATTCAACTCAATCCTCAATGTCATCTAAGAGTAAATTTCGACATATAAAGGAAGCATATATATAACATCAATAATAAGATATCAATAATCAACTCAACATGAATCAACAAAGATAAAGGTAACGAAATTATCCACATCAACTTATTCGCTTTTCCCAATATTGGGTCGTTGCATCACTTATATGGAGTTTGGGATTTTTTCCTTATTTGTTTAACCTTATATTTAACTCAGATTGTAATCATTACATATAAGGGTATTAAAGAATTCAGTTTGACTTATTCGCTTTTCCCATAGGGTCGTTGCCTCACATACAAGTAATTTGGAATTTTTCCCCCTTATTTACTTCATCTTATATCTCTCATGGAAATTTATTGCTTAGAAATAAGCAATATACTAAAAACTCTTATTAAATCCCATTTTAAATCTTCAAAGAAAAGTAATGTAAAATATATTTTCAGCTAAAACATTACTTTTCATAAATCCATTACTAATTGGATATTTAATTTACTTAAAAATCCAAATATCACATTATATTCGAAACTCTACAATTGGAAAATAAAATTGGATTTAAAACCCATTAACAAAACTATTTTCATATTTCCATTATTAACTTGGAAATTCATTTTGGATTCAAAATCCATTAATTAAATAAGTTTCCAAAATTTCTTTATTGGTTGAAATCAAATATTTAAATTATTTAATGAATTTCCCAATTTAAAACAATTTTAATTAAATTCAGAAATTAAATATTTAATTTAGTTATAAGGAAAAATTCGTCAAAATCTATAACTACTAGTAGCCATACAGATAGGTGGACTTTTATCATAATCGTGAATGCCTAATTGATTTTGCTTTATAAACTTCTTGTTCAAATTCTTATAGATTTCTCATTCGAATTTTTGTAAACTTCCTATTCAAATTTATTTCCTAATTCTTTTACTTAATTGATTTTCAGGTTAACATTTAACTGTAATTTGGATAAGGGTATTCACAAAAGAAGTTAACACTTACATTCATTGGAAAATAATTTAGCAAATTAATTTACATTTCCTAGTCTATATTTATTTTTACAAAAGCCCATTATATTTTTTACATATAATTTAAGCACTTTACATTTTTCCAGATTTGAATATCTTGAAAATTCATTTATAAATTAGAATTAAACCGTAAAATCCTTTTCTATAATTTATTTCCCATTTATATATTTTGTTTCCACTGTAAAATTCATCCTTTAATTGCCCATTATAAATTTTAAATATGCTTTAATCGCTTTAATATTTTCCAACCATGAATATTTAAAATATTCATTTATAATTGAAACCAAAATATAAAATTCATTTTTGAAAACAATTACCATTTGAAAACAGTTCTTTTGCTTTCATTGTCAAAGCCTCTTTTCCTTTCACTTCGAAACTTACTTTCTAAACATAAACCATTTAAAAATTATATTTAGAAAAAACAATCTATATATAATTTTATTTTTGAAAACCAAACAATTTATTTAAAACTCTTTTTGCGTATAGGGTCCGGGCCCATTGGGCCAGGCCCATTTTGAAACAGCTCCAATGCTTTGCAATAGCAGCCTAAAAGCGGGTAGTGTGCTTTAGCTCACATTATAGCAGCTGCTACGGTAGTAGCACATTAATCCTGTTATGGGTTTAAGCCCACAACGGGCTCATATTCCTCACTGTAATGATGAGGAATTAATGTGAGTTGATGCTCTTGTACATGAGCTGAATCCCACACAACCATCTAACCTGATCATTTTCTTTGGAAAATTTTCATCATGGGTTATCTACTACATGAGCGATTCAACAATGCTCAAAATCAAAGATTTCATCATCGATTTAACAATTAAAATTCAAGGAACCCATAATGCACGGTATTAAATTCAACTAGAAAATAAACATTTTATCTCCTATAATTTCAATTATGGAAAAATATAATTTCATCCATCATATAATTCATAAAATAGATATATGTCAATCTATAAAATTCACATGCACAGAACACAAAATATTTTTTTAAGATGTATAGAATTCGCTCACCAAATTTATGCAATTCTCTTCTCTTTGCATTCTATAATCAAGGGCAAGCCAAACTGCACCCAATTCATCCTTTGTTGCCACCTTCTCTAATTTATGAAATTTTGAAATGCTCTTTTTGGGCTGAAATTAATATACATGTGGAGATTTGGATGCGAATTCCAAATTGGGTGGATTAATGAATTTAGGAATTTTATTTGATTTTATATAGTTTTGTAAATTTGGAAATAATGAAGGAAAGAATATGTAGGTGGAGAGGAGGAGAAGAAGAAACACGTGTAGGCTGATGCCACATGTGCTAATTTATGCTGGAAAAAGTGGGTGCCTTTAATATTATGTTGAATGGAAAATTGTTCAAAAGTCCTCCCTTTTTCAAACACCATAAAACTCGTCTTTTCTTTATTAAAAAGTCGCGAAAGCTCAGTTTTTTACATATTAAAATTAAACAAAAATTATATTTTCTAATTCCTTGTAAAATTATATTCTTTCAAACATAATTTTCCACAAAAATAAATTAATTTTCCATTTTTAGAAATTTTCTTAGTAGGAAAATACTACGTTTTTATCGATAATTTAACTAATCATTATGATCGATTAAACAAAAATAAGTCACAAACTATTTCTCAACATAAAATATCACTTTAAACACAAAATAAGAGATTATTTACTTTTAAATATCGTAAAATAAGAAATTTTCCTTTTACTTTATTAATAATCCACTTTATAAGACCCATAAAATAAATTATTTCCACTTTAAAATTAAATTCATTTTCACGTAAAATATTCTATTTCACCAAAAATATTTCCTTAAAACATTTTCCTTAATAAAATAGTAAATTATTCAAAAATCATAATTCTCTCCTAAAATATTATTTAATTAATTGCTCTTTCCAAAAAAAATTTTAACCGCTTGATTGATAATCAAAGCCTTCAATCTAAATTTGTTTTCTCCCAGAATCTGTATGACATATAGATAATTAACATCATCTCCACATATTCAATTTCACTATTCAACCATTTTTAGTTAAATAGTATTATTCAAAAATGGGGTTACTGCACCTTTTATAAATCACCTTAACTAGGAATATTTAAGAACAAGTGTGTAACAACCCAAAATTCTAATCATTTGATTTTAAATTTTTAATTAATTTTAAATATTTAAATAATTGGATTTTGGAATTTTATAACTTATAATTCAAATATAAGGAATGATTAAATATTTGAACTATGAATTAAATGTTAATCAAATGGATTTAATAATTTTATTCAACTCCTTTTAATTAATAAATAATATTGGTGAATTCAATTTGTAAATTTATTTACAAATATAAATGGATCAGATAAATATCGATAATTAAATATAAAGATAAATATCGATAATTAAATATAAAAAAATATTTAAATCTGTGAAATTGTCATTACGGGGCATTGTCTCGGATTTCGACGAAACCAGTTTCAATGAAACCGTAATAATAAATTATAATATGCCGTCAAATTTCAGGGCGATCAGATGTATCATTTGGTCGTTCGAGTTCGAAATGCGTTGAAATTGATATCAGGAATTTAATATAATAATTAGGTTTAAAAAGCTAACTTCTGCATACGATCGAATTAGGGCTCGAGACTAGTTCCATTGTTTTTGGAATAGGGGTATAACATATAAAACGCCAGGCAGTACGTCTCGTTTAGAGTTTGAGATTTTTGGGTATGTTTTGTTGAATATTTTAAAATTAAAATAATATATATATATATATATACATATTCACCATTACTGCTATAACATTATAGCCCATACCCCATCACTACCATACCTTTTCTCCTATATAATGTTGTCTGTAACCAAAACCAGAGCTTTTGCCCCTTGAATTGATTTTCAGAAAATCAAAATAAAATCCAATAAGAATCTAAAAATCATGAAACAAGTTTAAAAATCCCAGTTCGAGGGGATCTTCGTTTTGCTGTGCGTTTGGAGATTTTCGGCCCTGGGTTGGTGGGCCTGACAGTGAAGTCGCATGGAGGTTTAGGGCTAGGGTTTGGTTTTGTGAGAATTTTGGACATCGATTCGGCGATTGGTGTTTTGTGTCATAATTCGTGTCGTGGCCGTGGAGGCATGATTTTTGGTACGAACTTGTCGAGCTCGTCGAGTGAAGTTCATCGGTGAAGACGGAATCTGATTTCGTCGTCTAATGCTTCGTATCACCTTATAATCGTGCACGTTTGTTTAGGGTTTGAGTATCCTATGCACGTTCTTCATGTTTGAGGAAGAAGATGGTTTGTGTGGTAGGATTTGTTTTAATTATGAAATTAAGGCTTAATTGTTTTAATTAAATCCGAGAAAACTTATATTTTGTATAACTTTTGTGTACGAGGTTTGATTCGAACGCCGTTTTTTGTGTGGGACTCGTGTCACCGAGATCTTCACGGTAGAGTTGGTTTGGTTGGATTTGGAACTTGTTGGAATTTATGCTAAAATCGGGCGACCGTTCAGCTTTAGTCCAAAATCGAAGTGTTTCGGCGGAAACAAAAATCAATGTAAGTTTAAATCATATTAAATTTTATTATATCATATCAATGATGTTATAAACATTTATTGATTATTTGGATGTTAGTTAAATTGTTTGATTGATTGTTTGGTTGAATTTCCGTTTGGAAAATGGATGACATATTAATTTGATCGTTTTGAATCCATATGATTATATATATATATATACACACACACTATCCATAACCATTATTTTACAAGGAAAATCTGTAGAGAGACCCAGAGGGGTTCTGGCCCATTATTATTTATTTATATCCTTATGCAGTTATACTGATGGCTAATTATAATAAATCATGATATTCCATTTAAATTGTTAATTGTCGTTATAACGATTTCGCTATATCGTCATTTATAAAATTTCATCCCCAAAAACCTTATCATATAAACTTGAGCTTGTGTTTCTATTAAACAGAATGTTAAAAATTCATTAATCATTTTGATTAATGATAATTTAAAATAATTAATCATTTTAACTAATGATTTTGAGATTAATTAACCAATTTAATAAATGATGTTTAAAATTGGTTTATCTTTGGTTTAAATGAGATAAAATTTAATTTATCATTTTAACTAATAATTTCTTAAGTTTAATTAATTATTTTAATTCATGATAATTGAAATTAATAATCATTTTAATTAATGATATTTAAAAGTAATTAATCATTTTAAATAATGATGTTTGAATTTAGTTAATCATTTAATTAATGATTGTTTTAAATTTAAATAATTATTTTAACTAATGATATTTGGAATTTATTTTAATGATTTTAATTAATAATGTTATATTGTTAAATAAATCATTTTTACAAATGATGTTTTAATTAATCATCCTAACTAATGAGGTTTGAATTTAATTAATCCAATTAGTTTGTGATTATTTGAACTTAATTAATTATTTTAATTAGCGGTATTTAAATTTAACTCATCATTTTAATTAATGATGTTTGAGATGAATTATTCATTTTAACTAATGATTATTTGAATTGATTAAATCCTTTTAATAAATGATATTTAAAGTTAATTAATTGATTTAATAAAAAGTGAACTAAGTAAATTAACTAATATAATAAAAGTGTTTTAAAGTAACAAAGGTTTAAAAGTTAATTTAATGATAATATAAAAGTGTTTGGAAACGATTATCTATTTTATTAAAGAAAATGGATTTATTTACTTAAAAGAGATTATAAATGAGATTAGTTATCTTTAGGAATAATTAATACTGCTTTAAATTTATAAAAGTATTTGAATTGCTTTATTATCCTTTAGGATAATAAATATTGTTTTAAATTTATAAATAATGGTTTATAAATTTAATATTGTTTTAAATCCTTTAAAAGGGGTTATTTATAAATAAAGCTAAGTGTGATTTGTTTTTGGTTTGTAGTGAACAATGTTTTAACGACATTTGTTTTTGACCCTTGTTTTAATACACTTAGTATTATAAATTTTGTCTTATAAAAGTACGTTTTGAAAGAATAATTCTAAAAGTGTTTTAGCAATATGGAAATATAGAAATCAAGCACAAGTTCAGTTTTTTTAAAAAGGAAAAAATTTTGATTCGTTTATAGAAATGAATTATTTCTGTAAAGCGAATCACTTATATGGAAATGATTTATTTGTATAATTAACACTAAACATCGAAGAAGTAGACTTGTCGCTATTTCGAAAGTTAAGAATAATCATGAGACATGACTTTGAGGTAACACTACCTTGACTTGTCATGTATTATTGTTAACCAAGAAATAGTACAAGTTTGAATTCAATGAGTGGTGGTAAGTATACAAGACTTAATTTCCATATACGATCGTTTTATATCTCCGATAGTTAATTTCTCTGCCATCAGTTACTTCAGCTTCTTTATTATCGTCATTCTAAGACGATTTATTGCTCTGTTGAGCTTTGTTATCCTTTATCGAAAATGAATAAAACCAAGGTGCGGAAAAGGGGGGCGCACCCTCCAAGTCATTGTTGTGCTTCGTCATTCTAAGACGATTTATCGCTCGTTTTGAGCATTAGTATCCAACATCGGAAAAACTAAAACCAAAGCGCAAGTGGGAGCTAGGCCATGTGGGTCGCACCCATCAGGGTATTTTCACATCATCTAGAGAGGTGTCGGCATGCATGTATTGATGTGAAATATTCGGATACTCGTGTGGAGCGGGGTCCAGCTTGGAAGTTCTTGAGAGTGATGCGTGTGCTCTCCAGTATATTTTATCTATAGGTATACTTTCGTGGAAAGGTGGAGCACCTTCCTAGTTACGTTGGATAGATTCATTTTCCTTATTTGATTTAAACCTTTGAATCGGTTTTTCCGTAATTGCAACGGGAAGAGTCAACCACTCTTCACGATGTTTGATTATTGTTTTTGTCCATTCTATGAAGTTTGGACAGTTTTCTTGTTTTATCCATTCTGTCTAGTTTCGATTTTTCTCGGATTATTTTCATTCTTCCAAGTCTGATTTTAATATTATATATGCCCATTCTTATTTAGATTTGTTCCCTGATATTTATTTTTTCTCTTGCCTATTTGGATGTTATTCTTGTGAGGTAAAAACCTGTTCTGCATTAGCGGTGTGGTCTCACAGAATTTTTATATGATCTCCATTATTCGAGTTATCTGATGTTGGTATTTCCAGACTGATCTGGTTGTTATTTCATTATAACGCTCGAGTCAGGTCAAGTATTTTTCTAGGTTGTCCTTGGTGTTATGGAGGTCTTGAAGGGGAGTTGAATATTCACCTATCGTAATGTTTTTATTTTCTGCTATATTATATAGTATCCCTGTCAGCATTTGTAAGGTTAGGATTTTATAACTGTCCAGCTGATAAGGTTTGTTTTTAACTTTGATATACTGTGTATTTTGGAGTGACAGTTTGTACCGTCCTTGATATGTTATATGTTGTCGATTCCGTTGTGAGATTCTGTTTTTTCTCTATTCTCTATTCTTTTATTTTTATTTACCCTAACAATCTTCCCTTTTGTTGATTGGATGCACGACATTGGAACACAGTGATAGTGTTCGGTGTCAACTTTCGATGGGGAAAAAGGCGGATCGTTACAAAGTGTGCGTGTGCGTGTGCCTATATTAATTTACCACTCGCGATTACGAACGCATACGTATGAATAATCGATTAAATACTTACTCCTCGTAATTTCATATTGTATGTATAAAATGTGATCTTCAATATTTAATTATAAATATTGTCACACGCAATAGAAACAAAAACCAGAAAACAAAATTTCATTTCGAACAAGATTTATACATAAGAATTAAGAGGTTTATACAATCATAATTACATAATTGACTCAAGGGTATGCCCCTTACTCTATCTATAATGATCTATCTTTTTTACTCTCAAATGTTGATACTAATACATCCACTATATTCATATGCCATGTATCCAAGTGTGGGAAAGATAGATTGTTGGTTAAAAATAAAAAGAAGAAAGAAAAAAACAAGAAGAAGAGAACAAAACATCAGAATCTCACAACGGGGCGATAATATATAATATCAAAAGATAGTACAAAGTGCTATTATAAGATACATAGCATTTCAAAGTTACAATCCTAGGTATTGTCATCAGCCTGGACATTTATAACAAGCTGTCCTCACAATTGCTGATATAAACATACCAGTTGTTAGCACCAAAATTGGTCACTAACCTCGTTGAGAAAGATTGTGTAGAGATGTAAATGATGAAGTTAAATTAAACAAGGAAGAATATGCTAATTTAAATGAAGAAAGTAAGAACACCGGATTTATAGTGGTTCAGCGTAATTGCCTACGTCCACTTTGAGGTTAAACTTTATTGCTTTACTTGATGATTGATTACAGATACAATCCGTAGACCAAACACTTGAATACAATTACTAAGTAAAGAGGATGAGTCTTGAAAGCGGCAGAGTCTCCCCAGTGTTCTCGAAAAAAGGTCCCTCCTCACCGTGCCCTGCCTCCCTATTTATAGACGAAGATGGGTTGGACTTCCCTGGTGGGCCTGGTAGCTGAACATCTCGGCCCGAATGGTGTAGGCTCTGTATGCCGACCCGAATATGCCGAATGGCCTAATGCTGAACCACCATCTTTTATGCCGAACGAGGCGAGGCCGAACGGTATCGTCATGCCGAATGATGTGATGTGTTGAGTGGAGAGTATAGGTCGAGCAATAATCAGAGCCGGGCAAGATTGGATGGATGCCGAACAAGGTTGAGGCCGAGCAAGGCTGGAATGTCGAGTAGTCCAGGAACGCCGAACGTTCCCTGCAGGCCGAACGAAGTGAGGCCGGACACCCTGAATGCCGAACGAAGTGAGGCCGAACACCCTGAAGGCCGAACGAAGTGTTCGTGCCGAACAAGGTTTGGATGCCGAGCAATATGGGATGCCGGACGATCCTGTCATGCCGAATGTTCAGAGATGCTGAATGATATAAAATACCGAACGCCTCTCGATGTCGAACGCTCTTGTGTGCCGAACGTCCTTGCGTTCCGAACGTCCATAGATGTGATGCCGAGCACTCTTGGATGCCGAGCGTAAAGAGATGCCAAATAATCCAGTTGAGCCGAACGATATGGGTGCCGAACGAACCCTGAATGCCGAACGAAGTGTTCATGCCGAACATTGTGCTAATGCCGAGTACTTTAGTTGCCAGGTCAAATCCCCAGGAAACACTTGCCCCCCAAAGTGTATTACGTGACCGAATGTGATACGCTTTGTCTTATGTAAGCACTGCGCTTTGTTTCGAGTCGTGGTTCAGTTTCCTCGATGGCGGCTTCCTTTGATTGCCAGATGAAGTGTTATGTGCCGAACAAGATAGCCGGAGCTGAGTGCTTTACGCATGCCGAACAGTTTTGTACGCCAAAGCCGAGCGATGCAGCACTGACCGGTACCACCGGTCATAGTCTTTTCGACTTCCCTTCTTCTCCTATAAAAGCCAGTATTTTCCCCTTCCTCTTTTTTCACTTTTTTACCTTCGTCATTTTTAGAGAACTCGTAAACTTCTTCCCTCGAACCTTGACCACTCCTCGAATCCCTTCTTCCCTGAAGCGATCAGGCCTCTTCCACGACTCCTTTATAAATCGAGCCCGAACGACTTTCAATTCAAAGCCCACAGTCCTTCAAGCTCCTACTATCCTTTTTGGTAAGAATCTCTCATCTGAATGCTTCTTTCGAATTAGGAAAAGTAGCACAAAGTTCGTACCCATGAATCTCCCATAGGGTATAGTGCATAAGAGTCCTGCGGACGAGGAAGACGAGTTGGGGTTCGGGCGAGTTTTAAGGCGGGCACGTAGTTGTGATTTCAGGTGGTTTTGAAGTGGATAGATTAGGGAAGTGAGAGATGGAAGAGACACTGTAAGGGTTCGGCCAGGTCTTTTAATGCTGAGCGACCTTATGGTAGCATGGTAACGGAATTAGGGATAAGACCTAGCGGTGTGTATGGCCATGGTTCGGCATGGTCTCTTCATGCCGAATAAGATTGGAGTGGCAAAACTAAAAGGAAGGGGGAATGGACAGGAGGCCGAACGATATTCTGGCCGAACAGGTCTTAGGCCGAACAGTCATGAGTGTCAAACCCTATTTTGGCCGAACAGAACTTAACCGAATGATTGTGAATGTCGAACCCTATTTTGGCCGAGTAAAACTTAACCAAACAATTGTGAATAGGCCGAACACTTATTCACCTTGCCTATTCATATAACAAAACAAGGACAAGTACATAAGCATACTAGCATATCGAACTAATCTGGACTGATAATTTCCTAGTTTCAATAACCACACAGACGTGAGTTTTTAACACGCAGTGCCAATGTCCGAGTCCAAAATTGAAAACATTATAAGGCTGGTTTTCGGAGACGGTCAGCGATGACGGTCTTCGAAGGCGATGATTTGAAGCTCAGTTTTATATCAGTAACTTTGTGACCTTCAAATTTTTAACGCTTATACACGATTGCTTGCACTAGTTCACACACCACGTGGGGGAAATATTCGTGTTGTTAATTCTAACGTTGAACATTTTTCAAGTATAGTTTTCACAGGCGCTTAGCCAGATTCACTATTTATTGGAGATGTCTAGAAAATCTAGCTCCGCCACTATATCTGATAGGCCTGGGCCGTCTTCAAGGCAAGAAGTCGTGGACACTTCAAATCCGTCGACTTCCCTTGCTCATAACTTAGCTCCTGATGCCCTGGAGGCATCGATTCTCTTAGACAATCCGATCGACTCACAGGCTTCGAAGATTAACGAAGTCGCGCTTCGGCGAATATGCTCCATCCACGGAATCCCTTTTGCCGATGTGTTGGTCCCGTCGAGCATGATCGTCCTCATCTGCCCCCAGTCAGATATACTGCTTGTAATAAGTTCATGTGCTGGATGGGCAGCGTGCCTCCATTCAATCTATTTCTTCGGGACGTGTTGCAATACATAGACATCGCCCCGTCGCAGCTGCATCCAAACGGTCACGCATTCATATACGGGACCTACCTACTTTTCATGGCCGTCTTCTCTAGGCCTCCAACTTTTGGCGACATCAGATATATTTATACGATTAAGAAGCGGAAAGATAGCACCTCCTTTATGTTCCTCGAGCCGTACCACAAATGCCAGATTTTGACCGGAGCATGTAGCAAATTCGCCCTGTACAAACAGGAATGGTTCTATGTGCGCTGCCCTTCTAGTTTCACGAGGAGATGGGTCGAAGGCAGTAAGTCTCTTCCCTGAGTCAACATTCGCGCTCAATCGGAGCTATGCCTTTTCTAACTTCTTGTTTCATCTTTTCAGGTATTAACCCGCATCCTGAGGGCCGAGGATATTCTGATACCGTCGAAGACATTAGAGCTCTCCCCGCCGAGGAACGGGACATCCGAACCCTCATTTCAAATGAGTCATTATCGAGATTCGGACTGCTAGCAGGAGGTTGCCGGATTAGTCTTCCTGAAGGCATCTCCATTCCCAAGCCCGCATCCGGTAAAGGGAAAAAACTAGCTGAATCATCATTACGCCACACCCCTGATGTACAGGAAGGGGAAAAAATCAAAGAGAGCGAAGCTCCTGAAACACAAGGCGAGAATGTGGGTCCTACTCACGATCCGCTGGTCGAAGTACATGATATTGAAACGTCATCTTCCCTTTCAAAGGGGAAAAAGAAATTAACGTATAAGACACGGAAGGAGAAAGTTGGCAGAACTCCCAAAGTTACGCTTATCCCGCCAGAGAAAGAGGCTTCTTCACAGCACATGGAAAGTTCTTTAAAGGGTCTGTCGAACCTTACCATTCCCGACGATCTACTCAATTATGGTTTCGACGATCCGGAAGTCCTTAAGTTTCATTCGCCCGCTAGAGGCAACCCGGGAGTTCAACCCCCAGTTCAGGGAGATAACACTCCAATCAGTAAAGATAAAGGAACTGGTCCGTCGGAAGGAACACTAGGACACACACGCACTTCACCATACACTTCAAGTTTTCCATTACCCCGATTTTTCCTAACTCATCGTTATTTTTATTCTATGCAGGTGACATGGGGCGCTCCCACGGGCTCGATCGCCTCCACGGTTCTTCTATATTTCACCATCCTGGACAGGATTTAGGCTCAGGTAGACATAGGGACAGAGACGATTACGAGGATCGAGACAACCATCCCCGTGAATCGTCTTATCGAAAGAAATCATATTCCCAGTCTTCATACTCTCGCGATCCCCCTCCTCAAACTGAGCCAGATGGAGAAAACTTTCGCAGAAGGGGTCTCAACTCGATGTCTCCCGAGAACAACATTCCGGTTCGTCGAGCACAAGGCAAACTCGGGAGCATCGGAAAAGAACAGAACTTTCAAAGCCTCCTCCCCCTACTCCTACGTCTGACCCAACGATAGCAGAGAAGATGGTCGATCTTAAGGCAAAATTCCCAAAAATCTGCTTTGACGGCTTGAAATTCTTCCCAGCTATTCATCACATCCCAAGGCACGTCAAGCAGAGTGCCATCGCCTGCAACAACGACGTCTATGTTCAACATAATGCATTTGTACACTTGGTCGAAAAAGTCTCGGAAGTATCCATTGAGCGCCAATAGGAGATTGACTATTTGAAGTTGGAAGCTGGCTTTGACAAGGACATCATCAAGAATCAAGATGAAGAGCTTGCTTCGTATAAGTCGAAACTTGAAGCCGCATAGCAGAGTGCAAAAGACACTGCCGAGGTCGTCACTCGTCTAGAGGCGACCCATAAAAAGGAACTTGATGAGGTAGTCCAGCGAAGTGGAGCCCTTGCCTTAGAAAAAGATTCTATCCAAAAAGAAAGGGACCCGCTCGCCCTGCAAGTCAGAGAGTTGAAAGAGCTGTTCTCTAAGGAGAAAGAAGAGAAAATAGCTGCTCAAGAAGAGTCCCAACGATACTGTGATGAAATTGTTGCTACACGGCTCTTAAAATCAAAGCTCGATGATGAACTTGCTAAGGTCGAGATAATGAAAGACGAAGCCCGTGAGGAGGGCAAGAGAAAAGCTTCTAAGGAGATTGACTCTCGCCTCGAAGCAGCTGCAGAGGCGGGTAGGGAAGAGGTCAAGTGCATGTTTGACCCGCTGATCGCCGAGTACAGCGCCCGTGTCCTTATGCACCGCGACTTGACATTCCTAGGTGAGGGCTATCTTGAATCTCTAGCTGAGGCCTGAGAAACCTTAATAAAGATCAGAAAGATCGAGTCGGGCTCTGAGGAAGTCGATGAGGATGCTCTGGTGAAAGAATTTTTCAGGGGGAACGAGCCAGCAGACTTATCTGCAGCTTTGGCTCTTTATAACAAAGGCTCTCCCCTACCAAAAGAGAAAAACGACGAAGCTGGTCCATCTGGGGCTAAGGCTGCAGCTCCTTCTGCTGCTCCTCCTTCTGCTCAATCGGCCGGTCGGCCAACACTTGACCCATTTGAGCAGCATGCTGGCTATGATCCAGAAGATCCCAGGCTTGGCGTTCATCTGTTATCCCCTATTCTAGAGGGTGAAACTCCACGCGCAACTGATAGCCAGCCAGAACCCGGTATAAAATTCTTCTTTTAGAAGTTAAAATATCTGTCACTTTCTGGTAGCGGTTATTTGTCCTAATGTTCATTCTTTATGTTTTCATGCATGCTGCTCTAATCCTAAACCAACTCCGAGGAGCGACGACGCCAAGGAGGAGGCAGAGAAAACAAGCGATGTTGGTCATGCGGGAGTAACTCCTGGCCCTAACGCTCAAGTGATCGGGGCGCTTGATGATGATAAGTTTGACACTTCATCTCCCGTCGAAGGGAGTGATGAAATTGAGATCACTGGCGCCTCCGAACATACTTCGAAGATGATCATGAAGGAGCGACTCGCAGAAGAGGAGAAAAAGAAGGTCGAGATCAAAGTCAAGCCTCAAATACTGGAACTTACCGACCCGCAGAATAGACCTCTGAAAATCATTCTCCCCGGCAAATCCAAACCACTGGATGTTCCTTCTCCCACTCCTGACTCCACTTCTTTGGCAAGCAAAAAATCCAAGAAGAAGCGTGAGGGAGAGGAGTCATCTGAGAAAACAAAGGAAGACAAGAAGAAGAAACCGAAGAAATAGTCGCTATACTCGTTCAACGAGATTTTGCTCAGGTCTTGTAACTACTTTTATTTTTTCGTTTCCGTAGTTTGTGTAGATAGATTTTCGACTCCAAGTTTTGGAGGAATAGCTGTGTAACCCCATTTTGGACTATTAAATAAATTTTAGTTTCTTAGTCACTTGAACGATTCTTTTGCTTCTTTAGCTTTCTGAATAACTGTGGTCAAAACTCAAGTTCTTATGAGTTGCATAATTTCCCAATCCATTCTTACATTGTTCGAACATTCTTTGGAGTGGCATATTTCTTGTTCCATATTCTTGAGTACTTAGAATTTTTTCTAAATCCGCACTTCGAGGATTTAGGTTAAGTCGATCAGCATTCAGGGGATTCGAAGATTCGAATTGCCTATACTCTAGTCCACATTCCAGGGACTTAGAGTACTCCGGTCCGCACTCAGGGGGCTTTGAGTACTCTGGTCCGCACTCAGGAGACTCGGAGGTTCGAATCGCTTATACTCTAGTCCGCGCTCCGGGGACTTAGAGTACTCCGGTCCGCACTCAGGGGACTCGGAGATTGAAGTCGTTTATACTATAGTCCGCGCTCTGGGGACTTAGAGTACTCCGGTCCGCACTCAGGGGACTCGGAGATTGAAGTCGCTTATACTCTAGTCCGTGCTCCGGGGACTTAGAGTACTCCGGTCCGCACTCACGGGACTCGGAGATTGAACTCGCTTATACTCTAGTCCGCGCTCCGGGGACTTAGAGTACTCCGGTCCGCACTTAGGGGACTCGGAGATTGAAGTCATTTTATACTCTAGTCCGCGCTCCGAGGACTTAGAGTACTCCGGTCCGCACTCAGGGGACTCGGAGATTGAAGTCGCTTATACTCTAGTCCGCGTTCCGGGGACTTAGAGTACTCCGGTCCGCACTCAGGGGACTCAGGGATTGAAGTCACTTATACTCTAGTTCGCGCTCCGGGGACTTAGAGTACTCCGGTCCGCACTCAGGGGACTCGGAGATTGAAGTCATTTATACTCTAGTCCACGCTCCGAGGACTTAGAGTACTCTGGTCCGCACTTAGGGGACTCTGAGATTGAAGTCGCTTATACTCTAGTCCGCGTTCCGAAGACTTAGAGTACTCCAGTCCGCACTCAGGGGACTCGGAGATTGAAGTCGCTTATACTCTAGTCCGCGCTCCGGGGACTTAGACTACTCCGGTCCGCACTCAGGGGACTCGGAGATTGAAGTTGTTTAATACTCTAGTCTACGTTCTAAAGACTTAGAGTACTCCGGTCCGCACTCAGGGGACTCGGAGATTGAAGTCGCTTATACTCTAGTCTGCATTCCAGGGACTTAGAGTACTCCGTTCCGCACTTAGGGGACTCGGGGATTGAAGTCGCTTATACTCTAGTCCGCGCTCCGGGGACTTAGAGTACTCCGGTCTGCACTCAGGGGATTCGGAGATTGAAGTCGTTTTATACTCTAGTCCGCGCTCCGGGGACTTAGAGTACTCTGGTCCGCACTCAGGGGACTCGGAGATTGAAGTCGTTTATACGAGTTCGTACATCATACAGAATAATGTAACTCCAGCAATTCATCACCCGACTGTGAGATATAGAAACATTAATAATTTATGGGAAAAACGGCTTCAAGCCTTTATTAATGAAAACCAACCAAATTGCCTGATTACGCGGTCAAAAAGAAACTAAGTGATAACGGAATGAAAACATACAGGAAATAACTGTGCCTAAAACAAGAAAGAAACAGGCTAAATGTAATAATGTCGCAAATGTTCACTGTTCCACGCTCAGGGGAGCGTCACCCATCAACGGTCGCTAGCTTGAATGTTCCCTCTCCAAGCTTCCGTTCAAAGACGTATGGACCTTCCCAGTTGGGATTCATACGTGATGGTACCGGGAAAACTCGTTTCAAAACGAGATCACCCACATCAAAAATCCTTGGGCGGACTCTGCCGTCGTAATATCCCTTGACTCGATGCCTATGTGCTGCCGCCCTTAATTCAGCCTCTTCACGTTTTTCATCGATGCAGTCCAGTGATTCCAATAAGAGATCCTGATTCATCCTGGGATCATAATATGTCACTCGATGGGATGGAACTTCAATTTCCATGGGTATAACGGCTTCCGAGCCGTATGCCAAGGCGAATGGAGTGTGGCCAGTCGCAGACTTGTGGGTAGTTCTATAAGCCCATAATGCTGTCGGGAGTTCATCTACCCACTTGCCTCCGGCTTTTTCCAAACGCTTTTTTAGTATGGACTTGATTATTTTGTTTACGGCCTCGACTTGTCCGTTAGCTTTTGGATGCGCAACGGCGGCGAACTTCTTCTCAACGCCATACTGTAAACAGAACTCTTTGAACTCTCTGCTTTCAAACTACGTTCCGTTGTCCGTAATGATGGTTCGAGGGAGGCCAAAGCGGCATATAATGTTTCGTGCAACGAAATTAATGACCTTCTTAGAGGTGATTGTGGCTAAAGGTTCTGCCTCGGCCCATTTTGTGAAATAGTCGACTGCAACTATCGCGTATTTCGCACCACCTTTGGATATAGGCAAAGAGCCGATTATGTCGATTCCCGATATTGCAAATGGCTAGGGACTAACCATTTGTGTGAGTTCTATTGGTGGAGCTCTCGGGATTTTCGCATATCTTTGACACTTGTCACATTTCCTTGCGTAGTCTGCAGCGTCTCGATTTACGGTTGGCCAATAGTATCCATAGCGGAGGATCTTTTTTGCTAGTGTCTGCCCCCCAGTATGGTCGCCACATTCTCCTTCGTGAACCTCCTTCAAGACCCGCTTTGTCTCATCATGGGCGATGCATCGTAATAAGGGGACCGAGAACCCCTTTCGATACATTAGTCCATCCTGCATCACATATTGCGCGGCCTTTCGAATGACCTGTCGTCTTTCGCTCCTTTTTTCTGGTAAAGTCCCGGTCGTCAGGTATAGTTTGAATGGGGTTATCCATGATTCTCTCTCGATTACTATTTCAAACACAAAATCAACTTTCATCGCGTCGATGCTTGGAGCATGCAAGGTTTCAACGGGAAACAAACCCATTTGCTGTGCATCGCCAGTGCTTGCGAATTTAGCCAATGAGTCGGCTTCTTTATTCTATTCACGCGGGACATGCGAAATGTCATAATGTTCGAGGTTCGATAATAGTTCCTGAACTAGAACAAGGTACGGAGCAAGCTTCTATCCCCTTGCTTGGTAGTCTCCTCGCACTTGGTACACCACCAGCTGCGAGTCATAAAAGATCTCAACTGATTTAACCCAAAGTTCTCCAACGAGTTTTAAGCCAGCAACCAGTGCTTCATATTCTGCTTCATTATTCGTAGCCGGGAAATTGAGCTTTAAAGCATAATAGATCGATCGATTTTCTGGAGTTACAAGAACTACGCCAGCTCCGGAGCAACGGTCGTTTGATGCCCCATCGGTGTACAATTTCCATCGAACGGGGGGAATGACACTGTGATTATCTGGTTCGTCAGATACAGTAAACTCAGCGATGTAATCTGCTAATGCTTGCCCTTGTATGGCTCTTCGTGGCAAGTAGGTAATATCGAACTGGCTCAACTCGATATTCCATTTTAACAACCTCCTAGAAGTTTCTGGTCGCTGGAGTACCTGCCGTAGGGGCTGATCGGTATAGACACTGACTGAGTGTGCTTGAAAGTATGGGCGCAGCTTATGTGATGCAATCACTAAGCAATAGGCCAATTTCTCAATTTTAGGGTAATTTCTTTCTGCCCCCGTTAAACGTTTACTAACGTAATACACCGACTTTTGGACTCGGTCTTCCTCGCGGACCAAAGCCGCACTTATAGCATATGGAGATACGGCCAAGTACACATACAGCATCTCATGGTCTACTGGCTTTGACAGCACTGGAGGACTCTCCAGATGCCTCACCAGATCTCGGAATGCTTCCTCACAGTTAGATGTCCATTCGAAATTCCTCTTCCCTTTCTTTATTATATCGAAGAAAGGAATGCACTTGTCTGTGGCTCTGGATATGAATCGACTCAACGCAGCCACTTTCCCATTCAAGCTTTGCACCTGTTTTATAGTTCTGGGCACTTGCACATCTCGAATAGCTTGAATCTTTTCTGGGTTAGCTTCAATTCCCATTGCGTTAACAATGAATCCCAAAAACTTCCCCGACGCAACGCCGAAGGAACACTTCAGAGGGTTGATCTTCATCCCATAATATCTGAGTATATCGAACATCTCCGCTAAGTCTTGAATGTGGTCGTTTGACTGTCGTGACTTCACGAGCATGTCATCCACATGGACTTCCATCGTTCTACCAAGCTGGTCTTTGAACATTCGATTCACCAAACGCTGATAAGTCGCTCCTGCGTTTTTCAATCCGAAAGGCATTACTACATAGCAATATAGCCCGACGTCTGTGACGAAACTGGTGTGTTCATGGTCCGGAATATGCATCGGGATTTGATTGCAGCCTGAGTATGCATCCATGAATGATAACAGCACGTGTCCTACAGTTGAGTCGACCAACTGATCAATCCTAGGCAACGGGAAACTATCCTTGGGGCATGCCTTGTTCAAATCGGAATAGTCTATGCAAGTTCTCCATTTCCCATTCGCCTTTTTCACCAGCACGGGGTTCGATACCCATTCAGGGTAGAGGGCGTCGTGGACGAACCCATTGGCTTTGAGTTTGTCCACCTCCTCTCTGAGAGCAGCGGACCTCTCTGGGTCCATTCCTCTCCTCTTTTGTTTAACCGGGACGTATTTCGGGTCTATGTTCAACATATGACTCGTAATGGCAGGAGAAATCCCGCACATATCAGAATGCGTCCAGGCGAAAACATCAAGATTCGCTCGGAGGAAATCACTAAGGTCTTCAGTCATTGCGGGGCCGAGTTGTGATCCGATCTTCAGTACTCGCGATGGATCGTCTCGGCTGACTGAAATGTCAATTGTTAATTTGGTCGGCGCTGCCTTTTCTTCCCTGGGTTTTTCATCGTTGTCTCTCGGATCTATGTCTCTGAAGATCCGAGAATTATGCCCGAGCCAGGGCTTGGGCACTACTTGTCAATTATCAGTATTATGGATGCGGACGGGATTGTCCGCAACCTTTCCTTTCTCCCTCCGATGGGCCTCTCGGAGCTCAGCCACATAACAGGCACAACCAGTCGCCTGGTCGCCATGAACAACACCTACTCCTTTGTCAGTTGGGAACTTCAAAGTTAAGCACCACGGGGCTAATGCTGCCCTAAACTCAGCCAGGGTCGGTCGGCCCAAGAACACATTGTACGGAGAATCCACATCCAAAACTACGAAGGGTAGGATTCGCACACTCCGACGCTCGCCTTGTCCCAGTTCAACTGGTAATTCAACATACCCCACTAAATCGGTCGCTGCGCCATTAAAGCCATGTATACGAGCTTTAGACGGTTTCAAATCCTTCGTTTCCATTTTCATCTAGTCATAAGCCTTCTTGAAGATGATGTTGACAGAACTTCCACAATCAATCAAAATTCTTTTCACATAAGTCGGTCCGATTGTGGTAGATATGAACATCGGGTCGATGGTAGGGGCCTCCACTTGGTCAGCATCTCTGTTTCTGAATACTATATCGTCTGTCATCACGCGCAGCTGTTTAGCAGGGGTCCCATCCTCTACGTTGGAACAACACTCGAAATCTCCGTGTTTCAGGGAACTAGCATACCGCTCCATCTCTTGCCAATTCTTATCCGCGGGGTGAGGCCCGCCGATGATCGTGTTTATGACTAGTCTACCCACAGTCCGGGCAGGCTCCTCGGGATGACTCGGAGCTGGTGCACGACCTGGGTTGGATGTTCCATGTCCTCCTTCCTGTGGATCCTTCACAAACTCCTATAACTTTTTCTGCCTGATCAACTTCTCTATAGCGTCGTGTAGGTGTCTGCACTCTTCCGTATTGTGCCCATAAGTCTCATGGAAGCGGCAGTATTTCCCAGTCCGCTTTTGTTCCTCGGTCGACTCCTTTGGACGTGGTTTTCTGTACTGAAAGGTATTGCAGGTTGATAGGTAAATGTTTTCAAGAGACGCATTCAGCGGGGTATACTCGTTGTAGCTTGGAATTCTCGGCTTCCACTTCCCCGCTTCTCTCTTCTTCCTCCGGATTCCTTAGGCTGCCCGGGCTTGTTCTGGACATTGACTTGGACTTTTCCGAGTTGTCTCCGGACTGCTTCACTGAAATGTTTCTTTTCACGGACTCCTGGACAGGTCCCGGTGCCTTATCTCACCTTACCCACCTGGCTTCCTCTCTTCTTATGAACTGGTGTGCCTTTGAGTAAAAACGCTCTAGCGTAGTCGGAGGTTTTCCTGCCAGCCAGTCTTCGAACTCAGAATCCGGATCCACACCTCGCATCACAGCCATTAGAATTGCATGATCATTGGGATTATCGACTTCAGTCGCTGCAACATGGAATCTTTGTAAATACTCCTTCAATGACTCCCAAGGAGTCTGGATTACACTTGATAGAGACATCACGTCCTTTGGACGGGTAGTGTGTATCCTGAACTGTTCTATAAACTTCTTCGCCAACTCCTCGAAACTGGATACGGACCGTGGAGGAAGTCGGGTGAACCACATTGTAGCGATCCCAGATAGAGTAATTGGAAAGCATCTACACTTGGTTGCATCATTTTCTCTAGCTGAATCCATCATCCACTCATACCTCATAACATTCTATCTGGGATCAGTCTTTCCTTCATAAGCCGGGATAGTTGGCATACTAAACTTTCTGGGGTACGCTGCCTGTAGAACAATGTCTGTGAACGGAGTATGACTTCTTGACACTCCCCAATCGTCATTTGATAAGCCTTTATTTTCTTTCATCAATTGTCTGATCATGGCTGTCAGGTCTGGTGTTTGTATGGAGGGTGGAAGGTTGGAGTTTGTTCTACGTGATTGATCATACTAATGCCTCCTCTGCTGGCGATCTGCCAAACGTGCATCTTGAGGTTCGACATCGTTAGCATTTTGATGGTCTGGGCCTCCAGCCTCCAGCTGCACTCCAGTTCCTAAGTTTCTAGCTCCGGCTTGGTCACGGTCTCCAGCTGTTCGGACAGCAGCACCTACCCGCGCAATTTCAGTCTTACGGCGTCTACGCCTGGGAGGTTCATCGGATGAAGTTGAGCTGTCGGATGAGGAATAAGGAGCGGGATTGCCCCCAGCATTCTGGTGCTGTTGTTGAGTGAGTTGTGCCATGAGGTTGGCGTTGGCTTGCATCTGCTCTTCGAGTTGTCTCCTGCTTTCCCTGAGTTCTCTCATCAAGTCGTTGAACTCTATTCTGGTGACAACCGGCATTTGGTCCTAGGCGGTAGTCCCTGCACCTGGAATCGCTTACCGATTGCTCGGTCCTGATTGTTGCACGCTAGCAGTCTCGTGGGCGTCCGCATTGTGAGAAGCGGATCTGGTACGTGGTCTTGCCATTATAGAGTTATTGGTATGAACACTGAGTAGAATCAACGGACGTCCTATGAATGAGTCGGATCTTCTTTGGGGGATTTATTCAATCCAGTAGCTTCAAAGCAGATCCTTGGGGTCTGAGAATTCTATTCTTAGTGAAAGCACCAAAGTGTTAGCACCAAAATTGGTCACTAACCTCATTGAGAAAGATTGTGTGGAGATGTAAATGATGAATTAAATTAAACAAGGAAGAATATGCTAACTTAAATGCAGAAAGTAAGAACACCGGATTTATAGTGGTTCAGCGTAATTGCCTACGTCCACTTTGAGGTTAAACTTTATTGCTTTACTTGATGATTGATTAAAGATACAATCCGTAGACCAAACACTTGAATACAATTGCCAAGTAAAGAGGATGAGTCTTGAAAGCAGCAGAGTCTCCCCAGTGTTCTCGAAAAAAGGTCCCTCCTCACCGTGCCCCTTCTCAGTGAAAGCACCAATTTAACTTCATCACTTACATCTCTACACAATCTTTCTCAGTGAAAGAACCAAAGTGTTAGCACCAAAATTGGTCACTAATCTCATTGAGAAAGATTGTGTAGAGATGTAAGTGATGAAGTTAAATAGTGTTTCCTGGGGATTTGACCAGGCAACTAAAGTACTCGGCATTAGCACAATGTTCGGCATGAACACTTCGTTCGGCATTCAGGGTTCGTTCGGCACCCATACCATTCGGCTCAACTGGATTATTTGGCATCTCTTTACGCTCGGCATCCAAGAGTGCTCGGCATCACATCTATGGATGTTCGGCATGCAAGGACGTTCGGCACACAAGAGCGTTCGGCATCGAAAGGCGTTCGGTATTGTATATCGTTCGGCATCTCTGAACATTCAGCATGACAGGATCGTCCAGCATCGCATATTGCTCGGCATCCAAACCTTGTTCGGCACGAACACTTCGTTCGGCCTTCAGGGTGTTCGGCCTCACTTCGTTCGGCCACTTCGTTCGGCATTCAGGGTGTCCGGCCTCACTTCGTTCGGCCTGCAGGGAACGTTCGGCGTTCCTGGACTACTCGGCATTCCAGCCTCGCTCGACCTCAACCTTGTTCGGCATCCATCCAATCTCGCCCGACTCCGATTATTGCTCGACCTATACTCTCCACTCAACACATCACATCGTTCGACATGACGATACCATTCGGCCTCGCCTCGTTCGGCATAAAAGATGGTGGTTCGGCATATTCGGGTCGGCATACAGAGCCTACACCATTCGGGCCGAGGTGTTCAGCTACCAGGCCCACCAGGGAAGTCCAACCCATCTTCGTCTATAAATAGGGAGGCAGGGGCACGGTGAGGAGGGACCTTTTTTCGAGAACACTGGGGAGACTCTACCGCTTTCAAGACTCATCCTCTTTACTTAGCAATTGTATTCAAGTTTTTGGTCTACGGATTGTATCTGTAATCAATCATCAAGTAAAGCAATAAAGTTTAACCTCAAAGTGGACGTAGGCAATTACGCTGAACCACTATAAATCCGGTGTTCTTACTTTCTGCATTTAAATTAGCATATTCTTCCTTGTTTAATTTAACTTCATCATTTACATCTCAACACAATCTTTCTCAACGAGGTTAGTGACCAATATTGGTGCTAACACCAGTAGTGTAGCAGAAATAAAATAAAATTGTAGGGGAATGAAAGCATCTAGCTCGTCTCTTGAAGCTCTAACGAATATCAACAAAAACCCATCTTCCTCGGACTGCCCAAAAGAGCACCCAAGGAATTAAGGGAAAGATAAAACCTCGAGTTAGACATAAGTCTAGTGTGAGAAACTCAAGAAACATCTACAGATATAACATTATCTTTTGAGACCCTTCAGATCACTGTAATAGTTTTCCCCTTAAAAGAACCAAAACCATCTAATAGGTAAATATGGCGACATAATAGATAGTGTCCAGGGTGTAGAATATAAATCAGAAAATAGTTGTGCTACTTGCATCTCACAATACAACAATATTAGGAGTATAACTAAAACCACCAAGGTACGATCGCATAAGGATTTCATGGAGGTCTCCTATATTAATACCTTAAATATTCATTTCGATGACAACAACTATAGATATAGATAATAATGTTTTGCCAAGTTGTATAGTACATATTGTAGAATATTACACCGGTACAGAATGTTTAAGCTTGAAGATTGATCAGTATAAAAGACAAAAATTCAAAATTCAGAGATGATTAAAACTCATGAGTTTAAAGACAAAGATTTGAAGAGCTCAAGACTTTAATATAGTTATGAGTCGTTAGAATAAATTGTTAAAGTACTTGATAGCAGATTATGATTTTTATCACAAAATTCTGAATTTTGATAATTTCATCAAAATAAATTATTTAAAAATTCAAAATATAATTTTGCAAATATTTTATAAAAGTTTTTAAGTGTTCAAAGAATTTAAAAAAATATGTTTAAATTATTTTACAAAAATATAAAGGTTTGAACACAATTTAAAAGAAAATAATTTTCCAAACCTTACAAGAGTATGTCGACATACCCGTCCTAGGTATGTCAACATAGTGACCGTTGGTTTGTTTTTTAAAATTTGGAAAGAGGTGTCTTTTCGATACACCTCTTCATGAACAGATACATATGTTCATTCACTATATAAAAGGGAGTGTAAACGAATTTTCTAACTAATTTTTCTTACTACTTATTATCTTTAAATCAACTTACTACATTCTTCAAAACTACTTAGAATCAATCCATACACTTCTAGATTGATTCTTTACAAATTATTTACTGTTTTGGAAGTATTCTCTCTACAAACTCAAAGAAAAAACCTCCATCAGAAGGATTATAGGATATCTTGTATCCTAAGTACAACTATTTGTATGTGCAAATCAATAACTCTACTCTTATGTGCTTGGGTATGCTTGTTGCCCATCCAAATCAAGTGGTTGTGCCTAGTCGCCCATCTAAATCTAATGGGTGATCTTGTTGCCCGAAAAATCAAGAGAGTTTACCTCGGACTCGTAAGATGGGAGGGTGTATCTCGTACCCTTGAAATCAAGACTGTATTCTGGTTTGCTTGTTACCTAGTTAAAGTAGGCGATTGGAAGGAAATCTGTACATTATTATATGGGACTAGATGTAAGATTGGTTAATCAGAACCAATATAAAATTCTTGGTGTCATCTCTCTTATGTTACCTTTTGTTATTATTTTATATTTATTTGTGAGTGCATCTATGACTGCTTGATTAGTATGGATCTATGTTGATAATCTGTGATTTGATTTAAATCTTGAAACAAAATTGAAAAGATTCATAAAAGTTAGAAAACGCTATTTAGCCCCTTCTAGGATTAAAGTTGCCTTAAGATCCGTTACACATAACCCAAATTTGGTTTCAGAGCATTAGGTTTTCAAAAATTTGTAATTTGATTTTTGAAAAGTATAAATGTCTAGTAACATTGATAGTTCACTTTTAACACTTTTGTAGAAGAACAATCAACTGCTAGACCCCTACTATTTAATGGTAGTAATTACACTTATTAGTCATGTAAGATGAAGATTTAGTATAGTCTAATAGTTTGGATATTTGGAATATTAGACAGAGTGAATACACTAAACCCCAAACTGAATTTTCACAATGTACTATTGACCAAAAGACACATGCACTAAATAATTCTAGAGCCATGAATATTTTATTTTGTTCATTAGATAAAAATGAATTTAATAGTTCTCTATTTGTAAGTCTGCAAATGACATCTGGAGAACACTGCAAGTTATACATGAGGGCACTAGTAAAGTTAAACAGACAATAATTTCCACGCTACCTAATCACTTTCAAGTATTTGAAATTAAACAAAATGAATCTATTTCTAATATGTATTCTAGATTTCAAGATATTGTTCATTCTTTAGTATCACCAGGTAATAATTTATCAGAAGAGAACCAAGTTAGAAAAGCCCTTAATTCACTATCTTCAGAATGGGACCAAAATACATTAGCAATAAAAGATGCTAATAATATTAGTACTTTAAAAAAATTTAGAATTAATTGGTAATCTAATGTCTTATGAAGTACAATTGCAGGGTAGAAAAGAAAGCAAGGCAACTGAAAAGAAATCAATTGCATTCAATGCTACAACTAACAATCAGGATTTAGATGATGACGATAATGATTAGGAGATTGCTATGATGACTCAAAATTTTAGAAAATTCCTGAAGTATAGAAAGATGAATAACTTCCATAGACCTAAGAACAAAATTTATGGAAATAGAATTGTGATTAAGTGTTACAACTGTGATGAACCTGGTCATCTACAAAGAGACTATCCATATCAAAAGAAATAAAAGATCACGTCAGTCGATGATTCATCCAAAAAGAGAAAGAGGTCTTACACTGCAACTTTAGATGATTCTAATACAATTTCAAATGAGAATAAACCAGACATGGAAAATGCTAACATGTCTTTCATAGCCATAGAAGATTAATCAGATCATAAGAACTGGGGCTTCCTGATTTACTCCAAGTCTTGTATAGTCTATACTCAAAATAGCACAATTATTAACAACTGGGGCTTCCTAATTTACCCCTCCAGCATTTCCACCAACTAAACTAGCAGTAGCTTCTGCTTGCATTATGTTGGCAAAGAACTGATACAATGCTCCCATATCAACCAGTGGTGTTCCTGCGCCTATGTTAGCAGCTGTCTATCGACCAGGATTTCTACTAGCGTTGGGCCTGACAATTCCATTAGTAGTGGTGCTTCCTCCATCAAGGTTCACTCTTCCATTTCTTGCCTCTATATCTTACTTCTTTAAATATGCATTCGAACCTTGGTAAGATATGTAAGAACGGTACACGAGAGATGGGAGAATAGAGATAAAGCATATACTTATATATAGCAAATACAAGTGCTTTACTATAGCATTATCATATATCCCCATCTTATTCTTTGATTTATTTGGATTATGTTTCCAAAAAATCTTTTTAAAATTCAAAATTCTTTAGTTTTACATAAACGTATGCCCTGATACCAAGTTGTAACATCCCTCATTTAAAGGCCTGAAAGTAAGCGCTACAGATGTTGCAGTCATCTATAATATTAATTTCCGGTGACAAAATACGGTCATGTTAATGGTATTCATAATTTCAAAAGCACAAGAATATGAAATAATTTAAACATAATTTCAAATACAACTTTTCTCATTACATTTCAAATCAGCATTTCATATTCGTTACGTAATCCCAAAATGTTGCCCTGGTTCAGATAAAGTATAATTATTACAAATTACACCAAGAGTGACAAATGAAGATGCCCCATTGGATGATCAGAGTCACTAAATAGGCAGACACGTCTACTGCCCATACATTCATACAATAACTGATATAACATAAAGACTAGTAAATATAGATAGACTCCTACATGGCTAGCTTCTACCTCCTGCACGTCTTTGGAAGCTTTATTCACTAAAACCTACTTAGCTTGTAAAGCCCTTACTCTCAACCTACTCAAATCAAATTTTGAGCACCCGAGAGTTTAAGGGGAAAACATAAACTTCAAGTCAAACAAAAAACCTGGTGTGAATAATAATATGCCATCTTAGTTAATTGGTATCTAGTGAGACCATGCCATTAAGCGGAATGGGTTTCCCCTCACTAATATCCTTTAAATTTTATCTTTTGGAAATCAAAGTCCTGCAACCAAACTGGTTAAAATAACAATATAATAATAATAGATATGCATGCAACCTGGGTAATCTTGACCATACGTCAAATCAGTAGACTACTTGTCCCAATGTTTAGTTTTCATAGGGTAACTAGCAACCTATATAGCTAACTCGGGCCTACAAGATATATCAAATTTTCTAACCATCCTGTTAGAGGAAAACTAGACGTCTATTCGGAACTTACTATGTTTAGAGTCAACTGTCCTAATAGTTTTGCGGGTTCACCAATAACCTAACTCATCTTTGTGTATTCCTTTATGTGCGTACATCTACTTTTAGTCCTACACATGACACAGCCCTCCGCCATGGAATTTTGGACTAATATCAGCTAGGGGCTAACCGCTGAAGTATAGGGCACGACCCTACACCAGTCCCATCTGGAAAGGACTAATTTTGGACTAATATCAGCTAGGGGCTAACCGCTGAAGTATAGGACTAATTTTGGACTAATATCAGCTAGGGGCTAACCGCTGAAGTTTCACAATTTGTTTTAGAATTTGAAAGAAGAAGCAGAAGATGGAAAATAATCTGGAAAGGAGAATTTTTAAGTTCCAGGATACTCTTCCTATATATGTGATCTAATATTTACTGAAATAAATGAATGGAGAATTATGGAAATATAAAATTTTGGACTTTGGGATAATGGAGTTTAGGCTTAGGCAGTTTGAACATGGGCTTGGATATAAAACTTGGGCTTGGAAATATAATTTATTTTCTCTTTTCTTTCTTTTTTTCTTTAAAAACTATTTTCTATTTAACAAAAATCATTATAAAATTCAAAATAAAATTTATATTTACAATACTTAATTATTTGCTCAATATTCTAAAATATTCTAAATTTATTTCCATAGTTTAGTTCATTTAAATTTAAATATCCAATATTCACATTTCAAGCCCATTTATTAAATAATTTCCAAACTAATTTATTTCGATCTTTTAAACAAATAATTATTCTCAAAACCATTTTATTTCATCATTAATTGCTTTATTATAAATTTTCAATATTTCTTATTAAATCCAAAATTGTTCTTATACAAACTATGAAATCCATTTTAGCCAATTAAATAATAATTATTAACTGTTATTAATTACCCCTCAATACCAGGTTGTTACACCTCTACAACCCTGAATGAATCCAAATCGACAGCACTTCCCACACCAATGCAAATCGCCATGCAATCCACTTCAACAACTCATCCAACACCTAATAATGCACAACCCACAAACTCACAGCCTGATATCGTTAACTTTTATAAATCCTTAGTCCAGACATAACCCATACCTCGCCTACAATTCTAAGTACCACCTGCAACCCTTCTCATGAATTTACAGCCAACCTCAAAATCACGTCAGGTCCGATAACCCAGTCATTTACTGTATGTGGTCTAAACATTAACAACTATCATTTGGTTTCAACCTTATTTGACCCAAGATCTACTACACCAAGCCTTGCACCCCAATAATATTATACCACCTCCGTTCCAAACTCCACCAACCAATTAACAAAAAATAATAATTCAGATACCACACAAAATTACAAGGCTCCTCTGCTGGATTTTAAAAATCTCATCCATTCAAAATCCAAACCACTTTAGAAGAAGGAGAGAGGAAAGATATTCAAATTAATCATTCCTACATACTCAATGAAAATAAATATGATATCTTAGGCAATCTTGACTAGGCCTGTAAACTATCGGATACATTTTCAAGTAGTGACATATCTGTATTCATATCTGAAATCATTTTCAAATATCAGATATCTATATTTGCGGATGTAGACGAATACCAGATATTTATCGGATATTCTTTGACCGATTTACAACAAATAAATATAAATAAATAAATATATAGTTTTGACTCATTGTAAATCCATTTTAGTACTAAATATATATAAAATAAAAAATATGCTAACAAAAATAATTTCAAGCAGCAAATATTGACTTTTATACACATTAAAAAAATTTACCTAGATAAAATAGTAAATAACAATCTTTTTATGTACTAAAATACATAAAAAAGAACTATAATCTTGATAAAATCGAACGAATAATTATCGAAAGCAGATATGACCATATCTACATCCGCATTTGTATCCATTTTTCGAATATCGGATAATTTTTCATATTTCAGTTATGGATACGAACGAATTTCGGATTTTTCGGTTACCCACTAACAACCCTAATCTTGACAAAAATGATATAGCATATAGTGATTCCCAACTCGATGCAACCTCAAACAACATGAACATGAAAAGAATTAAAAGAAGCCATGCAAAGCTTTGGAACCCCTCTAATTATGAAAATGTCCCACCTGACAATTTTGAAACTAAGTAAGATGAATTTGAAAACTGGGATAATCTTCGATCTATTCCAAAAGAGATTACAATAGGCACTACGGCCTTGTAGATAACTAACTCTGTTAGCCATCTTGGATGAGCCATCCTCAGATGACACTTTACCCAGTGTGAACAACGACAAAAATGTAAATATTAGTATAGTCTCTAATTATGATTTTTTTGAAGAATTAATTTAGTATTTCTAATAATCCCATACTCTCTCATAACAAACACCATAATAGCTTCACATATCACTTTTCAGACAGATTATAATATATCATCTCTAAATTTTGATAAGTCTCCCTAAAGTCTGATGAGTTCCATGCATAATTGAGATCAGCCCAATGTCAATAGCGTCCTCCTCCTTACACTTCTAGCAATACATTTATTCCTGCAATGTTCTATCCTTAAGCTACTGGAACTATCATTTTCGAGTGTAAACCTGATTAATCAATGTAGCGACCCTGAAATTCGTACACTTTATCAACTATCGAACTTGACCTAATATTGACTTAATAATTTATCGAAAGGCTTCATGGTTTTATACCAATAAGAACCCCAAGGGAGGAGTATTGGTACAAAACATCTCAAGCTTTCGCTTACTATTGAAAGAACTGTAATTGGGTTGACCAAAAATTCATTAATTGGTTTTGAAGACTCTGGGATGGTTTAGTGTTTTGCTTATCAAATACCACTTCAAAACTAGTATATGGATTCTATGTTTTGGAAACGGTTGAGAAAGGGAATCTATATGGAGATTCGAGATCTGTTCTAGATGCTCGAATCCATGTAGAGATTCGTGATATATTCCAGATGTGGAAATACATTTGGGGATTCATGTTATGTTCGAGTAATGAAGACTCATGTGAGAGATGTCGAACGTAGCCACGATATTGGAAATTATAGAAAATAGAGTAAGGGCATAGTCTAGGGTTTTACAAACTCATGATAGGATATATCAACTTCATATCTAGAGTAATCTTATCGTTGTTGCTTGCGAAAGTTGATGATATTTGGGATCACATGTTAGGGGATGGACCAAATATGTTTTCCTTTGAGGTATATTTTATCTAGAGATATACACCACTCCGAGGTAGTTTCTGACCCATGTGCAGGAGATTGGATTCGGCGTCAACTGAAAAGATCTCCACGGAAAAACCTAATATGCGAACGAACCTTAGAGGTTTTGATTGTACCATAAAAATGTTATGGTGTGATGAATGTAAGCACCATAGCTATTTGATATGATTTATATTCTACACTCTAGACATTATATATCATATCACTATATTAAGCTTAATAAATGGTTGGTTTCTTTTTAGGGGAAAACTGTTACAAGAATTCATACGGTCCCAATAGTTATTGTTACATGTATTCATGTATCTCGAGTTTTCTCACACTAGACTTATGTTTGACGCTTTGCTTTTGTTTCCTTAAATTCCTTGCGTACTCTTTCGAGTAGGCTGAGTATGGAAGGTTTTAACTTGGATGCTTCAGAGTTCAGAAGATGAGCTGGAGGCTTCCATTATCTATCTATTTCTATTTTTGTTGTTTCATATTAGCTATGTATGTATTAACGTTGTGAGGACAGGCAGTTATAATTGTCCAATCTAATGGTTGTACTTAGGTTTTATAACTCTGAAATTTCTGTATTCTGAGTAACCCTTTGTAATGTTCTTTTGATATTATATATTATCGTCCCGTTGTGAGATTATGATGTTGTGTTCTTCCTTTCTTGTTCTATTCTATTTTTATTTACACTAACTTTCTATTTTTTTGGCACTTGGGTGTTCGGCACACGGATATCGTGGATGTACTAGTGTCAACATTCGAGGGTCGAAAAGTCGGTTCGTTACACTTGGTATCAGAGCTTAAATTTGAGTGAACACCTTGGCTTTGGTTGGGTATGGATCACTAGAGATAGGGTAAGCGACACCCTAGAATGAGTCGAGTGTATACGAGAGTGTATTTGTATTTTCTATAAACCTATACCCCATTTTTCATCTTTCCTTAAGATAATCTCTTTCTTTGAAATAACTCTAGCCTTTCCTATCCTAAATATATTCTACAACACTCAGGTTGTACATCATGAGTACTAGAGCTGCCAATGTTCGAGGAGGTAGAGGTAGAGGTGGTCGGGGTAGTACTGTCACAAATGGTGGGGACCGAGCACCAAGGAATGTTGCTCTTGTTGGGGAACAAAGGGTGGATATTATAGAGGAGGTCATGCAGGTCAGGCCTCGGGTGAATTTTGCTTTGCTCTGCCACAATTATGAGAGGCTAGGAGGTAAGAGGTTTGGTAGTACAGAGACGATCATAGAAGTCCAAAATTGGATCAAATTATGTGATCGAATATTTGGGGATATAAAGCTAGATGACGCGATGAAGTGTCGGTTGGCGTCAAGGCATCTGATGGATGCAGCCATGGATTGGTGGATTTTTATCACTGTTGATGTCTAAGAGAACAACATCTCTTGGGCCCAATATAAGGAGGGATTCGAGATAAAGTTTGACCTGGAAGTCGAGAAGACTTTGTTGCTTAGGAGCTTCCTCGACTTAAAATGGGGGCCATGATAATGAGGGAGTATGATAACAGATTCACTGCCTTATCTCGGTTCGAGCCTAGTTTGGTAGATACGCCATTAAAGAGGAATGAGATGTTCATCATAGGGATGCACCCAAAATTCAAGGGTAATATGACGAATCACATGTTGGGGTCTTATGTAAATTTAGTGAACATGGGGTTGATGTTTGAGAGCTTAGCACCGAAGCCATCTAGTGCTGCACCAGTTGGGGACAACAAGCAGAAGTTCCAGCCACCTAGTGATATTTCTAGTTTAGCTTATCACAAGTGCAGGAAGAAGTGGCATTTTTCCAGGAACTGTACATCGGTTAGGGAAGACAAGTGGCAAAAGCGCCATTGGTTAAGCCACATATTGCTAAGGTACCTAAGCTAGAGCCCCAGGCCGCCAAGGTACAGTTTGCACTAAGAGCCTGCTACAACTACCATCAGCCAAGCCATTTTGCTAAAGAGTGTCCGTTACTCGAGAAGGGAGAATAACCTGGATCTTTTGCACTAGCTTCAGCACCTTCCACTTCTGCATCTGTAAGAGGAAGTAGGTTCTAAAAGGTATTTTGTCTATTTTTGGAATTTCTATTAGTGTTTTATTTGACACTAGTGCTTCTCTTAGTTTCATTTCTCTTAATCTGATTGATATGTTAGAACTCGAGCCAGTTATGGCTTTAGATTCTATTTGTGTGCCGAACCTTGTTGGGGGCTTGGCCATCTTAGTATGATTTGCTTAGGAGTTCTAGTTATGTGTTTTGACCAACTCTTCCCTTGCGATATGTGTGTCCTGGATTTTATGGTTTTTGATGTTCTTCTTAGGATGGACTGGTTGTCACGATATCTTGCAGTCTTTAATTGTGATAAGAAGACAGTCTTGTTGAGAAAGGAAGGGGGAACTCTGACTGTATCTTGTGAAGAGCCTAGCTTACTTATGACTAGTTTTATTTATTCTTTGGATGTGGCAGAGGAGGAGTTGGGTTGGATCGTAGTTGCTCAGGAGTTTGAGAATGTCTTTGAAGAAGTGTTGGGTTTACCACCTCATCGTGAGATAGAATTTGACATTGATTTGGTTAAAGATGCAAAACCTATCATATTGCTTGTTCTTAGACTTGCCCCGAAGGAGAGGTTGGAGCTGACAAATCAAGTTAGTAATTTGTTGCAGAAAGGCTTAATCCGACCAAGTCGTTCGAATTAGGGAGCGTATGTCGTCTTTTCTACAAAGGCAGACGTTTTGCCAAGACTATATGTAGATTATCACAAGCCCAAAAAACGAACTATTAGGAACAAGAATCCTTTGCCTAGGATAAATGACTTGTTCGATCAACTTCATGGAGCTCGAGTGTTTTCTCAACTTGAACTTGCTACAGGGTTCTAGTTAAGGATGGAAGAGGAGAGTGTACCCTTGACCGCTTTTAGATCCGACCAATTTTATGAGTGGATGGTTATGCCTTTCGGCCTAATTAATACTCCAACATATTTCATAGACTTAATGAACCGAGTTTTCCGAGATGTGCTGATTAAGTTTGTTCTTGTTTTTATCGATGATATTCTATTCTACTTCAAGATCGAGGAGGAACATTCGCATCATCTAAGGATTATTCTAGAAACACCAAGAGAGCATGTGTTGAAGGCTAAGTTCTCGAAGTGTCATTTTTGGCATTCAGAATTTAGGTTCTTAGGTCATGTTGTTTCGACGGAGGGTATTTCTGTTGACCCCGCTAAGGTTATAGCCATTTAGGACTGGAAGAGGCCGAAAAGCACAATTGATATTAGGAGCTTTCTGGGTCTAACAGGTTATTATAGGAGATTCATATAGGATTTTTCGAAGATTGCCTCTCGCTTAACGAATTTGATGAAGAAAGATATCGAATTTGTGTGGACTGATAAATGCGATCAAGCATTCGTAGAGTTAAAAGAAAAGTTGACTAGTGCTGTGACGACCCTAATTTTAGCTAACATTATTTAGACATTTAATTAGACAAATTAAATAAAATAATGTAAAGGGTTAGAGGAATTGAGATTTGATAATTAAAGTTGAGCCGTGCCTTAATTAATATATTTATGAAGGGAATTAGACATACGATAGAAGGAGAGTTATGATAAGGGTAAAATAGGAAGAGTCTTTATTCCTATACCCTAAAACCCCTTCATTCTTTCCACTTCCTCATTAATTCTACATTCACAAACTAAAAATAATAATACTAAGTTCGGCCGGCCTCATTACAAGGAAGGAAAACAAGAGATTAAAGGGAAAAGCTTAGGAAATCAATCTTAATTCAAGTCTCAACTCCTTAATCCAACTCAAGGTGAATAATTAGTTTACGTCTCTAGTTTTTATGAATGATTTTGGTTTAAAGGTAAACCCATTTTCTTTTGCAAGTATATGCCATGTTTAGTGTTTAAAAGTGATTATATGCTATGTTGATGATTTATGGTTTAAATATGATTTACTGTGTTATGTTTGAGTTAAAAACCCATTCATATGACATCTGATTGACTTGGTATTTTGATATGATATGAGAATCATTATTTTAGAACTGAGTTTTAATTTTTATAATTAATATGGATTTATAGTGAAATTTCTAGAAAATGATTAATTTGGTTTTAAATATTTTAAATGGTTAAAATATATTTTCGGTCCAAAAATTTGAATATGGGGAAGAGAATGACTAAATTGATTTAATTTGATTTTTGGGTATTTTTCCTAAGAGTGTAGGATGAGTAAATAAATTATTTTCAATGATAAGGGCTTATTTGCTTAAGTAAAATGTTTAAATTTGGGCTTAAGTGTAAAATGTTTGAGTATTCATGCATATAGCACGTGGCAGTATTTTCAGAGAAAGAAATTGGTAAAGTTTTATAAACCAATGAGACTTTGACAAATATTGATGGTTAGGTTAAAAGGAGTTTCTTTTAAAAGCAAAAATACAATTTTTAACTTAATTACAGCTTCGCCACTTACCCAGGCAAGCTTTCGTCACCATACTCCCGTCCATAACCCCTTCTGCATCCATTCGAAACCAATATACATGGTATCAAGCCATTGGTATGTAGTGTATTGGAGATAGGCGGAAGGAAGTGGTGGTGTCAATGGCATGCTTGCAAAAGGGGTAAAGTCGCTTTTCAATGCTTATGAATCTATGAACCCGTCTTTGTTCTAAAAGTATGCTTACGAAAGGGTTGCCGCTTTTGAACCCCTTCGACACCTTAGCTACCGCATTAATACCTTTCGCCTTAGTTAGAGACCACTTTTTACAACCTTTAAACAATGCATGCGAAAGGGGAGACTTTCGTCTTTGTACCTTCTGCTAATATTGAAGCTGCCTTCCCCAATGTTTTCGAAAGAATTGACTTAGCTGCTTTTACTAATAGTTTCGAAGGCAATGGTTTCGAAAGGATAGTCTCCAAGCTACCCTCTTCTCTAATTCTTTTATATGAGACCAATGCTTTTGAAAGTGATGCTTTCGCCCCTATTCCCTTTGACCCTATAGTTTTATTAAGTGTTGAAATCAATGATTTTCAAAGGGTTGCTTTCAATGATTTCGAACGAGATTGTTTAAGGTTTTAACAATGGTTTCGAAGGTATTGTTTTGGCTTTATAGCCTAATGTTTTCTAAGTTAAAAAGGGCTTTAACTTATTTTAAAGGGATAGATAACACTATTGATTTTAGGTTTTCATCAACATTGTTTTTTGTAAAGCATATATCATGGCATAAGTATTTTGAGTAAAGCAAAGAGTATGATTTTCTTGTTTCAAAAAGATATGATTTCAAGGGTTAAATCATTTGTAAAGATTGTTTTCAAGGAAATGAAATTTGAATAGGGTGGTCATCCCAGATATTTGCTAAAAGAATGATTCCGATATTAGAAGACCAGATGGGACTGGTGTGGGGTCTGCCTGATACTTTAGCTAGTAGCCCCTAGCTAATATAAGTAAAAAAATTCTAGTGTGTAGGGCTTTGTCACGGGTAAGACTAAAATGATGTTACGCATAGAAAAGAATACACAGAGTAGAGATAGGTTACTAATGAGGCAACAAAACTATTAGGATTAGTTGACCCTAGGAGAAGTAAGTTAAGGGCAGACCATCCAGTATAGTGTCTAACACAAGTTAGAATATTTATTTTGTCTAGTAGGCCTAAGTCAGCCAGTGGTTAATAATCAGCCTGATAAAACTATAATGTTCAGACGGATAGTCCATTGATTACCTGATTTATATGCATATATGTTATTGCTATTGTCGTTATAATCAGTTTGATTGCAAGATTTTGATTTGCAAAAGATATGCTTTTAAAAGGATATTAGTGAGTGAAAACTCATTCCGCTAAGCGGTGTGGTCTCACTTAATATCAGTAAACCAAGATGTAATAGAATTATTCACACCAGGCTTTATGTCTAACTCGAAGTTTATGTTTTCCCCTTAAACTCTCGATTGCTCAAAATATAATTTGAGTAGATTGAGATTTAATGTATTTCAGGTTTTAGTAGGTGACGAATAAAGCTTCCAAAGACGTGTAGGAGGCAAGGATTAGCTATTTAGAAGTCTATCCATTATTATTTCTGTTGTGATGTATTTATTGACTGATATGTCTATTTAGTACTCTGATCATCCAAGGGGGCATCTTCATATGTTGCTCTTGGCGTATTTTGTAATAATTATTTTTATCTGAACCTGGGAATCGTTTTGGGATCATGTAATTGAATATGAAATATTGATTTGAAATGTAATCAGAAAAGCTGTTTTGAAATCTGTGTTAACTTTATTTCATATTCATGTGCTTCTGATATTATGGATACCATTAACATTACTGTATTTTGTCACCGAAATTTAACACTATAGATGATTGCAGCATCTGCAAGGTTAGCTTTGGGCCTCAAAATAGGGGATGTTACTAGTGCTCCTGTTCCTACTGTGCCAAATGGGGGTGAGGGTTTGACTGTTTACACTAATGCATGTGGAACATGTTTAGGTGCTGTATTGATGCGAGATGGGAGGGTTATCGCTTATGTGAGTCCGCCGCTCAAACAGCATGAAGCGAGGTATGCAACTCATGACTTGGAGTTGTTAGCAGTGGTATTTGCATGAAAAATGTGAAGGAATCATTTGGTAGGTGAAAGGTTTGAGTTATATACAGACCATAAATCTTTGAAGTATCTTTTTACGCAAAAAGATTTAAACATGAGGCAACAAAGGTGGTTGGAGTTTTTGGCGGCCTATGATCTAGATATATTGTACACACCGGAGAAAGCGAATGTTGTAGCAGATGCCTTAAGTAGGAAGTATGTTGTTATGGCTAGCATTGAGGTTCGTCCATCCTTGATTAGCCGTATAGAAGAGAATCAGCTTAGAGATCCTCTTATTGCTCGAATAGCCAAAGCGATAAGAGAAAATGAAGCACTGGAGAGGTAGCTAGGATTTGAAGTTGATAGTCGTGGTTTAGTGAGGATGAATGGAAGGTTGTCTGTACCTATGTTTGATGGGATTAGGCAGGAGGTTCTGAAGGAGAGTCATCATTCACGGTTAATTATACATCCAGAGGTCACTAAGATGTATCAAGATACGAGGCATGCTTTTTGGTGGAAAGGTATGAAAAGAGATGTTTCTATCTTCGTGAACATGTGTGCTAACTGCCAACAAGTACAAGGTAGTCACCAAATGTCGGCTGTACAAGTGGAAATGGAAGCAGATTTCCATGGACTTCATCAATGGATTACCTAGGTCGAGAAGAGGTAACGAAGGTGTGTGGGTTAGCGTGGATCAATTGACCAAGAGCACACACTTCTTATCGGTTAATTCTACGAGAACAACCTCTAGTTTGGCTAAGTTATAGATTAAGGAAATCGTCAGATTGCATGGTGTTCCTTGTGATATCGTAAGTGATAGAGATCTAATATTCACAAGCCATTCTGGAAGGGTTTGCATGAGGGCTTAGGGATCGTGCTCAATTTGAGTACCGTTCACCATCCGAAGACAGATAGGCAAACAGAAAGGGTGAACCGAGTATTAGAGGACTTGCTTAGAGCATGCATTTTAGATTTTGCGGGTTTATGGGAAGAACACTTAACAATTATTGAGTTTCATATAATAATAGTAATCGGGCCAGTATCGAAATGGTACCATTTGAAGCGTTGTACGGAAGGCCTTGCAAATCTCCATCGTGTTGGGTAGAACTTGGAGATCATCTTGTGCTTGGACTGGATATGATTCGAGAGGCGTTGAGTAAGGTCATAGAGACTCGAAATAAAATCAAGGAAGCGTAGAATCGATAGAAGAGCTATATAGATGAGAGGCGTAGAGACTTGGAGTCTCAGTTGGAGACTTTGTGTTTGTAAAGGTTTCTCCAACGAGAAATGTAGTCCGGTTTGGAAGGGCTGGGAAGTTGGCTCCTTGATATATAGGACCATTCCCATTTTGGAGAGGATTGGTACACTTACGTATAGAGTCGTGTTACCGATTAGGCTATCAGGTGTGCAAATGTATTTCATGTGTCGCATTTGCATAAGTTTGTGTGTGATTCTTCAATGATAGTGGAAGCATCACAGTTGGAGGACTTGGAGATTTAGCCAAATTTGACTGTATTGAAACAGCTTATTCGTACTTTTGATAAAGATACGAAGCGATTAAGGATTAAGGTTGTGAAGCTAGTCAAGGTACAATGGAGTGAGGATGCTTGGGATTGTACATGGGAAACAGAGGATAGTTAGAGGGAGTCCTATCTGGATTTGTTCTTAGACAAAGATTTCTTATCTTAGTATTGTATGTCTTTTGTAGTGTACTCACCACTTAAGGTGGAGTCACTTAGTATGCATTTGGATTACAGATAGGTTGTATATAGTTTCAGTAGTATGTTATATTTATACACTTTGTTCTTCTATCTTCTTTAATTATTGTTCTTATTGGAATTTCTAGGACGAAATTTTCTAAGTGGGGGAGAATACAGCGACACCGAAATTCGAACACCTCATCTTCGAATATCAAAACGTTTTAAAATATAATTAAGTGCTATAAATATGATTTTATAACCTTATTAAACACAATTTAATTAATAAATAACGATAAGAAACTTGTTTTTAAATTTGTTTACAAATACATATTCTTCGAAGAAAAATCGATAATATGACTGAAAATCGGTTTATCGGTAAACAGCTTTTCGATCGATATATGTTGTTCGAACTCTTGTGCACTTGACTAACGATCAATGAACACATTAGCAACTAATTAACACACACACCTCTTCATAAAGCTTTGAATGTTCTAGAAGCTTCTATTAGGATAAGAGATATCATCATGAGAGGGGTAAAATGGTAATTAACATAAAGGAGAAGTGATGGAGGTGACTCTTCCATGGCATGAAGGGGGTGAAGGCAAGCTTAAGCAACACCAAATGGAGCCTATATAAGGAGTGACATACCCTTAGTTATCATTCACAAATTCACAAAGCTTTGAGTTGAAAAATCCATGTCTTCTTCTTCCTCCTCTTCATAATTTCCTAAAGCAAAATATTTGCAAAATAAATCCAAATCACTTCAAAGTTGGAGTGAAGCCTTACCACCACATAAAAAAACCTTCTACCAAGTTCAAAGTTGAAAAAGCATAGCCATCCTCCACCACCACTTGAAGCCCGTGAGTAACATAGGAGGTTTGGAGGGTAGAAAGCAAGTGAAACAAGGAAAGGAAGGAAAGGAAAGGAGGGTGCTAGCTTGGGTTTGGACTTGGGTTCTTCGATTTCAGTTGTCTATTGGGTAAAAGGTGAGCTAACTCATCATTTTGATTGGAAAATATCACTTATATATGATGATGTTTGATTGTATTAATGGTGGTGAATTAATATGGACTTATGTGAAAACATTGATTTTGATTCTTGCTTTGAAAGCAAGTGGCATATGTATGGACTTGAATGAACTTGAACGGAATTGAATGGACTTGTATGACATATAGAAAGGTCTTGGAACAAAGCACATAGGTTGTAGTTGAGCATAGGTCAGAATATAACTCGGATTTGAAAGTGCACTTATAGCTATAGTCGCTATAGATGCAGTTGTGAATTTCCTTGTTTTTGGCGATTTCTATGGAATTTTGTAGAGAGATCCTTAGGGGTTTCTTGCCATATTTATAATGTTTTATATATATGTTTGCTACTTTTAAAATCTTGGATAGTAAAAGGTTAAGTTACATCTCGAAAATGACCAAAACTGCATTTGTGCAATACTGCCCCGTTTAGACTTGATTTTTGGACTTAAAAGGTTTGAAAAGATATTTAAGTTTAAGTATTTTGTTTCATTCCTTTTACAAGTGTTTGCTAACTATTATTAGAGTATTTTAAAAGTGTTTTTAGGTCTTTATTAATTTTTTAAGAATTAATTGTGAATTTTTAAAGAAGTGGTTTTTATAATAAAACATTTTCCTTTTCAAGTTTTAAAGATTTTACAAACTTGTTATTTTTAAGTAATAGTTTGGATAAATATTTTAAAACCTATTATAAGTATTTTAAAAGTACATACACATATTTTTTAAAAGGGTTAAGAATTGCTTAGTGGTTAAATGGTTAATTATTTGATTACCTGTTTGAAAAGTAATTAACTATGCTTAACAACAAAAGTCGACGAAGTAAGGCTTGTATGGTTGTGGGAGTTAAGATTGACATTGAGTAGGGATGGAGCGATTGAGCTCTAACCTATCAATTTCCCTCTTGATCGAGGAATAGTAAGTCATAAAATGTCAGAAATGTGTTAATCGTTCTGATTTCTTATTGTTTTTGGAAATGATTAATACTATACTTAACACTAAAAGCCAACAAGGTAGAATTATCTATTTGTGAAACTCAAGAATGAAGTGTCTTAGCAAGGCTTTGATGCAACCAGTGGTCTAACTTACTTGGCTTCAATCTTGAACGAGGAATCATTAAGTTGGAATGTCTGAAATGAGTTAAGTGTACAAATCGTGATTTGTATTGTTTGTACCAAAATTGGAAACAACACTCTTCAGATGTGTTTGAAGAGATAAAATGAAGAATATAAATTGAAAATGAGGAAGATCTAACAAACACACCAATAAACAGATAGGAAAATGCACAGAAACACACGGATTTAGAGTGGTTCGGTGTATGGCCTACGTCCACTATGAAATGATTGACTTTTATTAACTTTTGCTTATTGGTTACAATGAATTACAACAGTTTAACTCGAGTACAACAGTAATTTCGGCAGAGTCTGGACGTAGAAGAGCCAAAAGTCCCTTTTCTATAGGTCTAGGGTCACTATTTATAGGCGTAAGCTGCAAATATCTCGCTCAGATCCCGAAAGACCTCTTCTCTCACGTGGGTGGGCCCACACGATCGATCCCATGCCATTTGCATTCGGTCCGTGATCGATACGTACGAATTTCGTATCGATCAATATTTTGTCCAATCGAGTTGAGATCGATCATGAACATTCTTTAGGTTGTACGCAAGCTCCTGTGAAAATTTGGTAGCATTTGGGCTTGTAGATTGTGAGTTATGATCGATGCAAGTTTGGAGTTTGCAAGGCATTCTCGTCTTCGTATCGATGGTTTTGCATGTGTCGATTGGATGACGTGGCGCTAGAACCCAGGGGGAGATCCACTTCTCATGCTCGTTGACCGCTTCTTTTGGTTGAATCTGCCTTGCTCGTATCCATGAGTTGCCATATACTTCGTATCCACCCCTGAAATCATTTCGTATCGATGGATGGCTACTGTCTTTGCATCAATCATGGGATTTGTCTTTGTATCGCTCCATTCATATCATTCACATGAAGCTTCCTCGTATTGATACGATATGTCTTCAGGTGATGGATACGAAATGGGGTAGATGTGATCGATACAAAATGTGGTGCTTTTTCATGGATGTGGACCAGTGTAAGGAAAATGAGATGGGCTGTGAATAATTCACTTTGGGTCTATTTGTGAAAGAGTAAAATGAATAAGAAAGATATTGAATTTTCTTTGTTCACCTGATGGATACGAAATGATGTTCATTTGATGGACATGAACCAACGAACTGTTGATGCTTGATGGATGCGAACAAGGCCTTTCAGTTGATGGATACGAACGGAAGCGATTCGAAGGGGGTGGAATGATGGATACGAAA
The DNA here is from genome assembly GCA_030737815.1 of Allium fistulosum. Taxonomy (NCBI): domain Eukaryota; kingdom Viridiplantae; phylum Streptophyta; class Magnoliopsida; order Asparagales; family Amaryllidaceae; genus Allium; species Allium fistulosum. Next base: position 1,238,889,905 of record CM060903.1, on the reverse strand, counting down.
TGAGTTGGCTTCCTTGGCTTGCATGCGATCATACCTTTAGCATACAAACTCCAATTGACTTCGAATTTGGAACATTGGCTTTCATAGCTTTGCTTGTCGTGTCATACCAATTGTAGCTTGATCCGGACTCAGACAAAATTTACCGACATCCAAAGCTGACCTGTATATAACGGGCAATCGAGAAGAACTTTCTTTGGTTTCCAATCGATTCCTTGGTGTCACGGCCTTGCCAAAAGGCGCGATAACATTTGCCCCCCAAAGTATGTCTTATGTGAACATGACGTGCTTTGAAAAGCTGCCACCTTCATTCTGAAAAGTTCTATCTGATTTGCTGAATAGTTGATGTCCTTTATGTCAAGTGATGCGTCCTTTTGATGGATTGTTAATAATATAAATACGGGATTGCTACTTGTCGATGATTGCATAGCATACTGTTGTAACTGAGTGTCGAGTGCTGGAAGCCTGTTGTTCATCGTTGTAATTGTTGTCAGGTAAGCACTTTCATTTCTGTAAATTTTAAGAATTAAATGTTGATTCATAACATATAGGACATATATAAACTTGGCTCTCGTCAACATTTGTTCGTTCGCGAGTTGTTCTCAGTTTTCTTGGATCGAATCCTACGTCGATTCTCTCCTGAATCGCCGTGAAATTCGAGTTACAACAATGTCGGATGGCTGTTCTGCAATATCAGTTCGTATCGATCCTATCCTGGATCGATATGAAAAGTTAGAAAGCTTTGTTATCATTCATGTTGATGGATATGAAATAGGTTCGTATCGATAAGATCCGAGGGATACGAAATGTTTGACATGCTTGAGGTGTGGGCTGCAATGATTTGATTTCGTATCCACGATAGTTGTCCATGTTTTGATTTATCACTGGGTACGAATTGATGGCATTAGGTGAAAAAGTGGATGGGTGCGAATTGATGCTTCGTATCGGTTCACATATGTAGTTGCAACTTCAATGAAAGGGATACGAAACATGCTCCTCATATCGATTAAGAGCTCGGCCTGCTTTTAACTGGTCAATAAACATAAGGATACATTCGTCTTTTGGCTTTCGTACCCATGCTCATATAAATAACTTCATGCTTGGTCGTATCCCTTCACTTGCTCTTACTTTAATATCTTTGACATCGCATTGCTTGCCGTGTAAAGAAAGGAAGAAACCTTATTCTCTCCTTCGAATCGAACTTATCCAACATCCATCCTTTTGAATCAACTTCTGGAAATAGGTAAATAATAGACCATAATTAACCCTATCAGGACGAGACTTAAATTCTCGTGTCACTCCATTCGAATTCATGGCTGAACGTTATGTAGAGGAGATGGTTGAATGCGAGGTTGAGGAAGGCCTGGGATGTTTTCGTGTTTGATTGGAGAAGAAGGTGTTTGGAGGGATGCAAAAGAACTTCTCTTTCACCTCACATCGATAGGAGAAGGAAGGAGTTTAACAACCCTATATTTTTGTAATTATTTTTAAATTAAATTTTATTTCAATATTTTATTTTTAAAAACATTTTTGAAGTATAGTTATAATTTTCAAAAGTGTAGTTATAATTTTCCAAAGTTAATTATATTTTGTTTGCAATTTTTAATTCTAGTTTCAATATAATAAGCTATTTTCTCTATTTATTTTTATTTTCTTTTTATTTTTCCTATGAATAATAATTTATTTTATTTTCACTTTATTTTTTTTTGTCTTTTATTTTTATTTATTGATTTTTATTTGTTTATTTTGAATTAAAAAGAAAGTGGAAATTTGAAGAGACTAAAGCTTTTAAAACATTTGACTTTTCACTTTCTAGACGTTTCATTTCTTGGCCGTTCAAAACTTTATTGTTGGTCGTGAGTTTTATTGTGTTTTCACGTGAGATAACTTTCTCATTCATCACAATTTTGGCCAAGCATTTCTGAAAAAAATTGGTAATGGCTTCTCCTTCTTTTTCTACTTTTTTTCTTCAAATTTTTTCCATTGTTTTTACTTGATTTTGCCTTGCCTTTCTCATGTTTGTTCGGCCACACACCTCCACCATCTCCTCCACCGACCCCACCACTTCCTCCACATCATCGCCCATAGCCTGACTCCCTTCCCCTCCGACCAGCAAGTGGCCATGACCATCCCTTGAGCCTATTCCACAAAACAATGTCAAAACTCCTAGAAATTGTCATAGTCGAGCCCTATTGTCAACTACCCTTCATTGTTGGCCACGGCCACCACCATAGCCACCACCACCAGCTTGTTTACCACCTCTGGCCATCACCCTAACCTCTGTCCAGATCTGTAGCATCCCTGGCCGAACCATAGATCCTTAGGCCGAGCCTAAGTGTTGAACCAAAACTCCACTTTACCTTGTCTATTTGCCTTCTCTACCTTGTAACCCCTACCATTCCTCTTCTCTTGCCTAACCATGCAATTGTGTGCCAAACCAGACCTTTTCCCACCTGAAACATCCATGGCCGAACCTATATAGTGTTATGGTCGAGCAAATGTTGAGTTGTAGTCAAGCAAATTGATTTAAAGATTGGTTATACCACTTGTCTAATTCTATTTCTATTTTGTTTCAATAAACTTTGGTATTGTATTTATATTTATATTTGCTTTGTTTATTTTGTGAATACAAGATTAACATCTTGGCTCTCTCTCCATTCAAATCAAAATCGTGCTATCATGCGTTACGGATTTTACTGTTGTGTGTTTTATTTGCAAACTCCAGCGTAAAAAGGTGAGTATTCACACACGACATCTATACTTATATAAATTGTGAAGTGACAACAAGTGAATGTGTATAAACTATTATATCATGTTATACCTTCCTGTGATGTTAATTATATGATATTAAACCCTGTTATTAACTTGTCACATCATCTGTTATGTTTTATTTTATTTTACTAGTTTATTCTATTATGTTTATCACACTTCAAGTTCCCTATAGAATAGAATCACTATGGGTTGAAATGATACATACCCGAACGGACTTTAGAATAGGGAAAGATAGTTATGGGTTGAAATGATAAGCCTGAGCGATTTTTATTTAATTTTATTTACTTGGGATTGCGGGTTTGAAATGATAAAACCCGGATTTTTTTTTGTAAATTACAGATGAAATGATATATTATCCGTATCACTTGACTTAGGCTAGAAAATATTATACAGACCCGTGGTTATTTATAAAGTTTTCTGGAAAATTTTAAGTATTTTTAAAGTGTAAAAATATGATAATTTGATTTAAATTGAATTTAAAATGATTAAATAAAGAAATAATGATTTTTCTATGTATTAAAATGTAAATAAATGAATGGAAAATTGTTATTTGAAACATAACATAAATTGGAAATTTTTTATTTGATGGAAGTTTAAGTTAATTAAATAAAAATGGAATTTAAGTTTTATTTGTGAAAATGGAAATTTAAAATTAAGTGTTAAAGTAAATTTGTTAGAAATGAAAAAATGGGAAAATGACACACTTGAATTTAATAAGTGAAACTTTGGAAAATTTGATTTTTATTGTAAAAATTTTCTTTATAAAAACCATAAGTTAAAGGTTTTTAAATGAACATTTTTGATGTGGAAAAATATGATTTTTATAAGTTTAAATGATTTAACTTAAAGTTTATTTATGGTTGAAATTCTATTTAAAATCTGGAAATTCATTTAATAGCATTTCAGAATGCTATCGTTTCTGGAAATAAACTAAAATCCGAACTAAATAGAATCTGCAGCACTTTGTAAGTGCTGTAGTTGCAGAAGTGAACTAAAAGGGTAATTTAACAAAGGGCTATGACAGCACTTTGTAGGTGTTGTAGTGGTAGGAACTAAACTTGAAACTGAAACTAATGAAAGAGCTATTGTAGCACTTGTTAAATGCTGCAGTAAGCTGAAATGTGATTTTTGAATATAATTGAACTATTACAACAGTTTTTAAAACGCTGTCTTTGCTGAATTGAATTAAATCTTTAATTTGAAACCTGAACTATTACAGCAGTTTTGTAAATGCTGTTTTTTCTGAATTGAACAATTTTTCAACTAAAACTGAACTATTACAGCAGTTTTTAAATGCTGTCTTTGCTGAATTGAACTGTTTTCAAATGTAACTTACCACATCATCTTCTAAATGTTGTGAAAGCTGAAATTTTAATAATTTAAAGTATTTAAGTGAATAAATGAACTCAGAAAAGGCTAAAATTTTATGAATTGAATATTTGATTTAAAGGTATAATGACTTTTTTTTAAATGGTTCAAATGTTGTATTTTGATTTGAAATATAAACTATTTTTGAAATTTATAACCATGGGTTATAATAACGATTGGTTGTTAAAGAGACCGGGATCGGATATGGACATACTCTCTGTCGATACCGAAAACCACTTTGACAACTGTGTACGCGGTGGATTTTCCAGAATGAAGTAGGATGGTGGCGACGATCCTAATGGTATGAACGTGGACCCAACTCCCGTGAGTTGCCACAAGGTGGCTAAAACATGAGCAATTGACGGGCCAATGAGGTAGCACCTCTGATCGGACACACTTCTTCGATACCATTCTATTACTTTTGTGATTGTTTGGGTGCACCCCTTGATTTGGGAGTGTTGTTCGAGGTGGGCGGTAGTGGCTGATATGCGTTACCACCAGACCGGATGCGTAACTGGTATATCTACCCTGGCATTGCCTAGTTGTGCCGTGTCACCTACCATATCGAGCTTTACTACGAGTTGTGATTTCTCCCGTAGCCCGTGGAGTATCGAGGGTAGCCCCCATTTTGGGAGTATGCTAATACTGGATAGACTACTGGGACTATTACGTGTTAAGGTGGAAAATGTAAAGCCTTAATGCTATTTAAAAGTATGTTTATTTTATATTAGACATTAGTATAATAGCGAACATTACTACACAGTAAATAGTTTAACGGATCCTTAAAGAATGGGCGATCCTGTTAACCGCCTTTTGGCAAGGCCGTGGACCGGCGGTTTTAACTAAATCGACTACTCGTTTGTCGAGACTGGAATACGACAAGTTTAAGTCGACTGGACGGATATATGATGTAGTGCGCTTGGAAGATGGATATTGGATTGGATGAAGTGGATCTGCATAGGTTAGTGGCTCGATGTTGGAGTCTCGAGTGAGTCGGCATGTTGGAGTGTCGAGGGAGTCGCGATGTTGGAGTCTCGAGGGAGTCAGGATGTTGGAGTCTCGAGGGAGTCTCGAGTGAGTCGAGATGGTGGAGTCTCGAAGGAGTCGGGATGTCGGAGCCTCGAGGGAGTCGGGATGTCGGAGTCTCAAGGGAGTCTCGAGGTAGTCGGGATGTTGGAGTCTCGAGGGAGTCTTGAGTAAGTCGGGATGTTGGAGTCTCGAGGGAGTCGGGATGTTCGAGTCTCGAGGGAGTCGGGATGTCGGAGTCTCGAGGGAGTCGGGATGTTCGAGTCTCGAGGGAGTCTCGAGTGAGTCGGGATGTTGGAGTCTCAAGGGAGTTTGGATGTTGGAGTCACGAGGGAGTCAGGATGTCGGAGTCTCGAGGGAGTCTCAAGTGAGTCGGGATGTTGGAGTCTCGAGGGAGTCGGGATGTTGGAGTCTTGAGGGAGGAATGGGTCGTTCGGCATTGGTAGTCGTTCGGTCTGGGAAGAATAAGTCGCTCGGCATGGAAGTGGTTCGGCATGGAAGGCGTTCGACATGGAAGTCGCTCGGCATGGAAGCCGCTCGGCCTGGAAGTCGCTCGGCATAGGAAGTCGACTCGGTACAAGAAGTCGCTCGGCACAGGAAGTTGCTACAGGAAGTTGCCCGTACCATGGTGAAGGATGTTGGCTCGGCTATGGTCCTAATGGGCCCGAACTGCTAAGGAAGCCCAGTAACTCGGGATTTGCCTATAAATACAACATGAGGGGGTTCAGAAAGGGGATCTCCATTCTGTTTCCCTTCTTCTTCCTTATTAAGGCTACTTTGCTATGATTGTTTTGAAAACTCCAGGTTGTAACTGTAATTGATTCTCATATCAATAAAAAGGAAAATTTTGGAGTGGACGTAGGCCAGAGTCAGTCGAACCACTATAAATCCACTGTTTTTTCTGCTTTCTTTTTAATTTCTACTGCTCTTCATATTTATACTCTCTACATACACTCTATCTGTTATCTATGACTGTTAGTTGGTGCTTTCATTTATGTTTGGGTGTTAGTGACCAATTTTGGCGCTAACATTTTGGTGCTATCACTGAGAAGCAAGCACTCGGGGATTTCAGAGCTAGGATTTTGGATTCAAAAGCTTAGGAACTTGGATTCTAGGAAGTAATGGCTAGGCCACCAACAAGGAAGCAAGTGACAGAAAGGAGCAATCAAGAGGGAAGTCAAGAGGCTTCCTCTGGAGCTGGAGCAGGTCAAGCATCCATCTACATCACCAGAGATGAGATGGAAGCGATGCTGAAAAGACAGGAGGAGATGATGCAGGCTCTTCTGAGACAATTTGCACAAGCAGGAAATGCAGGAGCTCAGATCCGTGGAGCTGGATCAGAAGCGCTCAACCAACAAGCAGAGGTAGTGGCTCAGTAGGGGGCACCCCCAATCAATAGACGTCTATCAATCTGGATGGACCTAGACTCGGGGGAACACCACCAGGAAATGCTGGACCAATCCATGGAGGGATACCAGATGACGCTGTGCAACCCGACACTAACAGGAGTGCAGGAGTACGTGATGAGGAGTATGTGCCAGTATTCCCTCGTGAACTCGGGGGACAGATCAGAGGTAGCAGACAAGGATTATAGTTTGGCGACAATGACAGATTAGCGGAGATGGTCAGACGAGCTGTGAGAGGTGGATTGGTAAATAATGACTTGAAAGATGTGAATAGGAGTCCCTTTACTCCTACTATCAGGCAAGCTAGGAACCCTCCGGATTTTAAGCTACCAACGTTGGAGATGTATGATGGGAGAACGGATCCCGCCATTCACCTAACAAGGTACATGAGGCACATGGAGGTACTGGGGGCATCGATGAGGTCATGGCTCGATGTTTCCCTTTGTATTTGACGGATATCGTAGCTATGTGGTTCAGACAGTTGGAGAGTGGTTCTATTGACACTTGGACAGAGCTGATTGAGAGGTTTATGAGGCAATTTCGGGTCCATATAGTCAGACCCAAGAACGTAATGACCTTGACATCGATGAAATAATGGAAGGGAGAGTCGCTCATGGATTTCTTAACCAGATTCAACGCAGCGGTAGCTTCAGTGGATCGACCCGATCCGTCGATGGTTTTGGTGGCAGCAGTTTCAGGAATTGCAGATAATTCGGATTTTAAGATATCGTTGGAATGGGACCCACCGAGGGATCTCGGAGAGTTCTACCATAAGGCGGGAAGGTTCCTAAGGAAGGAAGATGCGCAGGCTAAGAGAGTAGGGAGAGAGGATGAAGCTTATGCAGTGAGGGGTGGAAGTCCACCCAGGGAGGATCCAAGTAAAGACGATAAAGGAAAAAGGAAAACAAATGGCAACAGTGGCACTTCGAAGAGGCCTCGAAGGGAGTCAAAGTTTTCTTCTTACACAGATTTAACTGAGACTCTAGAAAGTATTTACTTGGATACTCGAGGGTGCCTCCAATATCGAAGGCCAGCAAAGAGAGAGCCTTCTGAATACGAGGGAGCATCGGGAAAGCATTGCTTATTCCATGAGCTAGATGGGCACAACAAAAACAACTGTAGGCATCTGAAAGGTATCATTGAGGAGCATGTAAGGAATGGTCATCTGCAGTAGTATGTAAGGAATCGAGCTGTGGCAGTGGGACAGGAGCGACCACCGCCTACCTCGAACGAAGATGGCACTGGGCCTAGGCAACGTCATCTCATTATCAACTAAATAGATTTATGGTTTTGAATAAGTAATATAACTCAAAGAAATACGGTTAGGTCACTTACACACGTACGGGATCGAGGACGGTCCCTAGGAGTGCTCTGAGATGAAAAAAAACCGTACTACTTGTGTCTATGAAATCCTATTTTCTTTATATTTTTCTGCAAACTTTGGTTTCTTCTATAGCACTTTGGACATTTAATTCCTTCTATTGTACGAGCTTATGCTTTGATAACTGAATTCCGTAACAATTGGATTTGGATCAGTGTAATAAATAATACAGGTCTCGCGATCACGGTCCCGACCGATGAGACGGGGCAGTGATCGCAAGTTACGAGTCCCATCGCCGGAGAGCGATGGAATGGACTCGGAGAGAATATGAAAGTCTTTGGCCGGAGAGCCGAGGCCGGTGAATATGAAAGTCCTTGGCCGGAGAGCTGAGGCCGGTGAATATCAAAGTCCTTGGCCGGAGAGCCGAGGGTGGAGAATATGAAAGTCCTTGGCCGGAGAGCCGAGGCCGGTGAATATAAAAGTCCATGGCCGGAGAGCCAAGGCCGAAGAATATAAAAGTCCATGGCCGGAGAGCCGAGGCCGGAGAATGTAAAAGTCCTTGGCCGGAGAATATAAAAAGTACTTGGCCAGAGAGCCGAGGTCGGAGAATCTAAAAGTCCTTGGCCGGAGAGCTGAGGTCGGAGAACATAAAAGCCCTTGACCGGAGAGTCGGGTTCAGAACAGGTTATCTGCCCGAAGTGGTCATGGATTTGGTTATTTGTTATTGGATTTAAATTGATTAAAATTTGTTGATAGGTTCAGATGGCTAAGGAATTGGCTCAGGGTTTGGTTATTGGATTCAAAATCGGATATCAACTCGGAGCAGTTGTGGATTCGAATAAGGATACGGCAATGGCACTAGGATAAAACGGATTGGATTGCGGATCGGATTGTATGGCTATGGATGGAATGTGGACGATGGATTGAAGGCTATTCAAAACACGCCTTCCTATCGGAAGGCATGTTTTGGGGGGCAAGTGTTAATCCGCCTTTTGGCAAGGCCGCGGATCGGCGGTTTTAACTAAATCGACTACTCGTTTGTCGAGACTGGAATACGACAAGTTTAAGTCAACTGTATGGATATATGATGTAGTGCGCTTGGAAGATGGATGTTGGATTGGATGAAGTGGATCTGCATAGGCTAGTGGCTCGATGTTGGAGTCTCGAGTGAGTCGGCATGTTGGAGTCTCGAGGGAGTCGGGATGTTGGAGTCTCGAGGGAGTCTGGATGTTGGAGTCTTAAGGGAGTCTCGAGTGAGTTGAGATGTCGGAGTCTCGAGGGAGTCGGGATGTCGGAGTCTCGAGGGAGTCGGGATGTCGGAGTCTCGAGGGAGTCGGGATGTCGGAGTCTCGAGGGAGTCGGGATGTCGGAGTCTCGAGGGAGTCGGGATGTCAGAGTCTCGAGGGATTCAGGATGTTGGAGTCTCGAGGGAGTCGGGATGTTGGAGTCTCGAGGGAGTCTCGAGTGAGTCGGGATGTTGGAGTCTCGAGGGAGTCGGGATGTTGGAGTCTCGAGGGAGTCGGGATGTCGGAGTCTCGAGGGAGTCTCGAGGGAGTCGGGATGTTGGAGTCTCGAGGGAGTCGGGATGTTGGAGTCTCGAGGGAGTCTCGAGTGAGTCGGGATGTTGGAGTCTCGAGGGAGTCTCGAGTGAGTCGGGATGTTGGAATCTAGAGGGAGTCGGGATGTTGGAGTCTCGAGGGAGTCAGGATGTCGGAGTCTCGAGGGAGTCTCGAGTGAGTCGGGATGTTGGAGTCTCGAGGGAGGAATGGGTCGTTCGGCATTGGTAGTCATTCGGTCTGGGAGGAATAAGTCGTTCGGCATGGAAGTCGTTCGGCATGGAAGCCGCTCGGCATGGAAGCCGCTCGGCATGGAAGCCGCTCGGCACAGGAAGTCGCTTGGCATGGAAGCCGCTCGGCACAGGAAGTCGCTCGGCACAGGAAGTCGACTTGGTACGGGAAGTCGCTCGGCATAGGAAGTCGCTACAGGAAGTCGCTCGTACCATGGTGAAGGATGTTGGCTCGGCTATGGTCCTAATGGGCCCGGATTGCTAAGGAAGCCCAGTAACTCGGGATTTGCCTATAAATACAGCATGAGGGGGTTCAGAAAGTGGATCTCCATTCTGTTTCCCTTCTTCTTCCTAATTAAGGCTACTCTGCTATAATTGTTTTGAAAACTCCAGGTTGTAACTGTAATTGATTCTCATATCAATAAAAAGGAAAATTTTGGAGTGGACATAGGCCAGAGTCAGCCGAACCACTATATATCCACTGTTTTTTCTGCTTTCTTTTTAATTTCTACTGCTCTTCATATTTATACTCTCTACATACACTCTATCTGTTATCTGTGATTGTTAGTTGGTGCTTTCATTTACGTTTGGGTGTTAGTGACCAATTTTGGCGCTAACAGATCCCAAGCATTCTTTAAGTTACTTGTACTTTTATTACAGTTCACTTTAGTTGGTTTACATTGTATAAGTATGTATGTCCTGGCTCGAGTGTTTGTGTTTTACTTACGCTCGGGTCAGCCTGAATATTCACAGCTTTGGACTTCACTTTCCGGAGCTAGGAATCGCTGGAGATTCTGCTTATCTAGTTGTTTATCTATTTCAGCTTCAGTATTTCTATATCAGCTTTGTATTAGAGACTTATGTATTTGGGATTTCTGTTGTACTTGTTTTAGAACTGTATTTGTTTTCAGACTATGTATTTTGTATCTGTTTTGAGACTCTGTATTGTAGTGGCTTCATGAACCACTATTTATTTTATTTCCGCTGCGAGTTATTATGATAATTATGTGTCTGTGATTCTATGAATGATTTTATTTGCTCCAAATTTTATTACAATCTGTTATTTTGCATTATTCAAGTCTGACATGTGTGGATTATTGTCGATTTGAATGGTCCAAAATAGTGGGTCGTTACATTTGGTATCGGAGCTTTGGTTTTTAGGCAAACCTTAGCCTAAGGAGCAAAAACTCATTAGAGATAGGGTAGAAATACCCTAGAATGAGTGAAATCAACCTCAGAATCATTTCTTTGTGAGAGAACGTATTTTCAAAGTATAAAATGATTTTAAAATGATTTTTCAAAGGATTTTTCAAAGATTATTTTGATATAAAATTTTCTTGTTTTAAAAAGCAAATTTTTCTACACTTCCTTCTTTTCGTATCTACCTTGTTAAAAATTTCTTCAATTAGGATATTCATCCAAGTGAATTTATCTTGTTTTATCTTATCTTATCTTTGTCTTCTTTGTACCTGTGTCCTAAATTTATTCTTGATATTTTTCAGGATGAATCGTGGAAACGCCAAAGGTAGGGGTCGTGGTACTGCCCCAGCTCCTCAACCTGCTGCACCTATTAGGTTTACTGTTCTCTGTAAGGAATTCTCCCAGCTTGATGGTACTAAGTTTACCGGTTCAGAGACCATTATCGAAACCCAGCAATGGTTACGGAGTTTAGAGAGGATCTTTACCGGTCTCAAGATTACTGATGCCCAGAAGCATCAGTTAGCAGCTTGGAAGCTGCAAGAGTCAGCCTTGGATTGGTGGGAGTCTGTTATAGCTCACACTAATGAGGGTGATATTTCCTGGGAGCAGTTCATGTATCCTTTGTGTTATCTTGAATTTTTCCCCATTTTACTTTCTTTTGAGTCTATCTTAAATTTTATTCTGTATCTTCTTTCCAGGGAGGCTTTTGTGGCAAAATGGATGCCACAAGCCAGGAAATCTCAGCTTTATCGTGAATTCATGGATCTCAAGCAGGGTACCATGTCCTTTTATGAGTATGAGCGGAAGTTCAACGAACTTTCCAAGTTTGGTCCTGGCCTTATTGACACCCAGCTTAAGAAAAATGAGAAGTTCATAGCTGGAGCTCGTCCAGAGTTCTACGATCGTCTTATTTCTCATGTTCATGGCACTTTCACAGAGCTTATGGATATGGCTATTCGTTATGAGAACCCTACTTCCAAGGGTCCTGCTGCTGCTAGTGCTCCTGCATCTCAGTCTTCCTTTGCTAACTCTAAGAAGAGAAAGCCCAATTTCCACCAGCAGAAGAAGAATTGGCTCAAGAATCTGGGTTTGGGATCTTCATCATCTTCTCCTTCTCAGAGGCACCCTATCGATCTGTCTACCATTACCTGCTTCAAGTGTGATCAGAAGGGACACTATTCTAACAGTTGCCCTACATCAGTTGGTGCTGCTGTTCCTCCACCTCAGGGTACCAGGAATAAGCTCTGTCATGTCTGTCTTCAGCCTGGTCATTTCAAGAATGATTGTCCTTTGTATCAAAAGGGCAAGCCATTTGGTGTTTTTGCTGTTACCTCTGCTTCTTCACCTGCTGCACCTGCTCCTGCTCCTAGTGATGATCAAGGTACTCTTTAGGGCACCTTTTCTTTATTTCAGCATCCTATTCGTGTTTTATTTTATACTGGAGCTTCGCATAGTTTTATTTCTGTTGATTTGTGTGATAAGTTTGAGCATCTCCTTTCTCCTGAATATGCTTCTGTTCCTTTATGTGTTTCAAATCCTATTGGTGGTCCCGCAAATCTTAATAAGATTTGTAAGCAAGTGAGACTCTTCTATTCTGGCCATAAATTTTCTGGTGATTTCTATGTTCTTGGTTTCAATGCTTTTGATTTATTGCTTGGAGATGATTAGCTTAATAGGCATGATGCTCATATCTCTTGTAAATCCCGAATTGTTTCTCTTAAGGATGATCGGGGTAATTCTTTGGTTATTCAGTGCCACATGCCTCAGGATTTTGCTGGAAATTTTATCTATTCTCTGGATTCTTCTCCTATTGATCTTCAGTCGACTCGTATAGTCAAACTCTATCCCGATGTATTTGGTGAAGTCACTATTTTACCTCCTAAGTAGGAAATTGATTTCCATATTGATCTTATTCCTGGAGCTCGACCTATAGTTCTTCCTCCTAGAAGAATGGAACCCCGCGAGAAGGTTGAGTTAAGGAAGCAAATTGAGGACTTGTCTTCCAAGGGTCTGATCAGACCTAGCTTTTCTGAATGAGGAGCAGCGGTGGTTTTCGTCACTAAGTCCGATGGTTCTCTCCGAATGTGTGTTGATTATAGGGAGCTGAACAAGCTCACTATGAAAAACTGATATCCAATGCTTCGCATCAATGATATGTTTGATCAGCTTTATAGTGCTACTGTTTTCTCTCAGCTTGATCTTGCCATAGGTTTCCACCAGCTCAGAGTTGCTGAGGAAAGTATTCCCAAGACTGCTTTCCATACTGAGAATGGGTTCTTTGAATGGTTAATCATGCCTTTCGGTTTGGCTAATGCTCATGCTTTCTTTGTTGATTTGATGAATCATGTTTTTCGTGATGTGCTTAATAAATTTGTTCTAGTCTTTGTTGATGATATTCTCATTTTCTCTAAGTCTGAGGAAGAGCATGAGTCACATTTGAAATTTGTTCTTGAAACTCTTAGAAATCATCAGTTGAAGGCTAAATTTTCTAAATGCCATTTCTGGAAGGATGAAGTCCGATTTCTCGGGCATATTGTTTCTGGTAATGGAGTTTCTGTTGATCTAGTCAAGATCGTTGCGATCAATGTAAGTCTTTTTTCCTTCTCTTTCCTTGTTTCATTCAATTTATTCTATCTTTCCAGTTGTCCTTATCTATCCTTATTCTGTGCAGGATTGGGAAACTCCAAAGACTCCTACTGATATCCGTAGTTTTCTGGGCCTTGCCGGTTATTTCCGGAGATTCATTGAGAATTTTGCTCGGATTGCTGCACCTCTCACCGCTTTGACTCGGAAGAATGCTAAGTTTATTTGGAGTGATGAGTGTAAAGCTGCATTCAGTGAGTAAAAGCACAGCTTACTTCTGCACCAGTCCTTACCGTTCCAAGTGGAAATGAGGGATTAACGGTATACACTAATGCTTGTCATGAAGGTTTGGGAGCTGTTCTAATGCAGGATGGTAAGGTGATTGCTTATGCTAGTCGTCAGTTGAAGACCCATGAAGCCAATTATGCTGCTCATGATCTAGAGTTGCTTGCTGTTGTTTTTGCTTTAAAGCTTTGGATACATCATCTTTTGGGTACTAAGTTTGAGCTTTTCACAGATCATCAGTCTTTGAGGTATATTTTCACTTAGAAGGATTTGAATCAGAGACAAGTTAGATGGTTAGAGTTTCTTGCTTCTTATGACCTCGACATCAACTATACCCCTGGGAAAGCAAATGTTGTGGCAGATGCTTTGAGTCGGAAGAAGGCTATGTTGTGTCAGCTTGTTGTTTCTTCTCCTCTTGTGGATCGTATCATGGCTAAGCAGGATGAGGATCGGATGCTTAGATTGATTAAGGAGAATGTTCGAAGTAGCTAGAGTTGGAGGTAGTAGTCTTGATGGCAGTGGTGCTCAGATAGATGATAAGGGTGTGTTGAGGATTAATAATAGGATTTGTGTCCCGAATGTTGATGGATTGAGGCAGGAGTTAGTTCGGGAGAATCATCAGTCCAAACTTTCTATTCATCCGGGAGTGACCAAGATGTATCAGGATATGAAGAAGTTGTACTGATGGAGAGGTATGAGGCGTGTATCTCCATTTTTGTTAGTAGGTGTGCGACTTGTCAGCAAGTCAAGGCAGATCATCAGAAGACCCTTGGTTTGTTACAGCCTCTTGAGATTCCCAATTGGAAGTGGGAATAGGTTTCTATGGATTTTATTGATGGATTACCGATGACTAGGAAGGGTAATGAGAGTATCTGGGTTATTGTGGATAGATTGACCAAATCAGCTCATTTCATTCCGGTCAAGTCTACCCGTTCTGCTTCTAGTTTGTTTGAGATTTACATGAGGGAGATTGTTCGTCTCCATGGTGTTCCTCTCAGTATTGTTTGTGATCGTGATCCTATCTTTACTAGTCAGTTTTGGAAAGCTTTTCAGGATTCCTTGGGTACTCGTCTGAATCTGAGCACTGCTTACCATCCACAGACCGACGGTCAAACGGAAAGGGTGAATCAGATTCTAGAAGATCTTCTTCGTTCTTGTGTGCTTGATTATGGAGGATCTTGGGAAGATCATCTCCATCTTGTCGAATTCACCTATAACAATAGTTATCAAGTATAATTTCTCTCTTTTGTTTTGTTCTTATCTTAATCTTGTATCTATCTCATATCTATCTTTGAATTCAGGCTAGCATTAAGACGTCTCCATTTGCTGCTCTTTACGGACGACCTTGTAGATCTCCATCTTGCTGGATTGAATCTGGTAATCGTTTGGTTCTTGGTCCTAAGATGATTTTAGAGGCTTCTGAGAGAGTTGAGGAGATTAGGAGGAAGATGAGGATTGCTCAGGATAGGCAGAAGAAGTATGCTGATCGTCGTAGGCGGAGTTTAGAGTTTGGTTTTGGTGATTTGGTTTTCCTTAAGGTCTCTCCCTTAAGGAATGTCATTCGATTTGGTCATAGGGGGAAGCTTTCTCCTAGGTTTGTTGGTCCTTTCCGTATTGTGGAAAGAATTGGTTCTTTGGCTTATCGTCTGGATTTGCCTGAGAAGTTCTCTGGAGCGCATAATGTATTCTACGTTTCTCATCTTCGTCGCTATCTGCATGATTCATCTCTTATTGTTCAGCCTTCTGCACTTGGTATTTTGGATATTGAGCCTAATCTGACTGTCGAGAGGAAGCCACTTCGTATTGTTGACAGAGGTACGAAGCAGCTAAGAAGGAAATCTGTTAGTCTGGTCAAAGTACAGTAGAGTACTGATGATCGAGATTGTACCTGGGAGACGGAGGAGAGCATTCGTGCTTCGAATCGGGAATTGTTTGTTTCAGGTACTATTTGCTTTTCTATCTTGCTTTTTTTTTGTTTCCCTTGTTTTATTCTTTTCGAGGATGAAAAGATTTGAGTGGGGGAGAGTCTAACAACCCTATATTTTTGTAATTATTTTTAAATTATTTTAAATTAAATTTTATTTCAATATTTTATTTTTAAAAACATTTTTGAAGTATAGTTATAATTTTCAAAAGTGTAGTTATAATTTTCCAAAGTTAATTATATTTTGTTTGCAATTTTAAATTCTAGTTTCAATATAATAAGCTATTTTATCTATTTATTTTTATTTTCTTTTTTATTTTTCCTATGAATAATTATTTATTTTATTTTCACTTTAATTTTGTTTGTCTATTATTTTTATTTACTGATTTTTATTTGTTTATTTTGAATTAAAAAGAAAGTGGAAATTTGAAGAGACTAAAGCTTTTAAAACATTTGACTTTTCAGTTGCTAGACTTTTCAATTCTTGGCCGTTCAAAACTTTATTGTTGGTCGTGAGTTTTATTGTGTTTTCACGTGAGAAAAATTTCTCATTCATCACAATTTCGGCCAAGCATTTTTGAAAAAATTTGGTAATGGCTTCTCCTTCTTTTTCTACATTTTTTCTTCAAATTTTTTCTATTGTTTTTACTTGATTTTGCCTTGCCTTTCTCATGTTTGTTCGGCCACACACCTCCACCATCTCCTCCACCGACCCCACCACTTCCTCCACATCATCGCCCATGGCCTGACTCCCTTCCCCTCCGACCAGCAAGTGGCCATGACCATCCCTTGAGCCTATTCCACAAAACAATGTCAAAACTCCTAGAAATTGTCATAGTCGAGCCCTATTGTCAACTACCCTTCATTGTTGGCCACGGCCACCACCATAGCCACCACCACCAGCTTGTTTACCACCTCTGGCCATCACCCTAACCTCTGTCCAGATCTGTAGCAGCCCTGGCCGAACCATAGATCCTTAGGCCGAGCCTTAGTGTTGAACCAAAACTCCACTTTGCCTTGTCTATTTGCCTTCTCTACCTTGTAACCCCTACCACTTCCTCTTCTCTTGCCTAACCATGCAATTGGGTGCCAAACCAGACCTTTTCCCACCTGAAACCATTCATGGCCGAACCTATATAGTGTTATGGTCGAGCAAATGTTGAGTTGTAGTCAAGCAAATTGATTTAAAGATTGGTTATACCACTTGTCTAATTCTATTTCTATTTTGTTTCAATAAACTTTGGTATTGTATTTATATTTATATTTGCTTTGTTTATTTTGTGAATACAAGATTAACATCTTGGCTCTCTCTCCATTCAAATCAAAGTCGTGCTATCATGCGTTACGGATTTTTCTGTTGTGTGTTTTATTTGCAAACTCCAGCGTAAAAAGGTGAGTATTCACACACGACATCTATACTTATATAAATTGTGAAGTGACAACAAGTGAATGTGTATAAACTATTATATCATGTTATACCTTCCTGTGATGTTAATTATATGATGTTAAACCCTGTTATTAACTTGTCACATCATCTGTTATGTTTTATTTTATTTTACTATTTATTCTATTCTATTTATAACACTTCAAGTTCCCTGTAGAATAGAATCACTATGGGTTGAAATGATACATACCCGAACGGACTTTAGAATAGGGAAAGATCGTTATGGGCTGAAATGATAAGCCTGAGCGATTTTTATTTAATTTTATTTACTTGGGATTGCGGGTTTGAAATGATAAAACCCGGATTTTCTTTTGTAAATTATGGATTGAAATGATATATTATCCGTATCACTTGACTTAGGCTAGAAAATATTATACAGACCCATGGTTATTTATAAGGTTTTCTAGAAAATTTTAAGTATTTTTAAAGTGTAAAAATATGATAATTTGATTTAAATTGAATTTAAAATGATTAAATAAAGAAATACTGATATTTCTATGTATTAAAATATAAATAAATGAATGGAAAATTGTGATTTGAAACATAACTTAAATTGGAAATTTTTGATTTGATGGAAGTTTAAGTTAATTAAATAAAAATGGAAATTAAGTTTTATTTATGAAAATGGAAATTAAAATTTAAGTGTTAAAGTAAATTTGTTAAAAATGAAAAAAATGGGAAAATGACACACTTGAATTTAATAAGTGAAACTTTGGAAATTTTGATTTTTATTGTAAAAAATTTCTTTATAAAAACCATAAGTTAAAGGTATTTAAATGAACATTTTTGATGTGGAAAAATATGATTTTTATAAGTTTAAATGATTTAAATTGAAGTTTATTTATGGCTGGAATTCTATTTAAAATCTGGAAATTCATTTAACTTCTGAAATGCTATCGTTTATGGAAATAAAATAAAATCCGAACTAAATAGAATCTGCAGCACTTTGTAAGTGCTGTAGTTGCAGAAGTGAACTAAAAGGGTAATTTAACTAAGGGCTATGACAGCACTTTGTAAGTGCTATAGTGGCAGGAACTAAACTTGAAACTGAAACTAATGAAAGAGCTATTGTAGCACTTGTTAAGTGCTGTAGTAGGCTGAAATGTGATTTTTGAATATAACTGAACTATTATAGCAGTTTTTAAAACGCTGTCTTTGCTGAATTGAATTAAATCTTTAATTTGAAATCTGAACTATTACAGCAGTTTTGTAAATGTTGTCTTTTCTGAATTGAACTATTTTTCAACTAGAACCGAACTATTACATCAGTTTTTAAATGTTGTCTTTGCTGAATTGAATTGTTTTCAAATGTAACTTACCACAGCATCTTCTAAATGTTGTGAAAGCTAAAATTTTAATAATTTAAAGTATTTAGGTGAATAAATGAACTCAGAAAAGGCTAAAATTTTGGGAATTGAATATTTGATTTAAAGGTATAATGACTTTGTTTTTAAATGGTTCAAATGTTGTATTTTGATTTGAAATTTATAACCACGGGTTATAATAATGATTGGTTGTTAAAGAGACCGGGATCGGATATGGACATACTCTCTATCGATACCGAAAACCACTTTGACAACTGTGTACGCGATGGAGTTTCCAGAATGAAGTAGGATGGTGGCGACGATCCTAATGGTATGAACGTGGACCCAACTCCCGTGAGTTGGCACAAGGTGGCTAAAACAGGAGCGATTGACGGGCCAATGAGGTAACACCTCTGATCGGACACACTTCTTCGATACCATTCTATTACTTTTGTGATTGTTTGGGTGCACCCCTTAATTTGGGAGTGTTCTTCGAGGAGGGCGGTAGTGGATGCTATGCGTTACCACCAATCCGGATGCATAATTGGTATATCTACCCTGGCATTGCCTAGTTGTGCGGTGTCACCTACCATATCGAGCTTTACTACGAGTTGTGATTTCTCCCGTAGCCCGTGGAGTATCAAGGGTAGCCCCCATTTTGGGAGTATGCTAATACTGGATAGACTACTGGGACTATTACATGTTAAGGTGGAAAATGTAAAGCCTTAATGCTATTTAAAAGTATGTTTATTTTATATTAGACATTATTATAATAGCGAATATTACTACATAGTAGATAGTTTAACGGATCCTTAAAGAATGGGCGATCCCAAGCATTCTTTAAGTTACTTGTACTTTTATTACATTTCACTTGAGTTGGTTTACATTGTATAAGTATGTATGTCCTGACTCGAGTGTTTGTGTTTTATTTACGCTCGGGGCAGCCTGAGTATTCACAGCTTTGGACTTCACTTTCTGGAGCTAGGAATCGCTAGAGATTCTGCTTATCTAGTTGTTTATCTATTTCAGCTTCAGTATTTCTATATCAACTTTGTATTAGAGACTTATGTATTTGGGATTTTTGTTGTACTTGTTTCAGAACTGTATTTGTTTTGAGACTATGTATTTTGTATCTGTTTTGAGACTCAAAATTGTATTGGCTTCATGAACCACTATTTATTTTATTTCCGCTGCGAGTTATTCTGATAATTCTGTGTCTGTGATTCTGTGAATGATTTTATTTGCTCCAAATTTTATTACAATCTGTTATTTTGCATTATTCAAGTCTGACATGTGTGGATTATTGTCGATTTGAATGGTCCAAAATAGTGGGTCGTTACAAGGAGTAAGGAGGGTTACGAAAGATTTGGTAGATGGTGGTTTGGCCTTCATTTCGTATCGATGGATCGGAGAAGAAGATGTTTAATTTCGTATTGGTTATAATGTGAAGTTTCGTATCGATCTCTACCCTCTGATTTCATATCTATATAGGGTTCTCAAACTTCGTAACGGTCACTTCGAATTAATATGGGTGCGAATTCAACAAACTTTTATCGATACGAAACTGATGCCTTCCTGATCGATACGAAACTGAGTTGTTAGGTGGGTATAAAATTAATGCTTTTCGATTGATACGATATGTATGTTAAATGACCGATACGAAATTGGCACCTTCTCATCGATACGAAATGACTGGCTTGGATCGATACGAATTGGTTAGCTTCGATCGATACGAATTGAATACCTTGACCGATATGAAGTGATTAACCTCGATGGATACGAAATGATTGTAAAGATCGATATGAAATTAAGGTTTTTGCCATGAATGATCTAGGTTTTGACTTTGATGGATATGAAATTTCATGCATGTTCCAACACTTGACTCCGGCGAGCTTCTGCCTTGCATATTTTGGACTCGAATGTTTCGCTACACATTTAACTGCCCTTCGAAGCTCGTCGATGGAACTGTAACTTGACTGAATTTAACAAACTTTAACTTGGATCGGTCTCTAAAGTCTAGATGGCACGGTTGTGACGGACAGCGATGACGGTCACTCCAGTTGAATTCTGAAGTCTCGTCGTTTGAACATTTCTTAAATTTTGTAGAATTTCTTAAGTATTACGTAGCACTGCACTGCACAACACATTCATGCCCTTCACACTAGGGAACACACATGCTTCTTATCATCTAATGATGATTTTTGATGAGTTAATTAGTTATGGAATCTACATGTTCTCAGCAGTAGGAAACTCAAAATTCATCTTCTCCGATAATAGAGATGTCGGCCATCGTAGCCGAAGTAATAGGTCCAACTCCGGATGAGCTTCCGGGAGAAACTTTTATTGCGAACCCACAAGATTCTATGCCGTCCAATGTCTCCAAAGATATGTTGGAGTGAATATGCTTAAGGCACGGTCTATCATTAGATGACGTTTTGCTACCCGGACCAAATGACAGGCCATACGCTCCCCTAGAAGGATTCACGGCCTTTGATCGACATTCGTGCACAACTGGAACACTTCCTCCATTCAACCAGTATATTCATGAAGTGTTAGACTTCTTCAGAATCGCTCCATCGCAATTGAATCCCAATGAATATGCACTGCTAAACAGTCTATTCATTGTTTTCTTGGAGCATCTTTTCCGCCCCCCGACCCCAGAAGAAATCAGATACCTGTTTAATGTTAAGAGTCGGGGAGACAGTCCTTCGTTCACATTTCTAGAGGCAGTCAGGAACTGCCAAGTGGTGGCGGGATCCTAGACCAGGCTCGGCTACTTTAAGACGGAGTGGTTCTACGTCCGATGTCCTCCAGGGTTTGCTAGCTGATGGATAGTCAGACGTAAGTGCTGCAATTTCTCCAGTAGTTAATGAGATGGTCGTAATTGACGTTCAAACTAATATCTTCTTTCTTTTACAGCCGCAATTCCGTGACCCGAAGGTGGTTAGTTCAAAGAAATAGTACGGATTCTTCAGGAAGTGCCGAGCGAAATAAGAGATATGTACTCGGTGCTCACAGATAGAAACTAGAGGATCGTCGGGCTAATTGATCGAAATCAAAGCATAAGACTGGAGGGATCGCTTAGGGCAGCCCCGGTGAGGCGGACTAAGCGTAGAGCGCCCAGCATTGTAATAGATGAGGAGGGCGATGAAGAAAATACGCCCACTGATGACGAACCCGTAGCCGGGCCTTCTAACAGTTTTCAGGGTTTAGAGGGAAGGAGAAAAGGCAAGGTGGTAGCACATAAGCGTCATAAGTCTTCGAGATGGAAATCCATAGTTGTGTCTCTGTCAGCCTTCGGCGTTAGAATTTCAGAGGTTCCTCCCTCGCAAGTAGAGAATCCTTTCGAAGGGCTGCTGATATTCCAATTCTGGACTATCTGTCGCTTCAACACGACACCAGATTAGAAGGACTTTAAAGTGTCTTAGATTTAAGCGAGCCTCTTCCTACAAGTGTGACCGACACATCCGGTTGGTCGGGGGGTTTAACACATGCATACAGTTCACGGCACTACACGATTTCCAATCACAAGTTATTCATTTCCGGAGATTTCTGATTCTGCTTTTCTTTCTATTTTACAGATACGATGACTCGGCGAGAATTTATGTTAGGAAGCCTTTGCTCTGCGCGCTAGTCATCCAGTTCATACTATGAGTCTTGTAAGAGGGAAGCTGATAGAGACCGCGATCACGGTTATTCTAGTCAAGAACGTTATGAGAGGGAGAGGGATAGAGACAGAGAATATAGATATCGCTCCCGATGACGTTCTCCACCCCCTCGGGCTCCAACACCACCCTCCGGTCACAGGAAACAATCCTTAGAGCCTCCACGCCAAAAACCGTCTTCTCAAACTCCTAGATTTGATTCACAGCACCGTAGAACCGAGGCTGAAACTCCCGTTATTATCGAACAAGAGGTCACCGAGCCCACTGGAGAAGGAGCGATCAGAATCGCCCAGTTGAAAAAGGACTTCCCAAATATTTATTTCGATGGCTTCGTTTTCCCTCCGCATTTAAAGAGAATTCCAGTTGAGGTGGAGCAAACTATGCACGATTACATCCATGACATATATACCCAGTATCGGAAGTGGATGAAGACTGCGGGCAAAGCATCAACGGTGGCCTTTGAGTGGGCAAAAGTAATTGAGAATATAGAAGTTGATCTCGCTCAAAAGGACCGCGTAATACAAGTGCTCAACAGTGAGGCCGAATCTTCCAGGAAGTCGAAAATTGAGGCCACTAAGAAAGCTGATGAGGCAAAATTATCCATGGAAAGGATGCGACAGACACATTTTGCTTTGGTCGAGGAGATGGGCCATCGAAACACAACTGTTACGGCCGAGAGGGATGCCGCGCCGAAGGAGCTTGAGGATCTTAAGGCAAAATTCTCCGAAATTGTCAAATAAAAAGACGATGCAAACAAAGCGGCCCAAGAGGCGTGTGAACAAGATGTGGTGCTCCAAGGTGAAAGGGTTGCAGCTACACTTAAAATTCGAGAGGCTGAGGCCAAGGTTGAGGATGAAGTTAAGATGGCAGAGGCCAGGTTAGAGGCCGATATTGAAGATCTTCTGATCACATACAATGCCAGAGTATTGAAGTACAGGGATCTAACCTGGCTCGACAATTATCCAACACACCTGTACAATGCTTGGGGCCGGTTAGTGTAGGATGAGAAAGCTGAACGACAAGCGGAATATGTCGATGAGTTCGAGCTTGAGAACCGGGTGTTGAATGAAGATGAAAGGAAAGTTCTCCATGATATCACGATCGCATACGAAAAGGAGAAACTTGGCACTCAGCATTCGGAAGCTGGAGAAGGGTCTAGCGTCGAGCACCATGACGTAAATTCTGAAACTCTTGCACCAACTCGGCATGAATCCACATCCGTGGTTGATTCTCAGTCTGTTCCTGCTTATAATCTCGATCAACCGTGGTTATCTCCAGTTCACAAGCACGTCAGTGAAGCTGCTCCAGTTCCGCCTGCAAGTCAAACTGAGGAAGGTATTCTAAGCATTTCTTGTGCTCATTCAATATGGGAAGCATTATTTGAAGTAATCACTAATAACTTTTTCTTTGTCTTTGTTCAGTGATAGGAGCTACATCTGCTATGCCTCCTGCAACCCAAGAGTTACATCACGAGCAGGAGCCTATCATAACGGAAGCGACCACAACAATGGCTACTGCACCTATAGATGGGGTACAAGAGAGCACACTCACTTTCGATGAACAGATGATGGAGGAACTTCTCGGTCATCACAGTGACCCCTTTGCTGATCTGTCGTTTGTCATGAGTGGAGGCGCACCAGTGACCAGCTCTTCGGTCCCAACTGCTAATGTCCCTGGCGATGCCCAAACAATTAACGAAGAGGAGATACTGGTTGAATTCAACGTCGAGATGGAAGCAGGTACGTGGGGCAGTGAATTTGGAGGTGGAATGGCGGGACCTGTCCCAGCCCCCTTGCGGATGATCTCCCCAGGAGAAACGGTCGTTGATACAAGTGTGCCTCCTCCGCCTGCTAACATTGATCATATCCCTTCGACTCCGCCTTCGGGAAGCATTCCTATTCACTTGAGTTCGGAGGAGGAAGTTGATATAATGCCCCTAACTGGAGATCAGCCACCAAAAGGCAAGGGTTCGAAGAGGAAACCAAGCAGTGAATCTAGCGGGTCAACGCCGAAGAAGAAGCCGAGAAAAAAGAAAGAATAGATATGTCCCTTCGGCTCATTTTTGGTAGATAGATAGGAATCTATTTTTGTTTCCTTTTTCGTAGGCCGTGTATAGATGCGGGTCTGGCCCCTGCTATTAGGACTTTTTGGTATAGTTTTTGTACTTACCTTTTTTCTTCCAAATAATAATTGAAATAAAATTTCATTTTGTCTCTAGGTAAATTTGTTAAAGTGCTTCAGCATCCAAACTTTCATCCAATACACTTGTGGAGTCTTAGTCTTTAAATCGGACCCAGGTTTAGTTGCTAAGTTCTGGAGTCACGATTGTTATCCCACTTTTTGGCAAAGTTGGGATACCCAAAAATTAACTGAAGTCAATATTAATCAGCCATGAATATTAAATATGCATTGCAGGATGATCATGGATATCGATAAATTTTGCCCGAGTCCGGATCGAACCGTAATTGACAAGACATGACAAGCAAAGCCATGAAAGCCAGTGCTCCAAGTTTCAGGTAAATCCGAGTTCATATGAACGAGATATGATCGATACAAGTTAGATAATGTGCGCTGTTCGTATCCATCAAAGACCCGTTCGAATCGATCAGATTTCGTATCCATTATGTTTGCGTAGATCGAATCCATCAGGTGTTCTCATGTCCGCATGTTCGAATCCATGACGTTCGACTCGATCAATCCGCGCTGCTTCGCATCCATTGGTGCACCTTGCTTCGAATCGGTCGGTTTCGTACCCATAAGTCTTAGTTCGTATCGAAAGAAAGAAGGCTTGATCGAATCCATCGGGAAGCCTTGATTTCGTATCCATTAGTCTTCGTATCCAGCTGGCATCGATGGATTCGGGCAACGTCTCTGATATGAGTAAGGCGAAGTTTAAGGGGAGACGCGGTCGACTCGGAGTAAATGGTGGATCTACCCGAGGGATGCGCGCTACGCCACTGCAAAACCACGTGCTGTATCGATGCGAAGTCATCGATACGAATTCATGGATTCGAACCGGGCAGCGCATATGGAGCCTTGATCTCGTATCGATCATATCTCACAAATCCCTGATCCAAATGCAACGAAATTTTCACAGTAGCTTCCACACAAGGTAAAGAGCAATCCTGCCAAGTTTCAGCTCGATTGGAGCAATTTCTGATCGATACGAAATTGTTTCGAATCGATCCCAGATGGAGTTGAAACTTGGTGGGACCAGGCGCGTGGACCCACTCACGTGCCTGAAAGAATCTCCCGAAGTTTGGGCGCGATCTCAGCCTCCTACGCCTATAAATAGCCCCCTGAAGCCTACAGAAAAGGGATCTTTTTTTGGCCATCCAACGTCCAGACTCTGCCGGATTCAATCCTACTTCATTCCATTGCTGTTATACTCAGATTCATTCATTGTATTTGCTGTAATCATCTGTAACCAGTGAAGAACATCAATAAAAGATAAAAATCATTGAAGTGGACGTAGGCCGGAGATAGCCGAACCACTATAAATCTCGTGTGTCACTGTTCATTATTTCTTGATTGCTGCTTGTTACTTGCTTAGATCTGTGATTTGTGTGTGAATATTGTTGATTCGTATTCATACGCTGGTGCTTTCACTACATTCGGGGTTTGTGACCATTTTTGGTGCAAACACTTTGGTGCTTTCACTGAGATCAACTAGCACCCGCTACACCAGATTCGAAGTTCAGATTTGAAAACTCGAAGATTTGAAGACAATGACTCGACAAACAAGTAGAAGACAAAGAGCCGAGAGAAGCCATCAAGGAGGAAGTCAAGAGGCATCCTCTGGTGCTGGAAGCTTCGATCTACATCACTAGAGATGAAATGGAGACCATGTCCAATCTGATGCACGAAAGAATGATGAAAAGTCAACAAGAGATGCTGCAGAATTTCTTTGAACAGATGAGAGCTGCAGGGATGCAGAGCCTAGGACCAACTACAGCGGCTATGAATGTGGAACAAGGAGCTAGGATTGCGGAACCTGATGAAGGACAGAATGCAGATCCAGAGGACAATCGACAAGGACTCGGGGGCAGACCCTCGGGATCCGATGCTGGAAGACCGACAGACGGAGCTCAACAAGCTAGGGCCAATGCTGATGCTAACGGGCCACACGAAGAATACGTACCAGAATACCCTTCAAGACCAAGAGGGCAACCCCAGGATGGAGATGAAAAGATGGCTGGATTAGTGCGATGACTCATGAGAGGAGGATTGTCTAGCGGAGGATTGGAGGAAGTCAGTCGGAGTCCGTTCACTCCAAATATCAGGAATGCAAGGAACCCTCCAAAGTTCAAACTGCCAACGCTGAATCCGTATGATGGGAAGTCGGATCCGACCATGCACATTACCAGATACATTAGACACATGGAAATACTGGGAGCATCCGAGGAAGTGATGGCACGATGTTTCCCTTTATTTTTGTCAGACTTGGCTGCACTTTGGTTCAGGCAATTAAAGACTGGATCGATCAGGACATGGGGCGAGCTTGTAGATTGCTTCATGGAACAATTTAGGGTCCATGTTACAAGACCCAAGAGTGTGATGACTTTAGCTTCGATAAAGCAAAGGACCGGAGAGTCCATAAAAGGTTTTCTGCTGCGATTCAATGCAACGGTGGCTTCGGTAGATCGCCCGGATCCATCGATGATTTTGATGGCGGCGGTGGTAGGAGTTGGAGAAGGCACCGAATTCAAAGACTCGTTGACAAGAGATCCACCACAAGATCTTGGAGAATTTTACCATGAAGCTGAGAAATTCATTCGATTAGAAGAATCACGAGCCGAGAGGCAGGAAGTAAATGCTGCACAAGGCGAAGGAACCGCCACGGAACAGTCCAGGACAGATAAAGGAAAGAGAAAGCAGGATGACGCACATGATGGTCCTGATAAACGGAAGAAATTCCGAGAGCCTAGATTCAGGCAATACACAGATTTGACGGCAAGCCTAGAAAGGATTTACACTGAAACTCGGGGGCAACTCCCCTATCGAAAACCACCCAGGAGAGATCCCACAGAGCGGGAGCGTAGAACCGGAAAATATTGCCTCTTCCATGAGCTGGATGGGCACGCAACCGACGAATGTCGCCACCTGAAGGATGAGGTAGAAGAATATGCCAGGAGTGGTAAACTGCCACAATATGTCAGAGAACGAGCAACGGCGGTAAGGCCTGAACAACTACCGCCTCCCCCTAACAGAAACGATCCTGGATCGGGATCACGACTCATCATCAACTGATTAAGATGGCAAGGGCCAAGTTCGAGATTTGGACTTCGGCCAAATAATTTCATTAGATTTGCTTTTAGAATAAACGGCTATCCCACTTACTCATGTACGGGAACCGGAGAGATCCCCAGGCATGCTCTGAGATGGAGATAGACCGATCTGCCCGGAGAGGCAATGTCTAAATTTCCTGGTGTTTGAGATTGAACATCTAGGACCTGAATTTAATAAATAAATTTGAATTTCTTGAAATAAAACTTTGACCGGAGAGTTAAAGGATAAACATTAAATATCAATATAAAAATGATCGTTTTATGATCCTACCCAGAGAGGCGGGGTCCGGAGTGCAAGAAGTGAGTTGCTTCGCCAGAGAGCGACAGGATCGACTCACTTAAGCATCGTTTCCTATTCACCGGAGAGTGATTCGATTAGGATTCGATAAGAGCCCGGATAGGCTATGATCGGTCGACGATTCAGGTCAAGACATCGCTTAATGTTCAGATACACTGAACCGGAGTGCAAGAAGTGGGTCGCTTCGCCGGAGAGCGACAGGATCGACCCACTTAACGTTGTTTCCCCTTCACCGGAGAGTGACAGGATGGGATCCAGCAGGAGCCCGGAGAGGCTACGATCGGCCTAGAACGGCCAAGACATCGCTTCACGTCCTAACTGGGGCCAGAGTGCAAGGAATAGAAAGCAACGCCGGAGTGCAATAGGATCTTTCTATTCAACCGCTAAGTCTAGAATGGGCTTCGCAAGGGTCCGGAGCGATCGTCAACAGTCCGGAGAGACTGTAGAATTTCATTCTTAACTTCCACTGGTAGAAATTGATAACGCTTCGACTTCGAACGGCCATGAACTCGATTGAAAATATCATAAGATTCGAATAAAACCTGAGCTTACTACATTCGAATTGAGACTAATCAAAACACACCTTTTGCCAAAAGGCATGTTTTGGGGGGCAAAGTGTTATCCCACTTTTTGGCAAAGCTGGGATACCCAAAAATTAACTGAAGTCAATATTAATCAGCCATGAATATTAAATATGCATTGCAGGATGATCATGGATATCGATGAATTTTGCCCGAGTCCGGATCGGACCGTAATTGACAAGACATGACAAGCAAAGCCATGAAAGCCAGTGCTCCAAGTTTCAGGTAAATCGGAGTTCATATGAATGAGATATGATCGATACAAGTTAGATAAAGTGCGCTGTTCGTATCCATCAAAGACCCATTCGAATCGATCAGATTTCGTATCCATTATGTTTGCGTAGATCGAATCCATCAGGTGTTCTCGTGTCCGCATGTTCGAATCCATGACGTTCGACTCGATCAATCCGCGCTGCTTCGCATCCATTGGTGCACCTTGCTTCGAATCGGTCGGTTTCGTACCCATAAGTCTTAGTTCGTATCGAAAGAAAGGAGGCTTGATCGAATCCATCGGGAAGCCTTGATTTCGTATCCATTAGTCTTCGTATCCAGCTGGCATCGATGGATTCGGGCAACGTCTCTGATATGAGTAAGGCGAAGTTTAAGGGGAGACGCGGTCGACTCGGAGTAAATGGTGGATCTACCCGAGGGATGCGCGCTACGCCACTGCAAAACCACGTGCTGTATCGATGCGAAGTCATCGATACGAATTCATGGATTCGAACCGGGCAGCGCATATGGAGCCTTGATCTCGTATCGATCATATCTCACAAATCCCTGAACCAAATGCAACGAAATTTTCACAGTAGCTTCCACACAAGGTAAAGAGCAATCCTGCCAAGTTTCAGCTCGATTGGAGCAATTTCTGATCGATACGAAATTGTTTCGAATCGATCCCAGATGGAGTTGAAACTTGGTGGGACCAGGCGCGTGGACCCACTCACGTGCCTGAAAGAATCTCCCGAAGTTTGGGCGCGATCTCAGCCTCCTACGCCTATAAATAGCCCCCTGAAGCCTACAGAAAAGGGATCTTTTTTTGGCCATCCGACGTCCAGACTCTGCCGGATTCAATCCTACTTCAGTCCATTGCTGTTATACTCAGATTCATTCATTGTATTTGCTGTAATCATCTGTAACCAGTGAAGAACATCAATAAAAGATAAAAATCATTGAAGTGGACGTAGGCCGGAGATAGCCGAACCACTATAAATCTCGTGTGTCACTGTTCATTATTTCTTGATTGCTACTTGTTACTTGCTTAGATCTGTGATTTGTGTGTGAATATTGTTGATTCGTATTCATACGCTGGTGCTTTCACTACATTCGGGGTTTGTGACCATTTTTGGTGCAAACAACGATATCGGGTCATGATCGAGCGCTAATTCGAATTCCGATATCGCACTGTCCCAATCAGTGGTTGGCACTTAAGTTCTGCCCCCAGTTCCGGAGTGGAAATGAAAGATTGGTTAACAATCGTTGATTGCCTTTAATACATCGAGCTAAACTTTGCTGAAGCAGAACTGAAACAAGACGAGTTCAGGTGGTCGAATCACATTTTCTCGCCTATTGGCGAGTGCATCCGCGCTCTGGGGATTGCACTTGTAGATCGGTGGTCTATCACACCCGCACAAGGTTTTGAGATACATCCGCGCTCCGGGGACTTAAGTTATTTTTTGGGCGGTCAGTCACACCCATTTGGTATTCAGAACTTCGTCCACACTCTAGGGACTTAGATCGATTCGTGGGTGGTCAGTCACACCCGGCTTGTGTTTATACTCTAACCTGCACACTGGGGATTTAGAGTTATTCAATGTTTATACTCCAGTTCACATTCTGAGAATCTGGAGTTATTTAATGTTTATACTCCGATTCGCACTCTGGGAATTTGGAGTTAGTTGATGGGTGGTCAATTACACCCACTTGGTATTTATATTTATACTCCAGCTCGCACTCCGGGAGTCTGGAGTCGGCCGATAGATGGTGACTCGCATCATTTTAGGCTTTAGGATTTTGTTCGCACTCCGAGAACGACGAATCTATCAGGATCGTGGATGGTCGACTCACATCTACCCTGGGTTAACAAGTGAGGTCATTAGATGGACGGATCCATCCACCTCGAACTTGGTTCGAATACGGGTGAAGTCTTTAGGTGGACAGATCCACCCTCTTCGAAACCGCATTTATAGGTTTATACTCCAGTTTGCACTCTAGGAATCTGGAGTTAGTTAGAGGATTGTCGTGTATCAATCCTTTTTTGGATTCAGTGTGATGACTTGTCCCCAAGCTCGGGTTTCACTTAGTGAGTGACTGGTCGTATCACAGTCACTCCCTATTTGAATAAATCCCACCGTACGGTGGAACTTAGCTCTCCGTGCATAGTGATGGTCATATGACGCATTTCAAATAAATCATAACTCTAGCTCGAAGAGATTGCATTTTATTGCTGAAATAAGAAAATATGGCAAAGTCAGTTGCCTTATTACAAATTCAAATTTTGAAATACATAAACAAATTGCAAATGAAAAATAGACTGAATAAATAAATAGAGCTTGTTATGTGTATGTAACAACCCGCATATTTTACGATAATATATTTAAACGTTTTCTTTTAATATAGCATCGTTAGTCGGAATAAAGTTTGAAATCCTACTTTCTGTAAACAGTCGAATAGGGACTCGAGAATACTTCCATTGAGTCCAAAATGGCGTTTACAACTTTTTTGAGTATAAACATCGATATATTTGGAGTTGAGTAGAATTTTGCTATTTTCTATTTTAGGCTTTGGGTTTGGGTTTCAGCCCACTAACCCAACATAATACCCTAACTCCACCCCACTCCTCTTCATTCATTTATTCCATTTCCTAACACTTTCAAGCTAAAGTAAAATGAGGGAAAAGATAGGAAATTAAAATTCCTAGATCCTAGTTTGATTAGTAAATACAAATTCAAGTCCAAAATCAAAGAGAAGCTTAGGTAAGCATCCTCTTCTTCTCCATCTCAATCTCTCTCCAATTTCAGAAATTTCCTACAACCTAACTTAGAAAATATTTGCTTAAGATCTTAGATTGGAGCTTCTAGAGTTGAATTTAAAGAGTAGTTGATCTTTCCATTGTTTTTGAGCTTCTCGTTCGTTGTTTTGGATTTAAAGGTGAGTTTTTGAACTCACATCTATGTCTATAGTTTTCATTGTTGTTAGGTATGAATTCCTAACATTTATTCATGTTCATTTGCTTTTGATTTGAATTGATTTGGTGAATTTTCCAAAAAAAAAATTTGAAGTCCAATTTTATGAAAATCCTACTTATGATGTTTGGACATGATATTTTGGGATGTATCAAAGAGCCTATAAGTCTGGGTTGTCGCTTGGCATAAATCCCTAGTCTTCGTTGCTTAGCCGATCGCTCCCGAATCATTTTGGCCATCATGGCCTAGGCAAATTGTTGCCCAGACCAGGTGACCAGAAGTCTGGTTGGTCAAGTCCAAACGTCTGGTTATAGACCCTGGAGAAGAGAAAATTTTGACAATTGCAGAAAAAATGCAGAGAACAGAATCAGACGTCTGGTACACCCTTTTAGACGTTTGATACAACTTGCCAGATGTCTGATACAACCTTTCAGATGCCTGGAAGGTTTCAGGGAAAATATATATTTCCAGAACCTAAATCCAGACGTCTGGATGAACCCCTAAACGTCTGGAACTGTTCATTTTGCCTATTTTGGCTGTTTTTTCAGTGGATTTCCAATTTTTATCGATTTTTGTTGATCCGGTTAGTTGTTATCACTTATTATCGACTTTAATGACTTCTTTCTTTGGATTTTTTGAAATATCCATTTGATGGATTTGATATCGATTTTTATGGATTTAATTCACATTGTCGTATGTGAATTTTTGGTGATGGATTGTTTTTACAATCATTTTTATGATTTGTCACTTTAAAATACAAAGGTTTCTATACTAGTAGTAAATACTCAAACTCTTTCACAAAAATGATTTCAATGTTATTTTTAATACAAAACTCGTTTTTAAATCCGTTTTCCAATCTATTAGTATATACAAACCTTTACCTCATTCGTATGAGAAATCTAATTAAACGGCTTAGCAAAACATGTGGTATGAAACGCTTGCGTTTACTTCATCGATTAATTCTTGGACTTGTTCGATTGAACTCTTGTGACAATTTTCGAGTGAAAATCTATAATCTGTTCATAAATATTTAAGTTAAGCCAGTGGTTATTGGACATGAAGCCAAACTCATTTATTTACTAGCTTAGTGTAATTTACACTTATCGATCAATGATGATCCTTTGGTGATTTTGACTAGCGATGTGCGATGTCTCTTTGTCCGCGTGGTGGACTGTACCCCGTTCTATAGAGCTTTGGCTCACTTTTATGGGCTAGCGACCCATGGACTTTGAACCGTTCGTGGAGCAATCGGCTCGATAAGTCGGTGCATGGGGCGTATCTTTTTAGGTGCATCGATGTTCGACTAGGCAAGGGGTGTATCTTTTTAGGTGCGTCAATGTTCGACTAGGCATGGGGTGTATCTTTTTAGGTGCATCGATGTTCGACTAAGCATGGGGCGTACCTTTTTAAGTGCGTCGATGTCCGACTAGGCATGGGGCATATCTTTTTAGGTGCGTTGATGTTCGACTATGCATGGGGCGTATCTTTTTAGGTGCGTCGATGTTCGGTTCATGGGATAGCGACCCATTTGTGATACGCCTGTTGGTGAGTTTTCATGCTCCCATTTGTGATAGGCCTTCCCCTTTTTGTGATTTCTGGATTTCTAGTTGATGATTTCTAGAATTTGTGTTTCACCGATTTTTTTGCGATTGGCATTGGTATGTTTTGTCAATATTTATGTTTTGGTGAATAATTTAATGAATATGACATACTTTTAGTGTTTGTGAATATTTGAGATATTGTATGATTTTTGTTGTTATCTGATGTATACTTGTCACGGTATGGCATTATTGTTATCATACATTTTTGTCATATCTCTTATCCTATCTCATTTTATATGATATTTATAGCTAGACTGATCCGTTTATTATTTTCTTCTTAAATAATACTCGGGTCAGACCAAGGTATATCAGCTGCTTCTGCTTGACTTCTTATCAAGGTCCGTCATCTGACTTTTGGCTAACTACTTTAGCTTAGTAGTTTTTGTTATTATACATTTGAGATAGAGACTCCTTGATGTATACATATTCTTTTGTCTAGCACTTGTACCTATTCTTTTGTGATGTAGTGGATCTTGTATGACCACTATTTTGATGTACGCCTTTATATGCTATATTCATATCTGTTTCTGCCTTTGTGATATGAGTATCTGTGACTGATTTATGTTATGTTTATTTCTATATTTGTTTCCAAAGGCCACTTAGTCACTGTGTAGTAGCTTTGAGTTTGTATTTGATATGTCAGATTTCCTCTTGAAATGAAATGCTTTTCATACTATATGACATATCGGTACTCGCACAAAGCAATTACACAGATGGTCGCTCCTCAACAACCTTATTCTTCGTGCTAGTTGACGGCATTACCCAGTAGTGTCCTTGGCTAGTGTGAGTATAGAGGTGGGGCGTCACAGTGTAATAGCGACGAAGACTCTCGCTGTTCCAGGCTCTCGGCAGAGTGAGACCATCAACGGTCGATAATTTGAATGTGCCATCTCCGAGCTTTCATTCAATAACATACGGCCCTTCCCAGGTTGGCTTCATATGTGAAGGGACCGGGTAAATTCTCTTGAGGACGAGATCGTCGAGTTCAAAGGTGCGGGGTCGGACCTTGGCATTGTACAACCGGGCGACTCGACTTCGGTATGCGGCTACCCTCAAATCAGCCTCCTCTCGCTTCTCATCCAATAAATCCAGGGATTCGGCAAGCAGTATAGCATTTGTCTTCGGATCATAATAGGTCACGTGATGAGAAGGTACTTCTATCTCGACTGGAATAACGGCTTCTGAACCTTAGGAAAGAGAGAAAGGAGTGTGGCCAGTTGCAGATTTGTGGGTTGTCCGATAAGCCCATAAGGCCATAGGAAGTTCATCGACCCATTTTCCCTCGGCCTTTTCCTGTCGTTTCTTTAGAATAGACTTTATAACTTTATTAACAGCTTCAGCCTATCCATTCGCTTGAGGGTGTGCAACTGCAAAGAATTTCTTCTGGATGTGAAACCGTTGATAGCAATTTTTAAACTCAACACTGTCGAATGAGCTCCGTTGTCTGTGACGATGGTATATGGGAGACCAAATCGGCAGATAATGTTGCGCACTACAAAGTTGATCACTTTCTTTGTTGTGATTGTAGCAAGGGGTTCAGCTTCCGCCCACTTGGTAAAGTACAACTGCAACGATGGCGTACTTCGCACTACCTTTGGCTAGAGGTAGAGAGCCAATAATGTCAATGCCCCATACTGCAAACGGCCATGGACTGACCATCTGAGTTATTTCGGTAGGTGGGGCTCTTGGAATTCGAGCATGCTTCTGACATCTGTCACATTTTCTGGTGTAATCCGATGCATCGCGATTTACGGTCGGCCAATAGTATCCATATCGAAGCACTTTCTTGGCAAGAGCTTGTCCCTCGGTGTGATCGCCACATTCTCCTCCGTGTACATCATGCAATACTCGTTTGATCTCATCATGAGCGATACACCAGAGTAAAGGAACAGAGTACCCTCTTCTATACATGACTCCATTCTGGATAGTGAACCGCGAAACTTTTCGAAGAACTTGTCTCTTTTCACTCCTGCGCTCTGGTAGGATCCCATGCTCGAGATAGTTTCTGAACGGAGTCATCCATGAATCCTTATCGGGAACGACCTCAAATACCCAGTCTACTTCCATCTGATCGATGCTAGGGGAAGATAATGTCTCTACGGGAACGATTCCCATTTGATGTGCCTCACCTGTAATGGCCAACTTCGCTAACGAATCGGTCTTTTGATTGCGCTCTCGGGGGATGCGATGGATGGCATAATAATCGAACTGATTCAATATTTCTTGGACTCGAGCTAGATATGCAGCCAGCCTTCGGTCCTTGGCCTGGTACTCCCCCCGAACTTGACACACAACCAATTGCAAATCACAATAAATCTCCACGGCAATGATTTTTAAATCTCTCGCAAGTCTCAATCCGGCAAGTAAGGCTTCATATTCGGCTTCGTTGTTGGTCACACAAAAGTCAAACTTTAAAGCATAACATATAGATCGACGACCTTCGGGAGTTTCAAGTACGACCCCTGCACCAGAGCAACGGTCATTTGATGCACCGTCAGTATGCAGTTTCCAGATATACTTGGGAGATTTACTGGTTTCGGGAAAGTCCTCTGGGATAGTGAATTCAGCTATGAAATCTGCTAGGACTTGTCCTTGAATGGCTCGCCTTGGAGTGTAAGTAATGTCAAACTGACTTAGCTCGAAATTCCACTTAAGTAACCTACCAGACGTCTCAGGTCGTGTAAGGACCTGTCGTAATGGCTGGTCGGTGTAGACAATGATAGGATGAGCCTGAAAATATGGAGAGAGCTTCCTCGAGGCAATAACAAGACAATAAGCCAACTTTTCCAGCTTCGAATAATTTCTCTCTGCCCCGGTCAGTCGTTTGCTAATGTAATATACTAGCTGTTGTATCCGATCTTCCTCCCGAACTAGGGTGGCACTTATAGCGTTCTCTGACACCGCTAAGTAAATGTATAACCTCTCATGATCAATAGGCTTTGACAGAATGGGTGGTGTAGAAAGATGTTGAACTAGAGCTTGGAATGTGCCCTCACATTCTGTAGTCCATTCAAAATTTTGTTTCCCTTTTTCTGATCAAATTGAAGAAGGGAATGCATTTGTCGGTGGATTTTGAGATGAACCTGCTCAGTGCGGCTACTTTCCCATTGAGGCTTTGGACTTGCTTTATAGTTCTTGGAGTCTCAAGATTTCTGATTGCCCATATCTTTTCAGGATTAGCTTCGATCCCTCGAGCATTGATGATAAACCCAAGGAAATTTCCGGATGCAACCCCAAAATGGCATTTCAAAGGGTTGAGCTTCATTCTATATTCTCGGAGGATATTAATCATTGACTTCAGGTCTTTGATATGATTAGTGGAGAATCGCGACATCAGGAGCATGTCGTCCATATATACCTCCATGGTTTTTCCGATTTGGTTAGCGAATATTCGATTAACTAACCATTGATAAGTTGCCCCAGCATTCTTGAGTCCAAAAGGCATAACATTATAGCAGTAGAGTCCCATATTCGTTAAGAAGCTGGTATGCTCCTGGTCGGGCAAGTGCATGGGTATTTGATTGTAGCGATAATACGCATCCATGAAGGATAAGAGTTCATGTCCAGCCGTTGAGTCTACGAGCCGATCGATTCGGGGAAGTGGAAAATTGTCTTTAGGGCAAGCTTTATTCAAGTCTGAGTAGTCAACACATGTTCTCCATTTCCCATTTGGCTTTCAGACGAGTACAGGATTGGACACCCATTCTGGGTATAATGCATCTCGAATAAACCCGTTCGATTTGAGCTTTTCTACCTCTTCCTTAAGGGCGGCAGAACTCTCTGGATCCATACCACGCCTTTTTTGTTTGACCGGGACGTGCCGCGGGTCAATTTTCAGTGTGTGGCTCGCGATGTCTGGCGAGATCCCACACATGTCAAAGTGCGTCCTGGCAAACACATCAAGGTTTGCTCGGAGAAATTCAACAAATTCCCCTTGCATCCATTGGCTTAGCCGAGATTCAATCTTTATCATTTTAGAATCGTCATTATCATCGATTGGAACATCGATCGTCAGTTCAGCCGAGGAAGTTTGACTGTCTTTACTTTTGTCTTCACTTTCAGTATCTCTTGGGTCAAGATCCCTTGGGAACTGGTTGGTGTGCCTGGGCTTGGGGCCAGGCATCAATTGTCAATTCTCAACAAAGAGGATGTAGAGAGATTCCTCTACGCCCTTACCTTTTTATTTTCGATGCGCCTCCCGCAGCTCAGCAACATAACAGGCTCGTCCAGCAGCCTGGTCTCCCTGAACAACTCCGACTCCATTGTTGGTAGGGAATTTTAAAGTCATACACCAAGGGGCAATGGCAGCCTGAACTCGGCTAGGGTCGGTCGGCCAAAAAAAGCATTGTATGGTGAATCTATATCCAACACAACAAACTGTAGTATCCGGACTCTCCGGCGCTATGCAATTCCCAATTCCACTGGTAGCTCCACCATCCTAGTGGGTATTGTCGCACTTCCATCAAATCCATGGATGTTGTACTGACAAGGCCTCAGATCCTTTGCTTCCATTTTCATCTGGTCATAAGCTCGTTTAATAAATATATTTACTGAACTTCCACTGTCCACTAGGATCCTCTTCATCCAAGTAGGACCTATTTGGGCTGAAATGACAAGTGGAACAATGGTTGGGGCTTCGAATCTATCGACATCCCGGTGTCGAAACACGATGTCGTCAGTCATCGTTTTATGTTGCTTGGCCGGAGCCCCATCTTCCAAATTGCTACAACATTCAAAGCCCGCATGCCTGATAGAGCTGGCATACGACTCCATTTCCTTCCAGCTTCGATCTGCTGGATGAGGACCACCACTAATAGTATTGATCACCAACCTCCCGCCGGTACGAGCGGGTTCCTCCTGTCTTGTCTGATTCGGTATATGGTTTTGATTCGACGGGCCCGCACCTCCTGACTGCGGCGCCCGCACAAACTGCTCCAACTTTCTCTCACGTATCAACTTCTCAATGATGTCCTGCAAATGACGGCACTCATTTTTGTTATGGCCATAGCTCTCGTGGAATCCACAAAACTTCCCTGTCTGGATCTGTTTCTCCGATGATTGTTTCGGAGCAAGTTTCTTATACTGAAAAGTATTGCAGGTCTGTAAATACACCTTTTCCAGCAACGTATTCAAAGGACTATAATTGTCAAACATAGGAGCCCTACATTGTGACCCACGATTCTAATCTCGTTTCCTATTTTGATTTCCATTGTCTTTCTGTTGACTTTGTTTATTTTGTATGTTCAATTGCACTTTTCCGAAACTCTCCCTGGTTTGTTTAATAGCAACATTGCTCTGAATCCCTTCCATACTAGGCCATGCATCATCCTTTTTCCTAGACTATTTCGCATCCTCCCTTCTCAAAAGTTGGGCTGCGTTGGAATAGAAACGGTCCAATGACGTAGGAGGCTTTCCGGCCAACCAGTTGCCGAACTCGGAATCAGGATCGATCCCCTTAGTTAATGTCATAAGAATTGAGTTATCGTTGGGATTACTAATCTCAGCGCATGCAGCATGAAATCTCTCCAGATAACGTCTGAGTGTCCTCCAGGAGCTTGAGTGACACTAGACAAAGTATTAACATCTTTCGACCTTGCGAGATGCATGCGAAACTGCTCAACAAACTTTATCGCCAACTGATTAAAACACGAGATAGATCAAGGTGGTAAATGGGTGAACAACATAGTTGCTATGCCCCCTAGAGAGATCAGGAAACTTCGGCACTTAACTGCATCATCAGCTCGTGCGGCATTCATTAACCATTCATACTTTAAGATACGTTGATTAGGATCAGAGCTCCCTTCATAAACAGGTAAAGTCGGCATCCTGAATCGCCAAGGTGGTTCAGCATAGAGTATCTCATCAGTAAAAGGAGTATGACTCTAGGAGATTCCCTAGTCATCATTGATGAGACCTTGACTCTCTCGGATCATCTGACGAATCATCATCGGGATGTCCAGCATCTGGACATTCTGGGCCTGTTGAGCCAAGGTATGGTCGGGTTCCACAATGTGAGGATGGGCCGGTCGCGGTCGATGGTCCATATCTCACCTCCTTGGTTCTAAGTTCTCTGGAACATAAGGTTCGGGGGTATATTCATGTTGGCGACGGTTTGGATCTGTCCGATTTTGGGCATCAACTCCCAATTCAGTAGCAGCGGTGGTAGTGCGGTTGTCTGTAACATGATGAGGAACAGTACCTCCCCAGGAGGAGGGTCCGGTTTGATAGCTAGTTGACGGGCCAACTCTCGATTTCCCAATATTCAGTGTATGCTGATGTCCAGTAGCATGAGTATGACTTTTGTCCAGCCGTGGATGTGTGGATCTATGATGGTAATCTGAAGAGGCTGAACTCTCAGTGGATGAATAGGAAGCATGATCCCTCCTAGATCTCCTTCGTCTTTGAGGATTCCGTTGGTTGGTCAATTCCGCATTAGCATGGAGTTTTTGAGTGAGCTGTTGGCGGCTCTGAGTCAGCTCTTGCATTAGCAGCTGAAACTCTTCCCTGGTGACAGGGCCTAGCGGATCTGGTGGTCCGGCGGCATTCTGTTCGGGAGGAGGAAGTTGTATGGGGTTCTGTCTGTCCCGTCCTTCTGGATCTACGGCAGTTGAGGTAGTCCTAGTGTTAACCATGATGGATAGCGAAGCTCTTTCCTAGACTTGATGCA
This sequence comes from Allium fistulosum, assembly GCA_030737815.1. Taxonomy (NCBI): domain Eukaryota; kingdom Viridiplantae; phylum Streptophyta; class Magnoliopsida; order Asparagales; family Amaryllidaceae; genus Allium; species Allium fistulosum. The sequence goes on along the minus strand of CM060903.1, from coordinate 1,238,850,207 downwards.
AATCTAAATAGGATGGAAGAACTTTAAACTTGAAATCAAGGTCTTCTTCTTAGATTTATGCAATCTGATATCGATAGTAGATCCAACGAGTAAGAGAAAAACTGGGTTCTCTCAGTGAAAGCACCAAAGTGTTTGTACCAAAATTGGGCACAACACTCTTCGGATGTGTTTGAAGAGATAAAATAAAGAATATAAATTGAAAATGAGGAAGATCTAACAAACACACCAATAAATAGATCAAAAAACGCATAGAAACACACGGATTTAGAGTGGTTCGGCGTATGGCCTACGTCCACTATGAAATGATTGACTTTTATTAACTTTTGCTTGCTGGTTACAACGAATTACAACAGTAAAACTCGAGTACAGCAGTGATTTCGGTAGAGTCTGGACGTAGAAGAGCCAAAAGTCCCTTTTTTGTAGGTCTAGGGTCGTTATTTATAGGTGTAAGCTGCAAATATCTCGCTTGGATCTTGGAAGACCTCTTCTCTCACGTGGGTGGGCCCACACGATCGATCCCATGCCATTTGTATTCGGTCCGTGATCGATATGTACGAATTTTTGTATCGATCAATATTGTGTCCAATCGAGTCGAGATCGACCATGAACCTTCTTTAGGTTGTACGCAAGCTCCTGTGAAAATTTGGTAGCATTTGGACTTGTAGATTGTGAGTTAAGATCGATGCAACTTTGGAGTTTGCAAGGCATTCTCGTCTTCGTATCGATACCATTCGTATCGATGGTTTTGCACGTGTCGATTGGATGACGTGGCACTAGAACCCAGGGGAGACCCACTTTACATGCTCGTTGACCGCATCTTTTGGTTGACTCTGCCTTGCTCGTATCCCTGAGTCGCCATATATTTCGTATCCACCCCTGAAATCATTTCGTATCGATGGATGGCTACTGTCTTTACATCGATCATGGGATTTTTCTTCGTATCGCTACATTCGTATCGTTCACCTGAAGCTTCCTTGTATCGATACGATATGTCTTTAGGTGATGGATTCAAAATGGGGTAGATGTGATCGATATGAAATGTGGTGCTTTTTCATGGATGTGGACTAGTGGTCACCTGATGGATACGAAATGATGTTCATTTGATGGACATGAACCAATATAGTTGATGGAGACGAACTGTTGATGCTTGATGGATGCGAACAAGGCCTTTCAGTTGATGGATATGAATGGAAGCGATTCGAAGGGGGTGGAATGATAGATACGAAATGATTTGGCTTCCCTGGCTTGCATGCGATCATACCTTGAGCATACGAACTCCAATTGACTTGGAATTTAGAACATTGGCTTTCATAGCTTTGCTTGTCGTGTTACCAATTGTAGCTTGATCCGGACGCGGACAAAATTTACCAACAACCATAGCTGACCTGTATATAACGGGCAATCGAGAAGAACTGTCTTTGGTTTCCAGTCGATTCCTTGGTGTCACGGCCTTGCCAAAAGGCGGGATAACATGTATAAACCATTGTTTTTGACTAGATAATTGATTTGTCGATTATGTGCTTGACCTAATATTGACTTAAGTAGTATCGAAAGGCTTCCTGATTTTATACCAATAAGAATGCCGGGGGAGGAGTATGGGTATGAAATGTCTCTAGCTTCCGCTTACTTTAGAAAGAATTAGAATTGAGTTAACCGAAAATTCATCGATTGGGGTTAAAGAGTCTGGGATTGGTAAGTATATTACTTACCGAATACCACTTTAAAACTAGTATACAGATTCTATGTTTTGGAAGCGGTTGTGAAAGGGAATCATGTGGAGATTCGAGATCTATTCTAGATGCTCGAATCCATGTAGAGATTTGTGATTTTTTCGAGATGTGGGAATCCATTTGGGGATTCATGTTTTATTCGAGTAATGAACGCTCGTGTGAGAGATGCCGAACGTAGCCTCGATATCAAAAATGATAGAAAACTGAGTAAGGGCATAGTTTGGAGTTTTTCAAACCACGACAGGATATATCAACTCCATATTTAGAGTATGCTTATCGTTGTTGCTGGTGGGGGTTGATAATATTTGGGATCACATGTTAGGGCATGGACCGGCTATGTTTTCCTTTGAGGTATATTTTATCTAGAGATATACAATGCTTGAAGGTAGCTTCTAACCCTTGTGCAGGAGATTGGATACGATGTCGACCAAAGAGATCTCCATGGAAAACCCAATATGCGAACAAACCATAGCAGTTTGATTGTACCCTAAATATGTTGTGGTGTGATGAATGTAAGCACCACAGCTATTTGATATGATTTTTTTATTCTACACTCTAGGCATTATCTATCATATCACTATATTAAACCTAATAAATTGTTGGTTTCTTTTGAGGGGAAAACTGTTAAGGGAATCTGTATGGTCTCAATAGTTACTATTACATGTATTTATGTATCTCGAGTTTTCTTATACCAGACTTATGTCTGACGCTTGGTTTTTATTTCCCTAAAATCCTTGCGTACTCTTTCGAGTAGGCTGAGTATGGCAAGTTTTAACTTGGACGCTTCAGAGTTTAGAAGACGAGCTGAAGGCTTCCAGTTATCCCGTCTTTTAGCAAGGCCATGACACCAAGGACTTGACTAGAAACTAAAGACAATCCGTCATGAAGATCGGTTATACATAGGTCCACTATGGATACTGGAAAATTTGGTTGGAGTCCGGATCGAGCTACAGTTAACATGGCATGACAAACAAAGCTATGAAAACCAATATTCCAAATTTTAGGTCAATCAGAGTTCGTATGCTCCAGTTATGGATCGATCAAGATTCATGACAAACATGTTTGTTTCGTATCCATCACCTTCGTATCCCTTGCCTTCATATCCATAAACTCCACAACCATCCCTTTCGTATCCATCAAACAACAGGATCGGTCCTAATCCATCTGATCAACTGCTACCCACTTCGTATTGATCCACTTCCATCCATTTCGTATCGATTAACCAGGCATCGATACGAAATCAACATGAAGCATCGATACGAAGAGCAATACACAGGATCGATACAAAGAAGGCATAGTCAACCAAGAGAAGTGGTCTACTAGCATGAAAAATGGATCTCCATGTAACTGTTTCTCCACGTCTTCAGTTCAAGATCGATCGATATGAAAGTATCGATATGCATCCTTCAGCCTACTGCAAAACCAATCTTGGATCGATCATAACTCAAAATCTACAAGTCCAAATGCTATGAAATTTTCACAGGAGCTTGCTTACCACCTCAAGAATGCCTTTGATCAATCACGGCCCAAATGGACACAAGCTTGATCGATACGAAGGTGATAGGGATCGATCCCAAATGATCCTTCATCGATCTGTTGGGCCCACCCACGTGTGAGAAGGAGTATTCCGAGTTCAGGGGCAGATATTTCAGACCTACACCTATAAATAGCACCCCTATGCCTACAGAAAAAGGACTTTTGACCTTGCTACGTCGTTACTCTGCCACAACTCATTGTAACTCGATTGTTAGAGTGTTGTGTTGTTGTAATCAGTTGTCAATCATCAATAAACAGCAAAACATTCAAAGTGGACGTAGGCGACAACGCCGAACCACTATAATTTCTTGTCTTTTTCTATTTCTGCATGCTTTTATGGTGTGATTGTTAGATTAGCCTCTTTTTCCACTTAATTTCTTCCCTTTAATCTCTTCAATCACATCCGAAGAGTGTTGTGCCCAATTTTGGTACAAACATATTAGCACCAAAATTGGTCACTAACCTCGTAGAAGAAGATTATGAAGAGATATAAGTGATGAAATCAAATTAAACAGAGAAGACAGTGCTAATCTAAATACAGAAAGTAAGAACACCAAATTTATAGTGGTTCAGCGTAATTGCCTACGTCCACTTTGAGGTTAAACTTTATTGATCTTCTTTATAGTTGATTACAAATACAATTCGTGAATCAAATGTTTGAATGAAGTTGTTATGTAGAGAAGATGAGTCTTGAAAATGGCAGAGTCTCCCCGGTGTTTTCTCTCCCAAAAAAGGATCCATTTCACTGTGACCCTGCCCCTCTATTTATAGGCAAAAGTGGGCTGGACTACCCAAGTGGGCTTGATAGCCGAACGCTCTAGCCCAGGCGCTGCATGCCGAACCAGGTACGCCGAACGCTTCCATGCTGAACGGTCCTTCCCATGCCGAACGGTGCTTCTGATGTATGGGAAGTGTAGGATGGTTGCAGTGAAGCCGAGCGTATCTCTGTTCGAAGCTCTTGATCGATCAATGTATGTAGGTCGAATGATATCGTTACCTTGCGTAGTTGTGCATACTGAATGCCTTCTGAATGCCGAACGCTCTCGTTGCCGAGTTATCCTATCGCCGAGTTCTACTGATGCCGAGTACTCCGGATGCCGAGTACTCCGGATGCCGAGTACTCCGGATGCCGAGTACTCCGGATGCCGAGTACCATGGGATGCCGAACACTAGTTGACGCTGAGCATAGGTTGTTGCCGAGTGCCAGTTGATGCCGAACACTACTTGACGCCGAGTACCCTTGTTGCCGAGTACTACGTTGAGTAGTCTCGATGCCGAGTGCTCTTGATGTCGAGTGCTCTCGTATGCCGAGCAGTCTCGTATGCCGAACAGTCTTGGTGCCGAGCAATCTTGATGCCAAGCGTTGGTTGACGTTGAGTGCCAGTTGACGCCGAACACTGCTGAGTACTACACCGAACACTCCTGGACGTCGGACACTATGGATGCCGAGTACTACGCCGAGTACTCATGGATGACAGTTGCTTCGCCGAACACTCCTGGATGGCAAGTGCTTCGCCAAACACTCCTAGATGTCGGACACTCTCTGATGCCGAGCACTTATTGCCGAGTACTAGTTGCCTGGTCAAATCCCCAGGAAACACTTGCCCCCCAAAGTGTATTGCGTGGCCGAACGTGATGCGCTTTGAATTTGGTACAATCTACCTCGGAGGTACCTCTTCAAAAATGTTAGCGAAGGAGGTGCGAGACGAACAAGGTTGGGATGCCGAACGATACGTTCGAAGCCGAGCGTACCTTGTGTGCCGAACGCTCTGGTATTGACCGGTTCTACCGGGTATAGCCTCTTCGTCTTCTACCTCCCTCTATATAACCAGGCGCCCTTCCACCATTTTCTTTTACGTCTTCTTTATTATCACTCTTAGAGATTTGCAATCCTATCAGATATAAAGCCTATATAATCCATTCTCAACTTCGATCGTCGAATTAGGTATCCTTCCTCTAACAATTGCACTACTTCCATTTTAGGTTCATCTTATGGAAACAGAGTATTTCCTTTAGTTGTAAACGCGTGGCTAGTGGGAGTGGTTCGCTCGTTTGGAATCGCCGAACGGTGCATGGGAGTTGAGCCTAGCTCCTTTGCGCTGATCAAGATTGGAAGAAGAAAAAGGTAGATGGGGAGTCGAACGGCGTAACCTGCGTCGGGCGATCTGTCTCTGTCGTTCGGCGTAAATGGAGTGGGAGCAGGGTGGAGTTATGATCTAAGGCGGAGCTCTATTCTAGCCGAACGAACTTAAGCCAAACACTACCCTAATGCCGAATAGACGCATTCGCTGAATAACCTTTAGCCGAACGACATAATCGCCGAACAACTATCGTGCCGATCAGTACTTAGACATGCCGAACGAACGTATACACCGAACAGGACTTAGTCACGCCGAACGCACATATACACCGAACAGGACTTAGTCACGCCGAACGCACATATACACCGAACAGGACTTAGACATGTCGAACAGTAGTTATATGCCGAACAAACATATACACCGAACAGGACTTAGACATGTCGAACAGTAGTTATATGCCGAACAAACATATACATGCCAAACAATTTAAATGTCAAATTAGACTTACGCCGGACACTTCATAAATCACATGTTTTCTGAATCTGGAACTGTAATCGCCTCAAGGCAAGCTTTTTGGGACGGTCAGCGATGACGGTCTTCGAAGGCAGCAATTCGAAGCTAATCATTATATCTTTAAAATCTCACTGCTTGTACACAATTGTTTTCACTAGTTCACACACCATGTGGGGGGAAAACTCATGTTGCTAATTCTAACGTTCAACATTTTTTGAGTATAGCTCTCTCGAGTACTTAGTTATTTATTTGGGATGTCGAGAAAATCTAGCTCCGCCACCATATCCGACAGGCCTGGGCCGTCATCGAGGCAAGGAGCCGCAGATACTTCTAACCCGTCAACCTCTCCCGCACATAACTTGGCGCCTGATGCTCTGGAGTCAACCATCTTACTAGACAATCCGATCGATTCTCAAGCCTCGAAGATCAACGAGGCTGCTCTGCGATGGATATGCTCCATTCACGGGATTCCCTTTGCTGACGTGTTAGTTCCTTCGAGACACGACCGCCCTCATCTGCCCCCAGTCGGGTACACTGCCTGCAACAAGTTCATGTGTTGGATGGGCAGCGTGCCTCCATTCAATTTATTTCTCTGGGATGTGCTGCAGTATATAGACATAGCTCCGTCGCAGCTGCACCCGAATGGCCATGCATTTCTATATGGGACTTATTTACTTTTCATGGCCGTCTTTTCTAGACCTCCGACCCCCGGTGATATCCGATACATTTATATGTTCAAGAGACGGAAAGATAGCCCTTCTTTTATGTTCCTCGAGCCATACCACAAGTGCCAGATCTTGACAGGGGCCTGTAGCAAATTCGCCCTGTACAAACAGGAATGGTTCTATGTGCGCTGCCCTTCTGGTTTCGCTAGGAGATGGGTTGAAGGCAGTAAGTCTCTCTGCCGAATCGTTATTCGTATTTAATTGGAGTCATGCTTTTCCTAACTCTTCATTTCATCTTTTCAGGTATCAACCCGCGTCCGGAAGGCCGAGGATATTCTGAGGCTGTTGAAGCCATTAGAGCTCTTCCTGCTGAGGATCGAGACATCCGGACTATCATTTCAAATGAATCGCTGTCGGGGTTCGGCTTGCTAGCCCCTGGTCGTCGGATCAGCCTTCCAGAAGGTGTTACAATTCCCAAACCTCCATCTAGTAAAGGGAAAAAACTTACCGGACCGTCGTCGCGTCGCGCTCCCGACATGCACGAAGAAGGCGAGCGTAAAGAGGATGATGCCCCTGAAACTCAGGGCGAGAACATGGGTCCCGTTTGGAATTCGGCAATCGAAGTTCAGGATATTGAGACATCATCCTCCCCTTAAGAAGAAGTTGAAATATACGGTTCGAAAGGAGAAAGTTGGTGGCACCTCAAAAGTTACGCCTATCCTTCCTGAGAAAGAGGCTTCTTCGCTGCACCTGGAAAGTTCTCTGAGGGGTCTGTCCAACTTGTCCATTCCCGATGATTTACTTAATTACGGATTCGATGATCCTGAAGCTCTCAAATTCTCTTCGCCCGCTAGAGGCAATGTAGGAGTTCAACTCCCGGCTCAAGGAGACAATACTCCGATTAGCAAAGATAAACGAACGGGTCCGTCGGGGGGAACACTAGGACACACACGCACATGCGCATTCCATAATATACTTCAAGTCTTTTTAATTCGTGAATTCTCCTTAACTCGTTGTTATCTCCATTCTTTGCAGGTGATATGGGCCGCTCACACGGACTTGATCGCCTTCAGGGGTCTTCTATATTCCATCACTCCGGACGGGATTCCGGTTCAGGCAGACGCAGGGACCGAGGTGATTATGAAGATAGGGACAATCGTCCTCGCGAGTCGTCTCACCGCAAGAAAGCACACTCTCAATCTTCCCAGTCCCGCGATCTTCCTCCTCCAACTGAGCCGGATAAAGAGAAGTCTTTGCAGAAGGGTTATCAGTCTGATGCTGCTCGAGAACAACATTCCAGTTCATCGAGTACGAGGCAAGTTCGAGAGCAACGTAAAAGAACGGAATTCTCTAAGCCTCCTCCTCCTATTCCTGCCGTGGACCTAACTGTTGCGGAAAAGATGGTCGACCTTAAGGCCAAGTTTCCGAAAATCTGTTTTGACGGCTTGAAATTCCTCCCAGCCATCCATCACATTCCTGGGCACGTGAAGCAAAGTGCCATTGCCTGCAACAATGACGTCTATGTTCAACATGACGCATTCGTGCACTTGGTGGAGAAGATCTCGGAAGTATCTGTCGAGCGTCAACACGAGATTGACCGTCTGAATCTGGAGGCTGACAGCGATAAGAAAATCATCAAACTCCAAGACGAAGAGCTCGCTTCGTATAAGTCAAAGCTAGAAGCCGCTGAACAAGGTGCGAAAGATACTGCTGAGGCAGTTACTCGCTTAGAGGTGGCTCACAAAAAGGAGCTTGACGAAGCAGTTCAGCGCAGCGGCGCCCTTGCCCTAGAAAAAGACTCTGTCCAAAAAGAAAGGGACGCGCTCGCTACTCAAGTCAAAGAGCTGAAAGAACAACTCTACAAGGAGAAAGAAGACAAAATAGCTGCTCAGGAAGAATCACAACGATATTGTGATGAGATTGTTGCTACCCGACTACTGAAGACAAAGCTCGACAACGAACTTGCCGGGGTCGAGAAAATGAAGGATGAGGCCCATGAGGAGGGCAAAAGAATGGCTGTGGAGGAGCTTGATTCTCGCCTTGAGGCGGCCGCAGAGGCCGGCAGGGAAGAGGTCAAAAGTATGTTTGATCCGTTGATCGCCGAGTACGGAGCCCGCGTCCTTATGCACCGTGACTTAACATTCTTGGGCGACGGCTACCTCGAATCCCTGGCTGAGGCATGGGAAACTCTGATAAAGATCAGGAAAGTCGAGTCGGGCCCCGAAGAGGTCGACGAGGATGCATTGGTGAAGGAGTTCTTGAGGGGCAACGAGCCATCTGACTTATCCGCAGCATTGGCTCTTTATGGCAAAGGCTCTTCCCCTTCGAAAGAGAAGAACGACGAGGCCGGCCCGTCAGAGGCCGACGCTACTACTCCTCACATCGCCGCTCCTTATGCTGCTCAATCGGCCGGTCGGTCGACGCTTGATCCATTCGAGCAGCATGCCAGTTATGATCCCGAAGATCCCGGGCTCGGCGTTCATGTGCTGTCACCTATCCTGGAGGGTGAAACCCCGCGCGCCACCGATAGCCAACCGGATCCTGGTAGGAAATTCTTCTTTCTCTAGAAGTCGAAGAGATCCCGTCATTTTTCAGCAACGGTTATTCGTTCTAATGCCCATTTCTTATATTTTCGTGCAGGTTGTTCTGACGCCGAGCCAACTCCGAGGAGCGATGACGCCAAGGAGGAAGCGGGGAAAACAAGCGACGTTGCTCACGCAGGGGTAACACCCGGTCCCACGCCCAAGTGATCGGGGCGCTTGATGATGACAAACTTGATACTTCGTCTCCTGTCGAAGGAAGCGATGAAATTAAAATCACTGGCGCCTCTGAGCATACTTCAGAGATGAGCATGAAGGACCGTCTTGCCGACGAGGAGAAGAGAAAAGTCAAAGTCAAAGTCGAGTCTGAAATACTGGAACTCACTGACCCGCGGAACAGACCTTTGAAAATCATTCTCCCGGGCAGGTCCAAACCACTAGATGTTCCGTCTCCTACTCCTGACTCCGTTTCTCTAGCAAGCAAAAAGTCCAAGAAAAAACGTGAGGGAGAGGAGTCGTCGGAAACATCAAAGGAAGACAAAAAGAAGAAGTCGAAGAAATAATCGATACACTCGTTCAACGAGTTTTTTGCTTAAGTCTTGCAGTTGCTTTTATCTTTCACAACTTGCAGTTTGTATAGAGAGGTCTGAATTTTGTAGGAGTGATCATGTATCCCGTTTTGGACTTATCGAATAAAATTTTAGTTTCTTTATTGCTTGAATGATTCTCTTGTCTTTCTTTGGTTTATTGACTAACTGTAGCCATAACTCAAGTTCTCATGAGTTGCATTATCTCCCGGTCCGTTCTTGAGTACTTGGACTCTCTCCGATTCTGCGCTCCGGGAACTCGGAGATTTGAGATCGATTATACTCTAGTCCACGCTCTGGGGACTTAGAGTGCTCCGCTCCGCACTCTGGGGATCCGGAGATTTGAAATCGTTTATACTCTAGCCCGCACTTTGGGGACTCAGAGTACTCCGCTCCGCACTCTGGGGATTCGGAGATTTGAAGTCGTTTATACTCTAGTCCGCGCTCTGGGGACTTAGAGTACTCCGCTCCGCACTCTGGGGATTCGGAGATTGGAAGTCGTTTATACTCTAGTCCACGCTCTGGGGACTTAGAGTACTCCGCTCCGCACTCTGGGGATTCGGAGATTGGAAGTCGTTTATACTCTAGTCCGCGCTCTGGGGACTTAGAGTACTCCGCTCCGCACTCTGGGGATTCGGAGATTTGGAAGTCGCTTATACTCTAGTCCGCGCTCTGGGGACTTAGAGTACTCCGCTCCGCACTCTGGGGATTCGGAGATTGGAAGTCGTTTATACTCTAGTCCGTGCTCTGGGGACTTAGAGTACTCCGCTCCGCACTCTGGGGATTTGGAGATTTGGAATCATTTATACTTTAGTCCGCGCTCTGGGGACTTAGAGTACTCTGATCCGCGCTCTGGGGATTCGGAGATTCGGAATCGTTCGTACGAGTCTGTATGTCGTGGAGGATAATGTAATTTATCATCCAATTAAGAGATATAGAAACTTCATAGAAAATGTGGCTTCAAGCCTTTATTAATGAAAATCAACTAAATTGCTTGATTACAACTTTAAAAGGAAACTAAGTCATTATTGAATGGAAACATGCAGGAAACAACAGTGCCTACAACAAGAAAGGAAAACATGCTAAATGTAATAGTGCCGCAAATGTTCACTGTTCCATGCTCGGCGGAGTGTCGCGCCATCAACGGTCGCTAGCTTGAATGTTCCTTCTCCAAGCTTCCGTTCAATGGCGTATGGACCTTCCCAGCTGGGATTCATGCGTGATGGTACCGGGAAGACTCGTTTCAGAACGAGATCTCCCACATCAAAGATTCTTGGGCGGACTCTGTCGTCGTAGTAACGCTTGACTCGATGTCTGTGCGCCGCCGCCCTTAATTCAGCTTCTTCCTGCTTTTCGTCGATGCAGTCCAGTGATTCCAGCAAGAGGTTTTGGTTCGTCTTGGGATCATAGTATGTCACTCGGTGCGATGGAACTTCAAGCTCCACGGGTATAACGGCTTCAGAGCCGTATGCCAAGGCGAACGGAGTGTGGCCGGTCGCGGACTTGTGGGTAGTTCTATACGCCCATAATGCTGTCGGGAGCTCATCTACCCACTTGCCTCCAACCTTCTCCAGACGCTTCTTCAATATGGACTTGATTATTTTGTTAATGGCCTCGACTTGTCCGTTAGCTTTTGGGTGCGCAACGGCAGCGAACTTTTTCTCGATGCCGTACTTTAAACAGAACTCTTTGAACTCTCTACTTTCAAATTGCGTTCCGTTGTCCGTAACGATGGTGCGTGGAAGGCCAAAGCGGCATATAATGTTTCGTACAACAAAGTTAATGACCTTCTTAGAGGTGATAGTGGCCAAAGGTTCTGCCTCAGCCCATTTCGTGAAATAGTCGACTGCAACTATTGCATATTTCGCACCACCTTTGGATAAAGGCAAAGAGCCGATTATGTCGATTCCCCAGATAGCAAATGGCCATGGACTGATCATTTGTGTGAGTTCCGTTGATGGAGCCCTCGGGATTTTTGCATATCTTTGACATTTGTCGCATTTTCTTGCGTAGTCTGCGGCATCCCGGTTTACGGTGGGCCAGTAATATCCATAGCAGAGGATCTTCTTTGCTAGCGTTTGCCCCCCAGTATGGTCGCCGCATTCCCCTTCGTGAACTTCACTCAAGACTCGCTTTGTTTCATCATGAGCGATGCACCGTAATAATGGGACTGAGAATCCTTTTCGATACATGGATCCACCTTGCATTACGTACCGCGTAGCTTTTCGAAGGACCTGTCGTCTTTCGCTTCTTTTTTCTGGTAAAGCCCCGGTTGTCAGGTACAGTTTGAATGGGGTTATCCATGACTCCTTCTCGATTTCTGTTCCCAACACGCGATCGACTTTCATCTCGTCTATGCTTGGGGCATGCAAGACTTCAACGGGATACAATCCCATTTGTTGAGCATCGTCGGTACTTGCGAACTTAGCCAACAAGTCGGCTTCTTTGTTATGTTCTCGCGGGATATGTGAAATGTCATAACGCTCAAGATTTGATAGTAGTTCTTGGACCTGAACGAGGTATGGAGCAAGCTTTCGTCCCTTTGCTTGGTAGTCTCCTCGTACTTGGTAAACCACCAACTGCGAGTCACAAAAGATTTCGACTGATTCGATCCCGAGTTCTTTGATGAGCTTCAAGCCAGTGATCAGTGCTTCATATTCAGCTTCGTTGTTCGTAGCCGGGAAATCGAGCTTCAGGGCATAACAGATTGATCGGTTTTCCGGAGTTATAAGAACCACGCCTGCGCCGGAACAACGGTCGTTTGATGCACTGTCAGTGTATAATTTCCATCGAACGGGGGGAATGATGTCGTGATCGTCCGGTTTGATGGGTATGGTAAATTCAGCGATGAAGTCTGCTAACGCTTGCCCTCGGATGGCTCTCCGTGGTAAGTACGCGATATCGAACTGGCTCAACTCGATGTTCCATTTTAGCAATCTTCCAGAAGTTTCCGGTCGTTGGAGTACCTGCCTCAGGGGTTGATCGGTATAAACACCGATTGAATGCGCTTGAAAGTATGGGCGCAGCTTGCGTGATGCAATCACCAAGCAGTAAGCCAATTTCTCGATTTTAGGGTAATTCTTCTCTGCCCCCGTTAAACGCTTGCTAACATAATATACCGGCTTCTGGACTCGATCCTCCTCACGAACCAAAGCTGCGCTTATCGCATGAGGGGATATAGCCAAGTAAACGTACAACATCTCATGGTCAACTGGTTTTGATAGCATTGGTGGGCTTTCCAGATGCCTTACCAGATTCCGGAACGCTTCCTCACAGCTAGATGTCCATTCAAAATTTCTCTTTCCTTTCTTTATTATGTCAAAGAACGGGATGCACTTGTCAGTTGCCTTGGATATAAATCGACTCAGCGCAGCTACTTTTCCGTTCAAGCTCTGTACCTGCTTTATAGTCCTGGGCGCTTGTACATCTCGAATAGCTTGGATCTTTTCTGGGTTGGCTTCGATTCCCCTAGCATTGACGATGAATCCCAAAAACTTCCCTGATGCAACGCCAAAAGAACACTTCAACGTGTTGATCTTCATTCCATAAAACCTGAGTATGTTAAACATTTCAGCTAAGTCTTGAATGTGGTCGTTTGACCGTCGTGACTTCACGAGCATGTCGTCCACATAGACTTCCATGGTTTTACCCAGCTGGTCCTTGAACATTCGATTCACCAAACGTTGATAAGTCGCTCCAGCATTCTTCAATCCAAAGGGCATCACTACATAGCAATACAGTCCGACATTTGTAACGAAGCTGGTGTGTTCTTGATCCGGAATATGCATTGGGATTTGGTTGTATCCTGAGTACGCGTCCATGAATGACAACAGCTCGTGTCCTACGGTGCAGTCGACCAACTGATCGATTCTAGGCAACGGGAAACTGTCCTTTGGGCATGCTTTGTTCAAGTCGGAATAATCTACGCAAGTCCTCCATTTTCCATTCGCCTTCCTTACTAGCACGGGGTTGGATACCCATTCAGGGTAGAGGGCGTCGCGGACGAACCCATTCGCCTTGAGTTTGTCCACCTCCTCTCCAAGAGCGGCGGATCTCTCCGGATCCATTCCTCTCCTTTTTTGCTTGACTGGGACGTATTTCGGGTCCATGTTCAACATATGACTCGTGATGGCGGGAGAAATCCCACACATATCAGAATGCGTCCAGGCGAAAACATCAAGATTCGCCCGGAGGAAGTCGCCAAGGTCTTCAGTCATTGCGGGGCCAAGCTATGATCCGATCTTCAGTATTCGCGAGGGGTCGTCACGGCTAACTGAAATGTCAATTGTTAATTCAGCCAGTGCCGCCTTCTCTTCCCTGGGTTTCTCATCGTCGTCTCTCGGATCTATATCTCCGTAGATCCAAGAACTATGCCCGAGCCAGGGCTCGGGCGCTACTTGTCAATTATCCGCATTGAGGATGCGGACGGGGTTGTTCGCAACCTTTCCCTTCTCCCTCCGGTGGGCCTCTCGGAACTCGGCCACATAACAGGAACGACCAGCTGCTTGGTCACCGTGAACAATGCCTACTCCTTTGTCAGTCGGAAACTTCAAAGTTAAGCACCACGGGGCTAATGCCGCCCTAAATTCAGCCAGGGCCGGCCGACCCAAGAAAACATTATACGGAGAGTCCACATCCAAAACTACAAAGGGTAGAATTCGTACCCTCCGACGCTCGCCTTGTCCCAGTTCAACTGGTAACTCGACATATCCTACTGCATCAGTCGCAGCGCCGTTAAAGCCGTGGATACGAGCTTTGGATGGTTTCAAGTCTTTTGTCTCTAGCTTCATCTGATCGTAGGCCTTCTTGAAGATGATGTTGACTGAACTTCCACAATCAATCAAAATTCTTTTTACATATGCTGGTCCGATCGTTGCAGATATGACCATGGAATCGATGGTCGGAGCCTCTACCTGATCAGCGTCTCTGTTCCTGAACACAATATCGTCTGTCATCACGCGCTGCTGCTTAGCAGGGGCCCCATCCTCTACGTTCGAACAGCACTCAAAATCTGCATGCTTCAAGGAGCTTGCATATCGTTCCATCTCTTGCCAGTTCTTATCTGCGGGATGAGGTCCGCCGATAATTGTATTTATGACCAGTCTTCCAACAGTCCGGGCAGGCTTCTCAGGATGACGTGGAGCTGGTGCACGACCTGGGTTGGAAATCCCCTGTCCTCCTTCCTGTGGATCCTTTACAAATTCTTGCAACTTCTTTTGTCTGATCAATTTCTCGATAGCGTCATGCAGGTGTCTACACTCTTCCGTGTTGTGTCCATAAGTTTCATGGAAGCGGCAATATTTCCCAGTCCGCTTCTGTTCCTCGGTTGATTCTTTCGGGCGCGGCTTTCGGTATTGAAAAGTATTGCAGGTGGATAGGTAGATGTTCTCAAGTGGGGCGTTTAGCGGAGTGTACTCGCTGTAGCTGGGAATTCTCGACTTCCACTTTCCCGCTTCTTTCCTCTTTCCTTGACTTCTTCCTCCGGACTCTTTGGGCTGCACAGGCTTACTCTGGACATTGACTTGGACCTTTCCCAAATTGTCTCCAGATTGCTTCACAGCAATGTTGCTCTTGATTGACTCTTGGGCAGGTCCCGGTGCCTTATCTCGTCGTACCCACCTAGCTTCCTCTCTTCTTATGAACTGGTGTGCCTTGGAGTAGAAACGCTCTAGCATAGCCGGAGGTTTTCCTGCCAGCCAGTCTCCAAACTCAGAATCCGGATCTACACCTCTCATTACAGCCATTAGAATTGCATGGTCATTGGGATTACTGACTTCAGTTGCCGCAACGTGGAATCTTTGTAAGTACTCCTTCAGCGACTCTCCGGGATTTTGGATTACACTTGACAGAGACATCACGTCCTTCGGGCGTGTAGTGTGTATCCTGAACTGCTCAATAAACTTCTTTGCCAACTCCTTGAAATTTGATACGGATCGCGGAGGAAGTCGGGTGAACCACATAGTAGCGATCCCAGATAGAGTAATCGAAAAGCACCTACACTTGGTGGCATCATTTGCTCTGGCTGAATCCATCATCCATTCATACCTCATTACATGTTGTCTGGGGTCAGTCTTTTCTTCGTATGCAGGAATGGTTGGCATGCTAAACTTCTTGGGGTACGCCGCTTGCAGCACAACATCCGTGAACGGAGTATGACTTCTTGACACTCCCCAGTCGTCATTTGATAAGCCCTGATTTTCTTTCATCAGTTGCCTGATCATGGCTGTCAGATCGGGTGTCTGTATGGAAGCTGGGAGGTTGGAGTCAGTTCTACGCGCCTGTCCATGCTGATGCCTCCTTTCCTGGCGATCTGCCAATCGTGCGTCTTGAGGTTCAACATTGTTAGCATTTTGATGATCTGGAGCTCCATCCTCCATCTGTACTCCGGTTCTGAAGCTTCCAGTTCTGGCTTGGTCATGGTCTCCAGCTGTTCGAACAGCAGCATCCGCCCTTGCAGCTTCAGTCTTACGGCGTCTACGCCTGGGTGGTTCATCAGAAGAAGTAGAGCTGTCAGATGAGGAATAAGCAGCTGGATTGCCCCCAGCATTCTGTTGCTGCTGTTGTGTGAGTTGTGCCATCAGGTTGGCATTAGCTTGCATCTGTTCTCCCAGTTGTCTCCTGCTTTCCCTAAGTTCTCTCATCAAGTCATTGAACTCTACTCTGGTGACAACTGGAGTCTGTTCTTGAGCGGCAATCCCTGCACTCGGGATCGCTGGTTGATTGCTAGGTCCTGCTTGTTGCACGCTAGCAGTCTCTCCGGCATCCGCATTAAGAGAAGCTGACCCGGTACGTGGTCTTGCCATTGTAGAGTTATTGGTATGAACTCTGAGTAGAATCAACGGATGTCCTATCAGTAAGTCGGATCTTCTTTGGGGGATTTGTTCAATCCAGTAGCTTCAAAGCAGATCCTTGAGGTCTGAGAATTCGATTCTCAGTGAAAGCACCAAAGTGTTAGCACCAAAATTGGTCACTAACCTCGTAGAAGAAGATTATGAAGAGATATAAGTGATGAAATCAAATTAAACGGAGAAGACAGTGCTAATCTAAATACAGAAAGTAAGAACACCAAATTTATAGTGGTTCAGCGTAATTGCCTACGTCCACTTTGAGGTTAAACTTTATTGATCTTCTTTATAGTTGATTACAAATACAATTCGTGAATCAAATGTTTGAATGAAGTTGTTAAGTAGAGAAGATGAGTCTTGAAAATGGCAGAGTCTCCCCAGTGTTTTCTCTCCCAAAAAAGGATCCATTTCACTGTGACCCTGCCCCTCTATTTATAGGCAAAAGTGGGCTGGACTACCCAAGTGGGCTTGATAGCCGAACGCTCTAGCCCAGGCGATGCATGCCGAACCAGGTACGCCGAACGCTTCCATGCCGAACGGTGCTTCTGATGTATGGGAAGTGTAGGATGGTTGCAGTGAAGCCGAGCGTATCTCTGTTCGAAGCTCTTGACAGATCAATGTATGTAGGTCGAATGATATCGTTACCTTGTGTAGTTGTGCATACTGAATGCCTTCTGAATGCAAAACGCTCTCGTTGCCGAGTTATCCTATTGCCGAGTTCTACTGACGCCGAGTGCCTCTGGATGCCGAGTACTCCGGATGCCGAGTACCATGGGATGCTGAACACTAGTTGACGCTGAGCATAGGTTGTTGCCGAGTGCCAGTTGATGCCGAACACTACTTGACGCCGAGTACCCTTGTTGCCGAGTACTACGCCGAGTAGTCTCGATGCCGAGTGCTCTTGATGTCGAGTGCTCTCGTATGCCGAGCAGTCTCGTATGCCGAGCAGTCTTGGTGCCGAGCAGTCTTGGTGCCGAGCAATCTTGATGCCGAGCGTTGGTTGACGTTGAGTGCCAGTTGACGCCGAACACTGCTGAGTACTACGCCGAACACTCCTGGACGTCGGACACTATGGATGCCGAGTACTACGCCGAGTACTTATGAATGACAGTTGCTTCGCCGAACACTCCTGGATGGCAAGTGCTTCGCCGAACACTCCTAGATGCCGGACACTCTCTGATGCCGAGCACTTATTGCCGAGTACTAGTTGCCTGGTCAAATCCCCAGGAAACAAACACTTTGGTGCTTTCACTAAGAAAACTCCGTTTTTCTTTGATTCGGTGGATCTACTGCCGTTGTTGGGTTGTTAAAATCTAAGGAAGAGATCCAGATCTGTCTTCTAGTAGTTCCTTCCATTCTATTCAGATTACTCCAGATCTAGGAAAGAGCTACATTCATTATGGTGCGCACTACCAAAACCGCTTCAAATGTTGCAGATCCAGAAGGAAGGGATAAGCAAAATCCCACGCAGCTGACCACAGCAAGCCAAACATCAGCTAGAGCTCCAGATCCACAAGGTCTTGTGACTAGGGAGGAGTTCCAGACCATTATGCAAGAGCTTACTCAGAGCCGTCAAGAGCTCACTCAGCAGATCTGTGCCAACACGGAGCTCGCAAACCAGCTGAATGAGGAAAGGTAAAGGAGATCTAAAAGAGATCATGTCTCTCATTCCTTAACCGAAAGCTCAGCTTCATCTGACTTCAATCACATATCTACATGCCATCGACTGGATGGAAACTATGTAGAAGCCTTCGGGCATCAGCATGCTATGAATCTCGGACAAGCCAGGATTGGCCCTTCTACCAGGCACCAAGCTGGACCCTCCTCCCGAGGAGGCGCACTTCCTTATCACACCGCTCACGACCATGCAGCTGCTGCCGCTATAGATCTGGAAGTCGAGATCCAAAACCAACCAGATCTAGCTCATCGCCAATACGTTCATGCTCAAGATCCTCACTTCCTAGAAGATTGGGAGCCAAGGAGGCGAGGAACGGACCGTAGACAGCGACCGGACCATCCCCGCAACACGGAACCAGACCGTGATATGCCAGATAATCAGAGAAAGTCAAGGCCTTACAAACAATGATTGGGAAATCTCCAGAAGTCATACTCCATTCACCAATGGCATTCTTTATGCAGAGCCACCCCGTCGATTCAGGATGCCGACTTTGTCGGTGTACGAAGGAAATTCGAATCCTAACCAGCTTATCCTAAAGTATGAATGGCTCATAAATGCCGCTTGAGCTGATGATGTGGTTAAGTGTAGAAGCTTTCCTATCTCTTTGGGAGGCATTGCAACTATGTGGTTCACTCGTCTGCCACCCAGATCCATCTCATCCTTTGATCAGTTAGCTACTAAGTTTGTCGAACATTTTCGTATACATGCTACTAGACTGAAGGATGTCAAGACCTTGTCCAGCGTTACTCAAGCTCCAGGAGAGACTCTTAGACGATATTTGGAAAGGTTCCATGCTGCTTGTGCTGAGGTCAGCAACCCTAATGATAATTCTATTTTGATGGTGTTGACTAAAGGGATCGATCCCGATTCCGAGTTTGGTGATTGGTTAGCTGGGAAACCCCCCGCTTCGTTGGATCGTTTCTATGCTAAGGCAGCCCAGTTTTTGAGGAGAGAAGACGCTAGACGATCTAGGAAGCAGGACGATGCGGGGCCCAGTGGTGAAGGTATTCAAAGTAATGTTGCTGTGAACCAAACCAGTGAGAACTCCGGCAAAGTGCAATTGAATATTCAGAATAAGCAAGGTCAACAGAAGGGTAACGAAGGTGAGGGAAAGAAGAGAGACCCAAATCATGGACCGAGACCTAGAGCTCCCATGTTCGACCGATATACCCCTTTAAACACGTCGCTAGAAAATGTTTACCTTCGGACCTGTAATACCGAACGGTACAAGGAGCCAGCTCCAAAACCATCATCTGAGAAACAAATTCAGACCGGGAAATTCTGTAGGTTCCACGATTGTTACGGCCATAATACTAATGAGTGTCGTCATTTACAAGACATTATCGAGAAGTTGATTAGAGAAAGGAAGTTAGAGCAGTTTGTTCGGGCTTCGCAGAATGGAGGTGCGGGCCTATCTAATCCAAATCAATGTCAAGGCCAAGCTAGGCCCGAAGAACCTGCGCGTACTGGCGGGAGGTTGGTAATAAACACTGTGAGTGGTGGTCCTCATCCGGCTAATCGGAGCTAGAACGAAATGGAGTCATATGCCAGTTCGATTAGGCATGTGGACTTTGAGTGTTGTAGTAATGTTGATGACGGGGCCTCGGCAAAACAATAGAGGACGATGACAGACGACATTGTTTTCAGGAACCAAGATGCCGACAGAGTCGAGGCCCCACTATTGATCCGTTGGTTATTTCAGCTCAGGTAGGTCCTGCTTGGATGAAAAGGATCTTAGTCGATAGCGAAAGTTCTGTCAATATACTTTTTAAGCGCGCTTATGAAAAAATAAGGATGGAAGCAAAAGACTTGAAACCATGTCAATCACGTATTCATGGTTTTAACGGAAGCATGACTATACCAGCTGGGATGGTGGAATTGCCCGTTGAGTTGGGTATCGGAGATCGCCGGAGAGTCCGGATGTTGCAGTTTGTTGTGTTGGATATACATTCCCCCTATAATGCTTTTTTGGGCCGACCGGCCCTTACGGAATTCAGGGAAGCGATTGCCCCGTGGTGTTTAACTTTGAAGTTCCCCACTGATAACGGGGTCGGAGTAGTACATAGTGACCAGGCGGCTGGACGCGCCTGTTATGTTGCTGAGCTGCGGGATGCGCAGCGTAAGGAGAAAGGAAAGGGCGTAGAGGAATCTCTCTGCGTCCATTTTTCAGATAATTGAAAGCTAACGCCTAGGCCCGGGTGCCGCAACCAGTTCCTTAAAGATCTTGATCCCAGAGATAATAATGATGAGGAGGAAGTCAAAGACTCCCAGGCTTCCCCGGCAGAGTTGACAATCGATGTTCCGATCTATGATGACGACAATTACAAAATAGTAAAGCCCGGTCCCCGTGAACACTCATCGAAATGCTACTAGTAGGGCCCGAGGAGCCCATAATGATCACTTCTTCATCTATAACGAAAGGCATTTCGATGTTCGGGTCGCTTTGATGACCGAGGAGGCCTTCCAGCATTTGTTCGTCGAGCATGCAGCTGCTTTCATGCAACTCCGCAGCCGATGTAGCGACCGTTGTAGTTGTGGCCTCCGTCATTATAGCCTCCTGCTTATGATGCATTTCTTGGGATGCAGGAGGAACGATTGATGCAGAATCTAGAGCTGAATAAAGTTAGGAGAAAATATTAGTGACATCTTCTGATAGCACTCCTGCATTTGAATAAATGGGAGAAGTGTTCAGAATACCTTCCTCAGGTTGACTCATGTGCTGGGTTGATGTGCCTTCAGAGCCGCGTTCATGTATCGGATATAGGTGCGGCTTATCAAGGTCGTATCCCGGTACAGCTGGAGGTTCAATAGAAGAGGTGGGCTTAGATGGAGAGACTAGGAGCGCCTTGGAACCTACTTCGTGATGCTCGACTCCGGATCCTTCTCCAATGTCCGGATACTTAGCAGCCAACTTTTCTTTTTCAAGGGCGACGATAGTGTCGTGGAGGACTTTTGGTTCGTCTCCGACAAGTATTTGAGCTTCCAGTTCGAACTCATCAATAGTTGTGGTATTTCGGATCACCTTTTCGTCATCCACCAAGTGGCTCCAGGCCTTATATAATTGGAAGGGGTAATCTTCGCTGAGCCAGTTTAAGTTACGGTTTCTCAAGACGTTGGCATTGTATGTGATCAGGAGATCTTCAAATTCATTCTCCATCCTGGCCTCCACCTCTTTAATTTTGTTCTCAATTCTGGCCTCGGCTTCCTGAGCCTTTAAGTTCGCCGCATCCCTTTCATCCTTGAATACCACCGCCTATTCACACGCCTCTTAGGCGGATCTGTTGGCCTCGTCCTTTTCCTTAATGGCCTCGGCAAGTTTTGCCTTTAGCTCGTTGAGCTCTTTCACTATAGCATCTCTCTCCTCCATGACAAGGGTATTCCGGTGGCCCATCTCCTGTACCAGGTCCATGTGAATTTTTCGCATGTTTTCCATGGATTGCCTAGCCTCTTCAGCTCTCTGGTCGGCTTCTATCTTTGATTTCCTTGAAGATTCAACTTCGTTGTTAAGCACTTCTATTATTCTGTCTTTCTAAGCAAGGTCGGCCTCCATTTTCTCAATTATTTTGGCCCGCTCGAAAGCTACGGCCAAAGTCTTTTCTGTAGTTTTAGCCCACTCCCGGTACTGGCTGTAAACATCATGCAAAAGCCGGATGGTTTTGAGGGTGGAGATCATGACCGAGAGTGGCGCCTACCTTGATACCTTTCTTTCTCACTTTCATAACGCTCATGCTCTTGGTTGGAGCGGTGGCCGCGATCATAGTCTCGTTCGCTTTCACGCCTAAGAGATTCAGAATAAGAGCTGGAAGAATGGCGTTTAGAGAATTAACCATCTCCAGAGATTAGAGAATAGACCCCTGCCTCACCATCGTATCTGTAAAATGAAAAGAAAAGAAGAATTAGTCATCTTTAGAGATTAGAGAACATGTGATTAGAAATTGTGTGGTGCCGTGAAGTGCGTGTATGCATGTGCAAACCCCCTCAACTGACCGATTTTGGTGGCCTTGCTCGTAGGAGTTAGCTCCTCTATGTCTAAAGCACTTTAGCCCGCATCACTTTGTAGCGGGGAGTGAAGCCCCTCTAATCCAAGATCTTGAAATGAAGCTAAGTCATCTGGAATAGGGACGCCTGCCAATCCTCTCAGTGAACTCTCCATTTACAGAGGAGAAGTCTACTGACTTATAGCAGTTGCGGTAGGCAGAGAAACTACGACGGTCTTACGCCTCTTGGATTTGTGGGGGAGAGCCTTGCCTTTTCTTTTTGATTCTGGTGATTGAAGGCCCCGCGAAGGCGCAACTGCGGGCTCATCCCTAGCTGGCATATTCTCGTCATCGCCCCGTTCAGTGATTATGACTCTAGGAGCTCTCCTTCCTCCTTGCCTTACCGGAGCCACTTTGGGAATTCCTGTTAATCCAATGCTTTGGCCTCTCTCTATGAGCCCCACGCGATCAAGTTTTCATCGCTAAGGACTTCATCAATCTCTCTAAGTTCAACAGGCACCGATTGGAGAGTTCTCGCTATCTTCTTGAATTGCGCTCCTTCGGGCCGGGGAATCGAAGCTGTAAAAGAAATGCAGTGTTAGGCCCAACATCCACTTGTATTATCCAGTTAATTGATGAAGAAGTTAGAACACTTACGTTTGGCTAGCCACCGTCTAGCAAATCCTGGTGGGCATTGAACAAAGAACCGTTCGGTCTTGAAATGCTTAACTTGCTCTAAGCCCCTACCACAACTTGGCAGTTTCTGACTGCTTCTAAAAAGGTGAATGAAGGGTTATCCCCACGACTCTTGACGTTGAATAGATATCTGATTTCCTCAACGACTGGGGGCCGGAAAAGATGCTCCATGAAGATAATATGCAAGTTATTGAGCAGAGCATATCTGCTCGGATGCAATTGAGAAGGCGTAATCCTCAAAAAGAACAACACTTCCCGAATAAATTGGTTGAACGGGGGCAACGTTCCGGCTACGCACATGAACCTATTGCAAGTAGTATACCCTTCTGGGGGATTGTGGGCTCTGTCTTACGGCCCCGGTAACAAAACATATTCTATAGATATACCATGTCTGAGGTAGATTTTGCCTAGCATATCTTCAGAGATTTTAGAACGTACTGAATCCTCCGGATTCAAAACTAACACTACACCCAGCAGTTCATCCGGAGCAAGACTTACTACATCGGCCGCGATTTCTGGTATTTCTATAATGGGAAGTGGAGAACTCTGAAGTTCCTGCTGCCCTAAGCTTCCAGGATCCATAGTTATGGAACTCAGTAAAAATTATTGTTAGATGGAAAGAAACCCGTGTACCCCCGGTGTAAAGTGAGTGATCGTGTTATGTAGTGCAGTGCTACATAATACTTTAAATTTCTACAAGTTCGGAAGATGGTAAAACGACAAGACTTCAAGATTCGACTGGAGTGACCTTCATCATTGACCGTCCCAACCGTGCCATCCTGACTTCGAAGAACGATCCATGTTAGAGTTCGTTATGTTTGTCAAATTACGGTTCCATCAACAAGCTTCGAAGGATAGTCAAATATGCAGTTTAATGGTCAAGTCCAGTTATGCAAGGCTAAAGCTCGTAGGAGTCAAGTGTTCGAATATACAAAAGGCTATGTTTCATATCCATTAAATTTCAACTTGGATCGTCCCTCAGAAGCCCGCCTTCGTATCGATCCTAGAGTTGAGGTTTTGTATCGATCGATTCATAGGTCGTTGCATTTCGTATCGATCCCAAAGACCTAGCCTCGTATTGATCACCCCAAGCATTGAAGTTGTTCGTATCAATCAAAAGACCCTAACTTCGGATCGATCACCATGCCTCCTCCATCGATACGAATCACTTCACCTTGGATTGACCAACCAACCACTTCATCTACAATTTACTCTATAGTATCTCATATCGATCCCTGCCTCGTATCGATACAAGTGACTCCACCGCCTCAATCAAATGCTCTTTTTTTTCTCCAAACCTCGAAGGCTCCATTACCACCTCCTCGACCTCACTCTAGCCCAATCCCGGCATCGACGATGCCAAAATCAGCCATGACCTTGGACGAAATGGCACCAAGACTCGAGTCTCGTCATTTTAAAGTCGATTTAATCAATTGATTACCTAGTTCGAATGGATTGGTTTAAGGATTAAAAGCTAATTGTTTGGGAACGAAGACTTTGCAGTTTTCTTCTATTTCCAATCGATATGAAGCGGGAGTGAAAACAAAAGGCGAGTGGAAAATTTGTCTAAGTCCAGAATCCTTTTATATGCTTTTGTAACCAAGAGAAAAACGATTCGTATCCCAATGGTAAAAACCGATAGAAGCGGTCAGATTATTGATCGATATGAGAGACGCTGAATAAATGTACCCGGAATGATCACTTCCATCGATATGAAGACATAGCTTCGTATCCATCAACTCAAAGCGATCCAGAGATTAGCACTTCATATCCATCAATGAGCAGCCATCTATTTCGTATCCACCGATACGAATCCCATCGATACGAAAGTCATTACATGATCACATTTTAGCTACTCAACTCCATCGACACGAAGCGTCAGTTTCATATCTATCTATTCGAAGATCCAAAGACCTCGTATCCATCGGTATGAAGCATCTCCAAGGCTATCTATTTCGTATCGATAGCCATCGATACGAAGCATGCATTCCATCATCTCAAATTGATCCAGGAGAGGATCGATAGGAAGAAGTGACTTAAAACAACCATCAATCATTGTTACAAATCGAATTTCACATCGATCCAGGAGAGGATCGATACGAAACTCGATCCGAACAAGAACAAAAGAACTTAACAACGATCCATGAACGTGCAAACGTGAACAAGAGTCAGGTTAACATACGTGCATGTATGACGAACTAACATTCAATTTTCAAAGTTGATAGGAATTGAATGCTTACCTGGTGACAACAAGAACAACGAACAACAAATTGCTAGCACTCAACCTTCATTTACAACAAAACATTGCACGATCATTGGCAGTCTATAATTCAACATTTATATTACTGGAAATTGATCAAAGGTTGCATCTCTTAACGAAAAGACAACAGCTATTCAACGAATTAAATAGAACTTTTTCAGAAAAAAGAATGCAGCTTTTTAAAGCACGTCATGTTCACATAGGACGTACTTTGAGGGGCAAATTTTATCCCGCCTTTTGGCAAGGCCATAACACTAAGGACTTGACTAGAAACTAAAGACAATCCATCATGAAGATCGGTTATACACAGGTCCACTATGGATACTGGCAAATTTGGTCCGAGTCTGGATCAAGCTACAGTTAACATGGTACGACAAACAAAGCTATGAAAGCCAATATTCAAATTTCAAGTCAATTGGAGTTCGTATGCTCCAATTATGGATCGATCAAGATTCATGAGAAACATGTTTGTTTCATATCCATCACCTTCGTATCCATCAACTCCACAACCATCCCCTTCATATCCATCAAACAACAAGAATGGTCCTAATCCATCTGATCAACTGCTACCCACTTCATATTGATCCATTTCGTATCGATCAACCAGGCATCGATACGAAACCAACAGCCAGCAATCGATACGAAGGAACCGACGTGAAGCATCGATACGAAGGCAGCCTCTGAGCATCGATACGAAGAGCAATACACAGGATCGATACGAAGAAGGCATAGTCAACCAAGAGAAGTGGTCTACTAGCATGAAAAACGGATCTCCACGTAACTGTCGCTCCACGTCATCGGTACAAGATCGATCGATACGAAAGTATCGATACATACCCTTCAGTCTACTGCAAAACCAATCTTGGATCGATCATAACTCAAAATCTACAAGTCCAAATGCTATGAAATTTTCACAGGAGCTTCTAACCACCTCAAGAATGCCTCTGATCGATCGTAGCCCAAATGGACACAATCTTGATCGATACGAAGATGATGGGGATCGATCCCAATCGATCCCAAATGACCCCTGATCGATCTGGTGGTCCCATCCATGTGTGAGGAGTATTCTGAGTTCAGAGGGAGATATTTTAGACCTACACCTATAAATAGCACCCCTACGCCTACAGAAAAAGGACTTTTGACTTTGCTATGCCGTTACTCTGCCACAACTCCATTATAACTTGAGTG
Organism: Allium fistulosum; assembly: GCA_030737815.1. NCBI lineage: Eukaryota > Viridiplantae > Streptophyta > Magnoliopsida > Asparagales > Amaryllidaceae > Allium > Allium fistulosum. Next base: position 1,238,823,911 of record CM060903.1, on the reverse strand, counting down.
TTAGAGTGTTGTACTGTTGTAATCAGTTGTCAATCATCAATAAATAACAAAACATTCAAAGTGGACATAGGCTACAACACCGAACCACTATAATTTCTTGTCCTTTTCTATTTCTGCATGCTTTTATTGGTGTGATTGTTTGATTAGCCCTTTTTTCCATTTAATTTCTTCACTTTAATCTCTTCAATCACATCCGAAGAGCATTGTGCCCAAATTTGGTACAAACACTTCCATTATCTATCTATTTCTATTTTCTATTATTCCATATTAGCTATGTATATATCATTATTGTAAGGATAGACAGTTATAATTGTCCAGGTTGATGATAGTATTTAGGTTTTGTAACTCTGAAATTCCTGTATTCAGAGTAACCCTTTGTATTGTTCTTTTGATATTATATATTATTGTTCCGCTGTGAGATTCTGATGTTGTGTTCTTCCTTTTTTTCTATTTTTTTATTTACCCTAACTTTCTATCTTTTTTAGCACTTGGGTGTTCGGCACACGAATACACGTGGATGTATTAGTGTCGATATTTGAGGGTCAAAAAGTCAGGTCGTTACATTTGGTATCAGAGCTCAAGGTCGAGCGAACACCTTGGCTTTAGTTAGATATGGCTCATTAGAGATAAGGTAAGCGACACCCTAGAATGAGTTGAGTGTATACGAGAGCATATTTGTATTTTCTATAAACCCGTACCCCCCTTTTTAAGCTTTCCTTAAGATAATCTCTTTCTTTGAAATGACTCTATCCTAAATATACTCTGCTATGTTCAGGTTATACATCATGAGTACTAGAACTGCCAATGTTCGAGGTAGTAGTGGAGGTGGTCATGGTTGTACCATCACAAATGGTGGGGATCGAGCACTAAGGAATGTTGCTATAGATGGGGAACCAAGAGTGGATATTGTATTGGAGGTCGTGCAGGCCAGGCCTCAGGTGAATTTTGCTTTGCTCTGACGTGATTATGAGAGGATATGAAGTAAGAGGTTTGGTGGTACGGAGACGATCATAGAAGTCAAAACTTGTGTCAATTTATGCGATCGAATATTTTGGGATATGGAGCTAGATGACACGATGAAGCGTCGGTTGGCATCATGGTATCTACCGGACGCAGCCATGGAGTTCTATCACAATTGATGTCCAAAAGAATGACATCTTTTGGGTCCAATCTAAGGAGGGAATCGAGATGAAGTTTGTCTTAGAAGCCAGGAACACTTTATTTTTTAGGAGCTTCCTTGACTTGAAGTAGGGGGCCATGACAGTGGCAGAGTATGGTAACCGATTTACTGCCTTATCTTGGTTTGGGCCTGGTTTGGTAGATACGCCATTAAATAGGAATGAGATGTTCATCGCAAGGATGCACCCAGAATTCAAGGGTAATATGATGAATCACATCTTGGTGCCTTATGTAAATTTGGTGAATGGGTTGGGGTTTGAGAGCTTTAGCACTGAAGCCATCTATTGCTGCACCAACTGGGGACAACAAGCAGAAGTTCCAGCCATCTAAAGATATTTCTAGTTTAGTTTGTCATTAGTGTGGAAAGAAGTGGCATTTCGCTAGAAACTGTACATCGGTTGATTGAAGACAAGTAGCGAAAGCGCCATTGGTTAAGGCACCTATTTCTAAGGTACTTAAGCTAGAGCAACAAGCAACAAAGGCACGGTTTTCACCAAGGGCCTACGACAAATGCCATCGGCTAGACTATTTTGATAGAGAGTGTCCATTGCTCCAGAAGGGAGAACAACCTCGAGCTTTTGCACTAGCTTCAACACCTTCCACCTCTACAGCTGCAAAGGGGAAGCAGGTTCTGAAAGGTATTCTATCTATTTTTGGCATTCCTATTCGTGTTTTATTTGACACTAGTGCTTCTCTTAGTTTCATTTCTCGTACCTTGGTTGATAAATTAGAATTCGAGCCAGTTATGGCTTTAGATTCTATTTGTGTGTCGAACCCTATCGGGGGATCGAACAATCTTAGTATGATTTGCTTAGGAGTTCCGGTTACGTGTTTTGACCAAATCTTCTCTTGCGATATGTATGATATGGGTTTATGGGTTTTGATATTCTGCTTGGGATGGACTGGTTTTCGTGATGTCATGCAATCTTGAATTGTGATAAGCGGGCCGTCTTGTTAAGAAAGGAAAGGTGAACTTTGACTGTATCATGTAAAGAGCCTAGCTCACTCATGACTAGTTTTCTTTATTCTTTGGATGTGGCGAAGGAGGAGTTGGGTTCGATCATAGTTGTTCAAGAGTTTGAGGGTGTCTTTAAAGAAGTGTTGGGTTTAACACCTCATCGTGAGATAGAATTTTGCATTGAATTGGTCAAAGATGCAAAACCTATCGTATTTCCTATTCGTAGAATTTCCCCGAAGGAGAGGTTGGAGCTGTTAAATCAAGTTAGTGATTTGTTAGAAGGGCTTGATCCGACTAAGTCGTTCGAGTTACGGAGCATCCATCGTCTTTTGCTACAAAGGCGGACGGTTCGCTAAGACTTTGTGTAGATTATCGCAAGCTCAATAAACGAACTGTTAGGAACAAGTACCCTTTGCCTAGGATATATGACTTGTTTCAGCTTCATGGAACTCAAATGTTTTCTCAGCTTGAACTTGCTACATGGTTCTATTAGTTGAGGGTGGCAGAGGAGAGTGTACCCTTAATCGCTTTTAGATCCGATCAATTTTATGAGTGGTTAGTTATGCTGTTCGGCCAAACTAATGCGCCAACATATTTCATAGACTTAATTAATCGAGTTTTTTGAGATGTGCTAAATAAGCTTGTTCTTGTTTTTATCGATGGTATTCTAGTCTACTCCAAGACCGAGGAGGAACATTCGCCCCATCTAAGGATTGTTCTAGAAACACTAAGAGAGCATGTGTTGATGGCTAAGTTCTTGAAGTGTCATTTTTGGCGTTCGGAATTTAGGTTCTTAGGTCATGTTGTTTTGGCAGAGAGCATTTCTGTTGACCCCGCTAAAGTTATAGCCATTCAGGACTGGAAGAGGCCTGAAAGCGCAATTGATATTAGGAGCTTTCTAGGTCTAGCAGGTTATTATAGAAGATTCATACAGGATTTCTCAAAGATTGCCTCTTGCTTAACGAATTTAACAAAGAAAGATGTCAAATTTGTGTGGACTGATTAATGCGAGAAGCATTCGTAGAGTTAAAGGAAAAGCTGACTAGTGCTCATGTTCTTACTATGCCAGATGTGGTAAGGGTTTGACTGTTTACACTAATGTGTGTGGAACAGGTTTAGGTGTTGTGTTGATGCAGCATGAGAGGATTATCGCTTATGTGAATCGACATCTCAAACCGCATAAAGCGAGGTATGCAACTCATGACTTGGAGTTGTTAGCAGTGGTATTTTCGTTAAAAATGTGGAGGCATCATTTGCTAGGTGAAAGGTTCGAGTTATACATGGACCATAAATCTTTGAAGTATCCTTTTACGCAAAAAGACTTAAACATGAGGCAGCAAAGGTGGTTGGAGTTTCTGGCGGCCTATGATCTAGATATATTGTACACTATGGGAAAAGCGAATGTTGTAGCAGATGCCTTAAGTAGGAAATATGCTGTTATGGCGAGCATTAAGGTTCGTCTGACCTTGATCACCCATATAGAAGAGAATCATCTTAGAGATCCTCTTATTGCTCGAATAGCCAAAGCGGTAAGCGAAAATAAGGCACCGGAGAGGTGGCCAGGATTTGAAGTAGATAGCCATGGTTTAATAAGGATGAATGGAAGGTTATGTGTACCTAAGTTTGATGGGATTAGGCAGGAGGTTCTAAAGGAGAGTCATCATTCACGGTTAATGATACATCTATTGGTCACTAAGATGTATCAAGATATGAGGCTTACTTTCTAAAGAAATGTATGAAAAGAGATGTTTCTATCTTTGTGAGCAGGTGTGCTAACTGCCACCAAGTAAAAGGTAGTCACCATGGTGGCTGGACTGCTTCAGCCACTTGAGATTCCTAGGTGGAAATGAGAGCAGATTTCCATGGACTTCATCGACGGATTACCTAGGCGAGAAGAGGTAACAAGGGTGTGTGGGTTATCGTGGATCGATTGACCAAGAACGCACACTTCTTACCTGTTTAGACTACGAGAACAACCTCTAGTTTTGCTAAGTAAGATATTAAGGAAATAGTTAGATTGCATGGTGTTCCTTATGATATCTTGAGTGATAAAGATCTGATATTCACAAGCCAGTTCTGGAAGGGTTTGCATGACGCCTTAGGGACCGAGCTTAGTTTGTGTACCGCTTACCATCCGAAGATAGATAGGCAAACGGAAAGGGTAAAACGGGTATTGGAGGACTTGCTTAGAGCATGCATTTTAGATTTTGGGGGTTGTTGAAGAACACTTACCACTTATTGAGTTTTCAAACAACAACAATTACTAGGCCAGTATCGGAATGGCAATATTTGAAGCGTTGTATGGAAGGCCATGCAAATCTCCATCATGCTGGATAGAACCTGGAGATCGTCTTATGCTTGGGCCGGATATGATTCGAGAAGCATCAGATAGGGTTATAGAGATTCAAAAGAGAATCAAGGAAGCGCAGAATCGATAGAAGAGCTATGCAGATAAGAGGTGCAATGATTTGGATTTCTCAGTTCGAGACTTTGTGTTTGTAAAGGCACTACAACAGTTTATGCTTTTCATAGCGTTTGAAAACCGCTATAACAGGCTACCATAGCGTTTCAGAGAACACCGTGGAACGACAAGCTATGGTAGGCCGGCAACATTACATAGCAGGAAGGTAAACGCTATAATATCTAATAGCGTTTACAAAAGTTCATAGCATTTGCAACCTACAGTAGCGTTTTTCCGCTGTTATTAAACTTAAACGCTATAGGGAATTATAATCCTTCATTTAACTTCTATAGCGTTTTTGATCACATTTTATAGTGTTTCGTCAAACCATGTTATAGCGTTACAATGTTTTCCGATAGTGTTTCTTGTCATGCTTGCATAGCGTTTTTGTTTACTACTATAGCGTTTTTGGTTCTATTATAGCGTTTTTGGTGGAAAAATCTTACATCTCGTATAGAGTTGCGATAGCGTTTGATGAATCAATAGCGTTTTTCAAACACTATCCTATATAATATTAATTTTCAGCATTTGTTTCAATTTTCATTTTATTATATTACACATATATATATATATATGCACACAGATAGATATATTTATACACATTACACACACAGATATATATATATATATATATATATTAAAATGTGGATCCCAAAAATAACAAATCGAGAAGATGACAACAACTATATGTAACAATGATAACGTTGCAGTGAATTCTAATTTGGAAACACACAATCAAACCAGTGGAAAAGTTTCAAATAATTCTGCTAATATTTCAAATACTACAAGATATGGTCGCATGATAATAGTTCAAAATAGTCTAACAAATGAACACAAATACTACAAGACATGGTCACATGATAATAGCTCAAAATAGTCTAACAAATAGACACAAATACTCAGTTATGGAGACGATGATACGGAAATGGCTGCTACAGAAGATTCTTGCAAGGATCTAAACATTGCTCCAGGTTGCTTCAGTGTTAACCAAGTTCCTGCATTAAATGACAAAGTAGACAAAGTATAAAAGTGCTGAAGCTGTTGATTTAGTTACCAAAGAGCTTGGAGGTAAAATCACTAGACAGCCAGGACCTATTCCTGGAATTAATACCAAGATCACCTCTTTTCTTTTTAAATACACACACAATATGCATGTTAGGATTGTTAGCATTTTCGCTAACCACTGCCATACTTTTCAAAACTGCTGTCAACTGAAAATATACAGAGAAGCGACTGAAAGCGAAGTCTAAACCTTTGTTGTTTTTAGCTAACAATATTGAGTAACAATTCACCACAAAATTTGACACAAAGTTACTTTTGGCCACTAAACTTCTGTAATTGTATATTATGTATTAAGCAAAATATAATAAAAGGAAGATAAAAAATATATCATATTGGACTGTATTTATAGTTTTGTATATTAGATAGTGCTTTTATCATTATAGACGATAAGGAAGCTACCGACTTTATCGCAGTTGTTCATTTCTAGTCATTTGTATTTCAGCCCATTAGCTTTTAATGATTTGAACTCATCGCATAATATGGTGAATTTGTGATTGTTATTGTACATTCAGTTCAAACCACACTAGGGTACTGTTGAGAGGATGTGAACATATATGTTTACTGCACAAGCATCCAAAGCCAGTACTAAATAGGATTTGGTGAAACGGCATCTTGCCTGACCACTCAAAACCACCATCTCCTCCCCTACCCAAAACTGCTGCCATCATCCTTCTCCCCAGCACAGTCAAACTCCTCTCCTCAATTCAGCATCAATACAACCATCAACTTCCACCCTCCTCAACCTATCAAAACATCCAATGCTCCACCATTTTTACCATCCCCATACTTTATGACCACCTAACAAGCAACCATCAAACATACTACGACTACAACCTCGACCATCTTCCCTCTGCTTCATCTCTTACAACTCAAGCTTCCACACGCTACCATAGCCTCATTCACATTCAACCAATAGCCTACAATCTGCAATACCCACCCCCACACTGCCACTCCACTTCACCCTTCACTGCTTCCGGACCACACAGCAACCATCACTTCAACTAAATTCAAACTTCCTCCCTGCCACATTAACAAACCTCAACTTTCACCTCTACATCACCATCCCTCAAATGTCACCTCCCATCCACCAATCAAACTCCACTCACAAATCCAATCTGCGGCACTAATTCACCACAATCACAACTGGTTTAAAACACTATCACTTGACCACTAGCACTTCCAGCCTCATCAGTGATCACTCACCACTCCACTACAGACTTCACCAGTCCCCTACCATACATACCGATCTCTGCAGTTCAACCAAACTTCCTCTGGCCTTCCACACTTCTGCCTAATCACTACACACCACCCACAGACAAATACTTCCCCTTCACATAACAATCAACTTCATCGATCACATCATAAACTTCAGAATTCATCACTTCACCAACTCAACATATATCACCAAACCATTTAACATCAATATCCATTCACCCACAACTCCCTCTGACAGCACTCTGCCACATTGCAATTTAAATACCATCAAACATCTCCCCTTCTCAACATCAGTGAACCCCAAGTCATCACCACTTCTGACCACACCTACTCCTTACTAGAGACCCTTATCATCACATCTCCATGCATATACTTCAGCAGTGCAACAAAACATCACAATAGAACATTGACCACAAACTACCTCTGGCCACTGCATATCACAATTCAGACACAAACCATCAGCATACTGCAGCTCTTGTTCACTGCAGTGCATCCAAACTTCTGCAATTCAAATCCACTTCTCAAATATCCTACCACTCTTGTTTACTTCAATCAATCTTTGTTCCAGGCATATGTTCTTTATTCTAGCAACTTTTTAGTCAGTAGTTTTCTTTATTGCTTGTAAGTTTTGTTCCAGTTTTGGCCTTTCAGTATTCTCAGATTAGACGTAATCTTACAGTTTGGCTAACTCAACACTACTTGAATCGTTTTACTTCTACTTTTGATCATTGGGGATAACTTTGTTTTGGTTTACTTTAGTTAAAAGTAGTTTTTGTTGTAGTTTACTCAGTTCAGAACAAACTCTGGTGATTTTTTGCATCAGTTCAGCATTGCACGACAATATCAGTGGTTTACTCAGTCTGACTACTTTTGTGAATAACTATAGTGTATGGTCAAGCTTCTGATTTGTTAACTGGAAAAATCATGTAACAAGATGAAAATAAGCATAGGACTATATACTACATACCTAAATCTATTATAAAAAATGCTAAGATCACTCGCCGCACTTCAACTACCCTTGAACTTTCTTCATATCAGTGATACACCTCTGAAACATCCTACTTCTCATTTCCATCATTTCCACCTCCGTTTCACCATACACCCAACACTGCCACATAAACTACAATGACCAGAACCATCTCTGTTTCACCATCATCCAAGCCCTTCAACTGCAAAATAAAACAGTTCACAACCACAGCCCCACCACTGCCTTGCTTCGACCAACCCAAGCTACCATTTAATTGCTTGCCTCCTCTACAGCAATCAATACAACACTTCCAAGCTGCTGCTCCATAAAGCCATCATCAATTCTATCGACCAAACTTCATCGCACCCCATTGACCATAATTACTTCACGTACATTGCACTATCAACATACACCACCTATTTCTCTGACCACCACCAGCCAACAAATACACTGCCCGCATATCCAATCACTAACCGCCCTTCAACTTCTTCCACCTGCACCTAACACCCTACTGCTTCAATCAAGAACATAAACATCACAGTTCCTTACTGCCTCCAATATTCGACGCCTGCAATCACTTTGTACCTAAAACCCTGCAACCCGAACGAACAATGACCACAAGCTACAACAACCTGCTACAACAATTTCACCCAAACCTTACTGCCTCATCTCTGATTTTCATACAACCCAACATCACCTCATCACTTGTGGTCTGCAACTCTGTTCATACTAACATCATCAAACTCCTTGCCACACACTCCAACATCACCTCACTGTGCAACTTCACTGCAGACCACAAGCTACAACAACCCGCTACAACAATTTCACCCAAACCTTACTTCCTCATCTCTGATTCTCATACAACCCACTAAACATGACCATCACCTCTGCCATAAACATACCCACCATCATCACATACACATCTGCCATCGCAAAGCTTGCACACTGATGCCAACAGAGAAACCACCCAGACCATCAAACTTCACTGATCCAAACATTGACATCATCAACTGATCCAAACATTGCCTATCACCATATATCCCACATCATAAATTCAAGGAAAATTTACTTATTTGCACATCATAAAGAGAAGTATCAAATAAAGTGCAATGGATTCTTTAAAAGAATATACTTTTACTCATAAATTGTTAGTAGGATAGATTGAAATTGATAATTAGTGAACATATACACACACACACACACACATACATACATTCGTAATACAAAGTTATATTAAGTGTTTGTTATTTGGTTACTAAATAATACATGCTACCACAACTAATCATACACATACAATAACATCACTGACCAAGCAATTCTCCCTCAACCTATATAAATAATCGTATGTAAAACCTTTGCAAATCCAACACTGACAATGTCTTCTACCATAAGCATAACCTTTCTCATAACCTTCTCCCTAACCAATCTCATCATCCCCTCCACCATCCTCCATCCAAAAGAAAACAAACCCAAACTCCAATTCTACTACCATGAAATTCTTGTTGGGCCAAACAAGACATTACTAATAGCCGTGCATCAAAACAACACTGCCTTAGGCTCCTAAGGACGTATCTGTGTACTATGGTAACTTAAGGGCAGGACATGAGTGAAACTCAAAGGTCATTGGTTATGCTCAGAGCACTACTGTACATGCAGCCTAGTGCAGAGGTTGAGTTCATACTAAGATGAATACATTAATCTAAAATATATGACGATCAACTAAAACTTAACATACATCGAAAGTGTGAACTGTAAAGCAATTAATTTAGGGTTCGAAGCACCTAGCTAAAATAAAAACTATGAATCATATAACAACCATAAAGCAATGAGAGGAAAAGAAATACTATTAAAGCTTCCTAAAAAAACAACAATCCGTAAATAGAAATATTTCAGAAGGATAAATCACCTTGGTGGGATTGAGACTCGCACAACCACGTGCTTTTGTTGCAACACCACAACAGTTGTGTTATACAGCAATGGTTCCAATGAAGTCCAGACCAGGCTATGCGATAAAATGGAGGAATTACTTCATTAGAAAATTATAGCAAAGATTAATTAAATTAAGAACTTTGAAATAAAAGAACGCACAAAAGCAAGATAGAACGAAGAATCAACCTTCATGCTAACCATCTACACCCAGTCGATGGCAGTTCCAGTCTCCTTGGACAGGAACTCAGCCATCATCTCCTCAGCTATTGCGAGTAGACTATATTGAAAAAAATATATCAGCTATTAAGCATTATATATACTAGTATGTATCCGTGTTTCGCACACAGGCTGTTTGTATTATTGTATACGTAGATACTTTGTTTGAGTGCAAACATGTAAACGGAAAGCAAGGGCATTTTTGGAATTTTAAAAGGACGCCAAATAAATTAGTTCAACCATTTTTCTTTATTAGTAGTAGAGATAAACACACACGCACACATGCACATAAACATGTGCGTGCACACACACACATATATGTATGCATGTATGTATCTGTGTGTTTGTACACACAACTATATATATATATATATATAGTTGTAGAATTACCTAGTTGGGTTATTAGCATCCCCTTGGGGTTGCTGAGAGGTCAAATTTTGTTATTGATGATGGAGACCACTCGACTACATTATAGATACATTTTCAGCAAACTTTGCTTCCTCTTTGCTTAGTTCGGTTGTAATAAATATGTTATCACAATCCAATGTTCATATTAGCATATGAAGCGAGTATGTATATATCTTTACAGTATCTTATGCATCTATCTTGGCATTAGTTCACCAATTAAAAAAGCGTAAAAATTAATATATGTTGTGTCCATCAAGTATGTATATACATAACATTTTTTCTTTCTCGGTTTCCATAGTTTCTTTACGAAAACTTTTTGGAAAGTATTATTAAACATATCATGTCAATCTTTATGATATTTTTGATTAGTGTAGCCTAGCACATATGTAGTACCGACCTTTAATACATTTTCGAACATTGTGTGAGATCGTTTTCTTCTATTACTAACAACAATTAAACAAGGTCATTTTCAGATAACAAAATTCAAAATGAAAAAAGCACTCAAATAATATTGATATACCATTACATCGTTTAACTCAAAATGAAAAAAATAAGGGAATTTAGAAAGACCATACCCTTAGAAAGACGATCATCAATTGCAGTGTATGAGGCTAAAGCCTAATCCAAGTAATTCTTAGTTATCAGGGATAGAAGAGGGTCTCTATGTAGATGTCAACAATATAGTGGCAACAACAGAATTCGCACCAATTGCATTATCAGCAACTGTTTTAGGTTCAGGAACTGTTTCGGGCATAGCTCTCCTACCCATCACCTATTGGCAACAATATTCAGATTATGCATGCAGTAACGCAGTCACATTAAATTTAGGATTGAAAGAATTTCTATTATGCTTGGATCCAAGAAAAGCAATTATATCATAATACTCTACAGTAAGTAAGCATGATAATAGTATTAATTATACAAAAATAACAAGGTAGAAAAGTAGTTTTCACATTAAATAGATCATTGACTCTGGCTTAAACCATGTCAAAAATATTTTCATTTGTAGTATATGACGTTTTCTAATGTGTCTGTTAGAAATCGATGAAATAAATTATGAAACTCTTTTGACTTGTGTTGTCGCATAATTGTAAAACGCAGTGATACAACATGTTGAAATTGCTTTCTACACTTTGGTATATAAGAAAAGCTTGTAAAACATAGTTAAAATGCTAATTAAAAGTAATAGTATATAGCCTACTGGAAAAAGCACATTACAATCTAAACAGCCTATTAAAAAAAATAAAAATTAGCAAAAAGTTAATCATTCTTATATCGTCCGACAACAACAAACAAACCATGTAAGAACCTCTTAATCCATTTTTATATTTAGCAGCACTACTTAACCGACTCAATTGAGTTTATACCCCAGTTAAACCAACTATTAAGACAAACAAAATTACATATCACACTCTCTAAAATACTAAAACTAGGAACAAACAAAATCTGAACTAAGTTATCAAAAAATAAATATAATATTGCAATTAAACTACCTAGAATGCAACTCAATTTTAGTGTCTTTTCCAGGAGATGCTAAAAGTTGCAAGAAAGCATAGAGAAGGATGTTTCTATTGAATATAGCAGTTGGAACAATTAGGGTAAATTGAGTTACGGACAAGATATAAGATCTTATAACTATTGAAAGAGATTGAACGATGTAAGAAATCAAATAAATCAATATGCACAAAAGCATGATAGTTCTGAAAGAGATCAAAACCTAATGACTAAGCGAATATAAATTGGAAGAAGAGGAAAGGAATATAAACAGGTACAGTTTCGAAAATCATACCTGATTGAGTTCGAAATGAAGGAATATGCTGGAGACGACCAGCGGCAACAATTGTGCGAGCATCGTACCTGATTGAGTTTTTTTAGGTTTTAAATTTTCTAGGGAAGAAGAAGAAGGACATCTAAGCGTGAAAAGTAGAATTGCGGGAATAATACTAAAAAAAGGCGGCCTCTGGAATAAATTGGAAGCCCGCAATAAGAGTTCATTACACAGCGTTGATGATTTTTTAGTACTAGTTATCAGGAGACTAAAAGAGCGTTGGGCCTTTAAACGCTATTCTAAGATGCTACTGATTAGTGATTTTCTTGTAGTGATCATGCACAACCCAAAGCTTTAATCCAAGGCTTTAGATTTTAGTCTAAGTTTTAATTTTTAACATGGCTATGTTTACCTACTGACCAATCATCGTAATTTAGAAGAATGGTTTGGGATTATGCTTTTCGCTTCCCTCTTTTTCTTAAATGATTATTAGTTATTAACTGCGTTTACCAAAATAGTTTTATCCAACAAATTACCATCACTTACAACCATAATAAGATGGAAAAGATCTATTATATAAATAAATTTCAACACATAATATAACTAGTGCGACCCCAAGTGATAATTTTTAAATCATAATCTACACGTAATTGTTACCATAAGCATACATGTTTTATTCAATACCATCTGTTATTTGAAATGTTGACTCAAGACCTTAAAAAGAGAAAAGACAAATAAAAGCAAATAGCAAATATTGTTATTTTCTTTTATTCGCCTTTTCTCTTTATAGCCCTTGAACCAATATTCCAAATCGTAATATAACTGATGATATGAAATTAAATATATGCAATTACCGAAGGATCTGCATATAGATTAGATTTTAAAAATTATTGGTCGCAGTAGTTAGATTATGTGTTGAAATTTCTTGTTATGGCCGTGAATGATGGAATTTATCAGCCAAAAACTATTTTAATAGACAATATTAATCACTAATTTTTGTTTTGAGAAATTGTGGTGGATAGCAAACAATTTGTGGGAGTAAATAATGAATGATGAAGATTGAATGAAAACAATGGGTACATGATTTTTAGAACAGAGAAATTGACAAAGGAATTAAGCTGGGACAATATTTCCCTGTAAATACTAAGTAAAATTAAAACATCGCGCAAATGTAAGGATTCTTCCTTAAAATTGTACGATTTTTATCATTTAAGCCATGCATCTCTAAGAATCTTTACTGAAGTACTAATAAAGAAAACGGTTCAAGTAAAAATATAACAACCATTAGAAGTTGACAAATTTGAAAACAGAACGTGGAACTAAATATTACCAAATTTAAAAATAAATGCGCAAGAATGTAAGCTCTTATAACTGCAACTATCCTTTAGCTACTGCAACAATACACGCCTATGCAACTTCAAATTCATAAAAGTTGGATTGAATTCGTACGATTGTAGAAATCTAAATCGCATCACCAACGTGAAATTCAGGATTAAACGAATAGTAATTATTCTTTTTGAAGGAATTTATCGTTCATGTGAAATTAAGTAATTCGATTAAGTGATTTCTGGTGAGCAATAGAAATACCTAAAATCATCAATCAAAATAGAAATACCTAGATTCTCGGAGATCTGATAGCTGCGAGAAGGAAGCGACGAGTTGTGAGAAGGAAGCGACGAGTTGCAATCAATGACCGAAAGCGACGAGTTGCAAGCTGAGAGCTGCAAAACTAGGGTTTGGTCGAGTTCTGGCATGAAATTAGACTTGCGATGGGTAGGGAAATTTGTGAAAACATCAGCGAGGAAATTTGTGAGTTGGGAGAAGAAGAAATGAATGTTGGTGGGAAGTGAAATTTTAGGAGGCAAAACCTAAAAGAACCCTACCCGCCTTAAATTCAGCATACAACGTTTAATTAAATTTAGCAGGAGTTTGTATAGCGTTTAATTTATGAATTTTTGTATTTCAAACGGGCTTATTAGCACCAAAGGCCAAAACGCTATGAATGGATGCTATGAAAACCCTAGTTTGTTGTAGTGAGGTTTCTTCGATTAGAAGTGTAGTCCGGTTTGGAAGGGCTGGGAAGTTGACTCCTCGATATATAGGACCATTCCCAATTCTGGAGAGGATTGGTACACTCGTGTATAGAGTCAAGTTACCGATTAGGCTATCAAGTATGAATAATGTATTTCATGTGTTGCATTTGTGTAAGTTTGTGCATGATCCTTCGATGATAGTGGAAACATCGCAGCAAGAGGACTTGGAGATTGAGCAAGATTTGACTGTATTGAGACATCTTGTTCGTATTGTTGGTAAAGGTACGAAGCGATTGAGCACTAAGGTTGTAAAGTTAGTCAAGGTACAATGGAAGGAGGATGCTTGTTAACAAGAAAACTTGTCAACATCCCCAAAGCTATATGGTTAGCAAATTAGATTATTTACGATACAAAGAAGATTATTTAAAAGAGATTACTCCCTTCGAAACCCCCCTTTTGATAGGGTTGACTTGGACGAATTGCTTTAGGAAAATAATAACAGCAATTCATTGATCCAATCAACCTCCTCAAGATGAAAATTAAGGAGAAAGCGTCTCATTCGATACCACTCTTTCGAATGAGTTGAAGGTAGTTATTTACATCAAATATCCATCCCTTTCGACCATGTCGAAAGGTCCATTAATTTATTTCGATTGTATTGAAAGGTCTACTTTACTTCTCAAGAGAGAAAACTACTTTCGACACCATTGGTTTCACTTCTTTAGGGAGAAAGGGTCTTAGGTATTGTGGTGTGCATATACCTTTTGAAGGAATTCATCTCATATAACATTGCTTTTCACTTATGCATCTGGTCTTCCTCGAAACGTCCCTTCCGACCAAGTCGAAAGGGATTTGGCTCTTTCGAAGTGGATCAAATGTATAATATGCAAAGCCTTATATAATATATGTAATGGGAAATCATCGTAGATAACATAAGTTCTGTGAACTTGTAAAGATGAAGCATCATTGTCATCTTTACTTTTCATCATATATCATTAAACATGATGATAACGTGCGTGTTATCTAAGTTGATCCCATGGCATTGCATAAGACAAAATAGAATTAAGAAGATATGCTATCATCATGTGCAAATTGCAATTGATCATTAGACAAGTTACTGATCAAAATTATCTCCCTCATGATCGAAATTTTTATTGAATCCATGCACTTCTTCATTTGAACATTAATCCAAAATGAGTTACGAGTTTGAGAGCTTTTTCCCCAAATCAATTTAGGGTTACAAAGATTTGATTTTTGCTAAGAAGAAGAAGAATGAGTTTTGGATTCTAAAATCTGGTCCCCAAAATCGAACCCTAAGGTCATATTTATAGATGCAGGTCGGCCCCTTTTCATGCCCATTCTTTCGACTTAGTCAAAAGGTCCTCCTATCTTCTGCATCCATCCTTTCGACATGGTCGAAAGGCCCTCTTTCTTTTTTTAGTGTGCCTTCTTTCGATGTCGTCGAAAGACTTCCCTTTCGAGTTTTCTCATTCACCCTTGTGCCTCTCATTTTCTTATTCCAGACCTTTCGACCCATTCGAAAGGGTCCCCTTGTCCACCTTCCACTGTCATTAAAGTCAAAGTGTCTCTTTTCTCTGCTTTCTCCTGGTTTGCGACTTCGTCGAAAGGGTGATAGATGTGCTTTTTCTCTTTGTGTTTCTTTCGTTGTCATAAGAAGTAAAGGTATGAGCTTTCGACTTTGTCGATAGGTAGTTTCCTGGGGTTTCGAAGGTGTTGAAATGTTGATGGGTTCGACACGGTAGATAGATTTCGAATGCAAGCTTGCGAATTGATGTGAAATCTTCCCTCCAGTTCGAAAGGCTTGATTATGCTTTCGAAAGGGTTGTTCTGAGTAGTTTGAATGAAGGCGAAACCTTTGGCTTCGAAAGGTTTAGCGCACATATGAAGGGTTGTTATTCATTGCCATCAAAAGGGGTTTCGAACTCGTTCCTACTTTTCTTATATATGCAAATCCATCTACATCGAAGGGTTTTAATGAGGTGGAAGGGTAGCCTTGCTTTTTTTCATCCTTTCGAAAGCTTTTGCACTGTTCATCATCTGTAATGACGTTTGGTGCTTGCGACTCCTTCGAGAGCCATCTCAATGTCTTCGAAACACCCTTCCATGAACCTTGACGAAACCTATGTCTTCAATTTTAGTAGAGCCTTGCACTTTTATTAACCTTCTTTTACATCTTTTTTCTTAAGTGGATTTTATGGTTAACATTTTGTCATCCCACTATATGAAAGAAGCTTTTGTTCTTTAGGACAAAATTTTCACAACTTTTTCACTCTTAATAACCTTGTTTTCCTGCAAAATTCAAAGCAAGTAACATTTTCTATTGTTGGCTCATTATTTATTTAAATATATGCTTCATGATTTGGATATAGCAGTGCTTCTAAACTCAAATGATTAATTAGTCATAATCTTGAGTTAATAAAGGATATGAAATCTTCAATTGTAAATGATTGGGAACTAAGGACTTTTGTCTGGCAATATTATGAGTCCCACCATTTAACTTTCATAGCTAAAATTGAAATTCATAGTTGAACTCCCATGCAATTAATAGTTATCCCAGCGTATAATAATTGAAGTCCAGAAACTTTCTGTTGGCGATAATAAATGCTTGGGAATAGGAGGTCATGAGCCACTGTTTGGAAATAAGTTATTGTGATCCGTAAATCTTTAATTGGGGGAACATGTAATATGTATTTAGAAACTCCTCTTGGAAATAAGAATGATCCAGGGGCCTAAATTCGTAAACGTCGTTTAGAGTCGCAAACTAATAACCGTGATTTGGGTATTAAAAAGACAAACTCGAAGTTTTTTGTTGAAGGCTTAGATGTCCATTGTAATTTCAATACCACTACTTTGATACCAAGATTCAGTAATTGATAGATGGAATACAAAAAATTGATGATAAAAGACCCGAAATTCAAATTCAGGTATTAGAAAATTAAGAAATCTAAAACCCAGATCAGGTCATCGCTAAGTGAAGTTCAGAGGTTAATAGTAAGATGTCCAGAACCCAGATTCGGGTTTTAATAAGTGGAATTCAGAAATGGTCTTCATAATAGGACTCTCAAACCCAGATTTGGGTATTAGTGGTCGATAATTAGAAATCCATAATTATTATCTTTACCATAGAAATCTCGGGCCTGATTAGGGCATTAATTGTGGATAACCAGAAACCCTTAATAATTATCTTCATAATAGAAATCTCAAGCCCAGATTAGGGCATAATGTTGGATAATCAGAAATCCATAATAATTATCTTTATAATTGAAATCTCAAACCCAGATTAGGGCATTAATAAGTGAAGTCTGGTAATAATTTCGAAACCCAGATGTGGGTATGATAAATACCATAAGTTAATGGTAATGACCCGAAACCCAAATTCAGGTATTAATAGATGTAGTCCAGAAATGAGAAATCTAAAACCCAGATTCGGGTATTAATAAGCGGAATTCTGTTCCACCCCTTAGATTTTGACTTCTTTGACATGTGTAAACCCTTTAGGCTTTGTATGTAGTTGCGGTTTGATTGGCTGCTTCTTGAGCTTGGACGTCTTAGTCCACCATTTGATATGCCACTTCTCAGGCTTGGACATCTTAGTCTGATGTTTGCTGTGCCGCTTCTTCGGCTATGACATCTTAGTCCGATGTTTGATGTGCCACTTCTTGGGCTTGGACGTTTTAGTCCATTGTTGATATGCCGCTTCTTGGGCTTGGACGTCTTAGTCCATTGTTTATATGCCGCTTCTTGGGCTTGGACGTCTTAGTCCATTGTTGTCTGGTGCACTTGGTTAGCTTATTCTCAAGCTGGAACCAAGGACTTACCCAATCTTCCTCCAGGAAGCGCCTTGACCTGGCCATAGCGTGGCGCGGCCCAGGGCTTGTCGATGCTTTAACCTGGCCATAGTGTGGTGCGTATAAAGGCTTACACTCCTCCCTCCAGGAGGTGCCTTGACCTGGCCATAGCGTGGCGCGGTCAAGGGCTTGTCGATGCTTTAACTTGGCCATAGCGTGGTGCGGATAAAGGATTACCCTCCTCCCTCCAGGAGGTGCCTTGACCTGGCCATAGCGTGGCGTGGTCAAGGGCTTGTCGATGCTTTAACCTGGCCATAGCGTGGCGTGGATAAAGGCTTACACTCCTCCCTCCAGAAGGTGCTCTACCCTGGCCAACTCGGCGCGGACAAAGGCTTTGACCGTTAAAGGTAGTGTCCAAATGCAAGGAGAATTCTACTCCCAACCTTGTAGACTTTTCTTTTGAAGAAAGAAATGTTTTATTCATTCACTGTAGGAAAATATGGTCTTAGATGTTCTGCGTTCCATGTTCTAGGAACCATATTGCCGTCTGGCCAGCATAACTTGTAAGCTACTAGGGGAATTACTTTGCGTAAGATTTGGGGACCTTCCCAATTTGGTCCCAACGGTCCATCCGCGGGATTTCTCGTGTTTTCCATTACTCTTAGGAGTACTAGATCTCCTACTTGAAATGATCTTGTTCTTACTTTTGAGTTGTAATATTTCGAAATTCTTCTTTGATATTCTGTTGTTCGAATTGCTGCTTCATCTCTCAACTCATGTATTAAATCCAGTGATTCCCTCTTTAGCTCTTAGTTTAAATCTAATGCATATGTGATCCTTCGATGTGAGGGTATTTCAATTTTCATTTGGTAACATTGCCTCACACCCGTATGTTAATGAATAGGGAGTATGTCTCATCGCAGTTCTGGTAGATGTTTGATAAGCCCATAGTACGAGTCGCAACTCTTCTACCCAATTCCCTTTAGCTTTGTTCAGTCGCTTCTTCAGAATAATCTTTATAGTCTTATTTGTAGCCTCAACGGCTCCATTTGCCTTTGGATGCGCAATGGAGGAAAAGCTCTTAATAATCCTGCTCTTATGGCAAAACCGAGAGAATTCTTCACTTTCAAACTGCGTTCCGTTGTCAGAGATAATTTTATGGGGAATTCCAAATCTGGTTATAATGTTTTTATTGAAAAATCTGAGTACTTTTCCAGAGGTGATTTTAGGGAGCGGTTCTGCTTCAACCCACTTTGTAAAGTAGTCTATGGCAACTAGAGCATATTTTGCACCCCCTTTAGAAATTGGCAATGGGCCGATTAAGTCAATTCCCCATATGTCAAAGGGCCATGGACTTGAAATCGGGGTTAACTTACTTGGTGGTAACTAGGGAATCTTCGAGTATTTCTGGCATTTCTCGCATCTCCTTACATTTTTAATGGCTTGGCTTACCATACAAGGCCAATAATAACCCTGTCTCATTATCTTTTTTGCTAACTTTGTCCCGTTAGAGTGGTCTCCACAGAATCCTTCATGCGCTTCTACTAACATTTTCATCCCATCTTCCAGGCTTACACATCTTAAGTAAGGTAGTGCGTATCCTTTCTTGTAAAGGATTTCATCCACTATCGTGAAAGTTGGGGCTTGTCGCCTAATTTTTCTAGCCTCACCCTTGTCAGATGGAAACTTCCCCTCAGAAAGATATTCGACGATAGGTGACATCCAAGTATAACTATACCCGTCATCTATTCTTGGCCGATTGGCTCTCTCATCTGAGACTCCTTTACTAATTTCCCCTCCTTTCTCTTGTAACATAGCTCAGGACCTTGTTAGGACTAACAGCTCCTTTTCTTGTTCGGATGATCCCTCTTTAATACTTGGAGTCGCTTGGTACCCTACTGGCATAACACGTGTTTCTGGGGCTCCCTTTGAGCTAGCCAACTTTGCTAATGAATCCGCCTATGATTTTTCTCATCTCGGAACTTGATGTATAGAAAAGTCTTCAAATAAAGCAAGCATCTTTAATATCTGTTTTACGTATAGAGATAGCTTGGCGTCTTTAGTCTAACATACTTGTTTTATTTGATTTACCATTAATTGGGAATCACTAAAGATTTGAATCCGTGGGATTTTGAGTTCCAATGCCAAAGTTAATCCTGCTACCATTGACTCATATTCAGCCACATTGTTTGTTGTGGGAAATCATAACTTCATGGCATAGTGTAAGCGGTGTCTGTCCAGTGTTATTATCACATACCCTGCACCAGCTCCTTTGTTCATTCAATGCACCATCGACAAATAACTGCCACATAGGTTTTTGATCCCATTCTTTTTCTGATTGTTCCTTAACGAAGTTAGTACACTCATTAATAAAATCCGCCAATGCTTGCCCTTTGATAGCAGCTCGTAGCTGAAACTCAATAGCATACTGACTAAGCTCAATTCCCTAGTTTACCAGCCTACTCGAAGTTTTCGGCTTATTAAAAACTTCTTTGAGGGGAAAATTCGTCAATACCCTAATTGAATGTGCTAGAAAGTATGCTCTTAGTTTTTGCACTGTGAGTATCTAGCAATAAGCTAGCTTTTCTATTACCGGGTACCGAAGCTCTGCATCCTTTAGTCGCTTGCTTACGTAATATACTGGAAGTTGAGTCCCACTTTCTTCTCTGATCAAAACCGAGCTCACCGCATGCTCTGAAACTGCCATGTATAGGTACAAGGTTTCTCCATTATCAGGACTAGATAGTATTGGCAGTTTTTCCAAATGGCTTTTTAACTCTTGAAAAGCTTTCTTACAATCTTCCCCCCATTCAAAGTTTTTCTTCTTTTTGATTACATCGAAAAAGTAATACACTTATCAATCGCCTTGGAAATGAATCTGCTTAGAGCGGCTATCCTTCTGTTCAAACTCATTACCTCTTTACTAGTTTTGGGCTTAGCCATGTCCTTGATAGCTTGAATTTGGTCAGGACTAGCCTCAATCCCTTGAGCACTCACAAGGTAGCCCAAAAACTTCCTTGAATGGACTCCAAAGGAACATTTCTGTGGATTCAGTTTCATCTGATATTTCCGCAGTATTTTGAACATTTCTTCTAGATCTTCAAGATGACTTTTAGCCTCATAAGACTTCACTTGCATGTCATACACATAAACTTCCATATTTCTGATTGTATCCTGAGTATGCATCCATGAGAGATAACAATTTGTGCCCACTAGTTGCATCAACCAACAGATTAATTCGTGGTAATGGAAAACAATCTTTCAGAAAAGCCTTGTTTAAGTCAGTATAATCGATGCAAGTCCTCCACTTTTCATTCGACTTCTTTACTAACACTAGCTTTGCTAGCCATTTTGGGTAGTAGATTTCCCGAATAAATCCATTTTCAAGGATTTTATTAACTTCTTCCTTCAAGGCATCAGTTCGTACTTTATCTAGCTGTCGCTTTTTCTGTCTAATGGGGGTTGCTTCTAGATTGATGTTTAGCGCATGGCACATGACCGACGGATCAATTCCCACCATATCTGAATGAGACCAAGTAAATACGTCTTTATTGGTCTTAAGAAACTAGATTAAATCATTCTTTAAGTTGCTATCCAATTCCTTTCCCACTTTGACTACCTTAATGGAATCATCTGAATCTATGCATGCCTCCTTAAGGTCTTCGATGGGCTTTATTCTTTCTGCTTCCCCTTGACAATCAAATTCTATGATAATTTGGCCTTCTTCAATAGTATTAGCATCGACCCTCTTCCTCTTGCCTCCAAGGAGAATGTACCTTTCATACATACGTTTATTAGTCTTATTAGATGTAATTTTAGCTTCGAATGTTGGATGTAAAAATCCATCATCCGAAGGCTGAAAAATAGTAGAAGAATCAAAGTAAGCAGAAGACTCCCTTTTGTATTGATCAATTGTAGAAAAATACATTTCACGAGAGCTGAATTGCTCTTCACGGACAGTGCCCCAGCCTCTCTTCGTTAAGAATTTTACCATCAGATACTTTAGCAAGATAAAAGCATCTATTTCATCAAGCGCAAATCTGCCAAAGAAAGCGTTGTAATAGGATGGCTGGTTAATTATCACAAAGAGACTCTCGAAAGTTCAGCTACATAGTGGCACCCCTATTTGCACTAGCAATTTTACTTGTCCCACTAGGGTCGACCATTTGTTGTTGAACCCAAAGATTGGTTCAATGCTTTGCTCTATCTTGCCCTCAGGGATGTTCATCTGATCGAAGGCATGCTTAAAGATGACATTGACTATGCTACCCTTATCCACAAGAATTTTGGACACGATAGACAGTCCAATTTGAGCTGTAATCATTATGGGGTCATTGTGTCGGTGATGGACTCCTTTCCTCAGCTCTTGGGGAGTAATGACAAGATTTGGCATAAAAATGTTGAGTCGTGGATTTTTAAGTGGGGGCTCTTCTTGGACTGAGAATACACCCTCTCTAGCCTCCTTAATATATCTGTTCCTTGCCCCTTTGCTAGTCCCCACTGGATGTGGCCCTTTATGAATTACATCGATCCTATTCAGCGGTGGGCTTAAGCTCAAAGGATCTTCTTCCTTCAAAATATTAACAGCATTACTAGGAAGCTTTTGCGGACCATCCCCAATTCGTGAAACTTTCTGTTTGTCCTGGATGAACTCTTTCAAATGACCTTCACGAATCAACTTCTGAATTACTCCTACCAAGACTCTGCATTCATCAGTCTTGTGGCCATTTGCTTTGTGGTAAACACGATAATTGTCTCCTTTTCTTTGTTCTGGGTGATTCCTGGCCTTGAAGGAAGTTGGGAAATTGACTCTCTCCTTTACCACAGCATAAATGTAAGACAATGGCTTGTTCAAAGCGATTGAATTAGCAATAGGCTCTTCCCATCTTGCTCTTTTATGCCCTCGATCCAATCCAAATCTTCCTCCTTCCTTTTTAGGAATTGCTTTCCTTTTAGCGTGATACAGCTCATAAATTCAAATGAACTTTTCTACTTGAAAATGGAAGTCTTGCGGTTCCTTGCACCCATTAACAAAGAGTTGTTTCCGGAATGGGGTATTTTCTATTAATCTAGAATGTACCGCAATGAGCTTATCATGGTCATTCATATCCTTAGCCTTTAATGCTTCAGTGTTGAACCTTTCAAGATAATCCCCCAAAGACTCTCCATGTCTTTGTGTTTATGTTAGCCGGAACTGTATAATGATGGTTGGGTCCTTGCATATGCAAAACTAAGCGGAGAATTCATAAGAAAATTGCTTCCATGAGTGGATAGTCTTTTCTTGGTATTGTCGATACCATTTAGCTGCAGCCCCTTGGAGAGTCATTGGAAGTAATATGCATCGAACAGCTCCAGCTGCATTATACAGATCCATTTGGTTATCGAAAGCCATTAAGTGGTCGTTTGGATCTGTAGTTCCATGATACTTCATAGTCGGGATCTTTACATAGGATGGAATAGCTGTTGCCATTATTTAATCTGTGAAAGGCGGTACACGCTCGTTATCATTCACATTCTCGTCCAAAGTTCTCTTCCCCTTAGCATTCAGCACATCTTTAATTGCTTTCTCTGCCGCATCTTTTAGATAGGCATCGGCGT
The DNA here is from genome assembly GCA_030737815.1 of Allium fistulosum. Classification (NCBI taxonomy): domain Eukaryota; kingdom Viridiplantae; phylum Streptophyta; class Magnoliopsida; order Asparagales; family Amaryllidaceae; genus Allium; species Allium fistulosum. The sequence continues at coordinate 1,238,800,308 of CM060903.1, read as the reverse complement.
CAAGATTTTTCTAGTCTGAATAGTATTCTTTTGAAGTTGAGCTACCGGACTGTTCAAGAGATTTGTTTAGCACTCTTCCTTGATGATCAAGTTTAGTTGGGGGACGCTCTTTCTTTTTTGAAGATGTCAAATCAATTTTGCTCTTGTCTTCGATTGTGTGAGCCTTCAAATTCCTTCTTGGAGAGATCACCTCATCCCTATTTGTTGGCTTTGCTGTCTTAGAGGATTTTTGAGATAATTCCATCGTAAAGAGTTCCTGCATCTCTAGCAATTGCTGTTCCAGATGCTTTATTTTGGTGGCATTATCATCTTGTTGAGCTGATGTGGATGGTTGCCCAGGTACAACCCCTTCCAAGTTGAAGGTTTGATTTATATTTTCTTCTAAGGTTGTAGTGTGAACAACCTCCTCGTCCATTCTGCTAAGTCTTTTGGATTTCATTTTCCTATGCCAAGTTATACAAACCATAATTAGTCTATAAGAAAATCACAAGGTCGGAGGTTTGAGCCCTCCTTCTAGCGCCAAAAATGTTAACAAGAAAACTTGTCAACATCCCCAAAGCTATATGGTTAGCAAATTAGATTATTTACGATACAAAGAAGATTATTTAAAAGAGATTACTCCCTTCGAAACCCCCCTTTTGATAGGGTTGACTTGGACGAATTGCTTTAGGAAAATAATAACAGTGGTTCATTGATCCAATCAACCTCCTCAAGATGAAAATTAAGGAGAAAGCACCTCATTCGATACCACTCTTTCGAATGAGTTGAAGGTAGTCATTTACATCAAATATCCATCCCTTTCGACCATGTCGAAAGGTCCATTCATTTCTTTCAATTGTATTGAAAGGTCTACTTTACTTCTTAAGAGAGGAAACTGCTTTCGTCACTATTGGTTTCACTCCTTTAGGAGGAACTCCTTTGAAAGGGTCTTAGGTATTGTAGGGTGCATACACCTTTCGAAATAATTCATCTCATATAACATTGCTTTTCACATATGCATTTGGTCTTCCCCGAAACGTCCCTTCCGACCAAGTCGAAAGGGATCTGGATCTTTCAAAGTGGATCAAATGTATAATATGCAAAGCCTTATATAATATATGTAATGGGAAATCATCTTAGATAACACAAGTTCTGCGAACTTGTAAAGAATGAAGCATCATCATCATCTTTACTTTTCATCATATATCATTAAACATGATGATAACGTGCGTGTTATCTAAGTTGATCCCATGGCATTGCATAAGACAAAATAGAATTAAGAAGATAAGCTATCATCATGTGCAAGTGATCATTAGACAATCTAATGATCGAAATGATCTCTTTCATGATCGAAATATTTATTGAATCCATGCACTTTTTCTTTTGAACATTAATCCAAAATGAGTTACGAGTTTGAGAGCTTTTCCCCCAAATCAATTTCGGGTTACAAAGATTTGATGTTTGCTAAGAAGAAGAAGAATGAGTTTTGGATTCCAAAATCCGGTCCCCAAAATCGGACCCCTAGGGTCGTATTTATAGATGTAGTTTGGCCCCCTTTCGTGCCTATTCTTTCGACTCAGTCGAAAGGTCCTCCTATCTTCTGCATCCATCCTTTCGACATGGTCGAAAGGCCTTCTTTCTTTTTTCAATGTGCCTACTTTCGATGCTGTCGAAAGACTTCCCTTTCGAGTTTTCTCATTCATCCTTGCGCCTCTCATTTTATTATTCCAGACCTTTCGACCCAGTCGAAAGGGTCCCCTTGTCCACCTTTCACTATCATTAAGGTCCAAGTGTCTCTTTTCTTTGCTTTCTCTTGGGTTGCTTTCGACTTCGTCGAAAGGGTGATAGATGCGCTTTTTCTCTTTGTATTGCTTGGGTTGTCATAAGAAGTAAAGGTACGAGCTTCCGACTTTGTCGATAGGTAGTTTCCAGGGGTTTCAAAGGTGTTGAAATGTTGATGGTTTCAACACGGTAGGTAGCTTCCGAATGCATGCTTGCGAATTGATACAAAACCTTCCCTGGATGTTAAAGGCTTCGACCGGTTCAAAAGGCTTGATTATGCTTTCGAAAGGGTTGTTTTGAGTAGTTTGAATGAAGGCGAAACCTTTGGCTTCAAAAAGTTTGACGCGCATATGAAGGGTTGTTATTCATTGCCTTCGAAAGGGGTTTCGAACCCATTCCTGCTTTTCTTATATATGCGAATCCATGTACATTGAAGGGTTTTAATGAGGCGGAAGGGTAGCCTTGCTTTCTTTTTCATCCTTTCGAAATCTTTTGCACTATTTATCATATATAATGATGCCTGCTGCTTGCGACTCTTTTGAAAGCCATCTCAATGTCTTCGAAACACCCTTCTATGAACCTTGACGAAACCTATATCTTCAATTTGAGTAGAGCCTAGCACTTTTATTAACCTTCTTTCATACCTTTGTTCTTAAGTGGATTTTATGGTTAATAATGCTCGAGATTGTACATGGGAAATATAGGATAGTTTGAGGGAGTCCTATCCGGATTTGTCCTTATACTAGAGATTTCTTATCTTGGTATCGTATGTCTTTTATAGTGTACTCACCACTTGAGGTGGAGTCACTTAGTATGCATTTGGATTGTAGTTAGTTTATATATATTTTCAGCGGTATGTTATATCTATATCTTCTTTGATTATCGTTCTTACTGGAATTTCGAGGATGAAATGTTCTAAGTGGAGAAAAATGTAGCGACCCTGAAATTCGAACACTTCATCTTCGAATGCCAAAACATTTTAAAATACAATTAAGTGTTATAAATATGATTTCATAACCTTTTTAAACATCATTTAATTAATAAATAATGATAAGAAACTTGTTTTTAAAATTTGTTTACAAAAATATATTCTTTGAAGAAAAATCGATAATGTGACCGAGAATTGGTTTATTGGTAAACGGCTTTTGGATCGGTATAAGTTGTTTGTACTCTTGTGCACTTGACTAATGATCAAATGAACACATCAGCAATTAATTAACACACACCTCTTCATAAAGCTTCGAATGTTCTAGAAGCTTCTATTAGGATAAGAGATACTATCATGAGAGGGGTAAAATGGTAATTAACATAAAGGAGAAGTGACTTAAAGGAGAAGTGATGGGAAGTGACTCTTCCATGGCATGAAGGGGGATGAAGGCAAGCTTAAGCAACACTAAATGGAGCCTATATAAGGAGTGACATACCCTTAGTTATCATTCACAAATTCACAAAGCTTTGAGTTGAAAAATCCTTGTCTTCTTCTTCCTCCTCTTCATAATTTCCTAAAGAAAAATATTTGCAAATCAAATCCAAATCACTTCAAACTTGGAGTGAAGCCTTACCACCACATAAAAAAACCTTCTACCAAGTTCGAATTTGAAGAAGCAAAGCCATCCTCCTCCACCACTTGAAGGCCATGAGCAACATAGGAGGTTTGGAGGGTAGAAAGCAAGTGAAACAAGGAAAGGAAGGGAAGGAAAGGAGGGTGCTAGCTTGCGTTTGGACTTGGGTTCTTGTATTTTAGTTGTTTGTTGCGTAAAAGGTGAGCTAACCCATCATTTTTATTGGAAAACATCACATATATATGATGATGTTTGATTGTATTAATGTTGTTGAATTAATATGGACTTATGTGAAAACATTGATTTTGATTCATGCTTTGAAAGCAAGTGGCATATGTATGGACTTGAACGAACTTGAACGGACTTGAATGAACTTGTATGACATATAAAAAGGTCTTGGAACAAAGCACATAGGTTGTAATTGAGCATAGGTCAGAATATAACTCGGATTTGAAAGTGCACTTATAGCGATAGTCGCTATAGATGCAGTTGTGAATTGCTTTGTTTTTGGCGATTTCTATGGAATTTTGTAGAGAGATCCTTAGGGATTTCTTGCCATATTTATAATGTTATAAATATATGCTTGTTGCTTTTAAAAGCTTGGATAGTAAAAGGTTAAGTAACATCTCGAAAATGACCAAACTGCACTTGTGAAAAACTACCCCGTTTAGACTTGATTTTTGGATTTAAAAGGTTTGAAAAGATATTTAAGTTCAAGTATTTTGCTTCATTCTTTTTATAAGTGTTTACTAACTATTATTAGAGTATTTTAAAAGTGGTTGAGGTCTTTATTCATTTTTTTAAGAATTAATTATGAATTTTTAAATTAGACATTTTTATAATAAAACATGTTCTTTCCAAGTTTTAAAGATTTTACAACTTGTTATTTTCAAGTAATATTTTGGATAAATGTTTTAAAACCTATTATAAGTATTTTAAAATTATATACAAATGTTTTTGAAAAGATGTTAAGATCTGCTTAGTGGTTAAATATTTGATTACTTGTTTGAAAATTAATTAACTATGCTTAACACTAAAAGCCGACGAAGTAAGGCTTGTTTATTTGTGAGAGTTAAGATTGATGTCGAGTAGGGATGGAGCAACAGAGCTCTAACCTACCAGTTTCCCACTTGATCGAGGAATAGTAAATCGGAAAATTTCAAAAACATGTTAATCGCGTTGATTTTTTATTGTTTATGGAAATCATAATATTATACTTAACACTAAAAGCCGATGAGATAGGCTTATGTATTAGTGAGATTCAAGAATGAAGTATTTAATGTAACCAGTGCTCTAACTTACCTGGCTTCACTCTTGAACGATGAATAGTTAAGCCGAAATGTCGGAAACGAGTTAAGCATACAAATCGTGATTTGTATAAGCAATTTGACCTAATATTGACATAAGAAGTTATCGAAGGCTTCGCAATTTTATACCAATAAGAACACCCGGGGAGGAGTATTGGTACGAAACGTCTCTAGCTTTCGCTTACTTTTAAAAAAAACCGAAATTGAGTTAACTGAAAATTCATCAATTGGTTTTGAAAAGTCCGATATTGATAAGTGTTTTACTTACCGAATACCACTTCAAAACTAATCTACAGATTCTATGTTTTGGAAGTGGTTGAGAAAGGGAATCTATGTGGAGATTCGAGATCTGTTCAAGATGCTCAAATCCATGTAGAGATTCATGATCTGTTCGGGATGTAGGAATCCATTTGGGGATTCATGTTCTGTTCGAGCAATGAAGCCTCGTGTGAGAGATTCTGAACACAGCCTTGACATCGAAAATGACAGAAAATAAAGTAGGGGCATAGTCTAGGGTTTTGCAAACCTATGACATGATATATCAACTACATATCTAGAGTATGCTTGTCGTTGTTGCTAGTGGGAGTTGATGATATTTGGGATCCTGTGTTAGGTGTGGACCAGCTATGTTTTCCTTTGAGGTATATTTTATCTAGAGATATACGACACTCGGAGGTAGTTTCCGACCCTTATGCAGGAGATTGGATTCGGTGTTGACCGAAGAGATCTCCATAGAAAAACCCAAATGCAAATGAACCTTGGTTGTTTTGATTACACCCTAAATATATTGTGGTGTGATGAATGTAAGCACCACAGGTATTTTATATGATTTATATTCTACACTCTAGACATTATCTATTATATCGCTATATTAAACTTAATAAATGGTTGGTTTCTTTTGAGAGGAAAACTATTATAGGAATCCATACGGTTTCAATAGTTACCGTTACATGTATTCATGTATCTCGGGTTTTCTCATACCAGACTTATGTCTGACGCTTGGTTTTTGTTTCCCTAAATTCCTCGCGTACTCTTTCAAGTAGGCTGAGTATGGCAGGTTTTAACTTGGATGCTTCAAAGTTCAGAAGACAAGCTGGAGGCTTTCATTATCTATCTGTTTCTATTTTCTATTGTTTCGTATTAGCTATGTATATATCAATGTTGTGAGGACAGGTAGTTATAACTGTTCAGGCTGATGATAGTACTTAGGTTTTATAACTCTGAAATTCCTGTATTCAGAGTAACCCTTTGTAGTGTTCTTTTGATATTATATATTATCGTTCCGTTGTGAGATTCTGATGTTGTGTTCTTACTTTCTTGTTCTATTCTATTTTTATTTACTCTAACTTTCTGTCTTTTCGGCACTTGGGTGTTCGGCACACGAATACCATGGATGTATTAGTGTCGACATTCGAGGGTCGAAAAGTTGGGTCGTTACAACCAAGTTCTCATAGAAGCCATTTCTATATCTATAGCATCCTTGGAAGTCAAGCCTAGAGTTTCACCATCGCATTTTTTTACGAAGGACCCGCTTATTATAACTAAAGCTAAAGGTTCAATCACAACCAATTAGATAGCTACCCTCTCCACCAATTTGCCGTTAAAAATTGGTAGAGAATATGCATAGCGTCAAAATAGGTTTCGTCAATGAAAACTCCCAAAAGGTAAATACTGGTTCTGATTTAGATGATCTCCCTTAAGTTGACTTGCCATATAAATCCAACTCTCTAAGTAAGGGAATCAAGAGTGATACCCAAACTCCTCAACTAAGTCGCACTAGCCAATCGATAGCCCAAGCCTCCAAGTTTACGAAAAACCACTAGGAACCCACGGGGAAAAGTCAAACAAAGGATATGTCAACCCCCTAAAAATTAACAACACGGCCATATAATACCATGACTTTCAAGAAAAATTAAAATTCTAAATCTTAAACAATAAAAAAAACATCCAAAATATTAATTCCTATTTTGGAATCTTAGAGGTATATGTAACTCAAATACTAGTACGAGACTAAAAATATTTAAAATAAATATCATGTTTCAATTATAACCATTTAAGAACCTCTAATAGCTTCTTCTCATATGCTTAACCTTGTATTGTATTTGGATTTCTCTAATGGCATAACTAATGTTAGTGGAAAGATTTGGGTCCTATGAAATTACTCTTGGAATATTTAAGTGGTTGATGACATTGGCCAAGCATTATTCTTATTAGTCTCTTTTGACTCCTCTTCTCATCTCTATCTATTTTCCTATGTTTATGTTGTAATGACCCACCATTCGTAGAACCCGATAATCCATGCACAATAGCACTTGGATCCTAAGTACCAAAATGATGACTCTTACCGGTGGTAAAAAATAGAGCATACCTATCACATGTTCGTACAAAACTCACAACGGAAAGATAAAATATAATAATAACATATACATAGGCAAGGTTATCAAATACCATAATAATATGAAGACAATAGGATTCATCATCTGTAACGACCCGTATTTTTACGGATCGAATGTTTGTAAAACAGTTGTCATTAGGTCGTATAGAAGATAAGCCATGTGTAGCTTAGGTCGTCTGGAAGATAAGTCGTGTGGTGGCTTAGGTCGTGGGGTAGGTTAGGTCGAGTAGTAGTTAGGTCGGGTGAGCGACTTAAGGGATTGGAACGACCTAAGGAAGTTGGCGACTTAAGGTAATGGACGACCTAAGAGTTAGAAACCTAAGGTTTGAGCGACTTAAGGAAAGACAGCGACCTAAGGGAGTTAGCGAGTTAACGACCTAAGGAACTAAGCGAGTTAACGACCTAAGAAGGTTAGGTCGTGGACGAGTTAAGGAGATAAGTGGGATGAGTCGTTAGGTCGCGTGGATGTTAGGTCGTATCCTAGTTAAGTTGTTAGGTCGTGTAGTGTTAAGTCGCGCAAGGGCTTAAGTCGTAGGTCGCGCATTAGTGTTGAGTCTTAGGTCGTGACATTTTAGGTCGTGGAAGCGCATATGCGGTAGGTCGCTAGGTCGTGCGCATGTGTGTGTGTGGTTAAGTCACGTGAAGGCTTAAGGGGTTAGGTTGCTGAGTGTTAGGTCGTGAGCGACCTGGGAGCGAGCTAAAGTTAGGTCGTGGCTTCCGTTAAGTCGTTGAGTCAAGTGTCTGCTAAGTCGTATGTCATAGGTCGCGCGTATGTGTTAAGTCGCGCAAGTGTTAGGTCGGAGGATTTGTTAGGTCGTAGGTCGCGATTGTTAGGTCGTGGACGACCTAAGGGGGCGGACGACCTAAGGAAAATCAGCCTATAAATAGGCGGGTTCTTCTTCATTTTTGGGATCCGGATTTTGAAGCGACGAAGTGCTGCTATTTTGAGAGCTCGAGTTCTATACTTCTTCACTTCTTTTCTCCACTCTAATCTTGTGATTCCTTCCATCCAAATCGAAGATCAAATCAAAGATCCAAGAGCTTAGATTGAAGATCTTCATCCATCGAAGAGAGATTTCATCGTTTGAAGCGGAGTTTTGATAGATCGAGTTAGATTCTTCGCTGTCCAGATCTGAAGTGTGTTGCTTTTGAGGTGTTTAGGTGATTTGGTGAGTGGTGATTATCTCTCACACGGATCCAAAGGAGTATATCGGATTGATGGCTTGATTTGGTGTTAAAATAGTGATTTCCATGCATTTTCATAAACTTAAGTGTAGATCTATTATTCATGATGATTTGACATCCATTTTACTACTGCTCATGATTCATGCTTGTTAGATTTATACTCTTTATTTACAAGATTGCCATTATTGTTATAATTGTTTATTTGATCATGTTTGAATGCTTGATTACTTGGATTAATGTTTGACTTGATTGATTGTTGTAAATTAGTTGATTGATGATTTGATTTGGACAAGTTAGTCGAAGATGATTCAAAAGCTAAGGGAAAGGCTCTTGAATTGGAAAAGCTGCTCGTGGCATATGTGGCGGATGATGAAGCTCATATGGATAGATTTGATGATGTTGATGTTGAGATGAGGCTTTGCTATGATGAGATGAAGTGAGGCATGGTATGAGATAGCCTTGGTTTAATCCAGACGGGATCATTCCAAGCATGTTGATAACTCGGTGAAATGGTTCGAGTTGAGGATAATGGTTGGCTCGAGAGGCGCTTGGGCTAGTATGGAAATAGTCGTCGAGGAGGATGACTAGAAGGCTGAGATTTCATCGTTGTTGAAGGTTCTAGCAGGCTGAAAGCAAGAGTACGCTGGGCAGATTCGATAGTCCCTAAAGACTATGATTGTAGTCGGGTACTCTGGGCAAATTCGATAGTCCTAGGCACGGGCTGCAACGGCGTGTGGAGTTCTGTCTAGAACCGGGGTTGCCATTAACCCTTGACGGACGGCTGAAAGAATGTGCCGGTCATTCAATTAACGGTGGTATCGAAGAAATGATAACAGTGATAGCCAGAGTCATGGATGTTTGGTTGTATCGTCATTCGGTCTCAAGAGTGATGTTTTCTGGGTGCTTATTTGATCTTGGTTTAGGCCTTGGGGGTTTGTACTTGGAAAACACCGACCTTGACTCGAGTGATAATTGCTTTACTTTAAATGTCTGCCTTGCTATGTTTATTTCTGCTTTGTGTGTCTGGGGGCTATCACTGTAGAAAGAGGTGGAGTGGGAGGGTTGGATTCCTATTCCTTTTTCCTTTATGCTCTTTTTGTATGTTGTTAGTTAATTTACCGCTCATTAAGACTGTTGTCTGACTCTAGGCTTTATGTTTAACTCTTATTGCCTTGGGCTGTTCATTCATTTTGGGATGGGCAGACTAGGTAGCAGGTGAAAGGTGCTGATCTTAGTTTCTCACGATGCTGATGACGAAGACGAGCTAGAGGCTTTCATATTATTTTCTTACTATATGTACTGGATGTTCCGCTGCTTTGTATAATTCTCTGAGTGTTATGTAGTGAGGCTTGATGTATTGACTATTCAGATGTTTGTATTCAACTATTATGAGGTTTAATAGAGATTCTGTTATGTAAAGCTTCACTATATATATACTTTCTATTGTATTTTATCCATGCGCTGTGAGTTATACGATAGATTCTGCTGTTTTAATTTAACCTTGGCAATCGTCCATGGCTGCCTGGCACACTTTACAGTGCACTATTTCTATGTTCAGTGCAGGGGTCATGGGCGGTCGTCACATCATCATAAATACATAACACTCTAAATATATAGAATTTAAATGGTACATCTCAAAATAATACGTCTCATACACGAGATAAAGTTTGAATGTCCATATACCAAAATACTAAATAGATAATCATAACAGTATAAAGCTATAACCCTATAACCTGCTCCAGCCAGCAATGTCTTCCCAAACTCTAGTCCATACCTACTCAATGAATAAAGAAAATGGAAAATATAAAGGGGGTTAGATATAAAGTTTGGTGAAAAAGAAACATCATTACTAAACATGATATCTAATACACTAGTATAACACGGGTAATATACTAAGTGATATCCTAGAATAGACAACATATGTAAACCAAATGTATATATAATAACTCACAGAGTAATAATGTATTGTACATAGTCCCGCTCTTCTCATGCATCCAACAAATTAGCACAATGGATAATGGTGCCAATATAATTACCGTGAATATCATACAATGACATTAACAAGCCCGCATGCATATGATAATGAGACAAAGCTCAAGGTATCATCGTATCGTATTTATAACCATAACTCCAAGGGAACGTTGTATCGTACCAAAAACGTGTCTAAAACCGATCTAATAAGTCATACATAACGCATTTCCATCGAATTAATATACGTTGGAGAAAACAAAGTGGTTACCGCCACGTTTGGACAATTAAAGATATAAACGAACACCCATCTCTCTCCATATCATACTTGGTGAAAGCCGTGGCTGACCACTACCAGTCTCAATCAAAAAATAACAACCAATTGTAGCTATAGGCCTCAAATGTGGGTAACGTCATATCGTACCCAACCTAGATTCATGTGTCTTCAATATCCAAATGATCGAATATCGAAATCATACCTACCACTGAAACCGCCTAGAAGTCACACTAAGAAAAACCACCTAGTCATCTCCTGCATAGGTCATCTGAGTATCCCAATCATTGACTCGCATCCCAATCGCACTTACGATCACCTCCAGATCACCGTACATTGAAGTCCCACTGAACGCTGAAGGAACCCCTAGATATCAAATATGTAGCTAATCCTTCGACTAATCTATATGGGTCAATCAACTAATCTATTGTAGCCAAAATTCGCAGCCAAATAGTCAACTGGTTGAGTTTTACGAGTCGACTAATCGCTTTGACATTTGACTAGTTGAACCTAGCCAGCCGATTGATTAAGGCTAAAATTAGCCTATTCTTTTCAGCCAATAAACCCTTCACTTTCTACTTTGACCAGTCGACTAATGCCTTTTGGCCAGTCGATTGTTCACTTGTTGAATTTCTCGGGTTTGACCCCTGATGAGGAAAATTTCCCTAAAGAAATTTATCTCACTATTCAAACTTCACTCGATCGTCATCTCAACTTCTCTTTCCCCAACTTTATGTTCTGTGGCATTACAACCTTACGCCCGCCATCTACATCTCATATTCTAACTCGTATCATCGATGACCCGCCATGGGATGAATACCACTGGAAGGAAATTTGACGAAGCATCCCAGAACTCGAAAGCTTTATAAATCATACGTGTATAAGGTGCTCAACCATCCATATGGTAAAACCGTATGTTAGCAACAATCAATCTAAATAAACAATACTAACAAGCAATGCTATCATCCATTGATCTCGTTCAAGTTAGCTCTTTTATCTAGTTAATGATTTGAGTTCATCGTTTTAATTCAACATTAATTTAATTCACTCAAGCATACTTTCAATCAAGCAACCTAATACTCAGCCATTCAACGAGAGGCAACGAACCCATGGCTAAGCCCTAACTCAACATAGCAATTAACAAGCATAAAAGCATAAAGGAAATCATATTAACTAGAGAATCATTCTCACTCACCCAAGCTAGTAGAAATCCCCAAAAATTAGCTTGTAATTAACTCTTGAAATACCTATTTCAGAAATTAGGAAATCACTATTCCCTTCTTAGCAAATTCCACCTTAGGGGTATTGTAGATGACACTCTTACTTGAACTTAGAATATTTTTGTGGGATTTTTGGAGAATGAACAAAGAAGTTATAAAGAAAGGAAGAGAAGTCGGGGCTTGGAAAGAAGATAGAGGAAGAAGAAGGCTTAGTGGAAATAATGAGATAATGAGGATCTAATTTCAGAAATTAGATCTTTATAGACTTCCCATTTTATTTACAAGTCTGCCGCTCTCCATCTCGATCCATCTCTTTTCTTTCATTCTCCAATTCTTTCAAGTTTTATCTGTTTTCCAAATGTAAACCGCATTCCGAACACAATGGAATTAGTTTCGGGTCTTAATTCCATCGTCTTCAAAAATTCATCTTTTATGCCCATTACCACTCTTATCCCATTTATGCTCATTTCAACTCATTAAAAGAGTTTAAATCAATTCATTACTCTTGTCTGAAAATCTGGACTGTTACATATGCTAAGTGTACTTATAGGGAAAGGCATGCCCTGTGGAATAATAATCCACCATTCTGCTCTAGGCTATGATTCCTTGGTTATTAGGGGTGATTTTAATGTCACAACCAACCAACCAACCAAGATGAGCGTAGTTGGGGAAATTTAGTCAACAGAAAAGCGGTGTAAAATTTTAACTCAATAGTTGTAAATGCAGGCCTACATAAAATCCCCTTCACCACGTCTAACTAATTTATTTACCTCCCACATCGATCACCTTCGTCGTAAGAATTGGCTCATGCTTCTCAAGCTAAGGACCACTAATAATAACACTTCGAAACCTTTTCGCTTTCAGAACATATGGGTATCACATGGTGATTTTTCCACATACGCATGAGATGTTAATGTTCTTGGCCCACCTATGGTCAGATTTAGTCGAAAATTAAAAAAATACAGTTGTTGCTAATTTGTGGTCAGGTCATTTGCTTTAACGGAGAAATGTCATATGCAGTCGGCATTATGTATGCAACTAGGTTTGCGGTGATACTACTTGTAGAACTAAAATAACAATGTTTCCATATATTTCACGTTTGGGGAACAAGCTTTGATACTTCTAGAACTACTCCAAGCGAGATGAGAAACAAACATGCGTATATGCATATGTGTACATGTAATATTATGTTTTTTAACTTGTTATGTTCTCATTTGAAATTACAGGCAGACGAAATAAGATTTTATCGATGAATTTGTGTCTCGTATACTATTTTGCATGCTTTTGTTGTCAAAGTATGGCCTTCAATTGTACATTTCGAATTAATTGTACCGACTCCCTTTATCTACTGTTACCAATAAAGATAAAAATATTGTATGTAAGTTTTCACCACATGATCGTTTCATGATGCTTAACCTCTTGGATTAGTCTATTTTCCTTATTAAAAATACATATTCATCGATTTCCATTAATCACCAATCCCAAGTGAAAGAATGAATGGTAAACATTGGGTTGTAGCGAGAAACGTGTAAAGTTTGAACCACACTGATGACACAAATTTTAAAATAACGTATATTATCATTAAATATATGTTAATTATTGAATTATTTTTAAATATATGTTAATTATTGAATTATCTGTTTAATTATTAATCGGTGGTTAATAATTTTTCCTCCAACGTTGGGTATAAATCACCTAGACCCAAATAAGTTTTTCTCTGTGTCCCAGCAATTTAACAAATGAATCCCCGAAAAAAGAATAAAGTGAACTTATTCGGAATTTAAATAGTTTGATCGGTTGATTTGCGATAACTTGCTGCCCTCATTTTCTCCCAAGTGAGTGCAATACGATAGTCCACCTTTTCCTTTCTTCTTTCCCAAGTGGCACAAATACGTCCCTTCAATTTCCTGAAAAAAGACCCACCTTAATTTGGGGATAGGCGAAGTTGAACTTCATCTGCACAACAAAATTATTGCATAATATTTTGCATTAATTATAACTTCTTCTAAGACTAAATAAATAAATAAGCTGTATAAACAAAGCACTTGATATCCAAGATTCTCTCTTTTCCGCACATAATTTATTTCGTTTTCTTTAAACATATATCTTTAATTACTACCAGTGATCGCAAAATCAAGTCAATGGCTCATAGATTTGCTACCTCCTGGATTTCTCTAATTCTTGCGTTTGCTTCCATTTTTGGATCGATTAAAGCTAGCCCTGGTGATACCGATCCCCTTTACAGGTTTCTTTCTTTTTATTTTAGCACACACGAACTGTGTATATTTTATTGTTTCAGTAATAACACAAATCAAATTCCTTAAATTTCCTCCAACTCAGGACGTTTATAGATAAATTATCCAAGAAAACGATGATATTGGGACTTGTTTTTTAGGTTTAGTTTGCGATTGCAATTACACTGCTTGTTAGAAAGTGGAGGAGACATATTGTTATTGATTCATATAAGGATGAAAAAACATGCATAGTGTTTACCGTTTAACACCTGTAGTACTCAAACCAGCTTGGAGACTGTCTATGGTCAAACTGAGCATTATCAGTATGGATTAGTTACATTAAGAGGGTGTTTGGAAAATAACTTGTAAGTAGCAAAAGTAGCTTGCTCTTGCGATTTGAATTGTTTGACAACAATTTAATGTTTTGACTTAAAAGGAGTAAATAAGTTGATAAGTCATATGCAACAAATACTTGCTTATAACTTAGTTTAGATTTTACAATTTTAATTTATCTATCCAAACACTTATAATGTTTTGACAACAATTTAATGTTTTTACTTAAAAAGAGTAAATAAGTTGATAATTCACTGAAAACTATGCATAAGTTACTTTTCAAAAATCCTTTTAAGTAGATTTAAAATAAGTTGTTGTCAAATGGACTTTAATGTTTAGTTTAGTACTTTGCACTGTCCTAACCAGTGGTAAAATGTCTTTTTCTTTCTTTTTTCCATTTTAAAGGGAAAAAACAGAAGAAATTATGATTTACAGTTACATGTTCATTATACTTCTTCATCTACTTCTATATTTGAAGTAGTCGTGTTATAACTTGATGCAATATGAAAATACCAATGTGGTAAATAGAGAACGCTAAAACTGGATCCAGATGATGATGTGGTAAAGTGGAACATCATTCTTTGACATGGAAATTTGACTTGGGAAATATTTTTTTCCCTCTGCCTAGCTCTTTCCTAATTTGGATGTATAATGCAATTTTAGTGGTCATTTTACATGAGATTTTTGATGATCTGTTAGCTTTCTAGGAGAATCCCCTGACTCTACATTTATATTTTTCAGTAAATTCATCATGAAACTTAGCTTTCACTTACTTATTATCTTCTAGGATTTGATGAAAAACTGTTAGAAGAGGGTCATGTAAAATCCTTTTTTGCACCAAGTTTCTTTCCTAGAAGCTAGTATTATTCAAGAAAATTAGGTGCATGTGTTTTTTTTTTAAAATAATTTCTCGTCTACAATGACTTTTATTTTACTGTTGTATACTATAAAAGAGTAACTAGCTTTTTTCTGAAGCAGGAAATACATATTTCAAATTTATATTATATTCTTAAAAATTTGGTGCCTTTGTTTCTTTTATAGATGATATAAGAAGCAGCTTTAATATTCATATGAATACTAATGACTATTATATTAAAAAAAAATCTACTTTCCTTGTGGGCGAGCTCAAATCAGAAGCTAAGTTACCAATAAAATTAGCTAACCTTGCTCTATTTTGTAGAAAAATAAATAATCACCACCCTAATTATTTCATATCACTGTTTAGCTTACAGTAGCATATGTTTGTTTTATCTGAAATCATGAATATAATACTAGTACAAACGATGGTATTTTTCATGGGGCAGCATTACAGCCTTTACATTAGTTCCACATATTGTTTATACGAACAATTTAGAGATATTTTAATATTTATTTCCTCGAGAGTCAAGACAAACAAAATTGTGGTAAACTGCAAGATGACTTGGAGCCATTTTGGCAACAACTTATTTTGCAACTTGCCAACTCCTTAAAAGCAGTTTTAAATAGTAACTTTTAGGTAGTTTTAAATAGCAATTTATAAGTAGAAGTGTTTGTATATGATCTGGCTTCTAAGTAGAAATGTTTGGTCAAAATTGCTTATGAAATTGCTTCATAAGTCATAAACAACAAATAGTTGTTTCTCAAATTTCTATTTATTAGCTACTTTTGCAAGCTACTTATAAAAAATTATCAAACACTACAATTGAAATAAGCTACTTGTAAATAGTTTTGACTATTTATAAGGAGTTACCAAACATGCACTTAATGTTCCAAAACTATTATATGCAACGTGACTTGTTTATTATGAATATAAGCATGTTTCATTTCTCTCACTTTATGTGTGGATGTATATGACGGGGTTAAACATTCGTACATCTCATATATCTCCTAAAAAGTCTTTCATTAGCCTTTTTCTATCCAAAAATTTCTAAACGAAACAAAAGTATCGGTATAATGTAATCAATTGAGATCAACTGCAAAATATTTGAACTATTTCAAAAATTACAACTCTTTCAAGATCAAAAACTAATACGAGCCATTAAAAATATTTATTTTAATTGTTGATCTAACATGTATTACGTAGGAGATAAAAGTTCTGAAAAGATCCAAATTTTGTGAAGATTTTGACAACACTAAGATTACATGTATAAATTTTGTTTTGTTTAGTTCTCGATGCAAAAATTAAAAGGGGAATTTTGATGGGATATATAAGATTGGGAGGTGGAAACTCGCTATATGTGTGCGCGCACGTATTTTATGTTGTACATTAAACCTCAATGTTTTACACAGTTATACTCACAAAAATTGAGACCATACCGAAAGTTCCAGTATGTTATAAATGTTAAGGAAATATCACAACAATCTGAAATACTATTTTTAAACATTTTAGGATTATCCTAACAAACCTAATTTTTCCAAAGATTATCTTGTAAGATTTAAGTACATATCTATAAAGTTTACTTCAATTTGAATCATATGACTCTAGAAAATCGAGGTTTAGCTAATCACTCGTATATATATATAGCTAGGATCAATAGCCCCTTTATTTTGCATCATTTTGTTTCCCTCTGATATCAGCCGTAGGTTTCTATTTAAATATTTGTTTTTTCTCTTCTGTCACATGGATCAAATATTTAAATATAAACTGGTGGCTACAAATGATACTAAATAAAGGGTACTATAGATCCTAGCTCATACATACATATATATATACATACATATATATATATATACATACATACATATATATACATACATACATATATATACATACATACATATATATACATACATACATATATATACATACATATATATATATATATATATATATATATCCTTACCACTTTATTCTTTCGTTATTCTTTATCTATTTTTTCATATCAAAAAGTTTTGGATTAAGGTAATCTTTTGTGCTTGATTTTCTTATAATGAATACCATCTTCATAGAATTTTATATTGTTTCAATGCTTTTGGTCTCTTTAAATCATAAGTGAATGTGAGTGGTTAAAATATATTAATTTTTGAAAATTGGTAATTGATGCCAAGGGTATTCAATCCCAGGACTTCTCGAGGCTTACCAGTATATTAGTGATCTTTACAGTCAAAAACATTTATTTGTGATCTTTACAGTCGAAAACATTTATGTAACAGTAGATTTAAAATGTATTTGTGAAATGGCTATAAGTTTTAAAAAGTTTGTATAGATGACTTGCATGATAAATATGATATGTATGTAAGACATTATATCAATCTGATTGGTTTTGTATGAAAAAATTCAACGGAGGTATTTCGGGAGGAATAAAGCATGGGTGTAGTTTTGTGTCACTCTTTGACTATAGCACCAATTTAGCATATTTTATGTTGAGTTGCACCACTTCAAATACTATTAATTTTGAAACTTATTAAAATCATATTTGAAATCATTATGATACAATTTCGATTCATTCAAGTATGTCTAGACTTCAAATTAATGGTCAAAATATATGTTCTAACGGTTGATATTGCCTTATAAATTTGGAGAGCTAAAACTTTGAAATGGTTTCATTTTTTGAAGATGACAATCATATTGTGGATTAAACATCTTCGAAAATTTCTAGAATTTGAAGTAGTGTAGTTCAAGATATAAAAGATGTGCACAAGGGACACTACAAATAAGAGGTGTCATTGAACATTCCTTATGTACAACATGTATACCCATATAGATATGTGTCTGCGAATATGTGTGTATGTGTTCCCTTATACTTTTTTATACACATTTTGTGCATGATCATGTGCACATCTTGCATGCCATTACACCAGCAGTGATGAAATCAGAATTTTTGTTTGTAGTGGGCCCAATATATAGACGGTCAATTGTTTTATTTAAAAACGAAAAATTTAGCTAATGCATTAACATATATAATTTAGGCAGATTTGCGTATATATGAAAATAACATATTTTAATTGGATCAATGTAAATAATTTGACAAACTTGCGTGTGAATAAGCATAGATCACTAAATACTTAAAACGTGCTATGCATATTTTACCGAATTCAATTTCTCTGCAGCCGCTTCATATTTTGCTCCAAAACTGCAGTCAAATTCATCTACAGTTGAATTCATCTATAGTGCTTCAAAGTTATTTTTGACCTTAAAATTGATTTGAAACTTTAAACTCCAATTGTTTTGTCTAGAATATCATAACTAACTCTATTGCTTGTGTCAGCATTGTTGTTTAATATAATGATGTTTCAGCTAATCAAGTAATTCACAGTTAAACAAGGGATCATATTTCCTCTTGCAATACATTATGTTCCTCTACCAGATTTTAATCCCTTTTAATAGACAGTAACTATGATATCAACGGAAAATTAGAATTAGATAATGAACAAAGCATTTGTTCTACAATAAAGTGAAGAACTCATCATTTCATATTTTAACCATCCCCTAGTTTCAACCAGCAACATAGAACCCTTTTTTAATATGAAATTTGGGTTATAATAGGTTATAATAAAATCAAATCTCCAGAATTCAGAGAGCTTACCAGATACATCTTTACAAAAATTTTAAAAAAGAAGGCAATACGACTCACTCACTAGCAGCTGATTAGGGTCTCGCGAGCAGTAGATTAGGGTTGCGCGAGCGCTGGATTAATGTTCTGCAAACAGTATTTTAGTGATCGTGAGCTTCCGTATTCAAAAGTCATGATGGATGGCTTGTTTTCTTCAAACCCTGTTTTATTTGCTCTCAGTTTTTTTCTTTATTTATTTTTAATATTTTCTTTGGTAGGGAAACTTCCCACCAGCGAAGAACTGAGCTGCTGTTGTGAGTGACAGTAGTGTATGCAGCAACTAAATAAATATTTCAAGATTGAAAATTGTGTTTAGATTTCAACAAACTCATCTTATCTGCTAATTTTCACAATTGAGGGAAAAAAGGAAAAGAAAAGAACATTAAGCATATGACCAATATTAAATGCGAACCATTCCTAACTCATTAACAGTAGGTCTAACTGTTCCTAATTTATCAACAGTAGATTACCACGTACGAATTAATTATTTTTAGATAGCCTTCTTTACCTTCTTCTTTCACTTCTAATTTTAAAAACAAATCTATCTTTTAATACGGATTTTACCTTTTCTCAAAAATATGATTCATTTTCATCGTTTTTCTCAAGAACCACTTTATTATTGCTAGTATAAATCGCACGTACGTGTATCTAATAGCTTGAGATATTTACTTTTTATTTAATAAAAATTTAATGGATGGATAAATGCAAAAATTTTGGTGATCACAACACTTTAAACAGTTTTGTTGGTGATGTCGGTTACAAATTGATAGTGAAATTCCATTAATGGATGGTCGGGAAGGAGATGATGGTAGATGTTGCAAACCGATGATGAGATTTCGTTGATGGTTGTAGGGTGTTCTCAAAATTCAAAAAAGACACGGTGGAAATCATATTCATTGAATTCTTTTTATTAATAGTAGAGATTTGCTTGTTAGTACATATGATCATTCCAACCGCCACAACAGAAGAAAGGATTTGATGATATAGAGTTAAAAATCAGGCAAAAGAAATTTTTGTTGATTTTAATGTTTAAATAAGTTGTATATATTTATATATGTGTGCGCGTGCGCGCACGCGTGTGGTAATGACCCGCTGCACTTCTCTTTTGCTACACCTCGTTCTACACTCCTACGGTTTTTGGTGCTATACTAGTTGAAACCAAATGAAATTTTGATGATGTTTAATTTACACTATGAACATCATCTCCACAAAAATAGAGATCATTTCAAAACTTCTAACATGTTTGAAATGTTAAGCTAATATCAGTCGTTAATACATGTATTTTGACCATTGATTTGAAATATTCTATTGAATTATATTAGGAATTTCAAGTTAGCCAATTTGTGGAGATATCTTGAAGCATGTAAGAACATATTTGTAAATTTTCGTTCGATTTTGTATTGTGCAGCTTGAAAATTACTTTTGGATAGTATTGTTTTTGTTTTGCAAAATAACAAAGAGGGGTATTATAGATGTTTCTCATTCAATATCAACTCGATGAAGTTTTAGCCTGTATTGCGTTTATTTAACTGTTTTAAAATTTTGTAGATTATGAAATGAGATGGCTTTGAAAATTGGGATTAATCATGTTTTACCGAAAACGGATCTATTCTCGGTTTTGTAAAAGTTTTTCTAGGTTTCTCTTGGTATGTATGTATGTTCATGCAGAATCTTTTATTGTCATCCATGGTATGTTTACAGGGTAATATTAGTTTCAGCTGTTACATGGTGTTTATTGTTAATGCTCTAGTCAAAAGCTAAAGCAATATAATAATCGTAATTCCAACAACCACAATGGTGGCTGTTTCATGCATGACATGCCCTCTGGCACCGCAAAATCATGTAATGTTTATAAATATCATATACCTTAAAAGCTTCAATGATAATGCACAGAGTAGGGGTTTGAATATGTTGGCTTGCGCTGACTTGGTTGCAAAGTTCATGTTTACATTTCTAAAATGGGGTAACCTTATCCGAAAGTTTGGTATAATAAAAACCAATATCCCTTGCACCTTAAAGCGAACTTGGTGATTTCACATTTTAATATCACCGAAAGTGCTGACACATCAGCCTTTGAATCCTGTTAAAAAAAACCTTGATAAAGTTCAGTGTAATTAGGATTACTAGACTGTTGTCTTAAATAACTTTCCAATTACTAGTAAGGTCTATCTCACTTGTTTGAAAAAAGAAATAGACAGACAGCAGTCAGTTTCTTGAAAAAGTTATCCATCCATTATACGAAAGCCTTTTTTCTGTGTGATCAAATGAATCGATGGTAACTACGATTTGCCATGTTGTTTTAAAAGAAGTTAAACTTATCCATTACTTTCCCTTTCATCACCCACTCTTTCGTCTGCCATTTGCTTGAATGCATCCGTAGTCACTCCATATTCACCCGATTAAAAAAGAGAAATATTTCCAATCAAATAATTTGGTAGCTCCAAGCACTTGCATCCCAGCTTGACCACCTGGCTTTAAATTTCTACCGCTTGACGTCTTTGATATATGCTAAACTGGTATACTGGCTTTGAAGATCGAAAATTCAAGATAATTCTTAAGCATCATTTGGGGTTGTTTCATGAATTCTTCGCACATGTAACAGAAAACCCGCGTTGAGAGGCCCCCTCTGAAGAAAATAATAATAATAATCTTGGCTCAATGTCAAAAAAGCCCGACATCCGACCTCGCAGCAAGAAACCCAAACCAACTCAATATCCTCCTCGATGCTGCTCGAATATCACGGTCCGCTTCCATATCTGAACAAAACCTCGTCATGCTACACAAACCAGTCTCAACGACTACATAAGCCCGTCCATGCTATTGCCCTAATCCTCACTAAGCCCTCCAGTCGCCATTTGGGACATCTGTGCAACCATGAACGGCTCGATAATGCCCGTCAACCAAGATTTGTCCGCTTCACCTTTGCCCAAACCATAATGGTGTGGACTACCTTGCCCGACCTCAGTGGGGGCGCCACGTCGTCCCACAGCTATACATTTTGTCATGTACGATTCAACCGTCTCTCGGAGCTCAGGATAGCTAAGACGGCTACAACAACATTAGATCCTGACTAAAGCATGCTTTGACATTTGCAGCTTAACAAGAGCATGCTGCCAAGGACACTAACTCGTGCCAATTTCTCTACAAACAACTCAACGGCGTCAGAGGGTTCAGAAAGAAATGTCTGGACCATACCTTTGCATCCAATGGCTCGGGGGATACTTGGAAAGCAAGGCACACATCCGGACCGTCCAGCCTCACCCCAGCAGTTATTTATAGAACAAGACTTGCATTGGCACAAGGGATCGATCGATAAAAATTGCTTAGCAATGAAATTCCACTACTCTCTTTGTATTCATTGTAATCAAATTATAAAACAATAAAACGAGAAGAATCATAGTGGACGTTTTATCTTTCAGTCAAACCACTTTAAAACTTGTTTTATTCCTTTAATTCACATCTAGTCACGCACTTTCAACACCTATTAACGTCTTTAGTTTGCAGTCACCGGATATAGATCCCCACAAACGTGTAACTTCGAGGTTGACCAAACTATTCAGGCAACATGGGTTATCAATGAGACTCTGATTGTGTCAACAACAATTTAGTCCAATTTTGATGTAATAAGTTGATTTTGTTTACTTATTCATGTTGATGATAGAATCTGCCTCTTCACAAAATTATAATGCTAGGGGTCCAATAGTTATTCAGCATATAGGTTATGTTCGTTACAGCATGCTGATCCACAATGTCTTAACAAGGAACTTCAAAACCCATTGAAAATTGCTTGACATTTCATCTAAGATTACAATAACAAAAATGTCCCGACAGTGTATATTTTATCAGGGTAAATGCTTATAGATTTTCTTCTTCTTCGTCTTCTTTAGTAAAACTTATTTATATTTGACAGAGCTTGTGTCGAAAACTGCGAAACCAGTGGATCTACTGGAGACTTCACTGTTCAACATTGCCGATCCTCGGATGAAATTAGAATGAGTTCTTGGTACACACAAGAGCCGCTCTACATACAGTGGAAGCAACTAAATTGTAGGAGTGATTGTCGTTATCATTGTATGATGCAAAGAGAAAGCGAGAGGAATAAAATAGGTTTGCCGCCTGTTCAATATCATGGAAAATGGCCATTTAAACGTGTCCATGTGTTTCAGGTTTATCATTGATCTAGTTCACACGCTTAATGTGTTGTTTTTTTAGTTTATGAAGGAATATTTATCGAAATATGACACTTTCGATGACTTATTTCAATTCAGACCACTTTGAAGTTATTTGCAAATATAGATCATTTTTTGCCACATGGCTGAAAGTGGCAATAATATATGGTTCTATTCCAAGTACCACAAGTTAATTTTGTTTACTTTCAGGTTTACATTGATGGTATTTCAACCAGCAATGCAATTTTTTATTTCTTCCTTTCTATACCCTTTTTTTTGGGTCTGCTCTAGCACTGGTTGAAATAGCACCTATGCAAATTGGTCAGATACTGACCTATTTTTGTATGTAGTTTTCAAAGCGGTCTATATTGAAATAAGTTTTCAAAAGTGGCACAAAATGGTGTATAACAAAAAGAATGTTTATAAATTGTTGGATTGTTTAAAAACAGTTGAAGTGCATGTGATGCATAATATATATCGCAATTCATATACAATCCATATGCATTACATAATATGTTGCTTGTGTCAGTTTTGCTTCCATATTCATAAAATATTCATTTAAATGGTGTGTGTACATATATGCATGCATGCATGCACGCACACAGGTGTTTGCCTTTGTAACTCACATTTCTTAAACTTTGTTGCTTTCCAGGAACCTGTTTCTGCTGCACTTTCTGCCCTCAATCTAATGATGCATTTTAATGGATGGCTATCTTTTTTCATGTTGGTTAATTACAAGTTACCCCTTAGATCTCAAAGTCGGAGAACCTACTATGAATTTACTGGACTGTGGCATATTTTTGGATTATTATCTATGAATGCATGGTTTTGGAGTGCTATTTTCCATACTAGGTAAGCTATGTGATTTCATATGGTATTTATGAAAGTACCGCCTCTTGTTATAATAACAGTTATCCTGTACATTAGAGATTTTGAGTTGACGGAGAAACTGGATTATTCGTCGGCTGTTGCTTTGTTAGGCTACTCATTAATTCTAGCATTGTTGCGAACTTTCAATGTGAAGGATGAGGCATCCAGAGTTATGTTTGCAGCACCAATATTAGCCTTTGTGACCACACATATACTATACCTGAACTTTTACGAGCTCGATTATGGTGAGTAGTTTTGACTAGTCATTTATATTCTAGCTATAACAGATTATTATTATTTTTTTTATTTTATTCCAGTTTAGCCCACTATTAAATTTTTATACTGCCACGATTTCAGGTTGTGATAATGTATTTGAGTGAATTTGGAGTTGGCTGTTTTGATATTAGATTTTTATTCTAAGATTTGCACTGGAAAAAAGGAAGAAATTGTTTTGATGCAAGCTCAAATTGCTCTAATAGAAAACGCTAAATAAGCGCCAATGTCATGGAAATATATCCATATATGTAACATGTTGTAAAAGTTGGCTGTTTTGATTATAAATTTCGAGAAATGGTCAAGTTGAGGAATTCAGGGTACTTCATGTATATGTAATTCAGGATATAAATCAATGAATTTTCTAAAGCGTCACCATTTTCTCCGCTCCACTCTTTTGTTGAGAATAGTTTAATCAATTTCCTCGACATCTTTTTGCCACAATAGTTGTCGCATTATCAAAACGTAGCAAAAACCTTTTTGGTATATCGTCGTAGGGAAAAAAAGTGCAAAGTGCCTTACAAAATTCAAAATTCAGAAAAAAAAAAGCGTACACCAACAGTTATATGTTCAAAATCAGGCAAGAAAAACATATAAGAAGGAACAAACTGTAAAAGTACAAAAATATATGTTGAAAAACATTATAAACCTCTTAGAGTACCTGCAAAGAGATGACAGCCGATGTTCGTATGATGTGTATAAGACTAAATTATGAGCATGTGTACAAATTAAATTTAGGGAAATTTTGGCATATACATCCATATAATTATAAGAAACTAAGGTAGTATTTGGTTTACTCTTTTTAGTTTTGAGTTTTCGTCCATACAAAAATGCTCACAACGCGTGTATATTGTGGAAAACGACCAATTTAGAAAACAATGTTAAAATACAAAATAGAAAACAACCTTTTTTTTTAATTTTCCGTGTTTTGAGGAATAAGAGAAGCACGAAAAACAATCCATCATTCCATCGTTTCTTCATCCCTTCCGTGGTCCCCTTCATCTTTCTTCTATCCTATCCGTCGTCCGTCCACACCTCTTATATTTTGTAATTAATATTGAAAACTCAAAACACAAAACTTATTTTAAATCAAACACTACCTAAGAGGTCTTTCATAATTTCCTTTTATAAAATGTATCCCTATTTTCAGAAAAAATAGGTGTAATTCATGGAGGTATTTGAATAATTTTACTAACTTTAACATGTGTCCATGATATCATTTTACATAACTCATAAGCACATGCAATACACGTCTTGACAGCTACTTTTAAATTTGAAAACGAAAGAGGTAAAAGTGAGAATTATAAAAAAGAGGAATGTATAAAATAGTTTTCAAAAGGGAAGAAGGTAAAACAAATAAATTTTAGAATGTATAAAATAGTTTACAAAGGGGAAGAATGTTAAACAAATAAGTTTTAGAAAGTGGGACGTGTTCCTAATTTTCACTAAAATTAAATTTACTGTCTATTCTATTGTGTAGGATGGAACATGAAAGTATGTGGGGTAATGGCTGTGATCCAGCTTATTGTATGGGCAGTATGGGCTGCCATGTCACGACATCCTTCACGGTTCAAACTGTGGACCGTGGTTATTGGGGGCGCCCTTAGCATGCTACTTGAAATATATGATTTCCCTCCTTATCATGGTTATGTTGATGCGCATGCACTATGGCATGCTTCTACAGTGCCTCTCACCTATCTTTGGTGGAGCTTTATAAAATCTGATGCCGAGTTCCGAACTGCAACGCTTTTGAAGAAAGCAAAGCGAACTTAAATTGCCAGGGATGCTGGTTTCTACAACACTGACATTGCAGCTGTTTCCTTTTGCAAATCCTGGCTAGTGGTTTTTTTTTTTTTTTTTTTGATTTGTGATAATTTTTTGAATTTGTAGCTTATCCTATAAGAAAAGAAAAGTTATATGGAATAAGGATAGTGCAAATTCTGGGATCTGTAATATTATAAGTTCATCATTTGTGACAAATGATTTGTATTTTGTAAATTCATACTCTTCAACATTGTACTTGGTTCTGAAAGTGAGCATCTGTTGGAAAGTGCCTTCTATGTGTAAACTAGTTGAATAATATTGATTTGTTCTCTCTTTTCATCAAACCGACCGTTAGAGTTGTTTGTCTACTATAGACTTGCTAAATCAAATCGTGTGAAGTCAAAAAAAATAAGAAAAATATCTGTAACATATTTCCTTAAATATCTTAATGTTATTTAATTTATTTTCTGCTAATGTCTTGTTAAATCTCTTACATTTTAAATTCTTTGTGTCATATTATCATTTGATGTTTAACTAAGATTAATAAAAATCAGACTAAATTTTTTTTAATTACGTAATCTAATAGTTGGTTACCCACTGTTATACGGTTATACTAGTATATAAAAAAGGATATGCAACATGATGCTGCACGGTCATATGATAGCAAATAATAGTTTAAAATACTTGACTAACAAGCCTAACTAGCCTAATTGGTGGCTTAAAAAAATATAAGCTTGAAGATAAACCCAACAACAAACACACCATACGTTCTGGAATATTGCATGTTGTATAAACATAATTAGGTAGTCACAAAATGTCGAACTTTCACCGCCCTTGTTAGATATCATCCGTATTGTTGCTTCCAGCAGACTCCTAAAGCTCATTAGAGGAAGCCTGAGCTGGGGAGGCCGTGCACAAATACCCGTCCATTCAAAAACCATATGCATGATTTTGTAGGACATTGAATAAAGTTTTTTCTTTTAGAGTTGAAGCAACGTTCATTCCTTTCCCCAAATTGCCCAGCAGAATGTTAGAACTAAGCCAGCCTCAGAGGAGTGGGGAGCCGATGATCTGTATGCATCCTAGTACTGAAGCTAGTCCGTACAAAAAGCTCAATGGCTATTCCAAGGTTCGAGGCACACAAAACCCAAAGCCGATAAAAAAAATAACATTCCTAAAATAATTGACTACTAAAGTACGGTAGATCGTCACATAGGAAGCACCTATGGCCACAGCCAAGTTGCTTTTTAGCTGGTTGTTCAATTGTGTTAAGTTTGTTGAAAGCCACATATGAATCTTAAACTTTGGAGATACTTTGACATGCCATAAGGAAGATAAGTTTAAAAACATATTGGAGAAGTTGTAGACTTTATATAAGAATTACCGAGAAATTCCCCTTGTTGATCCCTCTAGCTAGAAACGTCATTGCGGTCGAAAGAATGACATAATTTGTTAGCTGCAAAAGAGTGATGAGGTCCCTGAGGTTGTCACCAGCAATGACAGAGTGGAAGGAGATCGTGCATCGTCCACCTTCAAAAGCCCGATGAACTAATATGAATTTGTCGGTAGAAAGGTTGAAGAGCCTGGGGAAGGAAGAGGAAAGACTAACATTGCCGAGCGACGAGTCAATCCAGAAAGCAATCTGTTTACCATTTCCAATTGTGATGGAAGCCCTAACATATAATTCGGTGCAGTGGATTAGGATGTCTTTCTAGGAAGTGGAGACATGAGAAGGTGGGGAGAATTTGAGGTCAGTTAGCGAAGTTTAGGTTATAGTAGCATCTAGTTATCTAATTAGCCCAAGGTTTCGTGCATCCACTGACCATTCTCCAACGCCACTTACCCAAAAGGGCTTTGTTAAACTGATATGTTGATAATCCCTAGTCCACCATGATCCTTGGGTCTAAAAGATTATCCCAAGCCACGAGACAATTAGCAAGAGAGATCTACTTCTTACCTTTCCATGGAAATGCTCGTCTAATAGAATCAATCTTCTTAATTACCCAAGTGGGGATCTTATAAAATGACATCCATAAAACTGGAAGAGATAAAAGGAGGGAGTTCACAAGGGTCAGCCTGCTCGCTCTAAATGAAGAATTCCTTTCCACCTTGATAGTCTCCTCTGAATCTTCTTATTAATGATGTTCCAGCAGTTGTGATGCGTTTTGGTAGGTCAAAAGGATAGGCCAAGATAAGTAAAAGGGAAGGTTTATAGCCGCAGCTTAGGGTTGCTACAATTCTAGTACCTAACTCTTGATCAGGTTCAGTTATGATGACTGATCTCTTAGAAAAGTTTATCGTAAGGCCATATGTAAGTTCGAAGTAATATACAGGAGTTTAAGAGTGGCGATGCACGATGGGCGAGGGAGAGATAGAAGGATAGTGTCATCTGCATATTGAAAAGAGCTGATGTCAAGAGGAATAATGTTGTTACCCAGGCAGGTCAGAAGACCCGAAGAGCATGACATGTCCACTATAGTTATAAAAGTATCAGCTGTAAGACTGAAAAGCGGAGGGCAGATGGAATCCCCTGGCCTCAACACCCTAGAGGTGGCAAAAAGGTCCCTACGTTTACCATTAATACCAACCAAGGAGTAGGAGGTGGCAAGGATGCATTTTATCCAAGAAATAAATCTGTTAGACCTCTGTGTTTCAAGGCATCCAGGATAAAGTTCCAACTCATTGAATCAAACATCTAGGAGAAATCAAGAGTGATAATTGCAGAGCCAATCTTTGATTTATGACAGTGGCTAACTGCCTCTTATATTGCCGTAGCGTTGTCCAACAGAGATCTACTAGGAGTAAAAGCATATTGACGGGAGTTGGTCGACCATTTCATGTAAGGTCGATGGCGATTCACCAAAACTTTGGTAATGATTTGGAACAGTGTTTTCTAGGCTAATAGGTCTGCAATCAAAGGTGGAGGCACACCCTCATTTTTTGGAATAAGGATAATGTTGGCGTAGTTAAGATGAGAGATCAGATCTGCATTCGAGTGAAATTCGGAGAAGACATTGTAAGTACCAAACTTAAGAAAACCCCAGTAGTGTTTAAAGAAAGTAGGAAGGAAACCTTCAAACCTAGGCGCCTTGTCATCAACCATTTCAGAGAGGGCACTCCAGATCTTGTTGACTTCAAACTCTAAGTCAACATTAGCTTGCATCTGATTCTCAGGTGGGAAAATCAGATCCCAGTCGGTACTTTGCACGGGTATCGTTAAAAGTAAATGCCTCTTTGTAATGAGCCATAATGATCTCTAGGATATCAGATTCGTCGATAATTTCTCCACCATTATGGAAAATACAATTAATGGGGTGAGATCTGTATCTACCATTCACAATAGTGATAATAAGGCGTGTTAATATCCCTATCCTTCAGCCAACTTGCTCTTGATCTTTACTTCCTTGCAATTTCCACTTGTGCCATGAGCCGTTCCAGTTAGCTTCTAGATCTCGAAGTTGTGCCCTTTCCTGATGAGATAAAGGACCACTCACTTCCAAAATGTTAAGATCTAAGATAAGGTCCTGCATATGCTCTTTTTTCGCCTTAAACTACCCTATAGCCTCAAAGACTGTGACGATTAGGATTTTCAACCCTCTAAAATCGATACAAATATGTCCGCTATATTGCGTACCGAGTATTCAAGTGCCAAAAAAACCGATTGTTAAAGGTAAAAGAAAATAAAGACAGAGCATAATCTCACACGAATGACATAACATATATTATTCAATAATCTTTACAACGGAAAATTTTTAAATACATATATCAGAGTCTATCCTAAGTTCAGCCTAGACAGATATAAATACATGTCCTTACAAATGCTGAAGAACAACAAACACATCAGAAAAGTAAACTACATCCATACATTGATGAATATCTCTAGCTATCCTCTGGAAACTCCAAGCGTCTTCAGCTAATCCTGAAACTACTTGAATCTGACTTGAGTATTAAAAATACCCAGATCAGTCTAGCAAACTAGCGTGAGAAACGCAAATCATAAATATATATGACAGTGTTATAGATCAACTTTGATGTCAAACAAAACCTTTGAAATTAAGAGTATCTCATAAGACCACGCTGCACATAAACATGGATGGGTTTTTACCTTATGATAACTAAAACATTTTTATCAAATCATTTGATATTAT
Source organism: Allium fistulosum (assembly GCA_030737815.1). Lineage (NCBI taxonomy): Eukaryota > Viridiplantae > Streptophyta > Magnoliopsida > Asparagales > Amaryllidaceae > Allium > Allium fistulosum. The sequence goes on along the minus strand of CM060903.1, from coordinate 1,238,770,313 downwards.
TTCTAATGACATTCTTTAAAAACCCTTTCAAATAACATATTAATCATAGTCGGAATTGTTATATTAATTAAATTCCAACATACTAGGTTTTACAATCAAAACCGTAAAGGCACGTATTGGAGAATGAATTTCCAACAATGACAAGGTAGTGGACTACCTTCCAACAGTACATCTCTAGAGGAATCAGGAATGCACTGAGGCACAGCCCCATTGCCCTCTACGAACACAGAACTTGCCTACTTCTACCATAGATGGTACCGAATATACCATCACCCCAGTCGTTCCCGACCTATCCGTAGTCACAGCATACATAACAAACCCGAAATATATAGGGTAATCTAGAGAGGTGATGAACATATCCTAATGGGTGCGACCCACTTAGCCCTGCCACATCTACCTTGATTTTTCCATTACCTATGTGTGAGGCTTGAGGTAACGTTTCACCTTACTTAAAACAGCAAATCCCACTTTGAATGCCATATTGCCCTTTCCGACGACACACTAATTGGTTTCCACAAAAGTACAACCTTCGAGTTCATATGCCTCACAGAAGGATGTTAAGTATAAGAGAAGTTGCCTTCTACACCACCAAACAAATGTACATTTGTAAAAACTATTGTACGTGGTCTTAGAAATGCAATGCCAAAAACTTGTCCGTACAAGTTGTCTAGTGTTAACCGGGTTTTTAACCCAGTAGAATTCACCAGAAGTCAGAACATTCAGGTTAAGCCAGAACGACTCGAAACTTGGCTGGAAGGCCTAAAAGAACTAGACAAAAGCTCCTAATAAGTTCTAGTCAAAAATAAGCCAAATTTTTGGATTGGCACCGATCCGATCCAATTGGATCGGTACTGATCCAAATTATTGATTCAGGGTAACTCCAAATCTCTTGCATCACACTCCTATGTCTCCACTAAGCTCACCCAACAAATTTGGTAGCATTTCAAGCAACATAGTTCTAGAAGTGAAGGTTCATCCGATTCAGAATATAGTTCAATCTAACCCATAAGTGAATCATTATTGAAACAAGTCAACAAGCTACGAAACTACATGGAGAGCATCGCAACTAGACAAGGAAGACAACTAAGCAATCAAAGCATAAAAAATGCTTAACTATTTGGATCGGTACCGATCCAATTGGATTGGATCAGTACCGGTCCAAATACTTTGCTTCGATGACCTTCAATATTTCTGGAATTCCTCTATGTGATGAATACAGGCTTCTAAAAAAGCAGCTTTTTCCCAAGTGCTCTTCGATTCCTATAAATACCATCCCATCTGCAATAGAAAATGGATCTGATCTAAGCTAATATGATCTTCACTGAACTAAGGGCAACAACTCTGTCATTGCTTCTTCACTCTTCTTCTCCCTCACAATAGCCATTAAGGGGCAACCGAGATCCTTCCGGTTGTCTCTAACATTGGTGGCTTAATCTAACTTAGGAAAGAAGAATCGTATTGTAATTAGAACTCCTTTGTAATAGCAGTTGATCAATAAAAGCTATAAAGTGGACGTAGGCTTCATTAACAGCCGAACCACTATAAAAATCTTCTTGTCTCTTTACTATTTCTTCTATTTTTACATTTGTTTTCTATATCATTTCCTCTAAGAAATAGGGCTGGTGCTTTCACACTCAAAGCAGGGTGTTGATCCATTTTTGGTTTAACATTTTGGTGCTTTCACTGAGAATTGAACTTAGGCATAGATCTAGTTTTTCTCTTTGGATCCGCCAGATCCAGAAACGAGATCCATCAAATCAGCTTTAGGAAGTTTGAAGCTTTCTGTTGAAGATCAATGGCGGGGAGAAAGAGAACTGCCTCGAAAAAATCCATATGAGCTATTATGGCTAGAGAAGAGACCAATACTCAGCGAGTTGAAGTCAATAACCTGATAATTGGAGCAAATTATGGAGCTAACACCGAAGATCAGGTGTCGGGATCTTCTACCCAACATGAGGTCGTCACTAAAGGAGAATTGAAAAAGATGATTGATGAAATCAACTAAAAGATGGAGAACAACCAAAAAGCTCTTATGGACAAATTAAATGCCCTCCTAACCTTGTAATCACTAGCTGCTCCAAGAACCATGCAAGAACCCATGGTTGCCACAGAGTAGGAAAACTCTTCCGTTTTTGGCCTAAACAGAAGAAACGGAAGGTGAAAGCAAAAGGATGTAGCGGGTGGAGCTCCAGGAATCGTCATAGAAGGAAATGCAAGCACTCCGCCAACTGTCAAGCAATCTGCTACAAACTTGAATCTTGGGCGAAATTCCCACTAGAAGATATAGCGGTGGATCTCTTCGACTCTGAAGATGGTGAGCAACTTGACGACAACAAGTTGGAAGAAAATGCTAACGCACTCAATACCGGTAGGGAGGCCCAAACCACCCCTACCCGACCAACCGCAAGCCAATGGAACTCCGAGGGAGTGGTTCTCCTGAAGATAGGAGAGCCTAGGCTTCAGCCCACTTACCAAGATCGTTTGCAAAATCAAACACTTGGCATAGTCACTAACAGTGAACCCATAGACTACTGGATATCAGAGGCATATACCGCGGATATAATCAAGCATTGATGGATGAAAGTAAGGATAAGAGAGATGATAAATGAGGATCCGCTTCAAGCCGGACTCCCTTCACTGATGACATTTTGAATGAACAGTACCCTGAAAAGTTTACTACGTCAACTATTCCGTCTTACAATAGAACTAAAGACCCAAAACCCCACTTGTACAAATATAGTTGGTGCATGGATGGAGCAAATGATTCAAATGCTATTCGATGTAGATGTTTTCCTATCTTCTTAGAGGGAATTACTTCTATGTGGTTTACCAGGCTCCCACCAAAATCCATCCCCACTTTCAATGAATTAGCAACAAAATTCTTTGATCAGTTTAGGCTTCACACGGCACAACCAAAAAACATGATGTCCTTATCATGCCTATTCCAAGGACGAAATGAATCTTTGAAATCCTTCATGAGTCAGTTCAACACCGCGGTGACTGAAGTAAGTAACCCAAATGAAGATATGGTCTTCATGGCCCTGGTCCGCGCTATCCACCCCGATACTGAATTCAGAAAATGGATCAAAATGAAGCAACTTATCACTAGAAAGGACTTTAACCAAAAGGTAAGCCAGTACTTGAGATTGGAAGAGGCGGAGGAGCTAGAAGGAAAACCTGCTAATCCACAACCAACCAACACTGGACAGAATAACATGGCAGCTAACCAAGGCATAAACACCTCCGGAACTGCTGTAGAAAATGCGGGAAAGGATGGGAACCATAAAAGGAAGAACCAGAATTCCAACAAGCGAAATGGAGGTGACAAGTGACTTAAAGGCTTCAGGCCCGAGATACACGATGCTCAATGATATTCCAGAAAACATCTACCTTGCGACATATGGAACAGACGATTACAAGAAGGTGCCTAAAAAGGAAGCAAATAAATAGCAAAAGCGTTTCGGAAAGTACTACCACTTCCATGAAACACATGGTCACAACACGAATGAGTGCCGACACTTGAAGAACCTGATTAAAGAGCTGATTCGGGAATAAAAACTTTAGCAGTATGTGAGGAAACCACAAAATCCTGACTAGCCTACTGCACCCTAGGCTATTAATGCCCGGGGAAACCAAGCTGGAACCAGCGAAGAGGGATCCAGGCGGACCGACCAAAGACTCATCATCGAAACATTATCTGGAGGATCTCATCCCATGCAAAAGAGTTGGGGAGAAATGGAGCAATATGCAAGCTCGTTGAAACATGTTCCGAAGGATTCATGCTTTACGATTGAAGATGGAACTCCTGCCAAGCAGTAGAGAACCTTGAATGATGATATGGTATTTCAAAACCGAGATACTAAAGGAATAGAAACTCCAACCCCTGACCCCATGGTCGTGTCGGTAGGAATCAGACTAGCCATGGTCCGATGAGTGTTGGTGGACAGTGGCAACTCTGTCAACATCCTGTTAAGACACACATTTGATCAAATGAAGATCAATATAAAAGACGTATCCGCTTGTCGAACAAAGATCCAAGGATTCACCAGTGAACCTAAACAACCCGTCGGAACAATTGACCTGCCCGTGGAACTTGGGGAAGGCGTTCGAAGAGTCGTCCTCATCCAAACCTTTGTGATCGTAGATGAAATGTCCGCCTACAATGCTTTCTTGGCTCGGCCTGCTTTGGCAGATTTCAGGATTGCTTTAACTCAGTGGTGTCTAACTATGAAATTTCCAATGAAGAATGGAAAGGAGACCAAAGTGTTGCTAGAGAATGCTCCAGAACTGCGTGAGTCTAGAAGAAAAGAAACGGGAAAGAATCTGGGGAAAACTCTCCACATTCGTGAACATACCACATAGCAATTACAGAGCCGCCCCTGGCTTGGGGACAATAGCCGATTCGATAAGGCTTTGGACCCTAGAAATAAGAGTTCAAGGGAGGATCGAGCAGCACCAGCATAATTGATGGTGCCTGTCCCAGTCGATATGGATGACCTAACTGGGGTCCTGAAAATTGGGTCATATCTTGGAAACAAGATGTAACAGGAACTAATCAAATTTCTTCATGCCAACCTGGATGTTTTCGCTTAGACACATTCCGATATGTGCGGGGTATCGCCGGAGATTGCATGCCATGCACTCAATATCGATCCCAAGTATACACCAGTAAGGCAGAAGAGGTGCGGCCTAGGACCCGAACGGTTCGAAGCGCTAAGAGAAGAAGTGGATAAGGTGATGGTGAATGTTTTATCAGCGATGCAACCTATCCCGAATGGGTATCCAATACAGTCTTAGTCAAGAAATCCAATGGAAAATGGAAAACCTGTATCTACTACTCTAACCTATACAAAGCTTGCCCAAAGGACAGCTTTCCACTGCCTAGAATCGACCAGTTTGTGGATGGGAGAACTGGACATGAATTGCTATCATTCATGGATGCCTACTCGGGATACAACCAGATCATGATGCATGAATCTGATCATGAAAACACCAGTTTCATCACCGACTTAGGATTATATTGCTACAAAGTGATGCCATTCGGCTTAAAAAACGTTGGGGCAACTTAACAGCAACTGGTGAACGCAATGTTCAAATATCAAATCGGAAAGACTATGGAAGTCTATGTAGATGATATGTTAATCAAGTCGCGCATAGCCGCAAATCACTTGGACAATCTTGCCGAAATTTTCAAAATACTCAGCAAGTATAGAATAAAACTCAACCCACTTAAATGTCACTTTGAGGTAGCCTTTGGAAAGTTCTTACGATTCATTATAAGTGCCAGAGTCATCGAAGCTAATCCTGAACAAATTACCACTTTGAGGGAAGTTGAGGCCCTAAGGAACAAGGAAGAGTTACAAAGCTTGAACGAAAAAGTTGCAGCGCTAAGTCGGTTCATCTCAAAAGCAATCGATAAATGTATACCTATCTTTGATGCTCTAAAGAAGGGAAAAAAGAACTTTGAATGGAATCAGGTTTGTCAGACTGCCTGCGAGGAACTGCTGCGAGATATAGAGACTCCACCAATCCTCTCCAAGCCGGTAGATGGAGAAGACTTGTTTATTTACTTAGCAGTCTCGCCCCATGCATTAAGTGCCATGCTTGTACGTGAAGAAGCTAGGGTCCAGCGACCCATATATTACATTAGTAAATTGTTTACTAGAGCCGAGAAGAATTATTCGAAGTTGGAAAAACTAGCCTATTGCCTCTTAATCACATCCAAAAAGTTACGACCATACTTCCAGATGCACCAGATCAAAGTGCTAACAGACTAACCCTTGAAGCAAGTGTTGTACTGCCCCAAGACCTCTGGATGGTTTATCAAATGGAATATTCAACCGAGTCAATATGAAATCACCTACCATCCTCGAAGGGTGATCAACAGGCAGGCACTGGCAAACTTCATTGCCGAGTTTACAATACGAGATAAACGAAGAAGAAGTTACTCCCGAAGTGGAGACACACTGGAGGTTGTTCATCAATGGTGCATCTAACAACTTTTGCTCGGGGGTAGGAGTCATGCTCGAAACTCATAAAGGACGATCTTTTTGCTGCGCCTTACGCTTGGAATTCCCTGCAACACACAATGAAGTAGAATATGAAGCATTGATAGCCGGACTGAAAGTTGTAAAGAAAATCGGGATAAAGTCCATACATATCTATAGTGACTCTCAACTGGTCGTCTATCAGGTGAGAGGCAAATATCAACCCTGGGGAGAGAACCTCGCCCCGTATCTATCCAAAGTGCAGGAATTGTTGAACGACATCGAGCATTACACCATAACTCATATCCCAAGGGAACAAAACATGAAGGCGGACTATCTAGCTCCGAAGAAGCTTAGTCAATAGGACTGGTCCCAGTTTAAACACTGACTGCTCCAAGCATAGGCGAGATGGATATCGACTAGATTTTCGAAATGACCGAAGAACCAGAGACATGGATGACACCGATCAAGGACTATCTGCTTAGAAGAACACTCTCCATAGACAGGAATCAACAAAAAAATCTCCTTCAAAAGGTACCACGGTCATAATACAGGATGGAATACTCTACCAAAGGTGATTATCTACCCCCTTGCTCAGGTGTGTGACCAACGGCAAAGCTCGAAAATCCTCAGGGAAGTTCATGAAGGTGACTATGGGGATCACACCGAGGGGCAAACTCTTGCAAAGAAAGCTCTCCGATATGGGTGTTTTTGGCCAACGGTCAACCGCGATGCAACAGGTTATGCCAAATGGTGCGACCAATGGCAAAGATTCGGCAACATCAAAAGAACTCTTTCAACAGAGCTAACACAGATGATCATCTTGTGGCCATTCGCAATCCGAGGAATTGATTTGATTGGTGCATTTCCAATAGCCAAAGGAGGAGCCAAATACACTATCGTTGTTGTTGACTACTTTACCAAATGGGCCGAAGTTGAACCACCGGCCACTATTACCACAAAGAAAGTTATTAACTTTGTAACTAAAAACATTATTTGCAGGTTAGGAGTGCCACAAAAATCATCACAGATAATGGAACTGAATTCGAAAGTGCTGAATTCAAAGACATTTGCAAATGCTTTCGAGTCGAGAAAAGCTTTTCCACTATTGCATATCCGTAGGAAAACGGGCAAGTGGAGGCAGTAAACAGGATCATCAAGTCCACCATCAAAAGGTGGCTAACTAAAACTAAAGGAAATTGGGTTGATGAACTTCCGCTTGCACTATGGGTTTACAGAACAACGCACAAATCTACAACCGAGCACTCTCTGTTCACCCTGGTATATGGTTCAGTAGCAGTGATCCCAGTCGAATTGGAAGTCCTCTCTTTTCGAGGCGAAACATCAATCAAAGGCAGAACGAGTAGCTCCTACTCGAGTCGCTCGATATGGTCGATGAGAAGCAGGAAGAAGCTGAGCTTAGGACCACCGCTCATCAGAAAAGGGTCGCATGACATTTCAACTCCAAGGTCCGTAACCATACTTTCGAAGTAGGAGACCTTGTCCTTAAATGGGTCTACCCTTTACTAGGAACATTCGGACCAAACTAGGAAGGGCCCTATGTAATCGGCCAGAAGCTAGTGGATGGCACGTTCAAGCTAACAACTGTTGATGGAACCCAAATTCCCCATGCATGGAACAACGAATCACCGCGTCATTACTTTCTCTAGGACTATCTTATGTATTTCCTATTTTCGCAATAAGCCATCTCGGGATACCGGATGCATTGTAAATAGGTAGAACTTGCCCAACTTTTATTTCAATTAGTGAAATTACTTTGCTTTCGGAACCAATAGAACTGTGTTCACATAAGTAACCTGCCGAGTAGACGGGGTCAAATTGACTCAAAACCATCTGATCGCTACTTGACATAGTGGAACCACACTCAAGTATGCTCCATTTACCCATCAAGTCGATGGAAGCAATTCGACCCAAACCGCTGATTGACGGAACTCGATCCTCGCCTTCTGAAAACAAATGTTTCTTCGGCGACACTGAGAAGGCTCGAATCAAAGCCGCGTATTTTGTAAGACGCTCACTCACAAACCGCTGATCCTGCCTTCTAAGAACCGGTGTTGCTCTGGGGACACCGGGAAGGCTCGAATCAAAGCCATGCATTTCGTAAGCCGTGCACTCTCAAACTATTGGATCGACAAAACTCAATCGTTGCTTTCTAGGAACTGGTGTTGCTCCAGCAAAACCATGAAGGCCCGAATCAAAGTCATGCATTTCATAAGCCACGTACCATGTATCTCGTAAGCTGTGCATCGCTTCTTGGTTACGACCGAGCAAGCCTTGATCCCACTGTGTGCATTTCGTAAGTCGCATACCACTACTTGGATCAGCAAAATTGCATCCAAAGACGAGGAACTCTCATATTACCAAAAGCCACGCATCGCCTCCAGAGCCAAGGAAATTGCACTCCAAGGAGCAACACGTGTGCACAATAGCCTAAACGTCAACATTGCGATAGAATCACTTAACAATATTTTAAGTAATCAGTGTTGCTTCAGCATCACCAATCACTCAGTGAAATTCTTAAGTGCGTAAATCACTCGCCGTAAGGCTGCTAAAATGCTTCATGGATATCTCAAGTCAGAAATCAAAAGGGGATATCTAAAATGAGGACAGTAAAACCAGAAGCTCCCAAAGATAGGAGTTATAGTATAAACCCGACTAGGGGCATCTTGAGATTACCAGGGGCACCCAGTCTCGTAATAAGTGTTCAAAGTAAACAGTCCTATGAACTAGGGGGCATACACACACCAACACTCAACCAAAATAGAAAATACTTCACATTTCTGTTACCCCAAACAAAGAATTTTGGCAGTAATTATGGAACTAAATAAAACAATATAGGAAAAATATCAATGACTACTTACATGTACAAAATCACGCTAAATAAAAAACAGTGGTATATAAAAGGCAATAGTGCATGAAATATAGATAAGTGGACAACTGAAATTACAATTAAAATTTCAACAATTTTATCACTTATAATATTTTTCATATACAATAACAAACAACGAGGGTCATACCTGCACAATATCGGCCAAGAAAAGGAAAATACAAACACCACTGTTGCAACAACAAGAAGAAATGCTAAATGTGGACTCTGCATTTGTACAAAGCAACCAAAAAAGGAAAAGCTCCGCTTCATGAGTACACGGACAGATCATGGCTTCTTGTCACCACCTCCCATGCCGCCTTTCCCACCTCTGATCGGCAACTTCTCAATCTTCTCCAAATCCCCTCCTATAGTGATCTCGCTTTCTTAAACATTGCCACTAGCAGACCCTCCTTTGCCTTTGTGCTTGCGGGATTTGTGAGAACCCTTCAACGAACTTTTTTGCTCTTCAACCTTCTCCCACTTCACCGCTGCCATCTGCTACTCAGTCATCCGTTACTCAACCTCCGCTTTGTCTATATGGCAAGCTTGATTTTCCTGATCTCGTGTGTCAGTAGCGGCCAAGCCCTCCTCTTGAGATACAGAGACGTCATCCAAACCATGTAGCGCTGCAATTTGCTTAGAGTGCGGAACAAACTGCTAGCTGGGTGTAGAAACGACGGTTGATGTGGTCAAAATAGCAGTAGTTCCAGTACTGTGAGGAGGAGGTAGCTCGGTAGGAAGGGAGGTCCAATCTATAATATCAAAAAAGGGCGGTTATCTGGGCAATTTCATCTGGCGTAAACTGGAAATCTTCAAACACAGGAGAGATAAAAAATTACCTACCGCAGGGGTTTATTCATGCATCACAACTTTGAAGCTTTCACAATTACCCTCTTTTGATGGCTGCATAAGCATATGAGTAGTAGGAACGGCCGAAGAAGCACCACCTACTGAAGTAGGAACAATCCCCTAATCAGCTCAGGGATGTGAAGACGACTCACCAAGACCTGAAGGACATTGCTCGGTTATAGCCTTAGTAGCGACAGTGTTATCAATATAGTCTCCCTTTCTCTTGAGTCTCAAGATCTCCTAGCCTCCCCTAAAGCTTGATGGGACTCTTCGTTCAGATATGCTTGAACCAACTCCTCTTCAGTATAACCACCACCAATGTATTGAAATCGGGTCAGAATCTCTTTCCAGACTACGGCCAGTGTACTAGGGAACAATGGACCCAAGTAACTAAGACTCCCCTGGCAGCACGGAGTTGACATAGAAGCCCAAAATCGTAGCATCAAGTCCTTTATCTTCTTTGTGAAGGTATCTTGAAGCTATGAAAAGCTGGCATCTGTGTTAGCCTTCTCTATCGCTAGATGTTTCTTCTCAGCATCCAAATTCGAGACCTAATCGCGAAGTGAGGCGATCTCTTGAGCCTGCTCGACGATGGTTTTCTTCTGCACCTCAACCATCGCCTCACTTATCTTCAGCTGTTCTTTTAATGCCTCCTCATCTATATGGCACTTCTTTATCTCATCTCTAAATATGATTGTGGCTCGATCAGTGGATTCTTTTAGCTCCTTAAGCAAAGAAGCACTTTTAATTTCCCCCTTGAGGGCATCATCTCTCTCTTTTTCTCACCCGTCGATCTCCGCATCACGATCTACAAGCTGTGTTTCATACTCATCCTTTTCAGACTCAAACGAGAGGATTTCCAGGTAGTTGTTCCGGTTAATAGTAGACAACTGTATGCACAACTTTTCCACCCTTCAGCTTGCTCCAAACCACTTTGAATTGCTCGGAATTAGGGTGGATAGGATTTGGCATGAACTGACTTCAGATTGGACTTATCAAACACAACCCCCTTTAAGAACAAACTAGGGAATGTAGCTTGTAAATGGAAGGGACCAGCAGGAAAAATATAAGGCGCACGCCTAGAAATATAGGGAGTGGTAGTCATGACATGTAACATCCCTTATCTGGAGGCCCGAAGCTAAGTTTTACAGATGATGTAGTCATCCGTAGTATTAACTTCCGATGACCAAATACAGTAATGTTAATGGTATCCATAATATCAGAAGCACATGAATATGAAACAAAGTCACAGATTTCATAAAAGCAACTTTTCTGATTAAATTTCACAAAACATGTTTCGTACTCCATTACAAAATCCCATAATCGTTTCCTAGGTAAAGATCAAATATAATTATTACAAAATACGCCAAGAGCAACATATGATGATGCCCCCATGGTTGACTAGAGTACTATATAGACATACTAACGTAATACAACACAGCAGAATTAAACAAAATAAAACATCATCTCCTAAATAGCTATTCGTCAGCCACCTTCTCGTCTCCGAAAGCTTTATTCGCCAACCTACTAATAATCTTTAAACCTCAACCCTCAGCCTACTCAAATCAATTTTGATCCCGAGAGTTTAAGGGGAAAACATAATCTTCAACTCAGACATAAAGCCTAGTGTGAATAATACATTACATCTCGGTTATTTGATATTAAGTGAGACCACGCTGCTTAGCGGAATGGATTTCCCCTCTCTAATATCCTTTTAAAACATATCTTTTGCAATTCATAATCCAACAACCAAAACTGGTTAAAACTGTAAAACATTATCATATAAACATACATATCAGGTAATAAATGAACTATCTGTCCGGACACTATAGTTTTGTTTGGCTAACAACTAACCTTTGGCTGACTTGGGCCTACCATACAATGTAAATAAATAATCTAACATCTGTTAGACACTCCTCTTCTGGACGGTCTGTTCTTAATTTACCTTCTTCCAGGGTCACCTAATCCTAATGGTTTTGCAAGCTCACCAATAACCTATCTCTATACAAATATATATATATTCCCTTCTGTGTGTAACATCATTTTAGTCTTACTTATGACAAAGCCCTATACACAAGAATTTTGGAATAAATTAGCTAGGGGCTAATAGCTAATGTATATGGCGTGACACTATACTAGTCCCATCTGGTATATAAATATCTAAGTCATTTTACTTAGGGCAACCTTCCCTTAAATTTTCCTTGAAAACCTTTTCATCTCAATTTGGCTTGAAACCTTTAAATCAAACTTAAACAAGGAAAATATATACTTTATGCTTTGCTCAAAATCACCTTGCCATGTTATATATACTTTACTCAAATCTTTGTTGATGAAAACATTTAAACCTTTGAAAGTACCCCTTTCGAATCCATTGAAAGTACCTCTTTTGAAACCAAGTGAACCCTTCTTTATAACCTAGGCCGAAAGGCCAAACAATCCTTTTTAAAACGTTTATAATCTTCCTTTCGAAACCATTGAAAAACCTTCCCTTTGAAAGCTTTAAAACCTTAGACATCCTATCTTTAAAACCTTTAACACTGCCTTTCGAAAAAATTGGAAAACCATTCCTTTCATACCTTTCGAAACCATTGGGGAACCACCCCTTCGAAACCATTCTTTAAAACATTTTGAAAGCATTAAAACATCAAACCTTTCGAAAGCATTTGGGTTCAAGCAAAACATGTGGAACAACCTTTCGAAACCTTTTAAAACTAAACCATTCGAAACCTTTGGGTTTTACCTTCAACGGAGCAAAAGGTCATTAAAACATTTAAGTCGAAAGCACCCTTTCGAAAGCAATTCCTTAGTAAAGAAGTGATGGTATCGAAATCAACCTTCCGAAAGCATTGGAGAAGTGGCTTGGATTTAAAAACAAAGCATACCTTCCAAAACCATAGGCTTCGAAAGGTAGAAAAGCAGCAGCTAGGGGTTTCAACCCCATTCGAAGCATTTACCTAAAAAAAGGCGCAACCCCATTCAAAACCTTTCTTTTAAATCAATTTGACCCAGTCGGAAACAAACCAAGTCGAAAGAATATCCTTCGAAGCCAAAGCAGGCACATTTTCCATTTTAAAGCAAAGGCATGCTTCGACCCCTTCAGAACCCATAGCTTCAACCCAGTTCCTTTCGCCTAAGTCCAATTCACTACGCATTAAATCTTTGATGCCATGCACATTGGTTTCAATGGTGATGGTGGCAGAGCTACTAAATCAGAACCTCTGGTGCCGAAAGTGGTGAAACATGCTAAAAACATGTAAAACTCATTTTAACTTTAAAAAGAAATTCTTTTCAACTAACATGCCTTGTTTGTTAAAATATTATTGGTTGCTAATTTTCTTTTCTAAAAGTGCTGCCAATATTTCAGAAATAAACAATTTAATTTATTTACAAAATACCTCTTCTCCTTTTAAAGATATATAAAATATTTAAGTCCCATACCTTAAATAATTTTATATATCTATCAAAACACTTGGGAAAACTCTACAAAAATTCCAAAAAATCATTTTTAATATGTTTTCTAACATATATTAATTGCAGACCCAAAACTTGTATTATTTAACCGTAAATAATTTTAAACCCAAATAATCATTTTCCTCACTAAAAATTTAATATAAAATCCACATTAATTCAGAAAATTATAAAATTGAAACCATCTCTAAAATATCATTTCTGATTTAAATCTAAAATCGCAAGACATTTGGATGTCATTAAATAGGGTTTTCTCATTAAAACATATCATTAAACCTATATTAATGAGCATAAATCATCAACAAGCATATATAACCATTTTATCCTTCAAAATCATGGCTTAACATTGCAAATAAATTTGGATTATCCTTAAAACCTAAAACAATTAAGAAGACAAGAGATGTAGTCATTATTTACCTTAGCTTTGAGATTAAGGAGTTTGAGATTAAAATAGCTTTGATTTTGATTAATCCACTTCCTTGGTTTTTCTTGTTTATCTTCCTCTTTCTTGCTAATGGTGGCCGACTTCTATTTGTTTTTAGTTTTGCCAATGAATGTGTGTGTGAGCATGGCTAAGAGTTTAGGGTATTAAAATACTCTTTTTCCTAATTTACCCCTTCTCTATTTCATTTTAACTTATCTTTAGTTCATTGTTTACAAGGCACGGTTACCCCTTAGTTTAATCACAAATCTCAATTCCCTAATCATTTTACATTATTTCATTTAATTTACCTAATTAAATGTTCCTACTAATGTTACTAAAAATCTGGGGTGTTACAATCTCCCCTCCTTAAAGAATTTCCTCTTCAAAATTTCGATAAGGTACACAACACATCAATCAAAAAGGTAAAACATACCATCAAACAAATCAGGATAAGCGTCTCTAATCCTACTCTCAGTCTCCCAAGTACAGTCTCTCTCATCGTCGCTCCACTGGACTTTAACTAATCTGACTGTCTTGTTCCTTAGCCTCTTCTCATCTCCCACGATTATACGAATCGGCTTTCTAACTATAGTCAAGTTTGGTTCTACTACTAAATCGTCTAACACAGTCGGTGCTATAGTAGACTCCGGATCTCTAACACACTTCCTTAAATGAGAAACATGAAAAACATCGTGGACTCCTGCCAAACTATTCGGTACTCTACTCTATATGCGAGTTTCCCGATCCTCACTACAATAGGAAATGGTCCTACGAATCTCAGTGCCAACTTCACTGATTTCCCAAATCGAATCATACCCTTCATCGGTGATACCTTAATAAAAACATGATCTCCAACAGAGAACTTGAAGTCTTTCCATCTTCTATCTGCATAACTCTTCTACCTGGATTGAGCTTCCTTCATCCTAGCCCAAATCAACTTAATCTTTTTTGCAGCTTCTCTAACAAAATCTGGACCAAGAATCAACCTATCCCAGGTCTCTAACCAACAAACTGGTGATTTGCATGGCCTTTCATACAAGGCTTCAAACGGTGCCATCCCTATAATGGTCTGGTAACTGTTGTTATACGAAAACTCGACTAAGTGTAGATGGTCTTCCCATGATCCTCCAAAATCTAACACACAAGCTCTTAACAAATCCTCCAAGACTTTGTTAACTCTTTTCGTTTTTCCATCGGTCTGCGGATGGTAAGCGATACTCATCTTGAGCTTAGTTCCTAAAATCTCCTATAGACTCTTCCAAAACTCAGTAGTGAACAAGGAATCTCTATCACTTACTATACTACTAGGAATTCCATGAAATCTAACTATATTCTTCATAAATAACTTAGCCAAAATAGGTGCCGTCCTTGTTGACTTAACTGGAATGAAATGGGCACTCTTTGTCAATCTGTCCACTATGACCTATATACTTTCATTTCCTTTATTAGATCTCGGTAACCCATCTATAAAATCCATATAAATAGAATCCCACTTCTGTACTGGAATATCCAATGGCTGAAGCAACCCACTTGGCTTTTGATGTTTGGCTTTTACCTGTTGATAGTTCAAACACTGCTTCACCCATAAGCCAACATCCTTCTTCATTCCTTCCCAGAAGAAACTCCTCTTCATATCCTGATACATCTTAGTTCCTCTGGAATGAATAGTGAACTTCGAACGATGGCATTCCTCCATAACTTCTTCCTTATGTCTCCCACATTCGAAACACATAACCTACCTTTCTTTCTCAACCATTCATTCTGTTCAAGACTAAAATCCTTTAAGTCATCGCTCTCTGTTCCATCTCTTAACTTTCTGATCCGTTCGACCAATACTGGATCCTCCTCCTGTTTAGAAGCTACCTTCTCGATTATTACCGGTCGAACTTCTAAACAAGATAACACAACAGTTCCTTCTCTAGACCCAACTTCAGATTTCCACTGCACTCTGCAAGTTGACAACGCTTCCAAATCTTACCACTATGCTATCATTGCCAACACTGCATGCTGATGCTTTCTGCTAAGCGCATCTGCAACCTTATTACCTTTCCCTGGTGTATACTCAATTCCAAAATCATAAGCATCATTAAACTCTAACCACCTCTGCTGCCTCATATTCAGCTCCTTCTGAGAGAACAAATACTTCAACGAATTATGATCCATATATAGCTTAAACCTCTCTCCCAAAAGGTAATGTCTCCACACCTTCAATGCAAAAATCACTGTAGCTAATTCCAAATCATGCTTAGGATATCTAACTTCATGCGGTCTTAGCTGTCAAGAAGCATAAACAATCACTTTACCTCTCTGCATTAACACCGTTCCTAATCCAGTTCCACATGCATCCGTGTATACTACCAAATCCTGATTCCCCTTTGGAACAACTAATACAGGTGCATGGGTCAATAAGTGTTTGAAGCTCTGGAATGCTTCCTCACACTTATCGGTCCAAACAAACTTCACATCCTTTCACGTTAGCTTGGTCATCGGTGCTGCTATCGACGAAAAATCCTTAATGAAGCTCCAATAATACCCAGCCAATCCAAGAAAACTCTTTATCTCGGTCACTGTCTTGGGTCTTTTCCAATTATTCACCACTTCAATCTTAGTCGGATCTACAGACAACCCCTTCTCTGAGACTACATGACCAAGAAACTTCGCTTCCTTTTTCCAGAAATGACATTTTGAAAACTTCGCCTTCAGCTGATTTCGCCTCAGCGTCTCAAGCACAACTCTAAGATGAACTTCATGCTCCCTTTCATCCTTAGAGTATACCAAAATATCATCTATGAAAACCAACACAAACCTATCCAAGTGCTCTCGGAAAATTCGGTTCATCAAATCCACAATGAATGCTGGCGCATTAGTCAGTCCGAACGACATCACTAACCATTTGTACGATCCATATCTGGTTCTATACGTCGTCAAAGCAATGCTATCCTCTACTACTCTAAGCTGATGGAAACCTGTTGCTAAATCCAACTGAGAAATACCTTGGCTCCACTCAACTGATCGAACAAATCGTATATTCTAAGTAATGGATATCGATTCTTTATCGTCTTCTCATTCAACTTACGATAATCGATACATAACCTCAACGATCCGTCCGACTTCTTAGCAAATACTGTGGCTGCTCCCCAAGGTGAACTACTCGGCCTAATAAAATTCCTGCCTTCTAAATCCACCAACTGCACCTTTAGCTCTTTCATCTATGTAGGTGTCATCCTACTTGGCGGCCTACTCACTAGTTCTGCTCTAGGCACCAAATCTATCCGGAACTCAATGGCTTGTTTCGGTGGCAATTCTACTATCGGCTTGAAAACATCCGCAAATTCTCTAACCACGGAAATGCGATTCAACTCATCTTCCAACTCTGCAACACCCAACAAAGCATCCACCTCACAACTAGGGATTTCTACGGTATATACAATCTGATCACTACAGTCAGGGTGTCTAAGTGATATTTTCCTATCATGGAAAAATAACATAGCATCATACTTAACCAATCCACACCCAAAATAATTCCGAACCCTACAAAGTCAAACACATGCAAACTACATACAAAGATATGACCTAACAAATCAAACTCTAAGTAGTCACACTTCATCCCAAGTGTCGCATCCCTCCTATCGGATTTGCAACCCTTAAGGAAGTAACTAGGTATGTGGGTTCTAGGTTAAGCTTATGATGCAGCCCAACCTTCCTTCATTGTAGGTCGCCAACGACCTAACAAATGGTTAAGTCGCGCCAGCGACCTAACGGGTCATATATGCGAGTTACGCCCACAAGAGAGGCCTGCGAGCGAGCTATGACCTACTGGGATTCGACCTAAGGTGATTCAACTTAACGAGCTAAGTCAACAAGTTAGGTCGCGGAGTCCATATGTCGCGAAGGTCTTAGGTCGCCAACGACCTAGCAAGAAGCCACCTCATCTTAGGTCGCTACGAAACAGTGTGTTACGACCTAGAAGGTCGCGACTTAACATTACCAAGCTATATTTTAAGGTCGCTCTCTGGTTAGGTCGCTCATCCTATAGGTCGTGAGAAGCTCTGGATTTTAGGTCGCTCACACATGCTGTTTATTCTTATGCCACTAAGTCGTTCCAGTTAGGTCGCTCAGATTATTATGCCGCTCAAGTTTTAGGTCGCTCGACCTTATACCGCATGATTTCCTATGGCGCTGAATATTATGTCGCGAGAGCTAAGTCGTTCCATAGGCCATTTTCTTAAGCCGCATGAGATGCTCCAGTGGTAGGTCGCAAGGTCTGTGTGATGGCTCAAGTTGATAGGTCGCAAGATGCCGTTATGATGTTGTATCTGTTATGTTGTAAATATGATAAGTCGCTTGTAGTTTTAAGTCATTTGCATTGTGCTGTATGTTAGGTCGCGTGTGTATGTTAGGTCGTAATGGCCTTGTAATGTGTTGTGATGTAATGTGTTTGTTTGTTTTTAGGTCGCAAGTGTTAGGTCGTCCACGACCTAAGTGTTGTCACGTGTTGAGTAGTGTTGAGTTGTAAGCCTATAAATAGGCGGGTGGTGTCATTTGTAATAGTTAGTTGATTTTGAATAAAACTTGTTTGTGTGCTTTGTTCCACTTCTCCAATTGGTAATTGAGTGTGATCTCCTATCTCCACTTTTGGTATTCGAGTGCGCTCGAATCAACGACTGCTGAAGCCGATTCATGGAATCTAGTGCGTTAGATCAACGTACGAAGAATCGTAGATCTTTAAACACGATATCGTGCGCGATCAACGTGTTTGAGATAGCTAGAATCCGGTATCTTTGGATCAACGGATTTGGGCCTTTGGTATCTTTCAATCCACCGATTGCTACTTTCACCGTTTCATACATTTTTGTTATCCGCTGCTGCGTCATTTGGTATAAGAGCTAGACTTAGCCAATCATAGCTAAGCCGAGTCTTGGAGCCAATTCTTATAGAAGAGTTTGAGGAGTTTCAGCCGAGCCAAGGAAAGTGTTAGACTTTGTGCCGAGTTAGTGAAGCCAAGCTTCATCAACCAAAGCCGAGCTAAGTGAAGTGTGAAGTTCATTTTTTTGATCAAGGCCGAGAGTTAAAGTTGTGAAGTTTGACAATGCCACCGAGAAGAGCTAATCGCCATCAGAATGTTGAAGCGTTGTATAGAAGAGAAGAAGCCAAGCAAATGGAACAACGCATCAATGAAAAGTTTGATGAAGGCATTGGGAAGTTAGAGAAACTGATGAATGACATGAATCAAAGTCAAAGGAGGAGGTCGCCAGTCTCGAACCATGGAGGAAACAGAGTTTCGCCATCGGTTATGGAAGCGAGGAGGGTGTTGCCACAATCTTATCGAGAAAGGAGAGAATCTTCAGTTTCAATGAGAAGAGACCATCATGAGTATAGAGATGAAGAGAGAAGAACTCCACGTGAGTTTGAACATGAGCCATACCGTGATGATGAAAGACAAAGTAGAAGGGATATGCGGGATCATAGAAATGTGGGTGGTCAAGATCGTTATCGAAGTACATCTATTTTTGATGAAGATGGTGGTAGATGTAGTGTTCATTCTCTAGATCGAGACCAAGTACGGAATGCATATCGGGATGTTGAAGATGATCATCGATGGGAATCGGGAATGAAAACTGAAATTCCAGAATTCAAGGGTGGAATGGTAGCGGAGGAATTTTTGGATTGGTTGTCTAATATGGAAGAAATTTTTGACTTTAAGGAGGTTCCTGAACATCGAAGAGTTAAGTTGGTTGCTACATGTTTGAAAGGGAGAGCTATGGCATGGTGGCAGCAAACTAAACTAACACGGGAGAGAATGGGGAAGTCAAAGATAGAGTCATGGGAGAAGATGAAGAAGTTGATGAAAGCTACTTTCTTACCTTACAATTATCAATCTCTTATGTATCAACGTTTACAAAACTTGAGGTAGGGAACAAAGTCAGTTAATGATTATGCAGATGAGTTCTATCAACTTATTGCCAGGAATGATATCATGGAGACAGAGGAGCAGTTGACAACTAGATTTGTTGGAGGGTTGAGAATGCAGATTCAAGATATGGTGAACATGTTTGATCCGAGATCTGTTGCTGAAGCACATCAAAAGGCTCTAGCTTGGGAGAAGCAAGGTAGGAGAGTTGGTGGTGTGTTTACGAATTCCACCAACCAGAACAAGGATGTTAGTATCAGTGCGGATGTTTCCAAAGTCGTCAGTAAGCCGATTGTGAATGAAGCCAGCAAAGCAAAGGTCAATAGTAATCTCAAATGTTTTAATTGTCAAGAGTTGGGCCATAAAAGCAATGAATGTCCAAGGCCAAAGAAGCGAGCAATGATTGCGGAGATTGAGAATAAAGATGCAGAGGTAGAGTGTGTCAATTCAATACCAGTTGAAGAAGAAGAATTATTGTCTGGAGATGAGGGTTGTAGTTTGTTGATGAGAAGATCGTGTTTGACACCAAAGCAAGAGGACGATTCAAGTTGGTTGAGGAATAACATTTTCCAGTCAACATGCACGATCTTGGGAAGGGTTTGTAAATTTGTCATCGATGCAGGAAGCTGTGATAATATCATTTCTTTAGAAGCTGTAAAGAAGTTGTCATTAAAAATAGAGAAACATCCAAACCCCTACAAATTAGCTTGGTTGAGAAAAGGAGGGGAAGTGAAGGTTAATCGAAGAACTTGTGTTAATTTTTCCATTGGGAAGAAATACAAAGACGAAATTTGGTGTGATGTGGTTGATATGGATGTTTGCCATTTGTTGTTGGGGAGACCTTGGCAATACGATAGAGCTGTGCAGCATGATGGTCGCACCAACAGCTACAGTTTTATGTTCGAGGATACACGAATCATTTTGGTTCCTAAAAAGCGTCAACAGAGGGAAAACAAATTGGAGGAAATCGAGGAGCTAAAGACTTTGTTGTCTTTAAAAGAGTTTGTTGATGTGGAAGATGAAGTCGATTGCTGTCAATCACCAAAGTTTGATAAAGATGAAGTTGATGATTTTCAACCAACGAAATCTGATGAACATGAGGTTGAAAATTCACAATCAGCAAAGTTGGATGAGGGTGAAGAAAGTAAGTCAGGAGATGAAGAAGGTAATTTGTTGATGAAGGAGGTGGATTCGACTAGTCTACAATCTACAAGAGAGTTTGTTAAAGAAAGGGAGGATAGTGCAGAAGTATTCCTGTTGAATGAAAATGAAACCAGTGAAAGTGTTGAAATTCTCGAAGAGGTTAAACCAATGGTGAATGAATGTGAGGATGTCGTTCCTGCAGAGTTGTCCAAGGAATTACTGCCACTGAGGGACGTACAACATCATGTTGATCAAGTGTCAAGTGCTATTGTACTGTATATGCCACGTAATCATATGTGTCCGACAGAGCAGGTAGAGTTGAGAAGGCTGGTTGATGGGTTTCTGTTCAAAGAAAGGCAATTGTATACTCCTGATTGCAGTTGGCGAATAAGAGTTATCAAAGACTTACGTGTAGAAAGACACGAGGACTATGATCGTACCATGCAGTTGATTGCAACGACTTGTTTTGGGCCGTTAATAAGGAAGGAGGATGGAAGGTTTGTTCAGAGGAGCCATAATTATCAAATTTCAAAAGAAACCGCGACGAAGTCAGGATTATGTATGTCATTACCAATATATACTAGATTATGGGTGGAGGTAAGTATGGACTCTGTATTGGGTTTGATGAAGACGCAATGTGGCAATGAAACTATCTACATGATGGTTAAACGATTCCTTGTTGGTACTTACAACAAGCTGGATGCTGGAGGAATGAGTCGTTTGGAAATTGGGAAGGAAATTTGTGAGCATGACTGTAAATTGAGTTTGCCGGATCATTTTTCTATTGCCAACATTGACAAAATCAAACACTTGGTTCCATTTCACAAGGACAAGAGTATCAAAGACGAAGCAACTGTAAATTCAAGGACGAATTTCTGTCAACCGGGGGAGGATGATGCAGCCCGACCTTCCTTCATTGTAGGTCGCCAACGACCTAGCAAATAGTTAAGTCGCGCCAGTGACCTAACGGGTCATATATGCGAGTTACGCCCACAAGAGAGGCCTGCGAGCGAGCTACGACCTACTGGGATTCGACCTAAGG
Source organism: Allium fistulosum (assembly GCA_030737815.1). NCBI lineage: Eukaryota > Viridiplantae > Streptophyta > Magnoliopsida > Asparagales > Amaryllidaceae > Allium > Allium fistulosum. The sequence goes on along the minus strand of CM060903.1, from coordinate 1,238,748,599 downwards.
TGATTCGACTTAACGAGCTAAGTCAACAAGTTAGGTCGCGGAGTCCATATGTCGCGAAGGTCTTAGGTCGCCAACGACCTAGCAAGAAGCCACCTCATCTTAGGTCGCTACGAAACAGTGTGTTACGACCTAGAAGGTCGCGACTTAACATTACCAAGCTATATTTTAAGGTCGCTCTCTGGTTAGGTCGCTCATCCTATAGGTCGCGAGAAGCTCTGGATTTTAGGTCGCTCACACATGCTGTTTATTCTTATGCCACTAAGTCGTTCTAGTTAGGTCGCTCAGATTATTATGCCGCTCAAGTTTTAGGTCGCTTGACCTTATACCGCATGATTTCCTATGGCGCTGAATATTATGTCGCGAGAGCTAAGTCGTTCCATAGGCCATTTTCTTAAGCCGCATGAGATGCTCCAGTGGTAGGTCGCAAGGTCCGTGTGATGGCTCAAGTTGATAGGTCGCAAGATGTCGTTATGATGTTGTATCTGTTATGTTGTAAATATGATAAGTCGCTTGTAGTTTTAAGTCATTTGCATTGTGCTGTATGTTAGGTCGCGTGTGTATGTTAGGTCGTAATGGCCTTGTAATGTGTTGTGATGTAATGTGTTTGTTTGTTTTTAGGTCGCAAGTGTTAGGTCGTCCACGACCTAAGTGTTGTCACGTGTTGAGTAGTGTTGAGTTGTAAGCCTATAAATAGGCGGGTGGTGTCATTTGTAATAGTTAGTTGATTTTGAATAAAACTTGTTTGTGTGCTTTGTTCCACTTCTCCAATTGGTAATTGAGTGTGATCTCCTATCTCCACTTTTGGTATTCGAGTGCGCTCGAATCAACGACTGCTGAAGCCGATTCATGGAATCTAGTGCGTTAGATCAACGTACGAAGAATCGTAGATCTTTAAACACGATATCGTGCGCGATCAACGTGTTTGAGATAGCTAGAATCCGGTATCTTTGGATCAACGGATTTGGGCCTTTGGTATCTTTCAATCCACCGATTGCTACTTTCACCGTTTCATACATTTTCGTTATCCGCTGCTGCGTCAGCTTATCTATCAAACAATGTGATATAAAAGAATGCGATGCACTAGTATCAAACAGAACGCTAATAGACATACCACGAATCTGAAGCGTACCTCCCAACACTGCCATCCCTTTCTCCTGCGCTGTTGGTCCTGACATAGCTGGCTCCAATGCAAATACTTTGCCCTTTCCATCCTTAGCAGGATCTTTGCACTGGTTCTTATAATAACCAATCTGATCGCAGTTGAAGCATCTGATGTTCTTCTTCCTGATCACTTCCTTAACGTTTCCAGTACGACACTCATTAGCGAAATGCCCCTTCTTCTCGCACTTAAAGCAAACAACCTTTCTTTGCGGCTCCACCTTTCCGAGCACCCTTCTTATGAAAGAACTTCCTTTTTCGAATCTGTCCCACTTGGACCTCCTTTGTCTTATTCTTCTCCATAGAAGCAACCATCTCCTTGTGTCTTAAAGCCATCTCTACCACAATGTCACAAGGATTCCTAAGATGAGGTAATGTAGCCCTAGCCAACTCAGGCTTCAACCACCTAATGAACTTCACATTCCTCTTCATCACGGTATCCACAGTAGTATACCTATACCTTGCCAACTCCTCGAACCTTCTAGAATATTCCAACACAGACATCTCTCTCTACTCCAACTCAACAAACTTTCTGAGCAAAGTAGACTGCGCCATCACAGACATGAACCTTTCTTGGAACCTTCTCCTAAACTCAGCCCATTTCATCGTCTCTTCATTCACTCCAGCCATCACACTATTCCACCAGAATAAAGCTGCTCCCTAAAGCCGTCTCAAAGCAAGCCTCCTCTTCTGCTCATTATTGAGCCCCAGATCAGCAAATATCCTTTCGTAATGAAGTAGCCAATTCTCTACTTCGATTGCATCCTCAGTATCGATGAACGACTTTCCTCCCAACCGGGCATATTCTTTACTCAGAATGGCATAGTTATTCACCACTGGAGCTTCCTGGTTTCCTCCTTCAGTGTTACCTCCAACCATTCCAGCAGTAATTATAGCTTGCATCATGTTCACGAAAAAAAGATACATAGCTTCCATATCCACTTGTGGGACTCCAACACCAACATTTCCCACTTGTGCCTGACCTTGGTTCCTTCTAGTATTCGATCTGGCATATCCATTTGTAGTGGTGCTTCCACGTCCAAGGTTAACTCATCCACTTCTAGCATCCATATCTATATTCAAGCCTCGTGAGATATAGAAGAATAGCCTAAGAGAGATAGGAGAATAGAGATATAGCGTATACTTATATATAGCAAATACAAGTATGTTACTATAGCATTATCCCATACCCTATTCTTACTCTAATTCCTTAGGATTATGTTTTCAAAAATCGTTTTTTAATTAAAGTTTTTCATAAACCTATGCTCTGATACCGAGCTGTAACATCCCCTATCTGGAGGCCCGAAGCTAAGCACTACAGATGTTGCAGTCATCCATAGTATTAACTTCCGGTGAACAAATATGATAATGTTAATGGTATCCATAATATCAGAAGCACATGAATATGAAATAAAGTCACAGATTTCACAAAAACAACTTTTCTGATCACATTTCACAAAACATGTTTCATACTCCATTACATAATCCCATAATCGTTTCCCAAGTAAAGATCAAATATAATTATTACAAAATACGCCAAAACCGACATATGATGATGCCCCTTGCTTGACTAGAGTACTATATAGACATACTGACATAATACAACACAACAAAATTAAATAAAATAAAACATCATCTCCTAAATAGCTATCCATCAGCCACCTGCTCGTCTCTGGAAGCTTTATTGGCCAACCTACTAATAACCTGTAAACCTCAACCCTCAGCCTACTTAAATCAATTTTGAGCACCCGAGAGTTTAAGGGGTGAACATAAACTTCGAGCAGACATAAAGCTTGGTGTGAATAATACTATACATTTCGGTTATTTGATATTAAGTGAGACCTTACCGCTTAGTGGAACGGGTTTCCCCTCACTAATGTCCTTTTAAAATATAAATCTTTTGAAATTCATAATTCTGCACCAAAACTGGTTAAAGCTGTAAAGCATTATCATGTAAACATACATATCAGGTAATAAATGAACTATCTGTCCAAACACTATAGTTTTGTTTGGCTAACTACTAACCTTTGGCTAACTCAGGCCTACCAGACAATGTAAACAAATAATCTAACATCTGTTAGACACTCCTCTTCTAAATGGTCTGTCCCTAACTTATCTTCTCACATGGTCACCTGATCCTAATGGTTTTGCGGGCTCACCAATACCTATCTCTGTACAAATATATATATATATTACCTTCTTTGTGTAACATCGTTTTAGTCTTACCTGTGACAAAGCCCTACACACTGGAATTTTCGGCTAAATTAGCTAAGGGCTAATAGCTAATGTATAGGGCGCGACCCTATACCAGTCCCACCTGGTATATAAATATCTGAGTTATTTTACTTAGGGTAACCTTCCCTTAAATTTTCCTTGAAAACCTTTTCATCTCAATTTGACTTAAAACCTTTAAATCAAACTTAAACAAGGAAAATATATACTCTATGCTTTACTCAAAATCACCTTGCCATGTTATATATACTTTACTCAAATCTTTGTTGATGAAAACATTTAAACCTTTGAAAGTACCCCTTTCGAATCCATTGAAAGTACCCCTTGCGAAACCATGTGAACCTTTCTTTATAACCTAGGCCGAAAGGCCAAACAATCCTTTTGAAACCATTCATAATCTTCCTTTCGAAACCATTGAAAAACCTTCCCTTTGAAAGCTTTAAAACCATAGACATCCAATCTTTAGACCCTTTAACACTGCCTTTCGAAAACATCGAAAAACCATTCCTTTCAAACCTTTCGAAACCATTGGTGAACCACCCCTTCGAAACCATTCTTTAAAACCTTTCGAAAGCATTAAAACATCAAACCTTTCGAACGCATTTGGGTTCAACCAAAACACGTGGAACAACCTTTCGAAACCTTTTAAAACTAAACCATTAGAAACCTTTGGGTTTTACCTTCAACAGGCAAAAGGGTCATTAAAACATTTAAGTCGAAAGCACCCTTTCGAAAAGCAATTCCTAAGTAAAGAAGTGATGGTGTCAAACCAACCTTCTGAAAGCATTGGAGAAGTGGCTTAGATTTAAAATAAAGTATACCTTCCGAAGCCATTGGTTTCAAAAGGTAGAAAAGCGGCAGCTAGGGGTTTTGACCTCATTCGAAGCATTTACTTAAAACAAAGGCGCAACCCCATTCGAAAACTTTCCTTTAAATTAATTTGACCCAGTCGGAAGCCAACCAAGTCGAAATCATATCCTTCAAAAGAAAAGCAAGCGCGTTTTCCATTTAAAAGCAAAGGCATGCTTCGACCCCTTCAGAACCCATAGCTTTGACCCAATACCTTCCGCCTAAGTCCAATTCACTGCGCACAAAATCTTTGATGCCATGCGCATTGGTTTCAATGGTGATGGTGGTAGAGCTACTAAATCGGAATCCTTGGTGCTGAAAGTGGTGAAACATGCTAAATGCATGTAAAAACTGTTTTTTAACTTTAAAAGAAATTCTTTTCAACTAACCTGCCTTGTTTGTTAAAATATTATTGGTTGCTAGTTTTCTCTTCTAAAAGTGCTGCCAATATTTCAGAAATAAACAATTTAATTTATTTACAAAATACCTCTTCTCCTTTTAAAAATATATAAAACATTTAAGTCCCATACCTTAAATAATTTTATATATCTATTAAAATACTTAGGCAAACTCTACAAAAATTTCAGAAAATCATTTTTAATATGTTTTCTAACATACATTAATTTCAGACCCAAAACTTATATTATTTAACTGTAAATAATTTTAAACCCAAATAATCATTTTCCTCACTAAAAATTTAATATAAAATCCATACTAATTCAGAAAATTATGAAAATTAAAACCCATCTCTAAAATATCACTTCTGATCTAAGTCTAAAATCGCAAGGCAATTGGATGTCATTAAATAGGGTTTTCACATTCAAACATATCATAAAACCTATATGAATGAGCATAAATCATCGACAAGCATATGTACACATTTTATCCTTCAAAATCATGGCATAACATTGCAAATAAATTCGGATTATCCTTAAAACCAAAAATAATTAAGAAGACAAGAGATGTAGTTATTATTCACCTCTGCTTTGAGATTAAAGAGTTTGAGATTTAAATAGCTTTGATTTTGATTAATCCTCTTTCTTAGCTTTTCTTGTTTATCTTCCTTTTTCTTGCTAATGGTGGTCGGCCTCTATTTGTTTTTAATTTTGCAAATGAATGTGTGTAAGAGCACGGCTAAGGGTTTAGGGTATTAGAATAATCTTTTTCCTAATTTACCCCTTCTCTATTTCATTTTAACTTATCTTTAGTTCAATGTTTACATGGCACGGCTACCCCTTAGTTTAATCACAAATCTCAATTCCCTAATCATTTTACATTATTTCATTTAATTTACCTAATTAAATGTTCCTACTAATGTTACTAAAAATATGGGGTGTTACATGATAGTATGGGTGGAAGAGGTCATGGCACCAGAAGCATGGAAATTTATCCCAGTGGATGTAGGAGGCTATGAAGCGGATTCGCGTTCTTGATCTCTTTTCGACCTTTTTGACGGATCTCCCTGATCAGTCGAGTTCTTCCTCTTTTCATAGCCACCTCTCCTCTCTCCGCCTTGACTTCTCTTGGCATAGCGATGTTCTTCTGCCTCTCTCTCCTTCCTCATTTTCCTCTCCTCATCGGTCTCTTAGGGAGTATAGTATCTTGAAGGGTGTCTGTTCTTAAGCTGAGACTCCAAAACTCAATCAAGATCGTCGTAAAGACCACGAGACATGATTCCTATAGCAAGTGCTAAAATGGCTTTAGGAAAAGGTGTTCGATGGACTAAAGCATCCTAAATAAAAAATAATATAAAGTGTGTGATCCTAGTGAAGTGTGTGTTGCAATTTAACGACCCCAGCGGAATATACAAACCAAATCGGTTACCAACTAATGTCAAAACAATGCCTACTACAGAGGTGATCTGAATAGACTGGGAAGGCAACCCTTTTGAAGTAAAGTCGTCCATCAACTCATCCATATTCACAAAAATGGTACTTGTATCTTCCAAATCAATGTCAGCATCTTCCGGTAGAGAGTTGGGCACAGGCTCAGTCTTAGGAGAAGCTCCCTCGATAGGCTCCTTCAAAGAAGGCGAGGGTGCATGACCGGGGCTCAATTCCAAGGCCTTGTCACCTAATTTGACGTCACCCTCATCAGTGTGCCAATCTCTTTCTTTCGTATTTAGAAGATGCTCCTTGTTGATTTCTCCTGTTTCCTTCTCTTTAGTAAGCGGAGCCTTGCTCTTTCATTGAATAAATTCTTTCTCTTTCTCTTCTAGAATCGATAGCATTTTAGGTGGACTATCGGGCCCCGTTTTAATTTCAACCTCATCAGGGGTTTTCTCTGACCCATCGGATGGGCTACCTTCCTTTTTGCCATCATCATCATCATCATCATCCTCACCAGAGTCATGGGAAGAGGAAACAGAATGGGTTTGGGCTCTAGAATGGGAAGGAGCACTAACAAATCTGATGGATCTCCTAGGGTGTAAAAGCCCATATCAGCAAAGGTTCTAATCCATGAGCAAGTATCTAATCGTCAGCTCCTGAGCATCGATCACTTTCAATGTGCCGAGAGTGGTGTTGAGTGCTGAGTCCTTGTTAATGTTCGGAAGAACTGCAAGGAATATATGATCATTCAAAAAACTGATAGGCATTAAAGGAAACTCCAAACGCAATGAAGAAGACTTACCCCCCGTTGTCCATAAACGGGTGAATCCTTTTGGACACTTAACAAAAAAGAACTGATTCTTAAATGAAGGAACTTTGCTGGGAATATGTATTATAAGCTTTCGACTCCACTGCTCTTCAATATAAACAAGTGATGGAATTGCCTCTCTTCTTGAACAATAGGAGATATCGCAGCTCAACAAAGCTTAGGGCATGGTTAAGAGTCTGCATGAATAGAACGTGCAAGCATGTCAACATGCCGTATCCATTAAGAAGAATCTAGGAAGGGGCTAACCTCATATTCACAAGGGTTGTCATCAGGAAGTGGTTGAACGGAGGCATCGCTCTATACATGCACATATATCGATGATAGGCCACATACCCAGGAGGCGGTCTATGGGAAAGCTCTTCTCTTGAGGGCAAAAGCACATCGTCCTCTGGAATACCATATTGTGAGCAAATGCTTTACAACATCATATGTATAATAGTTGTAGAAGCCTTCTTCGGAGGATCAAGTAGGCCTCTGAAATTAGGAGTAGTATGGTCAATAATGGGCCCGATCGAAATCAAACGGCCATATTGACCTGCGGTCGAACGAGCGGCCAACCCAGTCGGGATTGTTGATGACTCCGCTTTAGAATGAGGTGAATTTCCTTCAATTGATTGCGCCGTGAAGATTTGCATACCATTCTTCACTACAAATCTTGTGTTCAAAATCGTCAGGTACGCCTAATCTCTAAATTATAAACCCTTATGCGGTCGACATTTGAAACCCAAAAGACGATTGATGTGTCCCAACCAATCGGATTTCAAGTGTTAGCTGGGGGCATGTGTAGTGTGCAATCTAAGTGAGAATGGGTTCGGTGTTCTGAACACTGCAAACAATCCATCTCGTGTAGATAGCTTATTCACGCTAGGAAAAATGATCCATATCATTCGCTGAATTTATTAATTCTATACCTACCCGTTATCAATCAATGATCGATAACGGATCTGTTGTCCAGAGCGACACAGAAAGCTCTTCATATTCTAAGAACACCGGGTGTGCAATTACATAACTGTTCTAGTGCAAGAAGTTCTTGATCAATACGTCCAAACAAAATGAAAATCTTCAGCATTAGTCGAATTTAGTTCTCTGGAAGGCGATAACAGGATGAGTTCCATATAAGACGCTACCCTTAGCTGTTATGACCTTTAGAAAGACCAAATCAATCTGTTATAAACGTCATCTCCACTATCGTTTCAGATTCACCGCTAGTCACCACCAAAAACATTAAATCCACATAACCAACCTTCAAAATTAAGAAGGATGGTTCGACCTCTGGTTCAAGACAACCTAAACAAGGGTATTGGGTAGATTGGATCGGCAATGCCTCAAAACAGAGGTGATCCCGATGGTGGGACCCACTTAGAACGACGGTAGTGGCTCCAAGATGTGGCGGCTGATGGTGCTGGTGGTGAAGATCGATGGTGGCGGCTTTCTGGTAGTTGCAGGCTTCACTACAAGAAATTTTATTTTTGGTGGCGCACAAAAAACGCTACCAAAACTTATGGTAGCGTTTTGATAAACGCCGTGATAAAGCCCGCAACTAAAATTCCATGATTTTTAGTTGCATTCATTTCAACGCCACTATAAATCTTTTTATTGCAGCGTTTCTCAAACGCCACCATAAATCTTTTTGTAGCCTTTTAAAAACGTCCCTAAAAGATTTTTTGGCGAATAGAGTTTCCAACTTTACCCCTACTTTATGGTTGCGTTTACTCAACACCACTATATGTATTTCTGTAGCGTTTTTGAAACGCTAATAAAAGTTGTTGATCATTTTGCACCATTTTTTCATGCTATTATTTCCTGTTGATGGTCTATTTTATTTCTACTATATCAATCAACAATCACTCACATAATCATCATATTCAAACAATTAAAAAACATATTAATCATATAATCAAATAAGATATCCATAACCATTCTAATACAATAGTTTTTTGATAAAATGACCAAACTCAAATACAACAACCATTCTTATACAAATTTATACACCTAGTACAAATAAAATGTTATACCAAACTAGTGCTAACAAAACGCTTGATTACCTATTATTCTTTGTTTCATGCACAAGTGAAAGTTAGCACCATAAAAGTCCAACCTTGCTTTCTTCAGAAATCCAAAGCTTGCACAAGTGAAAGCACAACATATAGTCAACAATTATGTTAGTTCGTAGGACTTCAAATCTAATATCTAATATCTACTAGGATCGATTTCACCCTAGAGGAAGGTGAATAGGGTGATACAATTAATTACAAAAATTTAATGCAGAAATATATAAAATAATTACAGCACCGATAATAGCAGAATAATAGCAGCACGGATAATAGCAGAATATTAAAAGCAGAAATCGAATAACACAGATTTACCCAGCTTCGGCAAAACCCTGCCTACGTGCTGCCTCCAAGGTTTCTACTAGATATTAAGTAGTCGGACACTTACACACGTAAACTCGCGACACCCGCTATCGACTAACCTAACGCTACGCTCAAAACCCTGCCACAACTCAGCCACTGAGTTACGAATTCTCGAACTACACCACCGTAGTTCGTCCCTTAGTCACACGACTAGAATTTACAAAAGTTTAAAAGTAAATTACAAATAAAAACAACTTAAAACCAGAAACCCTAATTTTAAAAAATAAAGCCCAAATAAGAATAAGTAAGAATAGAGCCGGCCCATTAAAAACGTTTCCCCTCTTTTCTTTTTCTCCGAGTAAAAATGTTGGCCGATTCCTTTTGCTTTCGTTGCTTCTCTTCATTCCTCTTTAAGAGATTTGGGCTTCTATAAATTGGAGCCGTCGCTTTGTTGAATTGATTGCTGATGCTTTGAATGCTTTCTTTGATCGATTTATTGGTTCACGACTGCATCAATTAAGTCGAGATCGATGTTGTGATTTGGTACGTGATTTTCTTGTTCAATTTGAATTTTCTCAGCTTTGATTCGAGTTATATGTGTGTTCGTGACTTAGCTAGCTCTGGTATTTTTTTTTCACTCGAATGCCTTTGAATGCCGATGATGATGATGGGTTAAATAGGATTCAAAATCCTATAATCTCGTTCATATATATTTTATTTGATTTCTTCAATTGATATGCTTGGCCGTTCGATTTACGATTGAATGCTGGTGATGTTTTCTGACTTTTTCAATTCGTATATTTTCATTGCTTGATTATCAAGGCTTTCATTTCTTCTCTCTGTTGTCATCTCCGATTTCATTCTTTGCTGGAAATAATCAAATTATTTACTTTGGCGAATTGAAATTGTGATGTTTTGACTCTGACTTGATCGATTCCTGTTATTACCTTGGCCACCACGGCTTTGACTTTGTTACTTAAAATTTGAGATAATTCTTGCAACTTTGTTTATGGTATTTGAATTTGATGACTGCACCTGACCATGCCTTTGTTAACAATTTCTTGTATTGAAGTTTGGTTTCTACTACATATATATGTGTGTGTGTGTGTGTGTTCACGCATGTATATATATATATAGGTTGTGCTCTGTCCACACTATGTTGATTGAAACTGAACTTGTTCGATTGAGTCTGGTTGTATTGTTTGATGGTTTGAATGTGGTCAGTGGTCTAGGCACAACCGTGTTCACATTTGAATTTCGTCTAGAGCTAATTCTTGTTTGGTTGCCATTCACTTGTGTACCTTCACTGGTGCCATTGATATTTGAGTCTGCTGCACCATGTAGTAGCCTTGCTTGCATATTGAACTGCTGCATGCTTCAATATTCATTGTTTTGTAGATTTGATCCTTTTTGTTTTCACTGTTGCATATATGTATGGTGCATCAATATTGCTCTATCCATATGACCATATACATTTCCATATTCACTGACCATATGTATATGTTATTTTATACTGGTGCACTTGATATCTCCACTTGTATATGTGATTGCCTCCATGCCTGGTGATTCTCTTGTCATGTTGTATATGTTTTGTTCAATTTGGTAGCTACAGTGTCTTGTAATCTAGGCTTGCTTCTGGACTGACTTTGGTTAGTTTTGCATTATGTTTTGAGTTGCTGTCTCGGTTGCATTTAGTTGGGTTCCTTTTGAAGCTGACATGTTTGAGGCATTTTGCATTCAAGCATGTTGTCATGTTTGTATGCATTTGCTGTGCGGTTGAGGTCTGACTGCATTTCATGTATGTAGTCTGTTGCTCTTTTGAATTCTGGTCATTTCCATTTGTATACATACTTACATTTATGTATGTATATATGTGTGTTTTCATTTAGTCCTTGTTAAAACTGAGCATGTTTGTTCCTTTCTTTTGATTTATGTGCATTGCATCTGAGGTCTGGCATACTCGATGTTGTTGTGGACTTGAAACTGTAACTGTGGTTGTCTTGGTGCCATGCCACTAACCCGAACACTTGAACTTGTTTTGAGTTAAATTGATATTGACTGGTTCTGGTGATTGTCTGCGTTTGTTATATTATGTGTTGTCCACCATATATGTGTACATGTGTGAATATGCATGTATATGTGTATGCTGTTTCATGGGCTTGTTCTTGTGCACTTGTTTGCACTGTCAACTTTGCTGTACTGATATGGTGAGATTGTCTTTTCTCTTGTATCTAGTCTTGACCGTTTGATTGTTGAGGCTTCACTTGTATTCAGTTGCATTTATTAGTTCACTGTATTTTGGAATATGGTTTTGGACTTGAGTCTTGTATATGTGCAATTTGATTCACTGTAGTGTTGTATTCTGGTCTTCACTTGAATTCTCATATTGCTTTGACTCCACTGTCGAGTCTGTTCTCATGTGCACACATTTGTGCACTTGTTTGCATGGTATGGTTTTGACTTCTTGTTGCATGAGAACTTGTACTCGACAATTTTGTGATGTATTTGTATTGCACCTGAGTTGAATATAGCCTCGGCTCGGGTTTGACCTTGTGTTTACCTGTCCCTGTAGTTTTATCAAGTGTATATCGGTGTGTACGGCCTTGTGGCATGTACACTGATACACTGTGCATGTCACAAGTTGTTCATTTATGATGAATTCAAAATAATGATGATGAACAACCCAAATAACTTAGGCAAATAATATTTTCAAAACATATTTTATTTTACATAGCAAAAATATTTCTCTTTCAATTTTACTACGTCAGTGTTTATTTTGCAGATAACTCAGATGTTGTATTCAGGCTGGAGCCGAGTCAAAGATAAAATACGAGTGAGTGATATGTAGTGAGGTGCTAATGTAAATGATAATTGTATATTGAAAAATTGTGTTGTAATTTGAAATGTTGTATATATAGTGAGAGCTCAAATTATGTACTATTCAAAAAATTGTAATAAAATATTTGTTTGAATAAAATATCTGTTTGAATTTAAATTCTATGTCATTTATTTTATTAATCAAATATTTATTTAATTATGTGAAAAATAAAATAGTACAATAACAAATACATTTAAATGAATATATATATATATATATATATGTGTGTGTGTGTGTTTATTATCATCAAACAAAAATCATATACTTGCATATTCAACAATCTCACCCATTTGATGATAACAAACATATTTTAGACTTTGAATTTATTAAATGTATTTGGTCATTGATGAACTCTATTTGCTCCCCCTATTTGAATGCCCCCCTACACCAAAGCTCCCCCTTCATATATGCATGAAATAAATAACAATATGCAAATAAACTTAGATGAGAATATGCATAAAAAAATATGACTTTGAATTATTTGCCAACCAAAATCTTAACTTCTCTCTCCCCCTTTTGTTATCAGCAAAAGAGTAATAGTGTTAGAAAAATAGAGATAAAGTGGTAGACATTAATACACTATTAATACCCAATCGAGTATAAATATTAAATTTCAATAAAAAGTTCAAACAAAAATCATAAATACTCTTTTAGGCGCATATTCCACTTTAGAGTGATAGGGGTGATGTCGGCATATAAAACCATAGAGTTGAGTCTATTGGTGGTATATTTATATTAGGAATTTGAATATCTACTAACCATGCATAACCGTTAGGACTTTTAAATGAGATTAGTAGTATTCCCAATTAAAAATAAAATAAAAAAAGTTTCAAGTATCTTCTAACCACGCATAACCGTGAGGACTTTTAAATGGAATTAGAATCAACTCGTCTATTTAATAACCAATTTTGATATGTGTTCCATACATGCATAACCGTGAGGACTTTTAAATGAGCATGAAAGCACATAAACAAATATTCCAAGTAATTCACCTATGCATAACCGTGAGGACTTTTAAATGAGAGTGAATACTTTGGAAAAAATAAATAAAATAAAAACAAATAATTTCCTATTTAAAATCCCACATATTGACATACTACATTGGATTTTGATGAGTGATGGTCGTTAGAAATATGATAGAAATAGAGATGGTCATCGAATTTTTACCAACAAAAGTTATTATAAATCTTGTTTATATTTTTAAAGAAATTTACTAAATATACTTTCTCAAGTTATAATATTGATTAATATCAACACTCGTCACTTTTTCAATCAGTATTTATCTTTTCGATAATCAGTAGGGAGTCAGATTAGTTAATGTAGTCATCTAAGATCAAAATTATAAAATCAAATTTTCTAAAATGACTAATCTGAAACGAAGTCGACAAAAATTATTTTCTAGAATGGGTGTTATTTAAAAAAATGTCTGCTAATTGAAAATCAGTTGAAATGAAAAATATGCAGATATTTTCTTTGAAATTGATGCAACTAATGGATTTCTCAACATAAAACTCGTTCTACTAGTAATTTTTCTATCAACTAGACTACCAGTAGAATCTGCATCTGAATACCCCTTTAAATCACAGTTATCATAAATTGGATATCATAGACCAACCCGTGAAGTTGCAACAAATACCTTATTATCATTTTACAGCTTTTTAAAATGAGATTCATTTGGATGTGACTAAAGTCGTGTATACAAGCAAACACAGAATATAATGTCAGGTCAAATATATCCACGTGTATTTAGAATAATCATCAACCAATAAAACACCATCATTAATCCAAACAAATCTATATGAAATAGTTCAAAGACTCTAGAGGTCGTTATAGTGTTCTCGGCATAAATATATAATTGGCCAACAATTTTGCATAAGTCAGAATCATAATCAACATTCATTACCACATAACTGGCTGAATTAAATCAGTTTATGGTGCAGATTTTCAAATTTAATATATCATTCAAGATAAATGTACCGTTACCTATTTTACCTTTACGATAGTTTTTCATTGTTGCCCATTGTGATTCTGCCACCTTCATACTAGGCTAAGGAACTTTGATTTGTCGCCCGTTGTGTGCTTGGAATAGTCAGAATCCAGGTAACACTGTTGTTGTTCCTTAGCCAACCACCACACCTACACGAGGAAAGACTTTTGTGACCTATTTGTTTTTATAGGTCCATGATTGTTAGTGGAAAAACATTTTGAAAAATATGTTTGTGTAGACCCAAAACACTTTATATTTGTTCCTTTTGGCACCCAAATTTGTTTGACTTTAAGGGATTTTATATTTGTGCCTTTTGGAACCCAAATTGGTATGGTTTTCACGTTTTTGGGTCTATACCAACAATTATTTTGATTGTGTCAAATTTTTCCACAAATTATGCACTCGGATTTGACTTGATTAATTTTCCTTCTAACAAGTTCAGATTGATTATATTCAAGTCCTTGTCTAACAGTATTAACGGTTTGTTTCCCTAATAGCATATTTAGCGATCTTTCTCCTTTGGAAAATTTTCCTAAAGTTGTAGACAATTGTTGGACTTGCGTTTTGAGAGACTGATTTTCATTCAATAATTGAGTGCACTTTTTAATAGAATTTTCTCTCCTAGTATTTTCACTTTATTTCAAAATCAAAATTTTATTTTAAAGTGATTTAAATTTAATTTCTGATTTTTTTAATTTCTTCTTCGAATGATGGACACTTATCACACTTAGGGCTCTTATTTCGATAGTTTTTAACCAATTGATCAAGTTGTTTATTTAATTCTATCAAACTATCTCTTTGTGATTCTACTTTTGCATATTTCTCCCTAAGTCTTTCAAAACAGCCATTTACTTCGTGAAAATATATAAGTAATTTCGAATGAGTAAGTTTTGATACCTCGCTTGGCTCGTCATCATCACTGTCGGTTATTTCTCCATGAAGACATAGTTTTGCTTTCTCATTTTCACTACCAGTGCTTTCATCACTTATATCAGTTTCATCCCAAGTGGGTGCAAAACTTCTCCTTTTCGGTTTTTTTCCTTGGCTGAATCGATTCTGTGGACAATTGGGCTTGATATGACCGGGTTTGTTGCACTTGTGACAAATGATCTCCTGTTCTTCTGAGTTGTCTAGTGCTTTGACTATTCTGCTTTTCAATTGTTGATTTAAAGATGGATTTCTGTTTTTGCGGTTCCACTTTTTGAATCTCTTTATTAGTAGTGCCAGCTCAGCTCCATCATCATCATCATCACTTTCCATTGTTCCTTTAAGAGCTATTGATTTCTTTCGAGTATTACCTCCTTCATGTTCTTCCTTGAATTTCATTTCTACCTCATAAGTGGTGAGATTTCCAATGAGTTCTTCAACTTTGATTTGTTTCAAATCCTTCGATTCTTGAATAGCAGCGACTTTGGCTTCAAAATTTCGTGGAAGGACTCTGAGGATTTTTCAAACTATTTCTAATTCTGTGTATGGTTTTCCAAGAGCTTTTGATTTGTATATGAGATTAGAAAGTCGTCCATACATCTCTTTGACATTCTCATCCTTGGCCATTGTGAAGTTCTCGTATTTGCTACTAAGCATGGAAAGGTGAGATTCTTTGACTTGAGATGTTCCTTCGTGAGTCACTTCAAGTGTGTGCTAAATTTCCTGTGCAGTTAGACAATGTGAGACACGGTTAAATTCAATTTCTAATGAACAAATAATAGAATTCATAGCTTTAGCATTGGCATTTTATAATTTATTTTCTAGATCTGTCCATTGATCCATAGGTTTTTCAATTTCCTGATTATCTACTGTTAACCCGCCTTTTGGCAAGGCTGTAAGCAGGCGGATTTAGCTAAATCGACTACTTGTTTATCGAGACTGGAATACGATAGGTTTAAGTCGATTGGACAGATAGATGATGTAGTGCGCTTGAAAGATGGATATTGGATTGGATGAAGTGGATCTACATAGGCTAGTGGCTCAATGTTGGAATCTCGAGGGAGTCGGATGTTGGAGTCTCGAGGGAGTCGGGATGTTGGAGTCTCGAGGGAGTCTCGAGTAACTCGAGATGTTGGAGTCTCGAGGAAGTCGGGATGTCGGAGTCTCGAGGGAGTCTCGAGTGAGTCGGGATGTTGGAGTCTCGAGGAAGTCGTTCGGCATTGGTAGTCGCTCGGCATAGGAAGTCGTTCGGCACAGGAAGTCGTTCGGCATTGGAAGTCGCTCGGCACAGGAAGTCGTTCGGCACAGGAAGTCGCTCGGCAAAAAATGTCGCTCGGCACAGGAAGTCGCTCGGCACAGGAAGTCGTTCGGCATCGGAAGTCGTTCGGAACAGGAAGTCGCTCGGCATTGGAAGTCGTTCGGCATTGGAAGTCGCTCGGCACAGGAAGTCGTTCGGCATTGGAAGTCGTTCGGCACAGGAAGTTGTTCGCCACAGGAAGTCGCTCGGCATTAGAAGTCGTTTGACATTGGAAGTCGCTCGGCACAGGAAGTCGTTCGGCATTATGGTGAGGCTGATGTGGCTCGGCATTGTGGAGGTATGTGGCTCGGTGGAAGGCCTTGATGGGCCCGGATCATTCAGAAAGCCCAACAACTCAGGATTTGCCTATAAATACAGCATGTGAGGGTTCAGAAAAGGGATCTTCTTTCTGCTCTCTTGCTTTCTCTTTTCTAAGGCTGAGATTACTCTGCCATCTTGTAACTGTAATCAATCATTACAGCAATAAAAAGGAAACTTCTAGAGTGGACGTAGGCCGGAGATAGCCGAACCACTATAAAATCGGTTGTTCTTTACTGCTTTCATTTTAATTTTGACTGTTCTTCACATTATTACTCTCTACATACACACTATCTCTGAGCTGCGACTGGTATTTGGTGCTTTCATTTGGATTTGGGTGTTATTGACCAATTTTGGCGCTAACATCTACCATTATAGTTGGTGTCCTATATCCTGTCTCAACAATATTCCAAGCATCAATGGTTTTCAAAAAAAAATTCATTCTATTTTTCCAGTAAGCATATTCACCATTGAACATTGGTGGTCTAACTATGGACTAACCCTCAGCAAAAGCATTATTAAACGAAGCCATTTAAAAATCAAAATTTTCAAATAAGGATTTGTTTATGAAAAATCAAAATTTTAAAATTAGTTTTTGTTCCTAGCTCTGATACCACTTGTAGGATCGATTTCACCCTAGAGGGGGGGGAGGGGTGAATAGGGTGATAATATTAATTATAAAAATTTAATGCGGAAATATATAAAATAATTGCAGCACTGATAATAGCAGAATATTAAAAGCAGAAATCGAACAACACAGATTTACCCAGCTTCAGCAAAACCCTGCCTACATGCTGCCTCCAAGGTTTCAACTAGAAATTAAGTAGTTAGACGCTTACACATGTAAACTCGCGACACCCGTTATCGACTAACCTAACTATATGCTCAAAACCCTGCCACAACTCAGCCACTGAGTTGCGAATTCTCGAACTACACCACAGTAGTTCGTCCCCTAGTCACAGGACTAGAATTTACAAAAGTTTAAAAGTAAATTACAAATAAAAACAACTTAAAACCAGAAACCCTAATTTTTAAAAATAAAGCCCAAATAAGAGTAAGTAAGAATAGAGTCGGCCCATTAAAAACATTTCCCCTCTTTTCTTTTTCTCCGAGTAAAAATGTTGGCCGATTCCTTTTGATTTTGTTGCTTCTCTTCGTTCCTCTTTAAGAGATTTGGGCTTCTATAAATTGGAGCCGCCGCTTTGTTGAATTGATTGCCGATGCTTTGAATGCTTTCTTCGATCGATTTATTGGTTCATGGCTGCTTCAATTAAGTCAAGATCGATGTTCTGATTTGGTACGTGATTTTCTTGTTCAATTTGAATTTTCTCGACTTTGATTCGAGTTATATGTGTGTTCGTGACTTAGCTAGCTCTGGTATTTGTTTTTCACTCGAATGCCTTTGAATGCCGATGATGATGATGGGTTAAATAGGATTCGAAATCCTATAATCTCGTTCGTATATATTTTATTTGATTTCTTCAATTGATATGCTTGGCCGTTCGATTTACGATTGAATGCTGGTGATGTTTTCTGACTTTTTCAATTCGTATATTTTCGTTGCTTGATTATCAAGGCTTTCATTTATTCTCTCTGTTGTCATCTCTGATTTCATTCTTTGCTAGCAACGATCAAATTTTTTACTTTAGCGAATTGAAATTGTGATGTTTTGACTCTGACTTGATCGATTCCTGTTATTACCTTGGCCACCACGGCTTTGACTTTGTTATTTAAAATTTGAGATAATTCTTGCAACTTCATTTATGGTATTTGAATTTGATGACTGCACCTGACCATGCCTTTGTTAACAATTTCTTGTATTGAAGTTTGGTTTCTACTACATATATATGTGTGTGTGTATGTGTGTTCACGCATGTATATATATAGGTTGTGCTCTGTCCACACTATGTTGATTGAAACTGAACTTGTTTGATTGAGGATGGTTGTATTGTTTGATGGTTTGAATGTGGTCAGTGGTCTAGGCACAACCGTGTTCACATTTGAATTTCGTCTGGAGCTAATTCTTGTTTGGTTGCCATTCACTTGTGTACCTTCACTGGTGCCATTGATATTTGAGTCTGCTGCACCATGTAGTAGCCTTGCTTGCATATTGAACTGCTGCATGCTTCAATATTCATTGTTCTGTAGATTTGATCCTTTTTGTTTTCACTGTTGCATATATGTATGGTGCATCAATATTGCTCTGTCCATATGACCATATACATTTCCATATTCACTGACCATATGTATATGTTATTTTATACTGGTGCACTTGATATCTCCACTTGTATACTTGATTGCCTCCATGCCTGGTGATTCTCTTTTCATATCGTATATGTTTTGTTCAATCTGGTAGCTGCAATGTCTTATAATCTAGGCCTACTTCTGGACTGACTTTTGTTAGTTTTGCATTATGTGTTGAGTTGTTGTATCAGTTGCATATAGTTGGGTTCCTTTTGAAGCTGACATGTCTGAAGCTTTTTGCATTCAAGCATGTTGTCATGTCTGTAAGCATTTGCTGTGCAGTTGAGGTCTGACTGCATTTCATGTATGTAGTCTGTTTCTCTTTTGAATTCTGGTCATTTCCATTTGTATACATACATACATACATACATACATACATTTATGTATGTATATATGTGTGTATTCATTTAGTCCTTGTTAGAACTGAGCATGTTTGTTCCTTTCTTTTGATTCATGTGCATTACATCTGAGGTCTGGCATACTCGATGTTGTTGTGGACTTGAAACTGTAGCTCAGGTTGTCTTGGTGCCATGCCACTAGCCCGAACACTTGAACTTGTTTTGAGTTAAATTGATATTGACTGGTTCTATTGATTGCCTGCATTTGTTATATTGTGTGATGTTCACCATGTATGTGTACATGTGTGAATATGCATGTATATGTGTATGCTGTTTCATGGACTTGTTCTTGTGAACTTGTTTGCACTCTCAACTTTGTTGTACTGATATGGTCAAATTGTCTTTTCTCTTGTATCTGGTCTTGACCGTTTGACTCTTGAGGCTTCACTTGTATTCAATTGCATTCATTAGTTCACTGTATTTTGGAATATGGTTTTGGACTTGAGTCTTGTATATGTGCAATCTGATTCACTATAGTGTTGTATTCTGGTCTTCACTTGAATTCTCATATTGCTTTGACTCCACTGTCGAGTTTGTTCTCATGTGCACACATTTGTGCACTTGTTAGCATGGTCTAGTTTTGACTTCTTGTTGCATGAGAACTTGTACTCGACAATTTTGTGATGTATTTGTATTGCACCTGAGTTGAATCCAGCCTTGGCTCGGGTTTGGCCTTGTGCTCACCTGTCCCTGTAGTTTTATCAAGTGTATATCGGTGTGCACGACCTTGTGGCATGTACAATGATACACTGTGCATGTCACAAGTTGTTCGTGTATGATGTATTCAAAATAATGATGACGAACAACCCAAATAATTAAGGCAAATAATATTTTCAAAACATATTTTATTTTACACAGCAAAAATATTTCTCTTTCAATTCTACTGCGTCGGTGTTTATTTTGCAAATAACTCAAATGCTGGATTCAGGCTGGAGCAGAGTCGAAGGTAAAATACGAGTGAGTGAGTGATATGTAGTGAGGTGCTAATGTAAATGATAATTGTATAGTGAAAAATCGTGTTGTAATTTGTAATATTGTATATATAGTGAGAGCTCAAATTCTGTACTATTCAAAAATTATAATAAAATATTTGTTTGAATAAAATATCTGTTTGAATTTAAATGCTGTGTTATTTATTTTATTCAGCATATATTTATTTACTTATGCTAAAAATAAAATAGTACAATAACAAATACATTTAAATGAATATATATATATATATATATATGTTTATTATCTTAAAAAAATCATATACTTGCATATTCAACATCTACAACATTGTACGAGTATATCATATTATAAATAATGTCATATAAATAATCAAATTTATAACAAAATGAAATAAATAAAGTTCAATCTTACAATTATATATAAAATGTTGTTAAATTAGTTATATTATTATTATTTATAAAATTTAGTTAACTTAAACTTAGTTAATTTTATAAAAAATGTTTAATTTTAACAAAGCCTAGTTAATTTTTATTAACTTGGTTCACTTAATTTATTATTATTATTATTCAAACTCAGTTAACTTAATTATATTATTATTATTATTATTATAAACTTAGTTAAATTTTATAAACTAAGTTAGTAAATCTTTGTTAAATTAGTTATATTATTGTTATTTATAAAATTTAGTTAACTTAAACTTAGATAGTTTTAACAAAACTTAGTTAATTTTTATTAATTTTGTTAACTTAGTTAATTTATTATTATTATTACTAAAACTCGGTTAGTTTAATTATATTATTATTATTATAAACTTAGTTAATTTTTATAAACATAGTTAATTCATCATCATCATCATCATAATCATTGTTATTATTTATAAAACTTTGTTAAATTAGTTATATTATTATTTATAAAATTTAGTTAGTTTAAACTTAACTAATTTTATAAAACTTGTTTAATTTTAACAAAACTTAGTTAATTTTTATTAACTTGTTTAGCTTAGTTAATTTATTATTATTACTACTACTATTATTATTAAAAACAAGGTTAATTTAATAGTATTATTATTATTAATATAAACTTGGTTAATTTTATAAACCTAGTTGATTCATCATTGTTGTCATCATTATTATTTATAAAATTTTGTTAAATTAGTTATAGTATTATTATTTATAAAATTTAGTTAACATAAACTTAGTTATATTATTATTATTATTATTATTATTATTGTAAACTTAGTTAATTCTTATAAACTTAGTTAATTCATCATCATCATCATTTATAAAACTATGTTAAATTAGTTATATTATTGTTTTTTTTATAAATTTTAGTTAACTTAAACTTAGTTAATTTTATAAAAGTTATTTAATTTTAACAAAACTTAGTTAATTTTTATTAGCTTGGTTAATTTATTATTATTATTATTAATTTATTACTATTTCTCACTTACACACCAATAGGTTTAATGAGCCAATTTGATGTAAAAAGAACAGCTAGTAAGGAATAAATGAAAGCAGTTGTCAAAATCTGATGGTTATCAAGACTACACGAGCATCAACTACTAACAATTTCCCTAGACAGTGTACATCATGACAATAGTTGTGTTATTATTATTTATAAAATTTAGTTAACTTAAACTTAGTTAATTTAATAAAATTAGTTTAATTTTAACAAAAATTAGTTAATTTTTATTAACTTGGTTAATTTATTATTATTATTATTATAAAATTAGTTAATTTTTGTAAAATTAGGTAATTCATCATCATCATTATTTATAAAAATTTATTAAATTAGTAGTAGTATTGTTATTATTTATAAAATTTAGTTAACTTATACTTAGTTAATTTTATAAAACTTGTTTAATTTTAAAAAAAATTAGTTAATTTTTATTATCTTGGTTAACTTAGTTAATTTGTTATTATTATTATTTATAAAACTCGATTAACTTATTATAGTAGGAGTTAGGATTGGATGACTCGTACAACTGTGTCTATGAATCTATAAATGCTTCATCGTATTAACAAATCTTCGAGCATGCTAGCTGCAAACTTTCTGGTGTTAGTGCATAGTATATCTGCTTCAATAGTGGGACCTGCTCCCATACCATCTAGCCCTTTGATGAAACCTCCTCATTTACGTTTTAAATGACCCTTAAACGGTAACTCGATTTGGGATCTAGCTGTGCTTGTCTACAGTGCTGATAGTTTAAAAGGTTTACAAACAGGAACTTAGTTGTGCAAAATTGAGAACTTACACTAGTATCTTAATAACTAAAACAGAAATCTAATATACAATAAGATAAGCTAGTATCTTAATATTTCCCCATACAACAAATGTAACAGTTTTGTACATTTTTGTTCCAAGAAAATATCTAACAATACTTCAGTTAGATAGTAAGGTGTCTTTGAGTGAAGCCATTTATAAAACTCATGAAAGTACAAAGTAGAAGCTAAGATTAAATTTGGAAAACATTTCTTTACAATTAGATCATTTAGATGCATGTTCCCAAAATCTAAATATTATTTTATTTAAATTAGCTATTAATTCTGTATTCCTAAACCATGTAACATTATATACTAAACATGCATTTATCATATTAAGATAAAAATAATGTTGGTTATTTGAACTTACTCGAAACACTTACCTGAAGACTCTTATGTGTTGATTATCAGGACTTATGTCTAACTTCTTTTACTTGGCTTTTCCCTATCAAAAAATTAATGACACAGAACAGGTGTACTAGTATAATCGTTATAAGGTATGAGCAATCAATGTTACCTCTTTCGTACAAATTATGTGCACGTATTGGTTTATACTACAATATAAATATATAATTTATTTCGGTATTAAACAACTGTTCTCAATGGTATTACACAATTTTGAATAACAAAGTTAAATAGTACTATAATTTCCAGCATAACTTAATATATTGATAAAGGCGTACAAGGATATAATAAGTAGAAGTCAAATAGTAAGCAGCTAATCATTAAATCAGCTTTGAATGAACTGCAGCTGATAAAGTACTATAATTGTTTAATGTAGTTGATAAACAGAGTTGATAAAGTACTATAACGATACAAAGTAGTTGATAAATAGAGTTTAAATGAACAACGGCTGTATCAGCTTGTTACTAGCTTTAGAAAGAAGCTAAAATGAGTCAAGCCAGAAGCATGAGCGGAGGATACTTTGAGCTCGCAAAGGAAAACAGTGAACTAATTCAAATTACGTTGTACATGCATGTAATAATCAAATAAATGAATTTAGTAAACTAATTCACTTGCCTGACAAAACTGTCTTGAACTGAGAACTGCCACCAATAACTTCCTCCATTTACTCCTTTCAGAAGTGATTCTTTGTTTGATAAAAGAATTCAAATTGTCTTGCATTTTGTTGAGGACAATGACTAATTAACCCGAATATAGTTTCAAATACTGAAGTTCCACAGTTCGCCCCTCTAAAACGGAAATAAGGTGACAATAAATATGATGTTATAACAGATTATTGTACAAATAAATAATTACAACATGCACAATCACATATGCTTAAACATTGTTCTTATTTTTCCAAGCAGTATGATGTAATGTCAGCATCCAAAACTAAAGTGTACCATACAAAATCGGCTAGATACCAAGTAATCTCATCTTCCAATAGTTATTTTCTATGATGTTGTTAAAAATCAGGATGTTCAATATCTATACATAAATGATCCATATTAAATACAAGGAAACTTATATAAAAAAATAATAATTATTGGTATATAGGAACTGTGATTATTCTAAATACATGCTAATTCATTCAATTTTTTCTCTAAAGTATTCCTTAAGAGGCTTGCCGTAATATATTTTTTGTAGATGCTAGAATATGATAAAATGTAGAATTATCCATTGAACCTGAATGCATAGGAACAACTAGCAGATCACCTAATGCAGATACATCATAAGAAGGAAAACATATAAATGGTTTCACTATTCCTGTCTATTCAAACACACAGTTGTTTAAACGATGACAATCAAATTTTACTGTATTCATGTTATGCCTATATAACAAAGTTACATGTCATGAATAAGGATCCAATGTATTCTGCAGATTATAGTAGCGTAAAGATAACGAACACATGAAATATAAATATGTCATGTGCATATAACCAGCAAAATATTGCTCTGCCATCGCATTTGTGCATCTTAAGTGTCCCATTTCTTGCCCACCTAATAGAGTGCCTCAAAATTGTACTTAAAAATGCATCCAAAGAAGATTTTTTTTTTAAATTTGAACTAAATTAACAGATGGTATCGAGGATAAGATAAGTTTTGGATGATGGGATGTAGGAAAACCAAAGAAAGTTGGATAGGAAGGCTACCAATTACCATATTCACTTGAAAACTAAGATATTTGTGTTGGAGGTAACTTGTATCATTTTAGCACGATGCAATTTGTTTGTAAAATATGTTTATGCATAGTTTTTAAGTTTTATGACTTAAAGTGATGTATTATTAAATTTTCAGACGTGTATTCAGTTTCTACCAAGCATATTTACTTGGGCAATGAATTTAAAATACCCAGGCTCGAACCAAACTCTGATTGCAATTTTAGTATATGGTATCAGATCCAGATTTTAATCCATTCAAACAGTATCCGATAATTAATAGGTATACGTGTGAGAACTAATTTCATGTACAAAAATATCCAGATCAATAAATAGTATGTACTCATAATTCAATCCTGCTATTAGTTTTAGAATATATCCTTAAAGCAGGTGTTGCTTACAGAGTATATACACACAAAAAGAGTATCCAATAGCATACTATTGCAGAGGATCTTGTATTAAGTTTCAGCGAAGCTAGAATCTGCTTGGTTTATTACTTGTTTCAAATAAATAACTTGATGGGAGTAACAAGTTGTCTTCCAGACTTATGTTTCAAATAAATAAAGTAACTTGGCGACTAACTATGAATTTGCCAACAATCATCTTTGAAAATGCAGATCACGAGACAAATAAAAAAGAAACAAAACTGCGTTATAGGTGTGCAGAGAATAAGTACTTTATGTTGAAGGATAGATGGTATAAATGCACCAACAGTAAGATAGCCAAATACAGCTGCTCGGAACAACAATGTGCAATTCAGCCATTATACCGTGTCATTCATTTCACATAGTAAAAACTTATTTCCAATTGTCACCCAATGCATATAGGCAAGGTAAAACCACCTAACTTCACATAATAGGAAATTACTGACTGAAGGAATATTATCCTGCCTAACAATCAAAATGTATCTCAGCACATAAAAAGTGTAACAACAAACCTTAGATTCCTTATCGAAATCGCTTGATTCCGTACCACCACCGGTAGCTTCAGTAGAAGAACCAACATTAACGATCTCAGCTTCTTCTTCCTTCTCTTCACTGTTCTCCAGCAGTTTCTTTTTACCTGTCATTAATTCAATGGCAGCAACACTAGCTCTAGCAGCCGCAGCATCCTTAGCAGTAGCTTTTTCTTTCTTTCTCTCTTCTTCTTCTCTGGCTAGTGCTTCAATTCTAGCCTTCTCCGCTTCTTCTTCAGCTAATGCTTCTTCCTTTACTTTCTCCACCTCTTCGTAAAGCATGCCCAAATCCTCTTCCCTTAAATTCAATGACAAGCGAATGATAAGCATACTGGATAAAGGTGGTTAGCCTTAAATAATATTCAACTGACAACAAAATTCAAGATATTTACACATTTTCATGAATCGAACAACTATTGTATAGATAATGAATATCAACCAAAGAAATTAACTTAAAAAATTTATGTTTTACCTAAACCGTTGCTCCAAATGTTTGTAAATCATCAAATTCCATGCCATTATTCTTTATATATCAAAAGAGCAGCGTTGGGGCATTATGAGAAAATCGAGATGTGAACCATGATGAGGTAAGCCACTTCCAGGGTTTCCTAGCTTTGAAACAGAAGTCAAGGATCGATGGAGATGAAAGGTGGATTAGATGGAAGTGGGTTAGACGAGACAGAGATTAAGGAATGGACAAGATTGTAGGGGTCAGGTAGGGAAGCGTGGAGCGGAGGATGGCGGCAGAATTCTAAGCTTCTCTTGTCTTTTTTCTAAATTAAAGTAAGAAATGTTTTTGTTTAGGGAAGAAAGAGAGATTTGAGCGGCCGACGAAAAAATTTCACCAAAATTCTTGGCGAGAGCATTTGGTAGCGTATCTATTTACTTATTATAAATGATTATTAGTTTCACTTAGCATTAAATGCTTCTAATTAGTGCAACTAATAATAAGTTTTCTTGTAGTACTTGGATCGACAAGTGTTTGGGGCTATTGGATCGGTTCGACTTGAGTGGAGTAAAATGGGAAAAAGGGGTAGACCCAACCCTTTATTAAAAAAGAGATTTTAAAAAAATTCAAGTACTTGGATCGGTTCCAACCCAAATTTATTCCTCCAAATGGTCCCAAATTTCCCATACGCGACCAACTCGATGTTCGTATTCATTCTGAAAATTAACAAGTCAAGGTCACTCTGTAGTCATGAACAATAGAGATTCACACTAAGACTGAACAGTTAACCAGTACTTCGTAGATGGCTTTTCAAGATAGCCAAATACAGTCAATGAAAATCCTTAAAATAGAAATCCAGAGATAGTCAATTCCAGAGCACACCTTGTTTTCAAAGAAAGCGTTTTCTGGGAGGGGGGATGTTAACCGGGTTTTTAACCCAGCGGAATTCACCAGAAGTCAAAACATTCAGATTAAGCCAGAATGATTTGAAACTTGGCCAGAAGGCCCAAAAGAACTAGACAAAAGCTCCTAAGAAGTTCTAGTTAAAAGTAAGCCAACTTTCCGGATCGACACTGATCTGATCCAATTGGATCGGTACTGATCCGCAATATTGATTTAAGGTAACTCAAAATATTTTGCATCACACTCCTATGTCTCCACTAAGCTCACCCAACTAAAGCTATAAAGTGGACGTAGGCTTCACTAATAGCCGAACCACTATAAAAATCTTCTTGTCTCTTTACCATTTCTTCTCGTTTTCCATTTGTTTTCTATAGTATTTGCTCTGAGAAATAGGGCTAGTGCTTTAACATGCAAACCAGGGTGTTGATCCATTTTTTGGGTTAACATCCAGGAACAGGAAAAACCAAAGGTACTCCTACTACATCGAATTTGGGAATCAGATTAGTAACGAGCGGTCCTTGCATTGAAGATTTCAAAATGAAGGTACCACTGACACCATATATATAATATAGCAATCACGAGGTTAGTGGGGAGTATCCCTACATTTTGAAGATCTCCATCTTGAAAATCATTGTCTTTAACATTTCTTTACTTTCGAACGCGTATTTTGGTTCAAAGTGGTTTTCGAATAGGAATCATCCAAATCCGATCCCGGTCTCTTCGAACCAATTATCGATAAAAAGATTTGTATATGTGTATACAAAAATGTCAGCCTCTTTCGTTAAGTCCTCTTTTGTTATTTTACTCAAAATATTATTTAACTTTAGAGATATATTTTTATCCCATAAAATATCTTTTAGAGATATATATCTTTAAACCATTTCTGTTTTGGGATATACAGAATTATTAAACCTATTTTTAACTTTGGAAATAATAAATCATTTCCTTTTAATTACTAAGGAATAATATTTCCATATTACATTATTAGTATAATTCCAATCTTAATGGAGATTACTTATTTCCAAAACATATCTTTTAATGGGTTAAAAAAATATTATTTAAGACATCGTTTACTGTATACCCAAACCAATTAGTGCTGAGTAAAAAGGATTCATATATTTTAGATTAATTATGCTCAATACTAATTTCTGTATTCAACCTATACTATTCGTCAACTAACGGTGAAATCACCTTTTAAATTCACACGGATAGTATGGGTTCCCTCCTCGAAATTTAATACAGAGTTTAACTAAAACGTTCTCTTTACCATCAAGATTCTACTTTAAATCTTATTTAACTTTTGGAAAACTCCGTATCTCTTTTTTTATCTTAATAAAATGCGGTCCGAGTAAATCAAATTAACTATCCCCTCCGTCGGGCTAGTCGGATAGCTAGGGGGAGCAGGCAACTTGTTTCCAAACTTCGGCTTAGAGACTACCTCTCTATCACCAATAAGGCGATCAAGTTATTTGATCGACTCTAAACTTTTAAAAGTATTTGATTTATCATTTGGAAAACATTTCAAAAAGATTCAGGAAGAAAACCCAAGTTTGAATCTTATTTTAGAAATTTCCAAATTTCTTTATTAAATTGCCCGTGAATAGTACTTTTAAGGGCTTCGTATCACAAATCTCATTTAAACCTTTTATATGTCCAATTTCTCCATTTAAAACTCTTTTAAAATATTTGAAAATATTTTTAGAACTTATCTTATATTTTTAATGGTATAAAATATATATTTTTAAGAGTTGAAATCCATATTTTACGAACTGCCAAAATGCGATGATTTTTAAAACTTGATTTGGACATATCTCAAATTTTATAAAATGAAATCTTGATTTTCCTCCTTTGTTTGGAAACTATAGTTATAAGAGTTTGGAGAATTCTTTTTTCGAATAATTCCGAGCTATATTCCACTTTACTCATTGGTTTAACTTTTATGGCACAAAATCGCGAACTGTCGTTACGTGACGCGCCTATTTTGACTCTAATTTCATATGTTTTCAAAGCTTTGCCGAAATGAGTTTTAATGTTTATAAAATATTTATAAACCATTTTTATTCATGTTTAAGGAGGTTTAACTATGTCGTAACACTTTTATAATTCATAAGAGAAAGTGTTTTCTTTGTGTAAATTCGACGTGTATTTACCGTGAATTAATTCTACAACCAAGAAAATATATCACCGTATCTAAACATGAAGATCAAACATAGAAAAAATAATCATAGCAAAATATATCATATCATCATTTAGTTTAATAAAATAAATTAGCGAAGTAATTCTCACAATTGTAGCATTCCCTCCGTAACTCTCTGAATTACTCCGACGACATTCCAGCAGCACTTCTCTCCACTATCTTCACTCCGAGCTTCCTGGATCTTCCACCTTTCTTCTTGCATGCTTAGCCATGACCCTCTTGAGGATGTTAACTCGGCCAAGGGTGAATGGTGGTGGTGGCCATGGATTTGAGGAGGGTAGAGGAGTGTTTTGGTCATAGCTTTAAGGTGAAAGAACTTTGTACGTATATGTATATAACTTTATTTTACTTTTTTGCCATAACTTTGCATTATTTTTTCATAAATTCCTCGTGGCTTTGGAAAGCCATTAAAGAGCTTCAAGAAGAGAAGGAGGAAGTAAAGAATTGATGTGAGAATAAGTGAGGGGGTAGGGTGCTATTTATAACATTTTGGAAGCATAACACTTAAGTAAAATGTAAAATATCTCCAAAATCATCATCACAACCTCTCCCATCACCCATAGCCATGCTTCCCCCCCTTAAATCACCACCATGACATCTTGGCATGTGCTTGAGATATGTGATGACTGTGCAGTTAATGCCCTGCTATTACCCCGCTATAACCCAGCTATATCTCATAGGATTTCTATCGCTACGATTTTTCCATATAGTCCCAAATATAGCCTTTCCGCTTTAAGCCCCACTATTTCCGCTATATCTCGTTATTCCTATTATATTCCGCTATTTCCGCTATATCTTCTTTAAAAGAAACGAATTGAAAAATGACATTTATACATTATAAAAATTATGAAATTAATTTATTTAATTGAATTTTTAATATATTTTCAAAAATGAAAATACTTTTATATTTTACTAAATTCAATTATGTTATATAACAGTTTTACGTTTATTTGCAATATATTCATAAATGTTTTTATTTAATATTATTTATGTATTAATTATAATTCAATTAAATTTTAATTTTTCATTTAATTACCATTTATATATTTGTAAAAACATTAAGTACGAGTTTTATATGCTATTTTAGAGTTATTCGCTATATCCTCACTGTATCCCTGCTATGACTTTTTGCACTTCCGCCACATTGAATCTGCCGACCGCTTTAACTGCACAGTGTGATGATTTGGTTTGATTTTGTTTTGAAAATATCTTGATATTTATATTTATTTTACTTAAGGTAAATGAGTAAATGCACATGGCAACTTCTTATATGTTTGTACATGTTATGTGCATGTATATATGCGCATATATGTCTTATTTGACAAACCATGATGCAACATTCGATTATAACTTCTATTTGATAAACCGTTGAAAATCTGAAATCCGAATTCTAGTCATATTTTTACTTTTCAGTTAATATATATATATATGTACGTATGTATGTATGTATGTGCATATATATATTCGTGTGTGTAAACAAAATTTAAAAACGACATTTCTGTTATTATTTAATAATTAAGGGCCTCATTTGATTTTAATAGAACTATTAAATTATTTAAACTCAATCTAAATTCAAAAATCAATTATTTAAAAATGATGACATCATTGATGATGTCATAAAGACATTTTATTTCCAAAATAAACAATTTTATTACATATTCTTGTTTAAATGGAGAAATAAGTATATGTATCCAGTTTCGAATCCTCTAATATTGAGAAAATCTCAATTTTACCGAAAACTGATTTTCATCACTTTTTTGATGGAAATCCCAAATATCTATATTTGTTAATATAATTTTTAAACAAGTTTATATATTTATAAAACGATTATAAATCACTTATTATTATTACAAAAGAATTATTTACCATTTAAAACAATTACTTGAATATTTAAATACCCAAAATACTAAAGCTTTCCGTATATGCCCATTTTTGAAAATGATGACATCGTCGATGACAACATAATTATTTTATTTCCAATAGTGAAAATTTATTTTTATTACTTATTTTTGTTTAAATAGTTAAGTAGTGTGTGTAAAAAAAATCGTTCATGACTTTTGATGGTTAAAAAGCTGTTTATCGATAAAACGATTTTTCGGTCATATTATCGATATTTTTTCAAAGAATATATTTCATTAAACATTTTCCCAAAAAAATATCTATTATTATTTATCACATAAAACATGATTATTTATGTTTAATAAACCTATATCCAAATATTTAAAATTAATTAAATATTTCAAATCAAAGTGATAAAATTACGAGTCGTTACATTCTTCCACCTTAAAAGAATTTCGTCCCCGAAATTTAACCACAACCCAAGAACCTAAAGAGTTTGTCCAAAATATTATCTTTAAACTCAATTCCATATGATATACATAATCATCCGTAATATCTGATTCGATCTTCTATTCGAATCCACAACTTTACTTCCAAACTAGTGTCGATCCCTCGATCCTCTAGTGCGGACTCTGATAAGATATTGATCAGAAACCCTCGCTTTCCTTACATAGCTTCAAATATGATAGAAAACATAAGTATCCAACCATAAATCCTCATCAATGTTCACCGCCTAGAATCGAGTGATAAATCCTTTTTCGGACTGGTGTAAACACCTCAAAGTTCCATGCTCGAATCTTAGATCAGAATCGTGCAACGAAATGATCTACATACCTCGTACGTATTTATTAACTTTCCCAAAATTTATGAAAACATTTCACAAGATTTTATCTTTTATTAAAACATTTTTATAAAGATGCTTCAATATATATAATCATAGAAAAAAAAGATAAAATAAAAAATAAGCATTTAGGTATGCGAAAATTTCTATCTTCTTTCAAACAAACCATTTCAATTTCAACACTTAGAAAATACCTCTATATACTTAAATCTACATAAATCTTTGAGGAAAGCTTCATATTTTCCAAAATATACTTTATTGGGTCAAAACGAATGTTGCGTAAAACATCGTTACGACAACCCAAAAACACTAGTATAGGGATCTGATTAATTATAAATATTAATTTTCGATGTCGAACATAAACTATTTATTAGTTAACAATGAACCCGATCAAGTTGGGGTATCATTACCTCTCAGATCTTGAATGGATGACATTCTTAAAAAAGACATATCAGTTACCCACCTTGAATCTTAACATCAAGAATAGGATATTTATAAATCCCGTATACTATATAAAATATATCATTTTGGAAATTACTTGCTATAACAACAGTGTTATAGTCTATATCTTTCTCACTTTCCTTAAAACATTAATTTATGACAACGATGTTGAAATCCTTGTCTTCTTCCACTTAAGCCTTTTTTTAAAATTATTTATGAAAACATTTCATAAAATCCCATCCAAATGTTTTAAACCTTTTCGTATATCCCAAATATTTTTAACCCTTATTTAGAAGATATCTTTAAAAGCTATTCTTCTTATTTAAATACTCTTTTTTAAAAGTTTCACAAAAACACAACTTTTAATAGAATAGGCTTTTACTAAAATCTTCTGCCAAGTTTAACTTATAAAAAATCTCATTTATTAAAACACTTATTTGTTAAAACATTCCTATTTTTTTACAAAATAACTTTTATTTTGAATCAACTTTCTTAAAAATTCAAATACCAATTTTATTATTTCAAAATATCACTATATATCTTTTATTCCTAAAATTATAATTAGCTCCTTATGTTATAATATACTTCCTTTAACAAATATTAAATGCAAATACCTTGATAAAAATTAACAATCACAAATTAATCTATCCATTAATGATTCACATTATTTTTTCCACTTTAGAAAATTATATAGATCGATTAACTCAAAAATGAGACCAAGGAATTGGGTACTACCAATAATATCGCATAATCCCTTAACAAGAAGGGGAATACTTAAGAGCAATGTTTACCATTTGAACACATCTCCTGTCCATTTTTAGTTTCTTTCAAGCCGCTCGAACTAGTTAATCATAAGATTTTTGCAAAATACCTAAATTTAAATTCAAAAATCCCTTTGTAAAGCATGTTTTGTAAATCTAATTTATAAAATCAATTATAAAATGCATTCATAAAATTTATTTACCTAAATAAATTCCTTTAATCTTAAACCAACATTATTATTTATCAAACACCACATAGTCAAATTATGAAACTAAATTCAGAGGTGGTCTATTTAAACTTTTAAATCAAACAACCAATCAATTAATGATAATAACTGAATATTATCATTCCCTTAACAACCAAACACTACATAAATAACTATATCATTTGAAAGATATTCCTTTATATTCAAAATATAATCCTAAATAAAATTATTTCATTTACTAATTTTTTAAATAAAAATCATTTTCATATAACATTAACAAATACACGCTCATATATAATACGCTCAAACTCATTCTAGGGTGTTATTTACCCTATCTCTAATGAGTTACTCATCCTAGGGTATTACAAACTCTATCTCTGATGAGACTTTACCCTTATCAGGCTCAGTTGTTAGCTCAACCTAAGCTCTAATACCAAATGCAACCACCGGGATTTTCGAAATCGACACTAATACGTTCACTGTATTGCGTGTTAAGCATTCAAGTGCCATCAGAGTCTAAAGGTAAAAGAAAATAAAGACAGAATAGAATCTTACATAAATGGAATAGCATATATTATTTTAATAATCTTTACAATGGAAAACTTTTAAATAGATATATTTATCCTAATTTCTGCCTGGATAGTTATAAATTTTTGTCCTAACGAATGCTGAAAAACAACAAACATAGCGGAAAAGTAAACTACATCCATACATTGATGAAGATCTCCAGCTCTCCTCTGGAAACTCCAGGCACCTGCAGCTAATCCTGAGACAATTTGGATCTGACCCGAGTATGTTTAATACCTGGTTCAGTCTGGCCTAACAACGCAAGAAACACAAATCATAAGTATATATGACAGTGTGATACATCTACTTTGATGTCAAAACAAAACCTTTGAAAAGAAGAGTATCTCATAAAGCCACGCCACATCTAAACATGGATGAGTTTTTACCTTATGATAATTAAAACATTTTTATCAAATCATTTGATATTATTTCTAATGATATTCATTGAAAACCCTTTCAAATAACATATTTATCATAACCGAAATTGTTACATTAATTAAATTCCAACATACTAGGTTCTATAATGAAAACCGTAAAGGCACGTATTGGAGAATGGATTTCCAACAATGACAAGGTAAGGGACTACCTTCCGACAGTACATCTCTAGAGGAATGTACCGAAGCACAGCGCCACTGCCCTCTACCAACACAGAACTGGCTAACCTCTAGCATAGATAGTACCGAATATCCCATCATACCAGTCGTTCCCAACCTATCCATGGCCACAGCATACACAACAATCCCGAAATATAGAGAGTAATCTAGAAAGGTGATGAACATATCCTAATGGGTGCGACCCACTTAGCCTTGCCACATCTACCATATTTTTGTCATTACCGATATGTGAGGCTTGAGGTAATGTTTTACCTTTCTCAAAATAGCATCCCCCTTTGAATATCACATTGCCTTTTCAAACGACACACCAATTGGTTTCCACTAAAGTACAACCCTCGAGTTCATAGACCTCAGGGAAGGGTGTTAAGTATAAGAGTGTTTACCTCCTACACCACCAAACAGATGTACGTTTGTAAAATCCAATGTATATGGTCTTAGAAATACAATGTCAGACATTCGTCCATACAACTTGTCCAGGAACAGGACAAACCGAAGATACTCCTACTACATCGAGTTTGGGAATCACCCAAGGATTACTAGCGAGCAATCCTTACACTGAAGATTTCAAAATGAAGGTACTAGTGCCACCATA
The DNA here is from genome assembly GCA_030737815.1 of Allium fistulosum. Lineage (NCBI taxonomy): Eukaryota > Viridiplantae > Streptophyta > Magnoliopsida > Asparagales > Amaryllidaceae > Allium > Allium fistulosum. The sequence goes on along the minus strand of CM060903.1, from coordinate 1,238,713,621 downwards.
TGTATATAATATGAAAATCACGAGATTACTGGCGAGCATCCCTACAATTTGAAGATCTTCATCTTCAAAATCATTGTCTTTAACATGTCTTCACTTTTGAATGCGTATATTGGTTCGAAGTGGTTTTTGGATAGGAATCACCCAATTCCGATCTTGGTCTCTCCAAACCAATTATTGGTAAAAAGGTGTGTATATGTGTATAAAGAAATGTTAGCCACTTTCGTTAAATCCTCTTTTCTTCTTTTACTCAAATTATTATTTAACTTTGAAGATATCTTTTTATCCCATAAAATATCTTTTAGATATATATATATATATATATCTTTAAACCATTTCTATTTTGGGATATACGGAATTATTAAACCTCCTTTTAACTTTGGAAATACCAAATCATTTTCTTTTAATTACTTAGGAAAAATATTTCTAATATTAGTATAATTCCATTCTTAATGGAGATTACTTATTTCCAAAACATATTTTTAATGGGTTTAAAACAATGTGATTTAAGACATCGTTTACTGTATACCCAAACCAATTAGTACTGAGTAAAAATGATTCAGATTTTAGATTAATTATACTTAATACTAATTTCCGTATTCAACTTGTATTATTCGTCGAATGACAGTGAAATCACCTTTTAAATTCACACAGATAGTATGGGTTCCCTCCTCAGAATTTAATACAGAGTTTAACTATAACGTTCTCTTTATCATCAAGATTCTACTTTAAATCTTATTTAACTTTTGGAAAACTCCAAATCTCTTTTCTTTTATCTTAATAAAATGCGGTTTGGGTAAATCAAATTAACTATCCCCTCTATCGGGCTAGTCCAGATAGCTATGGGGAGCAGGCAACTAGTTTCTCAAACTTAGGCCTAGAGACTACCTCTCTATCACCCATAAGGTGTCAGTTATTTGATCGACTCTAAACTTTTAAAAGTACTTGATTTATCATCTGAAAAACATTTCGAAAAGATTCGGGAAGAAAACCCAAGATTAAATCTTATTTCAGAAATTTCCAAATTTCCTTTGTTAAATTATCGATGAATAGTGCTTTTAAGGGCGTATCACAAATCCCATTTAAACCTTTTATATGTCCAATTTTTCCATTTAAAACTCTTTTAAAATATTTTAGCATATTTTTAGAACTTATCTTACATTTTTAAAAATTTAAAATATCTATTTTTAAGGGTTGAAATCCATATTTTACGAACTACCAAAACGCAATGATTTTAAAAACATGATTTTGGACATATCTCAAATTTTACAGAATGAAATCTTTATTTTTCTCCTTTATTTGGAAACTATAGTTATAAGAGTCCGGAAAATTCTTATTTTGAATAATTCCGAGCTATATTCCACTTTGCACATTGATTTAACTTTTATGGCGCGAAATTGTGAACTCCCGCTACGGGACGCGCCTATTTTGACTCTAATTTCATATCTTTTCAAAACTTTTCCGAAATGAGTTTTAATGTTTATAAAACATTTATAAACCATTTTAAAATATTTTTATTCTTGTTTAAAGAGGTTTAACTATGCTGTAACACTTTTATAATTCATAAGTGAAAGTGTTTTCTTTATGTAAATTCGACGTGTATTTACCGTGAATTATTTCTACAACCAAGCAAACATATTATCGCATCCAAAACATGATGATCAAACATAGAATAAAAGAATGGAAAAACATTTCATATCATCATATAGTTTAATAAAATAAATTAGCAAAGCAATTCTCACGATTGTAGCATTCCTTCCGTAACTTCTCTGAATTACTCCGAGGGCATTCCAGCGGCATTTCTCTCCACTATCTTCACTGCAGAGCTTCCCGGATCTTCCTCCTTTCTTCTTATACATGCTCATCCACGATCCTTTTGAGGGTGTTAGTTTGACCAAGGGTGAATGGTGGTGGTGGCCGTGGGTTTGGGGAGGGTAGAGGAGTGTTTCGATTGTAGCTTTGAGGTGAAAGAACTTTGTATGTATATATATAACTTTGTTTTATTTTTTGCCATAACTTTGCATTACTTTTACATAACTTTCTCATGACTTTGGTAAGCCATTAAAGAGCTTCAAGAAGAGGAAGAAGAAGAAGAGAATTGGTGCGAGAAAAAGTGAAGGGGTAGGATGCTATTTATAACATGTTGAAGCTTAACACTTAAGCAAAATGTAAAATATCTCCAACATCATCATCACGACCTCTCCCATCACCCATAGCCACGCTTCCCCCGTCCACCCCGGACATCACCACCATTAAATCTTGGCATGTGCTTTGAGATATGTCACGATTTGGTTTGATTTTATTTTGAAAATATCTTGATATTTATATTGTTTACTTAAGGTAAATGTGTAAATGCACATAGTAACTTCTTATATGTTTGTACATGTTATGTGCATATATATATATATGTATGTATGTATGTATGTATGTATGTATGCACATATATGTCTTATTTGACAAACCATGATGCAACATCGATTATAACTTCTACTTGATAAACCATTGAAAATCGATTATAACTTCGGATTCCAGATTTTCAATGGTTTAACTAGCAGAAGTTATAATCGATGTTGCATCATGGTTTGCCAAATAAGACATATATGTGCATACATACATACATACATACATACATACATATATATGTAAAAAAGGTTAAAAATGAAATTTTTATTATTATTATTTAATAATTAAAAGGGCCTCATTTGATTTCTAAACAATTATTAAATCATTTAAACTCAATTTAAATTCAAAAATCGATTATTTAAAAATGATGACATCGTTAATGATGTCACTAAGACATTTTATTTCCAGAAATAAAATAATTAATTTTATTACATATTCTTGCTCAAATGGAGAAATAAGTTTATGTATCAAGTTTCATATCCTATAATATTGGGAAAATCTCAATTTTACCAAAAACTGATTTTTGTTGCTTTTTGAACGAAAATCCTAGATATCTATATTTGTTAATATAATTTTAAAACAATTTTATATTTTTATAAAATGATTATAAATCACTTAGTATAATTACAAAAGAATTATTCACCATTTAGAAGAATTATTTGAATATTTAAATACTCAAAATACCAAAACTTTCCTTATATACAATCATTTATGAAAATGATGACATCATCGATGACATCGTAATCATTTTATTTTCAAAAATGGAAAATTATTTTTATTACTTATTTTTGTTTAAACAGTTAAATAAGTGTATGTAAAAAATATCATTCATGACTTTTGATGGTTAAAAAGTTGTTTATCGATAAAATGATTTTTCAGTCATATTATCGATATTTTTCCAAAGAATATATTTTTTTATATATTTTTCCAAAACAAAATCACCATTATATGTATCACATGAAACATGATTATTTATGTTTAATAAACATATATTCAAATATTTAAAATTAATTAAATATTCCATATCAAAGTGATAAAATTACGGGTCATTACATGCTTCCCCCTTAAAAGAATTTCGTCCTCGAAATTTAACCAAAACCCAAAACCCAAAAGAGTTTACCTAAAATATTATCTTTAAACTCAATTTGGTATGATATACATTGATCATCTGCAATATCCGATTCAATCTTCTGTTCGAATCCACAACTTTACTTCCGAACTAGTATTGATCCCTTGATACTTTAGTGCGGACTCTGATATGACTTCTTAATCAGAAACCCTCGCTTCCTTTACATAGCTCTTAGATATGATAGAAAATGCATGTATCCAACCACAAATCCTCATCAATGTTCATCGTCAAGAATCAAGTGACAAATCCTTTTTCGGACTAGTGTAAACAACTCAAAGTTCCGTACTCGAATCTTAGATCAGAACCGTGCAACGAAATGATCTACGTACACGTACCTCATACGTATTTATTAACTTTACCAAAATTTATGAAAACATTTCATAAAATTTTATCTTTTATTTAAACATTTTTATACACCTACTTCTCTATATATAATCAAAAATTTCTATCTTCTTTCAAAGAAACCATTTCAATTTCAACACTTAGAAAATACCTCAATATACTTAAATCCGTAAAAATCTTTGAGGAAAGCTTTATATTTTCCAAAACACGCTTTATTGGGTCAAAATGAATGTTGTGTAAAACATCGTTACGACAACCCAAAAACACTAGTATAGAGATCTGATTAATTATACTTAATATTAATTTTCGATGTCGAACTTAAACTATTTATTAGTTAACAATGAAGCCGATCGAATTGGGGTATCATCACCTCTCAGACCTTGAATGGACGACATTCTTAAAAATGAAATATAAGTTACCAACCTCAAATCTTAACATCAAATATAGGATATTATAAATCACGTATACTATATAAAATATATCCTTTCGGAAATTACTTACTATAACAACAGTGTTATAGTCTATGTCTTCGTCACTTTCTTGAAAACATTTATTTATGAAAATGATGTCAAATTCTACGTTTTCTTCCACTTAATCCCATTTTAAAAATTATTTATAAAAAAATTTCATAAAATCTTATCTAAATATTTTAAACCATTTCGTATATCCCAAATATTTTTAACCCTTATTTAGTAGATATCTCTAAAAGCTATTCTTCTTATTTAAATACTCTTGTTTAAAAGTATCACAAAAACATAGCTTTTAATAGAACAAGATTTACTAAAATCTTCTGCTAAGTTTAACTTATCAAAATCTCATTTATCAAAACACTTATTTGTTAAAATACTCCTTTTTTTACAAACTAACTTTTATTTTGAATCAACTTTCTTAAGAATTCAAATACCAATTTTATTGTTTCAAAATATCACTATATATCTTTTATTCCTAAAATTATAATAAACTCCTTATATTATAATGTACTCCTTTTAACCAATATTAAATGCAAACACCTAGATAAAATTAACAATAACCAATTAATCTATCCATTAATGACTCACGTTATTTTTTTAACTTTAGAAAATTATATAGGTCCAGTAACTCAAAAATGGTACCAAGGAACTGGGTACTACCAATAGTATCGCATATTCCCTTAACAAGAATGGGAATACTTTAGAGAAGTGTTTACCATTCGAACACATCTCCTCTCCATTTTTAGTTACTTTCAAGCCACTTGAACTAGTAAATCATAATATTGTTTCAAAAATATCGAGATCTAAATTCAAAACTCCCTTTATAAAACACATTTTATAAATCCAATTTATAAAATCACATATAAAACGCATTCATAAAATTTATTTATCTTAAATAAATTTCTTTAATCTTAAACCAACATATTATTTATCAAACACCACATAGTCAAATTGTGAAACTAAATTCATGAGGTGTTCGTATTTAAACTTTTAAATCAAACAACCAATCAATTAATGATAATAACTGAATATTATCATTCCCTTAACAACCAAACACTACATAAATAACTATATCAATTGAAAGATATTCTTTTATATTCAAAATATAATCCTAGGTAAAATTATTTCATTTACCAATTTTTCAAAATAAAAATCATTTTTATATAACGTTAACAAATACACGCTCATATATAATACGCTCAAACTCATTCTAGGGTATCACTTACCCTATCTCTAATAAGCTACCCATCTTAGGGTATTACTAACCCTATCTTTGATGAGACTTTACCCTTATCAAGCTCATGAGTTCGCTTAACCTAAGCTCTGATACCAAATGTCACGACCAGGATTTTCGACCCTCGAAAATCAACACTAATACGTCCACTGTATTGCGTTCCAAGCATTCAAGTGCTGGGAAAACCGATTGTTAAAGGTAAAAGAAAATAAAGATAGAATAGATGCTCACACAAATGGAATAACATATGTTATTTCAATAATCTTTACAGTGGGAAAACTTTTAAATACATACATACATATATATATATATCAGATTCTATCCTAAGTTCAGACTGGATAGTTATAAATACTTGTCCTTATAAATGCTGAAAAACAAACAACACGGAGGAAAAGTAAACAATGTCCATACGTTGACAAAGATCTCCAGATCTCCTCTGAAATCTCCAAGCGTCTTCAGCTAATCCTGAAACTACTCAGACCTGACCTGAATATTAAAATTACCCAGATCAGTTTGGCAAACCTGCGTGAGAAACGCAAATCATAAGTATATATGACAATGTATAGATCAACTTTGATGTTAAACAAAACCTTTGAAAATAAGAGTATCTCATAAGATCACGCCGTATATGAACATGGACGGGTTTTTACCTTATGATAACAAAAACATTTTTATCAAATCATTTGATATGGACATATTAATCATAGCCGAAATTGTTACATTAATTAAATTCCAACATACTAGATTCTACAATCAAAACCATAAAGGTACGTGTTGGGGAATGGATTTCCAAGAATGACAAGGTAAGGGACAACCTTTCGATAGTACATCTCTAAAGGAATGTACCGAGGCACAACCCCGCTGCCCTCTACCAACCCAGAACCGGCCTAGCTCTACCATAAATAGTACCGAATATCCTATCACCCCGGTCATTCCCGACCTATCCATGGCCACAGCATACACAATAAACCCGAAATATAGAGGTTAATCTAGAAAGGTGATGAACATATCCTAATGGGTGCGACCCACTTAGCCCTGCAGAATCTATCTTGTTTTTTCCATTACCGATATATGAGGCATGAGGTAATGTTTTACCTTTCACAAAATAGAAAATCCCTTTTTGAATACCATATTGTCCTTTCCGACGACACATTAATTGGTTTCCACAAAAGTACAACCCCCTAGTTCACATGCCTTAGGGAAGGGTGTTAATTATAGGATGGGTTACCTCCTACACCACAAAACAGATGTATGTTTGTAAAATCCAATGTACGTGGTCTTAGATATACAATGTCAGACACTCGTCCATACAAGTTATCCAAGAACAGAACAAACCAAAGGTACTCTTACTATATCGTGTTTGGGATTCACCCCAAGGATTAGTAGTGAGCAGTCCTTGCATTGAAGATTTCAAAATGAAGGTACTACTACCACCATATGTATTTAATATGGGAATCATGAGGTTAGTGGCAAGCATCCGTACATTTTGAAAATCTCTGTATTCAAAATAATTGTCTTTAACATATCTTCACTTTCGAACGAGTATATTGGTACGAAGTGGCTTTTGGATAGGAATCACCCAAATTCGATCCCGGTCTCTCCAAATCATTTATCAATAAAAAGATGTGTGTATGTGTATACATAAATGTTAGCCTCTTTCGTTAAATTATCTTTTCTTCTTTTACTCAAAATATTATTGAACTTTGAAGATATCATTTTATCCCATAAAATATCTTTTAGAGATCTATATCTTTAAACCATTTCTGTTTCGGGATATACAAAATTATTAAACCTCGTTTTAACTTTAGAAAGACAAAATCATTTCCTTTTAATTACTTAGGAAAAATATTTCCATACTCCATTACTAGTACAATTCCAATCTTATTGGAGATTACTTATTTCCAAACCATATCTTTTAACTAGTTAAAAACAATGTTATTTAAGACATTGTTTACTGTATACCCAAACCAATTAGTACCGAGTAAAAAGGATTCAAGATTTTAGATTAATTATACTCAATACTATTTTTTGTATTCAACCTGTATTATTCATCGAATAATGATGAAATCACCTTTTTAATTCACACGGATAGTATGGGTTTCCTCCTCGGTATTTAATACAGAGTTTAACTAGAATGTTCTCTTTACCATAAAAATTCTATTTTAAATCTTATTTAACTTTTGGAAAACTCCAAATCCCTTTTTTTATCTCAATAAAATGTGTTCCGAGTAAATCAAATTAAATATCCCCTTCGTCGGGCTAGCCCGGAGAGCGAGGGCGAGCAGACAACTGGTTTCCCAAATTCTAGCCTAGAGACTACCTTTCTATCACCCATAAGGCTGTCAAATTATTTGATTGACTCTAAACTTTTAAAAGTACTAGTTATCATTTGAAAAAAAATTCAAAAAGATTTAGAAAGAAAACCCAAGTTTAAATCTTATTTCAGAAATTTCCAAATTCCTTTGTTAAATTACCGGTGAATAGTGCTTTTAAGGGCTTCGTATCACAAATCCCATTTAAAACTTTTACATGCCCAATTTTCCATTTAAAACTCTTTTAGAATATTTTAACATATTTTTATAACTTATCTCATAGTTTTAAAGATTTAAAAATATCTATTTTTTTGCGTTGACATCCATATTTTACGGACTCCCAAAACACGATGACTTTAAAAACATGATTTGGACATATCTCAAATTTTACAAAATGAAATCTTTACTTTTCTCCTTCATTTGGATACTATAGTTATAGGAGTATAGAAAATTCTTATTTTGAATAATTCCGAGCTATATTCCACTCTGCACATTGATTTAACTTTTATGGTGCGAAATCGCGAACTGCCGTTACACGATGCACCTATTTTGACTCTAATTTCGTATCTTTTCAAAACTATGTCGAAATGAGTTTTAATTTTTATAAAACATTTATAAACTATTTTAAACCATTTTTATTCATGGTTAAAGAGGTTTAACTATGACATAAAATTTTTATAATTCATAAGGGAAAGTGTTTTCTTTGTGTAAATTCGACGTGTATTTACCGTGAATTATGTCTACAACCAAACAAACATATTATCGCATCCAAAACATGATGATCAAACATAAAAAAAGAATGGAAAAACATATCATATCATCATATAGTTTAATAAAATAAATTGGCGGAGTTATTCCCTCGATTGTAGCATTCCCTCCGTAACTTCTCCGTATTACTTCGATGGCATTCTGGCAGCACTTCTCCCCACTATCTTCACTCCAGAGCTTCTTGAATCTTCCTTCTTTCTTCTTGTACATGCTCATTAATGACCCTCTTGAGGGTGGTAGCTCGGCAAAGGGTGAATGGTGGTGGTGGCCATGGGTTTGAGGAGGGTAGAGAAGTGTTTTGGTCGTAGCTTTGAGGTGAAAGAACTTTGTATGTATATGTATATAACTTTGTTTTATTTTTTTGCCATAACTTTTCATTATTTTTGCATAACTTCCTCATGACTTTAGGAAGTCATTAAAGAGCTTCAAGAAGAGGAAGAAGAAGAAGAGAATTGGTGTGAGAATAAGTGAGGGGGTAGGGTGCTATTTATATCATTTTGAAAGCTTAACACTTAAGTAAAATATAAAATATCTCCAACATCATCATCACAACCTCTCCTATCACCCATAGCCATGATTCCTCCCCCCACCCCTACATCACCACCATCACACCTTGGCATGTGCTTTGAGATATGTCATGATTTGGTTTGATTTCTTTTGAAAATATCTTGATATTTATAATTTTTTACTTAAGGTAAATGTGTAAACGCACATGCTAACTTCTTATATGTTTGTGCATGTTATATGCATGTATATATGCACATATATGTCTCATTTGACAAACTATGTGCAACATTCGATTATAACTTTTGTTTGATATACTGTTGAAAATCCAGAATTCGAATTCCGGTCATATTTTTTCTTTTCAGTTAAAATATATGTGTGTGTGAACAAAATTTGAATATGACATTTCAACAATTATTTAATAATTAAAAGGGCCTCATTTCATTTTTAAATAATTATTAAATCATTTAATCACAATTTAAATTCAAAAATCAGTTATTAAAAATGATGAGATCATTGATGATGTCATAAGACATTTTATTCCAAAAAAATAAATAATTTTATTACATATTCTTGCATAAATGGAGAAATAAGTGTATGTATCCAGTTTCGTATCCTCGAATATTGGGAAAATCTCAATTTTACCGAAGACTGATTTTCATTGCTTTTTTGACGAAAATCCCAAATATCTATATTTTTTAATATAATTTTAAAACAAGTTTATATATTTATAAAATGGTTATAAATCATTTATTATTATTACAAAAGAATTATTTACCATTTAAAAAAATTATTTGAATATTTAAATACCCAAAATACTAAAGCTTTCCTTATATGCTCATTTATGAACATGATAACATCATCGATGACATCATAATTATTTTATCTCTAAAAATAGAAAATTATTTTTATTACTTATTTTTCTTTAGATAGTTAAATAAGTGTATGTAAAAAAAATAGTTCACGACTTTTGATGGTTAAAAAGCTTTTTATCGATAAAATGATTTTTCGGTCATATTATCAATATTTTTCCAAAGAACATATTTTTGTAAACATTTTTCCAAAACAAAATCACCAATATTATTTATCACATAAAACATGATTATTAATGTTTAATAGACTTATATTCGAATATTTAAAATTAATTAAATATTCCAAATCAAAGTGATAAAATTACCGGTCGTTACAAAGACCATCTTCTCAACTCCTTCCGCAAGAGGCATGACTTGGTAACAAAGATCTTAGTGGTAGACCTCAAGACCCGAAAGGAAGCCTAAAGCCCTTCCATCATGTCGTCAAAATAGGTTAAATGTTGGAATGGTTCAATGTTGGAACTAGGCCAGCACACAATGGGGTAAATTGGTAAATTTCTAAATTTTTATTCTATTTGGATCTTTATTCAGCCTATGTAGTCTAAATTTATTTAAAAAATTTCTAAATTTTCTTTTTAAATAAAATAAGTATTTTATTTAATTCATAAATATAGTTATATATTTAATATAGTTTGTATTATGTATATCTATGTATGTATCATATACATATGTGTATGCATGTGCACGTGCAATATAATTGGGTGTACGTGGGTTAACATGCTTATGTATAGATGGTGAGTTTATACCGCAACTAACATGGTAGTCCCTCTGTATACAAAAATGTTGTTTAAACATATACTTGTGTGCATCAAGAATAATCTAAATATATACATGTGTATAAACATAGTTATATATGTATATACATTATGAAATACTAATTATAAATAAACTTATATAAAATATTTATAAAAGACACACACATATATATAACATTAAATTATAAAATTATTTTAAATATCAATTTACATAATATTTTAAATAAACAGAGTTATATGTAATCCATGAAGAAAAGAAATATACATTTTTAAAATAATTTATACATATGATACATACATACATACATACATATATATAATTACTTATAAATATATAAATTTAAATATTAATAATATATATGTAACATTGCTCTCGGCCCAGATTTTTTTTGTTTTATATGTACTTTAATAAAAATGATTATTATCTAATTTAAAACTGTTTGGAAATGTTGAAATAAAAAAAATTAATTTTTTTCAAAAGCAAAATGAACAATATTTTGTACTAAAATTTATATTACATAAATATATATTATTATTAAATTAAATAAATAATTAGTTTTATAAATATAATATATAGACACACACACATGAAATTGGAAGAAAAATTTACTACTGAAAGCATTGTGCTTGTAAATGTACATTTATAAAATTTGAAACATATATTATATTATTCTATTAATTTAATTTTTAATTAAATTAAAATCAATTTTTAATATTATTTAATTTTTGAAAAATTAATTTTTTTACATTTGGCTATGAGCACTTGCAAACATACATATACAAAAAAATTATTTATTTATGCATACTTATATATAGCCATCAATATGTGATAATACATCGATGTACATATTCGTTATAATTTCTAACTAACTAGCATATTATACAATAATTACATAAGTATTTATATATGTCAATAAATAGGAGATGCACCTTTGACCAAGCCTATAATTCTCACCTCGAAATGATGATCCAAACTTCTTGAATCCAATTCCAAGTCCAGAAGTTGCTAGCTCTCGAACAGCTTTACCACTAATGATCGAATTGACTTTTAATTTTATGTTTTGATGTTTAAAATTTTAAGGCTATGAAAGGGGGAGGATGGCCTGGATAGGAGCAAGAAGAGAGGCAAAAAAGTTATCTCTAAAGTAAGGATTAGAGGGATTATATCAGAGAGAGACCAGGGAGTGAAATGAGGACGAAGTTCCCCTTATTTCCCTTATCATTTCTTCCTCTTTTGAATTCAAAATTCTTCTTTCTCTAGCCATCTCTGGGTCGGTAATTTGCTTCCCTATGGAATTTTGAACTATCAATAGGTAACCCCTTAGCAATGTAAGATTATATCTAATAACGATCAGTATGTAACCCTTGGCACCACCAGTAGCCATGAGTAACACATCGTCTAACATTTAGCGAGCATCGATGCATCTTGACTAAAAATTATTTAAATTGGTATATTTATGTCATTGTGATAAATTACTCACGATTACAACACTTTGAACTACTATCACAAAAACATTGGACTTTCTATTAAATATACTATAAATAAAAAAATTAAATAATATAACATATTATATAAATATATAATAGAATGAAAACACCTTTTATTTTGAACAAGATTAGTTATCGAGTTAGATATATGTAGCATTTATGTAACACCTCGAAAATGCCGAATTAAATAAGAGAATTTAATCAAAAGTAAAATAAGGACTTAAAATAAAATGTTCATAAATGTCTGAATTTGGCTATGAAACTTGCACCATTATGTTCATAGCGATTTTCTGAACGACTTTCATATGTAACTTATTGTAATCCGAGTTAGTATAAGAGAGTTACGGACGTCAGAATGAAGATAAAATTTAAAAATTTAACATAGTCTAGACCAACCAAGAAGGCCCTAGGTCGACCGATAGTGGTTAGCCAAGACCTAGGATCGATCGATCCGACATAAGACTTTTTGAGCAATTAGCGAGCTGGAGGAATGTGAATGAACGTAGTGATAGATTGCTTGCATTTGAAGTAGTTGATGGGTGGACTGGATTGCTAGCTGAATTGATCCAATGGCCCTAAATATTAACCTAACCCTATAAATAACACACTAAACAAAACCTAAATCTAGTTTTTAATGAACAGTGTGGGAAACTCCTTCAATTTTTCTACTGTGAACCCTAATTTTCCCAAACCCTAAAATCAAAATTGAATCCTAATCAAACTAGAAGCAAAGGCAAGTAATCAAAGGAGAACTAAGGCAATCTAGGGAAGGAGCTACTAATTGGAGGCCAAATTTCTCGAGATCTAGAGCTTAGGCTAAAGGGATTAGGCACATATTAATAATTTGATTAATGTAGCTGATTTGAACTTGTTAAATTTAATTTGAAATTGTCTAAACCCTAATTTGATCCCTAAAACCCTAGAAACCAATTTATAATAAATTAAGTTTAATAAGTTAAATTGAAAACCCGTTTAATGTTAATTTGATACTTATTAAGGCTAAATTTGGGAATCCTAAATTAAAAACCTTAACTGAATTAAAATTGGACATTAAGATGAAATTAGAAAATTTAGGGTTAAGTAAATGGAAATTAGGGTTAACTGGAATCATTAATCGACTGTAATCAATGATAATTAACTAAAACAAATTGATGATTAAAATCCGGACAAAACTCTAAATATTATATGCGAACGGTCGACCTTGGGAATTCTTGGTCGACCGATAGCGGTCGACCTAGGGTTTAGCTGGGTCGACTGTTCGAATGGAAAATGCATAAATCGAACCTTGGCCTAAGGCCTAGATTTAATAATAAAATTTGTATAATTCAGTTGGAAATTATATGAACCATGGACTGTTGATTTAACTAATTTGGGATAAGTATTTCGCAATGTTTGATATTGGTATGGGCGAATACATATTTAGCAATAGTTAATCTGGTATAGGCGATGCATATCGCATAAACAGAGTTGATTAGGGCGATTTATTTCGCATAGACCTAGGGTTGTTCCGTACGGGTGAGCGTAGCACTGTCGAAGATGCTTTCTGAGAAAGTCTAGTACTAATGGGAGATCCAGCTACACATGTTTTCTAGCGCAACATGGTACGGGTAGAGGTCGGTGTATTACAATAAATGGATATAGGTATCGATTAAATTGGAGTCTGGTACTAACGGGAGTTTCTATGAAATGAACCTCGATGCAGTACAATAAGAGGCTTATTGGTATAGTTATAATTGGAAAGTAGTTTCCATTTTGGTCAATCATTAGTGTGAGGTTCGATCAGGTTCGACCCACTGAGTTAGATATGAATCCCTAGGCGTTGACCTTAGAAGTTCATAGACACTTGATATACATCCTATATCACTTAGAGTGGATTTAAAATTAAATACGCTTAGTCATCACTTATTAAACTTGTTCTCATTCATTAAATTTTTGTCTGACCCATTCCTTTTCCATCCTTTTTCCCCTCCATAGGTGGACAAGGCAGTAGGTGATTTGCCCATTTCAGATACTTGGAGAGAGAGTCGTGCTTTTCTTGGAGGCTGATTTTACCACATGTTCTCTTTATGTATCATTTTATCATATCAGTACGGCTATTTTCTTGTATCAGACTTTGAGGGATATTTTGCTATGTACATTGATTTGGATCACATAATGATGTTTTTTAAGACTATGATTTGATATTTTCTAAGTTTGATATTTTTTGTGATGTTTACATGTCTTATTTCTTCCGCCGTGATATGTATTTGATAGTTAATTTATCTTATATATCTATTGATCTAAGTCTTTGAGATATTAAAGTTAAAAAACTCGATGATCTGTATTACTTGACAGCACACATTTGGAGCATGTCGGGAAGTACGGGTTGTCACAGTTGGTATCAGAGCATATGTTTAGTGTTCCTTAGGATTAAGACCGTATTAAGAGACGTATTTTGAGAAGTTTTTGAAAAATGGTTTCTAATGTAGATTTTAAAAAGGTTTTCTAAAATGTTTTCAAAAACAGTCTTTTCGAAAGTATATATTTATATAAAGTATTTCAAAAAGCTTTCTAAATTTATCATATTCGAAAATACCTCCTATTCGTGCTTGTGATATCTCTTATCTCTTAATCATGTTTATGTTATCTGTGGAATTTCCTAATGAAGTCCTTAACATTCACAAATAGAAGATGTCTGATCCCTTAAGTTCTGGCTTTGGCAATGTAGCCGAGATCCCTAGCATAAACATTCCTGCATGGTTCCGTCGGTATCTTCAGGTTAGGGGACATGCCGGGCTCAATCCCACTAGAGAGCCTGTGGAGAGAGCGATGAATGATGTTCCTACCTGCCCACCTATCGCTCTGGATTTTGCTAAGCTGTGCAAAGTTTTCTCTAGTCTTGGAGGCAAGCCATATATGAGACAGTGTCTTACGTGGATTCAAGAACATGGATACGCACTTGTGAGAGGATATTTGGTCTGATGGGCTTGATTGATGTTGTGAGGAGGCAACTACAAGGTGAGGTGCTAAGTTGGTGTGAGGTTATCGAGGCTGAGGCTAATGAGGCTGATATTTCTTGGGATGAGTTTTATAGGAGGTTTGAGATGAAGTTCCTTTCTAGAGAAGAGGACGGTGAGCAGCTAGAGAAGTTTATCCATCTCAAGCAGGGGGTATGATAGTCAAGGAGTATGTGAACCAATTTAATGAGCTGGATAGGTTTGGTATGGAGCTGATTTTCACACCATACAAGAAAGCTCTTAAATTCACTAAGGGGTTGAATCAACCATTTCAGGATTTAGCTATGAAAGGATAGTGGAGATGGCCTTGATAAATACCTTCTCCAAGAAAGAAGTAAAGGAGGAGGCTCCGAAGGTTGTGGTGAAGGGGCAACAGAAGGGTAAGAAGAAGGGAGGATTTGAATTGAAGGGGAGGATTTAGAAGAAGGGATTGAGAAGCAATAGGTGTAGCAGGAAAGGACATTTTGCTAAGGACTGTGTGGTGTATCCCTTCAATATGAAGTGTTAGAATTGTGATCAGTTTGGGTATGTGAAGCGAGCTAGCACCGTACCACCAAGAGCTTCCACTTAGACTTCTACTTAGGTGGTTTTGGCTTATGTACTAGAGGTAGTATCTAGCTCGAGTGCATAGCTAGTGGTGGATAAGGGTAAGAAAGTGGTGATCGAAGGTGTGTTAATTCTTTTTGTATTATCTATTCATGCATTATTTGACACTGGGGCTTCAGATTCTTTTATCTATAGTAGACTTGTTGATGACTTGCACTTAGACACTAGTATTCTCACAAACCATATATTTGTGCCAAACCCCATAGAAGAATCAGCCTACTTATCTATGTTGTGTAGGGGTTTGAAGTTGTTTATCTTAAGGGTCGAGTTTGATTGTAATGCCTTTGTATTGGGATTCTCTAGATTTGGGTTGATATTAGGCACGGACTGGATGACTATGTATGGTGCTATTTCAGACCGTGATAGGAAGGTTGTTAGGTTGAGCATGTGTACTAGATGTAGCTTCAAGGTTCGTTGCGACTCTCAAGGATCTGTTATGTTGAACTACTTATATTTGTTGGACCTATCACATGACGAACTTAGTGCAATGCTTGTAGTTAGAGATTTTCCTGACATATTTGCTGAGGTCACTGATCTCCTGGCCCAAAGAGGGATCAAGCTTAGGATCTATCTAGTTGAGAAGGCTAGACCAGCCGCCTTACCATTGAGGCATATGGCTCCAAAGGAAAGACACGAGTAGAATAAGTAGGTTAATGAGCTATTGGTAAAGGGATTCATTTGGAGGAGCATTTTTGAGTGGGGAGCACAAGTCATCTTTTCCACTATTGCGGATGGTTCTCTTAGACTCTTGTTAATCATAGGGAGCTTAATAAACTAACAAAGAAGAAACAATATCATTTGCCCCGCATAGACGATCTCTTCGATTAATTAGTTAGAGCTAGAGTATTTTCTTGGTTGGATTTAACTACTGGATTCAATCAGTTGCATGTAGCCGAGGATAATATTCATATTACAGTGCTCCGTACACCTAACGGATTATATGAGTGGTTAGTCATGCCCATCAGACTAACCAATACAACCACCTACTTTGTTGATTTGATGAGTTGTAATGATTCCACCGCAATACCATATTATCAAAGAACATTATAACTAATGTCGTCTAATAATACGGAGAATACGGCTTGATAAGGGCGACTGAATGTGAATATATCTTTAAACTAACACTGACACGTCATACTTATGGTCCATTTAATCTCTAGAATAAAATTTCACATGTATAGTCTCAGTTCAAAGTAATAATCACACAGTTTCTCAAAATCAGAACAATATATAATATAAACAATAGTCACAGATCACAGCGGAATAATAAATGTCATATACATATACAAAAGTGAGAGTCTATCAAATATAATACTAAATCACATAATATAAATTTGATACAAATCTCTGTCTCAATTATACATCTCACAAACAAACACGAATCCTAAATGAGATAAACTAAAAGTCAAAAATGTTTATCTCCTTGCTAGCATAACCATCCAAAGGTCAACCTATCCTGTAACCTGAAAAGTCTCGGCCTGACCAGAGCATTAAAATAACAAACAGGTCAGACTATCTCTAAATATCCAAAAGAGTGAGAACAAGATATAACAAAAAGATATATGACATATAAGTAAATCCAAATGTCTAAGATATAACAAGTCACGAAATTAATTTAACTCAGAATCCACCTCAAGACATAAGAGTATATATTTATTTCACAATCATAGAATAGTCACAGAATCCAAATTTCTAGAATCCAATAGATCTTAATCCATACCGATTGTAATGATCGTCCATACGAATCACAATGATTGTATTGAACTATGGCGAAAAAACAAATAAACAAAGGTATCACACATGCCAATCCGATACCAAAGATCATACTCATACTAGGAACATAGTATCACAACTGATCTCAAGGATAGTCAATACTGATCAAGACGATCGTAGCAACCATGACTCGAAGACTCTAGATTATTCATCTATATAAATTTATAATCATAAAGAAATCCATGAGTATATCTCTTAAGGATCTATCGGTCTCACCAAACACCAAAAGGAAATATACTCTAAAGTGCTAAATAAAAGTATATTAGTCTCGGTTTAGCCAAAACGTTCCATACCGCTTGGTGAAATTCAAGTATTTACCAGAAGCTAGTAAATCTCACTTATTATGGATACCACTTAAAAACCTGAACTATATTCTCTTAAGGAACTATCGGCACCTGGCCAAACACCAAAAGAGAATACAACCCTAAAGTGTTAAATACTTCCTAGAAGCAATAACAAGAACTTAACCAAGGCATCCCATACTACAAGGTGAAATTCAAGTATTCACTAATGGGCTAGTAAGTACCACTCAAACATTATATTCAATGAATTGTACAATATTCGGTGAAACGTTACTCGAGAGCATTTAAACCAATCGGTAACACTAAGTCGATTATTAATACTCCCCATATTATAGAACTAAGGATCTCAAAATATTTATCTTATACGAACTTATAGTTTAGAAATCCAACAATATAATTTTTCATATAGGAAATGATTTCTAAATACTTTATTTATCATTAGATAAAATAATTCATATATCCCATTTGATCTCAATATATACATATGTGGTGGTCTCAAATTCCATAAAGTTATATTGTTTCCAAACCATATTCCAAAACCATACATATTTAAGTAGCCATTTATTTTATAAACTAAATTTATTACTCTTCCAAACCCATTTTGATATACATTACCATTTTACTTCGAAATAAATTAGGTATATATTTCCAAAACCACATTTCCAAATCCATAACCATTTATACTAGTAATACTTCATATATATAACACTATTTGTTAAAATCATTTATAAAGGAAATTAGATTAATTTAGAAACAAGTTTGATATTTGTAAACTTAAATAAACTCTCCTTTGTAAAATTATTTTTATAAATATAATAGATAGATATAAGTTATTTCAAACCTTTAAATAAAAGTGATTTAAAGTCCATAGGACACAAGAGAATTCACTACAACAAAATACTAGTTCATCACAAGATTATAGCCATGAGTTAATCCGTAGAGCTCTAAATTCATATCATCTCTAAATCAATTCTATAGATTAGCAAACCAATGCAAATGGATGCTAACAGGACCAGAAACAAACACCCAAAGCACTAGAAAACAACAAGATAATGGACAAGGCAAGAAACATGCGAAAAATGGGCGATCCAGTGGGATTAACCTGGAGCAGGATCAGCTCCAGGCATTCACCACCAATGGACCGGTGGGCACACCACTGGTGCACCGATGGTGCCCACCGGTCCACCGGTGGTGATGCAAACTAGAGTTGTTTCGGCACTAGGTTACCCTCCGGTTGGTCCTCAACAGTGGCGGTTTGGTCTAAAGTCTCTAGTGATTGATTCGAGTATGTTCGTGCAAGCATTCCTACCAAGCTTCATAACATCAAGTAGATTAACAATGTAACGATCCATAAATTAATCACATTTATTTGTATTTAAATCATTTTTAAATACTGAAATAATGGATTTTAATAACCAAATAAACATATTTTAGATAATAGTTAATGATGTTAAAATCATTTTCAAAGTATGTTTACTAAAATAGTTAGTTCAAATAAAATAGAAAATGCGACTGAAAAACGTTTTCCGAAATTTCGACTTTTCGGTATCGAAAAGTCGTTGGAAACGTCATGCATATTTGTATCAACATGCGCACACACATATACATGTCATATGGTAAGTTAATTAAGGTATTAGTAGTAATAAACCATGCTTACTTTAAATATAAACATGATGTGAAACATTATGTGTAACGACCTCGAATTTTTATAAATTTAAATTGATAATTAATTGGATTTTTGAATTTAAATTGCGAAATAAATCGATGGAGTGATGCGAGTTTCCCCGGATCCATATAAAAATATAGATTAAATCATTTTAAAATTTAAATATTGTATATATATGTATATATTTGAATTTGGATTGAAATCTTAAATATAAATGGTTTAAAAATAAATATAACAATATAGACCTTGGACACAAGAAAATAAAATTAATTAAAAGTTAAAAATAAAATTTAAGTTAGAAATACATGTTTAGTTTGGAAATAGAAATAAATATTGTAAAGTAAAATATAAAAAAATATAGTTTTAATACAATATATAAAGTAAATATATTGGAATAAATATAAACATCATGTTAAAATTAGAATTAAAATAAGTGTTGATGTTAAACAAATAGACGTGTATAAGCTTACAAATGAAGAAACAACAAATATACATTCAAGTATATTCAACTATAAATATGTAGGCTGGTAAAACAAAATACATATGCAAGTATAAAACCAGAAAACAAAATACAAAGGATGAAATACATTCAAGTATGAACTAGCAAAGAAAGTATAAGACAAAGAAGTTTAAATATGTACACTTGCAAAATGAAGAAGCAAGGAATAACAAAATATCTAAGAATCAAAGCCTGCAAAAGTGTTTATGTACAAAGCAAAGAAAAAAATTCAGATTCAAATACTAGAGCCTGGGAATTAATTCATGTAAGACCAAGACAAAACAAATATCTACAAACTAAGTACATATAAGGAAGAGGCTGTAAACAGAAAATGTACAAACAAAACTGTATATACATGATTTAAATAGCATAGTTGGAAACAAAATAGGACATTGCATTTAATGCCCCATCTTCTTAAGCACAAAACAATCTTCTCAGCCGAAATGGATCACTTCATTTCAGTTTATAAAATAATATCTTTAGTCAAAAGAAAAGAAAAGTATGTTCCAGTTAGAACCTCTCCCTATACAACACTGTTTCCCTTTATATGTATACATCTAGTCCTTGCTCGTTCATAAAGTAAAAAGTTAAGCAAAACCAGAAAAGAAAAACAGAAGCAAGATATCAAAGCAAAGATTCAACTGAAAAAGAAAAAAAAATCAAACTTCAATCTTAAGCAAAGCCAGTTTCAAAGTTAAGAAGCTCTGTTCTTTCTTCTTCCTAAAAACAGGTGAGCAAATTATCTATACCACAATCTGGATTATGTTATAGTCGGTTTAAATATGGTTAATGCTTGAGATGTGCGGTGAAATTGCTTGCTTGTCTATATGTTTGTGTGCATACAGGTATGTATATCTCTGTGTATACATTACTGTGAGTAAACCTGTCCTTCCTAAATTGAAATCTAAGTATTTAGTTATGGAATTTGTGCTTTGCTATGTGAAGAAATAAAAATATATAGTTCTGTATGTTTTCTTTCTGTGATACTAGGAATTGATTTGTCCCTTTAAACTTTGGTTTCAGAGAAAAAAAGTTAATGTGAAGTATTTAATAAATCTTCATGCAAATGTTATAAATTTCAGATTTTTATTTTAAATAAAACAAGTTGTTTAAGCTTGAGTCACAGTTAAAATTTGTTTCAAGCTTGAACATCAAGTATTTGTCTCTGTAACTTGAGAATTTACAGTTAAAACAAAATCTTGTGATAAACTCGAGTAGATTAAATCATTGTTTTGATTTTATAACCTGAATAAACACACCAGGAGATGATTTTTAAAGCAAATATGATGAATTTTCATTTAGTATTTCCAGTGAAATTCACGTTTGAACAAAACTTGCATTTGTACAAATATCTCATAATCGAATCAACTATAAATGCTGAAACTTGTTATGTAGCAAGTTTAATCCTCAACGAATCCAAGAAAAATGCTTAAAGATTTTTCGAATGCAAGGATTTTGAGTTCGAGACAAATATAGGGTTAGAATTGAAGTTTTGCAATGGGTTGAAAACAGGGTCATTTCATCACCTAGGAGTGATCGAGTTCATCGAGGTCGAGGGGAAGGTTAGCTTAGGTTGTTGACGTGGTGTGGCCGGAGTTTCAGGCGTTCAGATGGTCGGTGACGAGGGTTTGAGGCGTTTTCTGGCATAGATTTGGTTTCTAGGTTCAGATGTGAAGCTCGATTTCAACTTGGGTTTGATAATAACGAATCGATGGTCTGAAGTGATTCTAGGGTTCATCGTTGACTTGTTGAAGATGGTTAGAAGTGCTGGAGTTGTCGCCGGCGATGGTGCAGGTGCACACGTGGTTGTGTGTGTCAGATGGTTGGGTAGGTGAATGAGGGAGGTGATGGTCTCGAGTTCATTCTCGGGTTTGTGTTCGGGAAGTTTTGATTTTTGCTTGAGAATTTTGAACGAAGGCTCGAGTTTTTTTTGGTTTCGCATGAGTGTCTTGTATCCTGTTATTATAATTTAACTTAAAATTTACTTGTGGGAAAAAAAGAGAAGAGAGAAGAAGAGGTATACGCGAGAGAAAGAGAGATGACTCGGGGGGAATAAGGAAGGAAACTCGAGTGTTAACTCGAGTGAAACTGGGTAAATCTCGGGTTTTGTTTTAAATAGGGTTAAGCCCAACAAATTTTTAAGTTATGTAAACAAATTTTAGTGTCGATAAAATAATTAATGTTTGACAGTTTAAGACCTTATTCCAAGTTTTAATTATTTCCAGTTAATACTTTAGAATGTTTTAAAATCTCAAATTAATCCTTCAATTAAGTAAATAACTAAAGTTAAGCGTTAAATTAATTAAAATTAAAGTCTTATAAGTTAATAATAAATTGATTTCAAAGTTTATGGAAGATTTTAAAATGTTAATTAAGACAAAGAATTATTAATTAATTAGTTGTTTAAAAAGGGTAATTAAGAATGATTAATTTATAATTGTAATTAACTAAATGACTAGAGATTAGTCAATTTGAAATTAAAGATTTGGTTAATTAATAATTAAGTGTTTAATTAATTTGTAATTAAAATTAAAGATTGGTTAATTAACAATTAAGAATTTATTTGTAATTAAGAATCGTTAATTAAAGTTAATTAATAATTAGTAGTTAATTAAGATAATTGATTAAGAAATAATTAATTAAAATTGAATTAATTTATAGTTAATGATTGATTTAAATTAATACAAATAGTTATGTGGTTAATTCTCTTAAATCACCTTCACCTTAAAATTGAAGATGATTGACTGTCATCAAATATTGTGTACTGGATTAATATTTCTGTTTGTGATTATGATACTGTATGATGTGACTTGCCTTATGCTGGACTGTGATTTGTAGTTTGTTTCTGTATATTTGTGAAAACCCATGGCCCGTAAATTGGCATTTGAATTTCGATGCGACAGGGAGTCGGATTCCAGTAGGTTATCCGAAACCCACATCGAATCATAATAGTGAATCTTTGTGATTGATAAATTTACTTTATCTATGAATATGTGAATGAAGATAAGCGTTATGGATTATACCGCTTATCAATATTGAGGATTGATGTTGTGCACTATTGTGTTGAACCCTTGGACCACACTTTTACACACACAAATATGGATTTCACGGGAAAATCGGTTAAGTCACAGATAATTTAAATTTAATATTTGTCAAAGCTTTTGAAAAGGAGTTTTTAAGATAAAAGTCATTTCGAATAACTTGGTAAAGTTTCCAATTTTAAGTACTTTAATTTGAATTTGAATTCAATATTTGAAATTGAATTCAATGATTGGAAATTACGGTTAAAAATGTTATAAATGTGTTTATATGAAGTTAAATCATTTTAAAAGTATGGTTTTGAGAATTGGATTTAACCCAAGGATTTTAATTCGTCTAAATGAATCAGATTTTTCCGAAATGAAAAGTATTTGTTTTCAAATAATAAAAGCTTTCATATAAGAAATGAAATTCCAATTTAGTTAAAGAAATTTCAAGTTTGAATGGAAAAATGGTTTTCCAAGTTATGAATGAATTGTTTTTGAAAGCTATGAATTGAATATGTTTATTTTTAACAGATTTAAAATGATGATTTGTTTAAACCATTCGAAATGAAATTGTTTTGAAAGCTATAAGTCGAATCTTTGTTTTAAAGATTTAACGAGTTAATCCAATTGAAATGGAAATTGTTTTGAAATCTGTGAATGGATTTTTATGAAACTGGGTGGACTTTGTGAAATAAATCTTTTTGTTTAAAGATTTGAAAATGGTAATTTGTTAAACCATTTGAAAAGAAAGTTTGGGTTTAAGTTGTGACTTAATTGAAATCCATTATCCATTTGTTTTTAAATATTACGCTCACTATTCGGTTTAGCCGGGAGAGGACCTTTGTGTCACATAACCCATTCCGAATAATGATACGTCGTATATGGATGGCATTTGAAGACCGGTGGTGAAGACCGGGTATTTGCCAGAACGATAGGATGACCTATTGATTGTTTCTGCACTGAGTCGTGCCGGTATAGAGATCTCCTAAGTGATGGGAAATCCGATCGGGATTGTGAATACCCGGATTGCAAGGGCTTCTTTTGAAGTGCCTTCGGTTCTGTTCGAACCCGGAACCGACTTGTATGGTTACATGTCTGACATTATACTTTGAGATATAAAGCAGATTTCTTTCAAATACATTTCTGTTGGTGGCGGAGAATTTATTCTCTTAGCTTAACACCCTTCTCTGAGACGTACGAGCTCAGAGGTTGTGTAGTTGAAATTTATCAGCGATATATTCCCAATTTGGTAATGTGACATGCTGAGTGTTGCTGTGTGATGATCATTGTTTGATCATTTGTGATATGATCATTTGTTTGATCATTTATCTTTGTGATCATTTATTGATCATCTGTTGACCCAAAGCATGGTTTTGTGACAAAGCGTAGCTTTGTGGACGAGACCTCTTCGGACCTCACAACCCGGAAATGGTCGAAACAGGAATATGCGGCAAGGTTATGAGGGTCGCGCCCTTTAGGGTATGTCATTTCCTTCTGGAAAAGGGTGGTATCAGGTATGGATCCCTGGTATTTAACCTATGTGGATACTCCGATCTCATTTATTGTGTGATTGTGTGTTTATCGAGGCGCCTCAGATAAAGGTCCCAAAGGACCGGGGGATGGCATATTCGTGAGTTACCTATTACAGGGGTAACCCGGCCTTGTGTTGGCAGAGAGCAGTTTGTCTCTCGGGATGTCCAGCCAGAGGCGATCCCATTCGGAAGTAGGAAAGGAAGTTCCTTAGCCTGACCATTTGTTGGAAATCCAAAGAAATAATACGAACCTTTACGATTGCAATTGTATAACCTGCTATGGAATGTGGCGGTAACCTGCTATTAAACATAGTACCTATAGTAGGCATAACGTGAAATGCCTATGCTGGCTAAGATTAATATTGTACTTTCGAAATGTTTTCTTCACTATGCACTAGTAATAATATTCAATGATTTGTTTTGCGTAGTAAGCATCTTTGACTATCATAAGGAGAAATCTCCTCCGATTCTGCATTTGCATTATGTGTGTGTGCGGGAGGCCTTATGGTAGTTTCATTTTGCAAAAGCATTGCGGACTTCAATGTTTTAATCTTTTGTTGATTGTTTAAAGATAAACTGTTTTTGTTGCTCACACCAGTCTCACGACTGACTCAGAGTTTATTGTTCCTTTCCTAAACTCTAGGTGCTCATAATTTTCCACACGAGCAGTCTAGAGTTGGGTTTTTCAGATATTCAGGTTAGTAGATTATCTGGAGCTAGTTCAGTATTTGGAGTCCATTCATCGGAGTTGCTTATTCTGGAATTGTGGATTCATTCTTGTCTGAAGATCATTTTGGAGTTATCACTTCTATTGATATTGTTCCGGTGCTGATGTTATCTTTTCTTTCCGCTGCTATTTCTTGTATCTCTGATATTGTTGTATCATGTTGATATCATTGTTGTATATCATACTGGATATTGTATTCATTGGATTGTATATGATATCATCTATTTTTATTCCGCTATGTTGTTGTAGTTAATGGTGTTATAAGCTCCGGAGAACCAGATTCGGCATTTGAATCTACGGCATTTTTAGTACAAGTGAAATACGAATGCCGATTTTCGAAGGTCGACTTTTGGGTCTTTACATTATGTTTAAAAGAAAAAAAAGAAATAATAAAATATAAAATAAGCTTTCATGTATCACCATACCTCGAAACCATACCTTAGTGCACATTATGGAGCAAGGCATGTTCAAGCATGGGTGTGGGCCCCTAGATAACATGTAGAAGAGAGGGGAAGGGGGACACATGGCATCTTATGAGTGGTGGAGAAGTGGCAAGGCTAGTTTAGTCATTTTATGTGTTTCATGCCTATATATACACATTCACTCTCCACATTTTCTAAATTTAAGATACCATTATCATTTTCTAAGTCCTTCATCTCTTCATATATGAACATTCATGGCTTCTTAGGAAAATTCCTAAGTCAAAAAGTTAGTCCATCCACCTTAAAACTAGTTTCTATATTCCTACAACCAAGTAAAAACCATTCCACTTCACTTTGCATTCAAAACAACACCCATAACTCCCCATTTTTCACCATCACCATGCCCAATAGCCTCTAGGCCGAGTCTTAAAGCACCTCCAAGGCCCACTAAGTCAACTCATTTGCATAAGAAAGCCTAGTTCTAGTGTTGTTCAAGAAGTTAGTGCAAATTCATTAAAGTTAGTAAGTGTTTCAGTGAGTAAAACTCTACCCTTATAACCAAAGTTTTAAAACTATTTTAATGCCCATATTATTTACCTATGAATGCTTGTTGTATTTGTGTAGTGATGGTTTTGTAGTTGGTTTGGTTCATATTGCAAAAGGTTGTCGCATTTGGAAGTTAGTTTACGTGTAGTAAGTGAAATGAAATGCTAGTGGCTAAAGTTTATTATATTGTTAGCACATGTTCGATATATGTTGTATTATTGTAAATCACCATGTATATATGTTCATACCCTTGCTATGTGTTGTTTTGATGTATTGCAATGACATATACTTGATTTTCGAACTGCCCATACAGCGGTGGTCGCTATATCGGTACTTACGGAAAAGTTCACTTTTTAACGAAACCGTTTGGTTTCATCTTCGTGCTTGGAATTGTTTTACAAGTTAAGCAAGATTTTGATTAACGATGTTTTCAAAAGTAATTAACCATTTTAATAATTATTATTTAATTTAATTAATTATTTAATTGATAAGGATTAAGGTTAACTGATTACTTAGTTAATGATGTGTTTTAAATTTAACTAATTACTTGTTTAATGAAGGTTTAATTTAATTAATCATTTTAGTTAATGATGTTGAAGGATAATTAATCATTCAATAATGATGGATTATAGTTCATTAATCAATTTGCTAATGATGTTTTTAAATTAATAAATCTTTTTAATAACCGTTTTATTTAAAGTTAATTAACTTGTTTTAACTTTAATTAATCTTTCTTCTAATGATGTTTATAATTAATAAATCATTTTTAAAAATGATATTTAATTGCTTGTTAATTAATTTAATTAATCATATTTAAATATTACTTATTAATTGAATTAGTGATGTTTTAAAGGTGATTTACCCTTGTTAATTAAAGGCCTTTGAAGTTAATTTATCAACTTAATTAATGAAGTTTCAAAGTGAATTTATCAAAGTAACAAGGATGTTTTGACTTTGTTATTCATTTTAATTAATAATAATAAATTATTTATTTATTTATTAAATTAATTAATTATGATTAATTTTTAATTAAATTAGTGGTGTTTAAAAATGATTAACTTCTTTTGGATTAAAGGCTATTGAAGTAATTTCATCAACTGAATTAATGAACTTTTAAAGTTAATTAATAATATAATAAGGATCTGTTTAAGTTATTAAATCCTTTTTATAATGATGTTTAAAGTTAGTGAACTCCTTTAACAAAGTGTTTTTAAAGCTACGACTTGTAATATGAGACCAAGCACGAATTCGATTTTTAAAAGAAAATGTTTGATTCATTTATGGAAATGAATTAATTTCCGTAAGGCGATTCACTTATATGGAAATGATTTATTTTTATAATTAGCACTAAACATCAAAGAAGTAGACTTGTCACTATTTCAAAAGTTAAGAATGATCGTGAGACCAGACTTTAAAATAACACTATCTTGACTTGTCTGGTATTATTATTAACCAAGAAATAGTACAAGTTTGAATTCAATGACTGGTGGTAAGTACACAAGACTTAATTTCCATATATGATCGTTTTATATCCTCAATAGTTGGTTTCTCGGCTATCAGTTACTTCAACTTCTTTATCATCATCATTCTAAGACGATTTATTGCTCCATTGAGCATTGTTATCCTTTGCCGAAAATGACTAAACCCAAAGTGCGAGGGGAAGCCAAGCTATGTGGAGTTGCTCCCATTAAAAGTGTATTTTAACATCTCATCTAGTTTGGATTCGGTTATGCACTTAGATATGGAAATATGGATTCTTGGTAAGATTTGGCGGGGTCCGGGTTGGTATTGTCTAAGAAGTGTCACGGAGTATATAAGCTTCTCAGAAGTATATTACTAGAGGCATACTTCAAGGGTGGTGCACCTTCCTAGTCATTCACTGGAAATTTTCCTTTCCTTATTTAATTTGAACCTTCAAATTGTTTTTTTGTAATTGCAATGGGAAGAGTCAACCACTCTTCATAATGTTTAATTATAGGTCCATTCTATCATGTTTAGACTATTATCTTGTTTTATCCATTCCGTCCTGTTTGGAATTTGTTCAGACTATTTCCATTCTTTCAAGTCTAGATCTTTATACTATTTTTGCCCATCATCTATGTTCGGATTTGTTTCCTATTGTTCTTTTCCATTCTTATGTTTGGTTGTTGTTTATGTGGGAGAAAACTCGTTTCATGTTAGCAGCGTGGTCCTACATATTATTGTTAAATACACTTTCTTTTGTTCCAGAGTTTTACTCATACCAGACATTTTGTCTGACCCGAGCTGTTTACTTTCCCTAAAACTCTAGGGTGCCTAATTATATTTGAGTAGTCCGAGAGTAGTTGTTTACTTTGGAGCATTTTTGAAGACGGTGATCGAGCAGGCGGTTCCTTAGTTATCTAGTTATTTATTTCTGCTGTATGATTATGTTGGTATATTTGGTATCTGAAAAATGTAAAGTCAGAATGTATGGCTGCAAATCTATTAGATGTTGTACTTTTGTTTAACTCTGATAGCTCCATGTAAAGAGTAACTTTTTGTACTATATCATTTTGTATTATATGTAATCATTCCATTGTGAGGTTTCTCTACTTTGTTCTTTCTATTATTTATTTTATTCCAAGACAACTTATCTTTCGAATGCTTGGGCAGTGGCACATGAATACCGAGAATGTATTAAGTGCCATTCCCAGGGATCAGAAAGGCAGGTCATTGCAGATGGTATCAGAGCTTAGGTTTAACGAACCCCTAAGCTTTGGTGGGGTAAACTCTATAAGGATAGGATTAGTAATATCCTAGGATAAATCTAAGAGTATAAATATATATATTGAGTGCGTATTTGTTAGTGTTATAAAAATGTTTATATTGTGTTGTTTGATCCTTTGAGTGGTATATGAATTCTAGTCGATGCTTCTGATCAGCGTTATTAATAGGGATTACTAAACACTTGAAAAGACCTACCGATACAATATTGTTTTAAAATGGTAAACGAAATAATTTTACCTAGGAATATATTTTATATATACAAGAATGATTTTCAAAGTTAATATAGTGTACTGATGATTTAATTATTAGGAGATGATAATATTTTGTTATTATCATTTAGGATTTGTCTAGTTATGCTCGTCCAGTTTGGGCATTAATTATTGTTGAATGGTTCATAAGAGATTTTCCTTAGTAAGGTATAGGTTAGGTAAATAGGAATTAGGGAACCTTGAGAACGAACCACTTGTGAATTAAGTTTCACAGTTTGACTACAAGGTGTTTGATGAAAGGGTTAGGTTAAAAGTCATCTTTTAACCGTGCTAAGCTGAAAGTAAATTTTTAATAAAAAGTTGTTTATTATAATCTGAATGGTAGGATAATACATTTAGAGGAAAAATATTTGAGAAAGTTTAATTATAATAAAGGAGAATTATTTAAATGAGAGTTTAATTCACACCCAAATTTACTATGTCATATTTGTGATGCAATAAACTATAACTGATTACTTGGATGATAGTTAAATTGTTTGATTGATTGTTTAATTGAAATTAATCTGGATATTCCATTTAAACTATTTAAGTGTCATTATAACAATTTTCACTATACCATCATTTATTGAATATCATCCCCTAAACCCTTGTATGTGTGTTTGAACTTGAGCTTATGTTTTCAAAAAAAGTGGATGTTTAAAATTCATTAATCATTATGAATAATGATATTTTAAATTAATTAATCATTTTAACTATTGATTTTAAAATTAATCAACCAATTTAATTAATGATGTTTAAAATTGGTTAATCTTTTGATTTAATATGATTTTTGAAATTAATTATTCATTTTAATTAATGATTATTTGAATTTAATAAATCTTTTTAATAAATGATATTTAAAGTTAATTAGTTAATTTAATAATAGTTATTAAAGTAAATTAACTAATTTAATGAAAGTGTTTTAAAGTTAATAAACAGATTTAATAAAGGTTTTAAAGTTAATTTACTGATTATATAAAAGTGTTCAGGATAATTAATATTGTTTTAAATTTATAAAGATATTTAAATATTTTTATTATCTTTTGGCATAATAAACATTGTTTTAAATTTATAAATAATGGTTTATAAATGATAAAATCTTTTAAAAGAAATTATTTATAAATAAAGCTAAGTGTAAATTGTTTTTTGGTTTATAGTAAACAATGTTTTAAATGACATTTGTTTTTGACCCTTGTTTCAATACGCTTGGTATTATATATGTCCCTTAAAAAGGACATTTTAAAGAGTTTTTGGAAAATTTAAATCCCGGAATTGTTTAAAATGATTTCAAAAGATTCTGAGAAAAGTAATAGCGGTATTATTTGGAAATATTTCTAAAGTATAAATATTTGGAAAAGAAATTTTAGATAGAGTGCTTTTCTTTGAATAATTTGGAGGAAAACATTTCGGTTAGTTTTGTGGTAATCTGAATAATCTCTAAGTGATGATCAGATGTTGCTTAGGCGAACGTTGTGGAGTACCTAGCAAATTATTCTCTTTATCATTGTGCGATCGAAATGAGTTCAAATCGGAACGAACCCAAAGTGATTTTTAGTAAAAAAAATTGTTTGAAGTTATTTCATAAAAGAAATATATGTAGTATGCTTTCAAAGATGACTTTTGAAAGTATAACCGGGTATTTAATCTTTAAGTTCCCTTAGTAGGGAATTTATTTAAAAAATAAAAAATAAAAAGTATTGTTGGTAAAGATTGTTTTGGATAAATGAATTTTTACCCTTAGGTAAGATAAGAGATATGTTAACACTGATTTAAATTGGTTAGATTGGACAGGAAGGTTTTGATAACATTGTTTTATTAAAACTCTGGATATTATTTAAGCATCTAAGTAATGTAAACTAATTGGTGTTATTGGGCCAGTCCATAAACATTATTCATTATTACACCTTAAGATAAAAAGATAGGAAGATTTTAATAGACATTATTTTATTAAAACCATAGCTTTTGTTTGAAACTTGTAAGTAGTGTAAACTATTTGTTGTTTTGGGTCAACCCATAAACATCATCCATTTTAACACTCTAAGTTAAAGAGGTCGAGAGGTTGACTCAATTTTAAAAGACCCAAATTTTGATTAGATCTTCACCTAAATTGTGAAAAGTAAAATAAAATTTGTATTTGTATGTGCTTTTAGGATGAAGAAGAGTATTATAAAAGTAAATAAGGTGGAATAAGTTATTATTTGGTGTTTTACAAAGAAACGACTTTATAAAAAAAATTAAACTTAGGTGAAAATTTATGAAATAATTCATAAATGATTTTGGTATTGAACAAAATACTGAAGGCAAATTAAAGTGATTTAGAAATATCGGTATAATTAAGAAACCAATAATTTTAGAGAGTGACTTTCAATTTTGTCTGAAGAAGCATAGGTAATCCTCTAAGCAATAACCAAAGGCTGATGAGCAAAATGGTACGCTTAGGAAATTATTTATATTCTTAGGCAATCAAGAAACTTTTAAACCTAAGATAAGGTTTGTTTGCTAGTCATTTGACATTTTAAATAATGTTGAGTGTTAGATTTTCCTTTATGGATTATAATTGGTTTGATTAAGTTGATTGATTGGGTGATCTTATATACCATAGTTTATAGAGTTAAAATTTATAAACCAAGGTTTTTGAATTGTTATATATTAGGACTTAAATCCCAGTGCTTTTGAAAATATGATTTTGGAAATTTTTGGGAAAGAAATAATAATAGTTCATTCTAATTGTTGTATTAGGAGGAACCGGAATACCACTGGAAGCTCCGTATTGTTTTAATTCTAGAGTTTAACATGTTTTGTTAGGAGGACCCCCTCCTTGACATTTTTTATTTTGGTTTTTGATTTACTTCTCTTTTTGAGGAATTTGAAAATATTTTGAATATAA
The DNA here is from genome assembly GCA_030737815.1 of Allium fistulosum. Taxonomy (NCBI): domain Eukaryota; kingdom Viridiplantae; phylum Streptophyta; class Magnoliopsida; order Asparagales; family Amaryllidaceae; genus Allium; species Allium fistulosum. The sequence continues at coordinate 1,238,681,369 of CM060903.1, read as the reverse complement.
ACCCAGACATTTAGTTCTAAATTTTGGAAGTATTTTGAAAAATGTAGGATGCATAGCATTTATTATGGAATATTCTCTTTATTTTGTTGCAAATGTTTGTTGCATTACTTATGGTTGCATCAAGTTGCCTGATTACATATGGTTGTTATAGTGTTTATATTGCCTATGTTTACGGTAGGAAAAATATAACTAATCAGATTTACAGAAAATCAAAAAAGTAAATTGATTTTTCTTAGGTAGGTTATTACTTCTTCCACTCCGTAGTAATTTCAGGGACGAAATTATTTAGGGGGGAGAGTGTAATGATCCATAAATTAATCACTTTGTATTTGAATATTTAAATCATTTTTAAATATTGAAATAATGGATTTTAATAACCAAATAAACAACTTTTAAATAATAATTAATGATGTTAAAATCATTTTCAAAGTATGTTTACTAAAATAGTTAGTTCAAATAAAAAAAATGTGATCGGAAAACATTTTTCGAAATTTCGACTTTTCGATATCGGAAAGTCGTTGGAAACATCGTGCACATTTGTATCAACATGCACACACATATACATGTCATATGGTAAATTAATTAAGGTATTAGTGGTAATAAACCTTGCTTACTTTAAATATAAACATGATGTGACACATTATGTTTAAAAGAAAAAGAAATAATAAAATATAAACTAAGCTTTCATGTATCACCATACCTCAAAACCATACCTTAGTGCACATTATGGAGCAAGGCATGTTCAAGCATGGGTGTGGGCCCCTAGGTAACATGCAGAAGAGAGGGGGAAGGGGACACGTGGCATCTTGTGAGTAGTGGAGAAGAGGCAAGGCTAGTTTAGTCATTTTATGTGTTTCATGCCTATATATACCCATCCACTCTCCACATTTTCTAACTTTAAGATACCATTCTCATTTTCTAAATCCTTCATCTCTTCATATATGAACATTCATGGCTTCTTAGGAAAATTCCTAAGTCAAAAGGTTAGTTCATCCACCTTAAAACTAGTTTATATATTCCTAAAACCAAGTTAAAACCATTCCACTTCACTTTGAATTCAAAACAACACCCATAACTCCCCATTTTTCACCATGGTCATGCCCAATAGCCTCTAGGCCGATCACTAAAGCACCTCCAAGGCCCACTAAGTCAAGTTATTTGCATAACAAAGCCTAGTTCTAGTGTTGTTCGAGAAGTTAGTGCAAATTCATTAAAGTTAGTAAGTGTTTCGGTGAGTAAAACTCTACCCTTATAACCAAAGTTTTTAAACTATTTTAATGCTCATATTATTGACCTATGAATGCTTGTTGTATATGTGTGCTGGTGGATCAGTAGTTGGTTTGGTTCATGTTGCAAAAAGTTGTCGCATTTGGAGTTAGTTTGTATGTAGTAAACGATATGAAAAGTTAGTGGCTAAAGTTAATTATATTGTTAGCAAATGTTTGATATGTGTTATATTATTGTAATTCACCATGTATATATTTTCATACCCTTGCTATGTGATGTTTGGTTGTGTTGTAATGACATGTACTTGATTTTCGAGCTGCCCATATAGTGATAGTCGCTATATCGGCACTTACTGAAAAGTTCACTTTTTATTGAAGCCGTTTTGTTTCATCTTCGTGCTTGGAATTGTTTTACAAGTTAAACAAGATTTTGATTAACGATGTTTTCAAAAGTAATTATCCATTTTAATAATGATTATTTAATTTAATAAATAATTTATTTGATAAGGATTAAGGTTAACTAATTACTTAGTTAATGATGTGTTTAAAATTTAACTAATTACTTGGTTAATGAAGGTCTAATTTAATTAATCATGTTAGTTGATGATGTTTAAGGATATTAGTCATTCAATGATGATGTATTAAAGTTAATTAATCAATTTGCTAATGGTGTTTTTAAATTAATAAATCTTTTTAATAAATGTTTTATTTAAAGTTAATCAACTTGTTTTAACTTTAATTAATCTTTCCTCTAATGATGTTTATAATTAATAAATCATTTTAAAAAATGATATTTAATTACTTATTGATTAATTTATTATATTTAAATATTACTAATTAATTGAATTAATGATGTTTTAAAGGTGATGTAACCTTGTCAATTAAAGGCATTTGAAGTTAAGTTATCAACTTAATTAATCAAGTTTCAAAGTGAATTTATCAAAGTAATAAGGATATTTTGACTCTATTCATTTTAATTAATGATAATAAATTATTAATTTATTTAATTTAATTAATTATATTAATTTTTAATTAAATTAATGGTGTTTAAAAGTGATTATCTTCTTTTGGTTTAAAGGCTATTGAAGTAAATTCATCAACTCAATTAATGACCTTTTAAAGTTAATTAATCAATATAATAAGGATGTGTTTAAGTTATTAAATCCTTTTTTGTAATGATGTTTAAAGTTAGTGAACTCCTTTAAATAAGTGTTATTAAAGCTAAGACTTGTAATGTGAGACCAAGCATGAATTCGGTTTTAAAAGAAACTGGTTGATTCGTTTATGGAAATGAACTAATTTTCGTAAAGTGATTCACTTATATTGAAATGATTTATTTGTATAATTAGCACTAAACATCGAAGAAGTAGACTTGTCGCTATTTCAAAAGTTAAGAATAATCGTAAGACATGACTTTATGGAAACACTACCTTGACTTATTTGGTATTATTATTAACCAAGAAATAATACAAGTTTGAATTCGATGAGTGGAGGTAAGTATACAAGACTTAATTTCCGTATATGATCATTTTATATCCTCGATAGTTAGTTTCTCGGCTATCGGTTAATTCAACTTCTTTATAATCATCATTGTAAGATGATTTATTGCTTCGCTGAGCATTGTTATCCTTTGTCAAAAATGACTAAACCCAAAGCGCAAGAGAAAGCCAAGCTATATGGGGTTGCTCCCATTAAAAGGGTATTTTCACATCTCATCTAGTTTGGATTTGGTTGTGCACTTAGATATGAAAATATTTGGATTCTCGGTAAGGTTTGGTGAGGTACGGCTTGGTATTGTCTGAGAAGTGTTACGGAGTATATGAGCTTCTGAGAAGTATATTACTAGAGGTATACTTCAAGGGTGGTGCCCCTTCGTAGTCATTGGTTGGAAATCTTCCTTTCCTTATTTGATTCGAACCTTCGAATTGTTTTTCTGTAATTGCAATGTGAAGAGTCAACCACTCTTCACGATGTTTAATTATAGGTATATTCTATCATGTTTAGACTTGTAACGACCCGGATTTTTCGATCCCGAAAAATCCAGATAGTTAGGAAAAGAAGAAAGAGATAGAAGAAGAAGAAACAGAAACAAGTCACAGAATCTCACATTCGCAGCGGATCAAAATATAATATCATATAATACCATTTATACAAAGAATCTGTATCAGTTAAATTACACTTTGATACATCAGAGTTACAACATATACACAATCACTGGACATATATAATCAACATGTCCAAATATACAACAATATATCACAACGAGATACACTCCATACGTTCCTGCCATCCAGCTCGTCTCCTGAACTCCAGAACGACCTTACTTGAAAATCTGTAATACTCGGTCTGACCCGAGCATTACATCCAAGTAACACCCGGGTCAGGCTGGAAACCAACGCGAGTAAACCCATTTAACATGTAATACAAAGCATATAACTTGTGTAAAACCCGGGTAACTCATATCAATTTACAATTTCACATTTTGTTATAGACATCACTTAATAGTCAAATTACACTTAATTCATTCCATCTTATACTATTGATTCCACATATCTACTAATAAAGGATCGAAGTGGGTTTCGGATACGTACTGGTACCCGACCCCGGTCTCTTCGAATCTAATATCATTCCTTATCCAGGTTGAAAATTTAAATAATCCAATTCATATTCAGGGAGTCATATCACTCAACAATTCAACTCTGATATACAACCTATATTATCACATCTATTATTGATATATACAAAACATATCAACGAATACTACAGCATACCATCAACAGATATCATCTAATCCAGATACCCTACACAACTATTCTCCATAAGCAAGCATTTTTAACTCATATCATAATTAATAAATCTAACTTAAATTAATAAATTACTTAAAAATTAATCATCTGATCCTGCTTAATCAACCATTAATTAATTACAATCATTTAATTAATTAATTACACTTGGATTTTCTCATCAATCAATCAACTTATATTTAGTCACAGATTAATTATTCTTCGACTACCCATTGATAATCCTCGATTATTAATTAATCTCCTTAATTCAAATTCATCAATCCTTAATTACTTTTATAATTAATTACTTAACCTTTGTCATCTTTAATCATTTTAATAATCAAGTAAATTAATTATCCTTAATTAATTTCTTAATTAATACCAAACTAATTAGGTAAGTTTAATTTCTTTTACTTAATTTAATTAATTGCAAAACAGTATACCTTACTTATCTTAAGATAAATTATTATCTATACATACTTTAATTACCCTTGGCATATTTACATTATTTATCTAAAACAATCTTTACTTAATTAAATTATTAATTAAGTTTTCATTCTCATCATCTATCTTTAGAAGTTAAGTAAGCAAAACATAACTCTAAATAGCTAAAACATCTATCAATTAATAGTCAGTAAAACTATTTCAATTTGAATATAAAAACTTGCCTTTAATATAAACTTTTAAAAAAAAGTCTTACATTCTTAACTCTATCTTTAAAATTTCCTCAACAAAGTTTAAGTTTATCAAACTTCAAACTTCTTAAATCAAAGGTTTAAGAAAACATTTATTCAATTTCAAGTACAAGTTTAAACTAATTTTAATTTTTAAATTTCACCAAACACCAGGTTAAAACTTTACAAACCTTAAAAACAGTAACATTTCTGCTTCGGGTCGAACCCAAAACTTACTCGAGAACGACTCGAGCTACGCGTTCAAATTCTCAAGCCTGACTTCGAGACCTTCACAGTTCCCACCTTCTGACACGCATCCACCATCACGTGCACCTGCACAACCACCTGAGTCAACTCCGACCATCGACAACACCATCGTCAAGTCACCCAACATCCCTACAAGCAACAATGATCATCCAAACATCATCTCCAACCTCGATTCAAAATCGAGCAAACCATACGTATCAAAACCCAAAACCATCATCAGGAAATCCATTCAAACCTTCGATTCCGACGACGAACACTGCTACGACTCCGGCCATAGCTTGCCGACCCAACACGTAACCATCCTCCCGAGTTTCACGGCACTCGATCAATCAGGGGAGAAGCAATGAATCGAATTCCAGCTTCGTCCTGAGCTAGGTTTTAAAACTGTTATGACCTACCGCCGACGCCACAGTCCACTGTCGCCTCAACCACCATTTTTGCCAAGCACCCTGATCGTCAATCTAGCTTCAGACGATAACTCGACCCCTCGAATACCACCGATCACCAGAAAATGATCAAGATCCATTTTCCAGACAATTCCAAAGTTTACATTCAATACAATAATAAAAATTTGGATTTTTGTTTTAAAAATCATAACTTCTAAAGATTATTCGAGATATATACTTGAATCAATATAATACAACATTTGATTTATCACATTATTTAACTTTTCAACTGTATTTTCTTGTTTACAGGAAATTCCCAACTTAAAATACATAAACTTGTTTTCAATATCCAGGTGATGTTTTAACTAAATTGGTTTGTTTGAAACTCAAAGCATCAAAGTGATTAGAGGGGAAATTTTGAATTTTTGGTTCATTTTAAACATCTTTGTAATCCTAAAAGAACAGAGGAGCACAGACATCAAACATACATATCCAAATGCATTCATATACACAGATTTTTTTTAACTTTTATATACACATACATATAAACAATCATCACAGAAAAATTTCACAAGCAGTCCCCTATTTACCTACTTAAACTTTAATTAAAAAGTTTACTCACTATTTTCAGTTTGAACAGAACTTACTTTTCATGTTTGAGTCATGTATATAAATATTACACGCATTTATATACTTTAAATCATTTTCAAACAACATGCACAACATCATTCAGATCACACTTAAAAGCAAGGTTTCAAATCTCGGATTTTGGCCAATATCTCGGGCAAATATCTCGGCTGTCTCGGGCGATATTTAAAAGACTTATAACTAACCAAGCTGCCAAATTTCGGATTTTGGCTAATATCTCGGATTTTCATCTCGGCTGATCTCGGGGAGATTTAAAACCTTGCTTAAAAGATCATCACACTGCTAGTTCAATATATATCAGATTTTCCAAGTTTACTCTCTAGCATAAATTCTAAACAGATTTAAGCATTTAACCAGAGTAGTAGATTACTCACCTGTAAACAAATGATAAAGAACAGAGCACCTTTGTAAAGGCTTTTGAAAACTTTAAAACCTGAATTGCCTTTGCTTCTTTGATTTGAAATCTTTTGTTGTTGAGAGGATCTTGTATTCAAAACAGAATTGAAGTTGCTGGAATTTGTTTTGTTTTGAAAACTGCAATTGCTTTTAAGTTTTGCTTTGATGATTTCATCTCAGCTCTCTTTTTATGAATCGAGATGAAGAAGAGGTGATGTATATAAAAAGAAAGTTGTACAGGCTGAAGTATACAGGTACAAGATTTTATGTACTAAAAATATTGTTGTTTAAAGTTTTGGCCAGAGATTTTTTTCCAAATGGAGGCTGAAAAGATTTCGATTGTGCTGGCATTAATTAGGCTTGTCCTATAAGCTAATATACATATCTATATATAAACATTTTTATTATTAGTGCAGCCTGATTTGTGTGAATGCATTCATATATACATATATAACTTTTATCTTTCTTTTTTTTCTTCTTATTACTTGTCTGGTTTGGTAGATTTTTTCCTTCTTTCCCTTGTTAACTAATGTTTGTTTTTATGTTGAAGACTTTTATCTCTTTGTTTGCCTTGTTACTTGGTTTATATTTTTGTTTACAATCATATATGTATTCCTATATCTTTCCATAACTATATGATTTTGTTACAACATACATTCGAAATTTTATTTCTATTCAAAGTTTTAACTAACAACATTTAATTTGTACATATTTTTATTTTATTTCTTAATTCAAATTCTTGTTTGTTATATTCATTCATTACTTATTTAAACTTAAACTATCAATTATTTATTTATACCCATATATCTTTCTTTTATTTAATGTTAATAATAGTTTATTTTAACTAAAAATTCAAATCGAATATAGATATATATATATATAAGATGTTAAATCCAAGTGATTTAAATTCAAAGGAATTTAGAGTTTTATTCTTTTAAATCAACACATATTCTATTTAATTAACTTTTCAAATTAAATTACCAAAAATTCAAATAAATCACCAAATTTTAAATTAATAAAAATCTGGGATGTTACATTCCTCCCCCCTTAAAACTTTTCGTCCTCGAAAAGGAACGGAGCCAGAATTATTAAAATACTTAAAATCAGATAAATTTCTTTGATTATTTTTAAAATCATTTTAAAAATCTATACAATATTACTAAAATAGTTTTTATAAAAATACTTTTATAACTCGATGTTTTGACAAGTCCATCCTTGTTCTCACAGAAATTCGGTCATACGTTGATCAGGCGTAGGTCTGAAAATCTATAAGCACTTGGTAAACTCGTTTCCAACACCCAGTGAAAATACTTTGGAAAATAATTTTATTGAAATATAGAAAACAGTTTCGAAAATAGAGGAAATATCTTTGGTAAAAATGCTCTGGAAATCATCACCCCCATCCATGGTCGCAGTTACCCGATGGTTACGTTGCCGTCCCGGCAAATTCCATAGATAACTATAGGTCTCCGCGCTCCTCGATTATGCCATGGAACCTGCTATAGATCGCAGTTATACCCGGGCCTTACGTTGCTATCACAGCACAAACCCATATAACTGTAGGCATCAGCGCCACCGAATTTCACTACCAAAAGAATGAAACTCCTCCACTTGACCATAGACCGCAGTCTACCGATGTTGCGCTGCCATCCCGGCAAAATCAAGTGTAGACTGTTGGCACTCATCCTCCACACGATTTTCGCTATGGTCCACACAGTAGATCGCAGCGACATCGAATTACACTGTCGTCACAGCATAACCTAAATGCCCCTATAGGCAACAGCGCCATCGACTTTCGCTACCAAATAATCCTCAGGAATTAGTTTGTGCGGACTCCTCACAGGATCAACTTTAGAACCTCCCTTTAGAGGCTCAAGGCAGTACCACTCAGTGGCACTCTTGAGAAGTTCATTCAAGGGAGCGCCTTTTTCCCTAGAGCCACTTTCAAAACACTTTATACTATACAAATATAGTATTTTCCAAATCATACACCAAGTATGAATCTCATATAAAGCTCCTTTCTCAAAATCGATTCCCAAAATCGATGATTCTCAAATTAGGCTTTTCCAAATTCCAAATTTGATTTTCCTCAAAAATCAAAAGCCTTTTCAGAAATCCATAGGTTCCCAAAACCTTTCCTCAAAATTACTTTCACAAAATTCTTTTTTTATACATACATATATATAAAAGTTTTGAAAAATCTTTGAATCAATTTGTACTTGTATAAATTCACTTTTATACTTCAAATACTTCCAAAAATCATTTTCTTCTGGCAATAGATTCAACAAGGGGAGTTTTCCATATATAACAAAGATATATAACTTTGTTTAGCCCAAATCAACATTCAAATTTTGATTACTCTTTTGTAAAGTCATTCTCCATATTGCTTGCTTTCATAAAGTAAATTTTAATCATAGAAATGTTCAATTCCCACTTTACTTCATCATATATTTCATAAAATATACTTTCAAATTTCAAAAATCATTTACAGTGCTTATCCACAAATTTTCAATATCAATTTTATTGAAACCCGTACGATGTACCCATACCATCCGTATGCAATATCAATCTGATCGTTCACTCGATCACACAATTTCACTTCCGAACTAGTATTGTCCACCCGACTTCCTAGTGCGGACTCAGATCTGGTTTCTTGATCAGAAACCGTCATTCTCCTTGCATAGTCACAACTACGATAGAGAATATCCAGAACCAATCAAAAATCCATATCCATGTTCTCCTTTGAAAATCGAGCGAAAAATCCCAACTCGGATCGATAATATTATCCCGAAATTCTGTGCTGGAATCTGGATCAAATCACTATGCGAATAGAATAATATACGTACATCCTACATATTTATCTTCATTGATTATCAGTTAAATCAATTTCCTTTCTATTCACCCTCACTTTGATTTTATTCAATTATTCACATTTGCCTTAATCCCCACTTGGATTACCACTTCACTTCTTATCTCAGTTGGGTATTTAATCAATAACAGTTTGAACTCCGACCAGTTTATATTTAAAAAATAGCTTGAAAAATTTAAAAATAGTTAAGTAGTTGAAAAATAATTATTAACATGTAAAAAGCTGTAAAATAGTTAAGAAATTGTAAAGTAATTGTAAATAGTAATCGGTTATAAATTAGTAGAAAAATAGTAATTAGTTTATAAAACTGTTGTAAAATAGTTAAATAGTTCCAAAAGTAATTGTAAAACAAGTTTAAGATAGTTTTAGGTTTTTAAAAAGAAAAGTTGTGTAGTAAATAGTTTGGAAAAATAGATTTATATTAAAACAATTTATTTTGAAAATAGTCCAGAGTCAAACTGTACAACTTCCCAATCTCCATTTCCAATCAATTGCCAATTTCCAATTAACTTCCCATTTCATTTCACTTTAAACAATCTTGAATTATACAAATTCGAGTTATTATTTCAAATGTTGATTTAATCCCATAAATCAAATTTACCTTTACTTCTACATAAACTTATTCCTAGGTTCAAATAATAATTCAAACCCCTTTTTAAACAATTTAATCTTTGAATTCAATTTATTACCCAAATTAAATCTTCAAAATTTCATTTATCTCCAAATTTTTAACTTCTAACTTTGAAACCAATTCTTAAACAATTTTAGTTTGCAAATTTAATTCTTAAGTTCAAAGTGATTCCATTTAATTTCTGCAATGGATGTATATTACCTCAGTCCATTACTTAATTCAATTAGAATAATCCAATTCACGGTTTCATGGATTATTAATAACAAAAGGATGATATCAGGATAAGCTAAAGTAAATAAACATCCAGATTATTTAAATAGCATCCCTCAATAGCTCACATTTCCCATTTCCAGACCTCAATCCGTTGGAGATCACACATAACTCCCATTTCAAAACAACCCATTTAACTTTACTAAGTAAAAATTTAATTTCATCTTGAAATTTCCAATTTAGGTTGTTCTTATTTAACTTCCCCTGAGTTAAATTCAATTCACTTGATCCAGTCAACCTTACAAAATTTGAATTTCTCCATTTCAAATTCTTAAACTTCTTATCAATATCCCTTCTCACTTATAAGCTCAAAAACTTATCACATTTAAGGGAAAATTCAAAACTCAACACCTAGTGTTTACTTCCAATCAACTTTGATCTTATGTATATCCACATATATACATATTTATTTCATTCGCACTTCAAGTCATACTTTAGATTTTAAACCATTATTGGTTTTTAATTTCAAAACAAATTCCCCTTAAAATTTTAACAAAACTCTTGTTTAAAATAAGATTCCTACACTTAGAAAATATTATCCATTATATTTATTAATACTTTGAAACAATTTCAAATCATCTGGACTTAGATTTAAAACCTCACAATTTATATCATCTTCAGTTCCAATTTATAAGTCATACTTGCCTAAATGTTTTACTTCCCTAAAACATTTCATTTTGCTTACTCGTTAATACACATTTATTATCAAACACATCTATCGTTTATGATAATAACCAAGGTTATTGCAACTGGAAACCATTCATTATCACCTTATTTTGAAACTCTTTCCCAAATTCAAGATTTTAATTCTAATTCGAATCTATTTCAAACTTATCTTTATTCAACTTCAGTTTGATTATATTTCTATTACTTCTTAATTTAATTCCAATAATTTAACAACCAGTTACCTTAACATTTATTGGTTAAGGAATATTGCTTTATATATATATATATATCAAATATAATTTTATATGAAATCATTTATCTTTAAAACCATTTAAAATCTTTATATAGGAAAATAACAAGTACGTTCTCTCATATATATTACACTCAACTCATTCTAGGGCACTACTGACCCTATCTTTATGAGTATACCCACCAGAGCCAAGGTTCTCGCTTAACCTTTGCTTTGATACCAACTGTAATGACCCGGATTTTTCGATCCTGAAAAATCCAGATAGTTAGGAAAAGAAGAAAGAGATAGAAGAAGAAGAAACAGAAACAAGTCACAGAATCTCACATTCGCAGCGGATCAAAATATAATATCATATAATACCATTTATACAAAGAAACTGTATCAGTTAAATTACACTTTAATACATCAAAGTTACAACATATACACAATCACTGGACATATATAATCAACATGTTCATATACAACAATATATCACAGCGGGATACACTCCATACGTTCCTGCCATCCAGCTCGTCTCCTGAACTCCAGAACGTACTTACCTGAAAATCTGTAATACTCGGTCTGACCCGAGCATTACATCCAAGTAACACCCGGGTCAGGCTGGAAACCAGCGTGAGTAAACCCATTTAACATGGAATACAAAGCATATAACTTGTGTAAAACCCGGGTAACTCATATCAATTTACAATTTCACATTTTGTTATAGACATCACTTAATAGTCAAATTACACTTAATTCATTCCATCTTATACTATTGATTCCACATATCTACTTATAAAGGATCGAAGTGGGTTTCGGATACGTACTGGTACCCGACCCCGGTCTCTTCGAATCTAATATCATTCCTTATCCAGGTTGAAAATTTAAATAATCCAATTCATATTCAGGGAGTCATATCACTCAACAATTCAATTCTGATATACAACCTATATTATCACATCTATTATTGATATATACAAAACCTATCAACGAATACTAAAGCATACCATCAACAGATATCATCTAATCCAGATACCCTACACAACTATTCTCCATAAGCAAGCATTTTTAACTCATATCATAATTAATAAATCTAACTTAAACTAATAAATTACTTAAAAATTAATCATCTGATCCTGCTTAATCAACCATTAATTAATTACAATCATTTAATTAATTAATCACACTTGGATTTTCTCATCAATCAATCAACTTATATTTAGTCACAGATTAATTATTCTTCGACTACCCATTGATAATCCTCGATAATTAATTAATCTCCTTAATTCAAAGTCATCAATCCTTAATTACTTTTATAATTAATTACTTAACCTTTGTCATCTTTAATCATTTTATTAATCAAGTAAATTAATTATCCTTAATTAATTTCTTAATTAATACCAAACTAATTAGGTAAGTTTAATTTCTTTTACTTAATTTAATTAATTGCAAAACAGTAAACCTTACTTATCTTAAGATAAATTATTATCTATACATACTTTAATTACCCTTGGCATATTTACATTATTTATCTAAAACAATCTTTACTTAATTAAATTATTAATTAAGTTTTCATTCTGATCATCTATCTTTAAAAGTTAAGTTAGCAAAACATAACTCTAAATAGCTAAAACATCTATCAATTAATAGTCAGTAAAACTATTTCAATTTGAATATAAAAACTTGCCTTTAATATAAACTTTAAAAAAAAGTCTTACATTCTTAACTCTATCTTTAAAATTTCCTCAACAAAGTTTAAGTTTATCAAACTTCAAACTTCTTAAATCAAAGGTTTAAGAAAACATTTATTCAATTTCAAGTACAAGTTTAAACTAATTTAAATTTTTAAATTTCACCAAACACCAGGTTAAAACTTTACAAACCTTAAAAACAGTAACATTTCTGCTTCGGGTCGAACCCAAAACTTACTCGAGAACGACTCGAGCTACGCGTTCAAATTCTCAAGCCTGACTTCGAGACCTACACAGTTCCCACCTTCTGACACGCATCCACCATCACGTGCACCTGCACAACCACCTGAGTCAACTCCGACCATCGACAACACCATCGTCAAGTCACCCAACATCCCTACAAGCAACAATGATCATCCAAACATCATCTCCAACCTCTATTCAAAATCGAGCAAACCATACGTATCAAAACCCAAAACCATCATCAGGAAATCCATTCAAACCTTCGATTCCGACGACGAACACTGCTACGACTCCGGCCATAGCTTGCCGACCCAACACGTAACCATCCTCCTGAGTTTCACGGCACTCGATCAATCAGGGGAGAAGCAATGACTCGAATTCCAGCTTCAACCTGAGCTAGGTTTTAAAACTGTTATGACCTACCGCCGACGCCACAGTCCACTGTCGCCTCAACCACCATTTTTGCCAAGCACCCTGATCGTTAATCTAGCTTCAGATGATAACTCGACCCCTCGAATACCACCGATCACCAGAAAATGATCAAGATCCATTTTCCAGACAATTCCAAAGTTTACATTCAATACAATAATAAAAATTTGGATTTTTGTTTTAAAAATCATAACTTCTAAAGATTATTCGAGATATATACTTGAATCAATATAATACAACATTTGATTTATCACATTATTTAACTTTTCAACTGTATTTTCTTGTTTACAGGAAATTCCCAACTTAAAATACATAAACTTGTTTTCAATATCCAGGTGATGTTTTAACTAAATTGGTTTGTTTGAAACTCAAAGCATCAAAGTGATTAGAGGGGAAATTTTGAATTTTTGGTTCATTTTAAACATCTTTGTAATCCTAAAAGAACAGAGGAGCACAGACATCAAACATACATATCCAAATGCATTCATATACACAGATTTTTTTTAACTTTTATATACACATACATATAAACAATCATCACAGAAAAATTTCACAAGTAGTCCCCTATTTACCTACTTAAACTTTAATTAAAAAGTTTACTCACTATTTTCAGTTTGAACAGAACTTACTTTTCATGTTTGAGTCATGTATATAAATATTACACGCATTTATATACTTTAAATCATTTTCAAACAACATGCACAACATCATTCAGATCACACTTAAAAGATCATCACACTGCTAGTTCAATATATATCAGATTTTCCAAGTTTACTCACTAGCATAAATTCTAAACAGATTTAAGCATTTAACCAGAGTAGTAGATTACTCAGCTGTAAACAAATGATAAAGAACAGAGCACCTTTGTAAAGGCTTTTGAAAACTTTAAAACCTGAATTGCCTTTGCTTCTTTGATTTGAAATCTTTTGTTGTTGAGAGGATCTTGTATTCAAAACAGAATTGAAGTTGCTGGAATTTGTTTTGTTTTGAAAACTGCAATTGCTTTTAAGTTTTGCTTTGATGATTTCATCTCAGCTCTCTTTTTATGAATCGAGATGAAGAAGAGGTGATGTATATAAAAAGAAAGTTGTACAGGCTGAAGTATACAGGTACAAGATTTTATGTACTAAAAATATTGTTGTTTAAAGTTTTGGCCAGAGATTTTTTTCCAAATGGAGGCTGAAAAGATTTCGATTGTGCTAGCATTAATTAGGCTTGTCCTATAAGCTAATATACATATCTATATATAAAAAATTTATTATTAGTGCAGCCTGATTTGTGTGAGTGCATTCATATATACATATATAAATTTTATCCTTCTTTTTTTTTCTTCTTGTTACTTGTATGGTTTGGTAGATTTTTTCCTTCTTTCCCTTGTTAACTAATGTTTGTTTTTATGTTGAAGACTTTTATCTCTTTGTTTGCCTTGTTACCTGGTTTATATTTTTGTTTACAATCATATATGTATTCCTATATCTTTCCATAACTATATGATTTTGTTACAACATACATTCGAAATTTTATTTCTATTCAAAGTTTTAACTAACAACATTTAATTTGTACATATTTTTATTTTATTGCTTAATACAAATTTTTGTTTTGTTATATTCATTCATTACTTATTTAAAACTTAAACTATCAATTATTTATTTATACCCATATATCTTTCTTTTATTTAATGTTAATAATAGTTTATTTTAACTAAAAATTCAAATCCAATATAGATATATATATATATAAGATGTTAAATCCAAGTGATTTAAATTCAAAAGAATTTAGAGTTTTATTCTTTTAAATCAACACATATTCTTTTTAATTAACTTTTCAAATTAAATTACCAAAAATTCAAATAAATCACCAAAATTTAAATTAATAAAAATCTGGGATGTTACAGGACTATTATCTTGTTTTATCCATTCTGTCTAGTTTGGAATTTGTTCAGACTATTTCCATTCTTTCAAGTTTGGATCTTTATACTATTTTTGCCCATCATCTATGTTTGGAATTTTTTCCTATTGTTCTTTTCCATTCTTATGTTTGGTTGTTGTTTATGTGGGAGAAAACCCGTTCCATGTTAGCGGCGTGGTCCCACATATTATTGTTAAATACACTTTCTTTTGTTCTAGAGTTTTACTCATACCAGACATTTTGTCTGACCGAGCTGTTTACTTTCCCTAAAACTCTAGGGTACCCAATTATATTTCAGTAGTCCAAGAGTAGCTGGTTTACTTTGGAGCACTTTTGAAGACGGTGATCGAGCAGGCGGTTCCTTAGTTATCTAGTTATTTATTTCCACTGTATGATTATGTTGGTATATTTGGTATCTGAAAAATGTAAAGTTAGAACGTATAGCTGCAAATCTATTAGATGTAATACTTTTGTTTAACTTTGATAACTTTATGTAAGGAGTAACCTTTTGTACTATATCATTTTGTATTATATGTAACCATTCCATCGTGAGGTTTTTCTACTTTATTCTTTTTGTTATTTATTTTACTCCAAGACAACTTATCTTTTGAATGCTTGGACAACAACATACGAATACCAAGGATGTATTAATTGTCATTCCCAGGGACTAGAAAGGCGAGTTGTTACAAATAAGTTTGCAAATTTTATATGATCACAACTTTCAAAAAACAACAAACAAATAATCTCCACAATCATTCATCATAAATTCTAGTACATGCAAATCAAAAATTTAGAGATAGGTTGTTTGAGGATTAGCTCACCTTTATGGATTTGAATTGATACTAGGAACCCGGATTTCCCTAAGCTAATACCTTTCAGCTATTACCTTACTTCTATTCTTCAATTAATATACAAAAGCTCTTTGATTTGCACTTGATTTTGGGACTGATTTAGGTTCCTGGGGTTTTGAAAAAGGATATTTGGTTTTCTAGTTTTCAGTTTACAGCATATGAAAAATGAACGTATAGTGAAATGAGAGAAGGATTTTCTCTTTAGTTAAATGGGCTTGGGTGCTTCATGGACCCAATAAGAGAAAATGTTATTATTCTCTTCTTATTTCCTATTTATAAATCACCAATTTACATTTAAACAATGTTTTACATAACATATTTGATTTCTCTAAATTTATCAAAACCAACCATAAGTTAAAAATTCTCATTTCTATTAATATTGAGATATTTTATGAAATCAAATATAACCATTAAAATTAAAGTTATCCTCCTTATTTTTAATAAAAATAAACTATTAATTGTAAAAATCTCATTTTAAAATCTAAATCTCAATATTAATCATTTTATTAAATTTACAACACGTGTTGTAATAACGAAAAATGTTTTATCATAAATATCCACTTATAATAAATAAGTGAACAAAACATTATAATTCACATTTTTACATTACAAATTATTTTCATATAATTAATTATCACATTTTCCCAAAATTATTCTTATATTATCAAATATAAGAATCTAGTTTCACTAAAGCATATTCCTTGAATTTCCAATTTATTTAATCACAAATTCCTTTTAATTTAGAAATTATAACTAATAAAACTCCCCATTTTATCTTAAAATTAATTATGATAAATAATAATTATATTTTTAAGTTTAATTTTGGGTAATCTCGACCAGTGTTGTTACAGACTCCCCTTACAAAAATTGCATCCCCACAATTTCCTTAAGAGGAAAGTTGATAACAAACTACAAAAGATACATTCTCAAATTTTGGAAATAAGTTTAAACGGATATTTTTAACTGCAAATTCCAAAATTTTAACTATTACTTCCAAATAACTCTTTCCAAAATTTACATTTTCAAAAGAATAAAATAGCTTCTTATGGTAATCATTCGTACCAATTCCTATTTATATAATCCATCTTTTAGATTTCAAATCATCAAAATATAAAATTCACTTAATTTCTTACTTTGGACTTCCAAATTTATTTACACAATAACTTATACCTTTTTACTTTAACTTCTTATAAATTAAGGCTCATATATAATAGCTTACTTTAATTCAAATCAAAGAGTTTGAAAGTTACTTCATAAATCGAAGTAGATTTTTAAATATTCTCCTTTAAAAAACTTTCCAATTAACTTCCATTTAAATTTTATATAAACCACTCTAAATTTTAAAACATTTTCCTTAACTTATCTTATTATATAAAATAATATTAAGCCATGAAATTCAATGATTCATTTCATCATTTGGCTTCAATGTTGATAACATATAATATTAACATTGCCTCGCCATGCTCTACACTTCTCACAATTTATTCAATGAAAAAATATCATTTTAATTATTTAAGCTCAAATTAGTTTCCAAACTCCCAAAAATAACTATTTCTTATTTAAACTTCAAAATTTTAACATCCATCAATCCTAAAATGATGTATATAATAAATTAAAAATTATCACATATTATTCTTCTTAGTATATATTTTTAAAATAAACTTTCACAATGTACAAATATCAAATAATAAAATGACGTTGCCTTGCCATCCAATTATAGCAAATCGCTTTGTCAAATGGCTACGATGTTGATTGAAAAATCAACATGGCCTCGCCACTGATCTCTGCTATTGCTAATGTTCGGTGGCTGCACACTTCATCTATACCAATACATATAATGCATTTTTATAATTTTCATTATAATTTTCTAAACCACCAAAACACATAAAACACATATATACTAGTAGATAAATTTTCCCTTTAAATTTTATTTCCAAAAATATTTTACTTTCATAAAAATAAAATTAAGTTCCAAATCATTTACTTAATATTGTCATCAAATCTCCAATTAATATTTTCTTTCCAAATAACTATCTAACCCAAAATAATTCATTTCAAAATATTATTTATATCCAAAGTACATACTTTTAGTATTTACCACATTTGTATATACCTATATACATACTTTTCACAAGATACCTTTTTACTTCCAAAATTTATTACATATACATGTAAATATATTTTCCAAACCATTTATCTCCATTTAAAATAATATTTAATTCACATAAAAATTTATCTTCTCATTAATTATTATTTTCAATATATATTCACAATCATTTATAATACATTAAACATTATAACTTAAAATTATCGTGGTTGAGTGTCTCATCAAAGCGTTTAGAAATCCATATCGACAGTGTGACGTCCCACGTTTTCGACCATAATTCATAAAACACTCAATGGACAATTTAACACAAAATAAATTCCAAAATTTATAACTCTCTATATTCCCATACAAAGGAAAATCTTTTAATAACAATCCAATAATGCAACCATTCATCCATGCATACATCATCCAATCAATATAAAGACCACTAATTATTGTGCTCATCAAAAACATTTTATCAGCTTCCGTTGCACGTCTCTGATCACTAATGGATCATAATACTACTACATAACACTAAACTTTTAAAATCATTTTATAAAAACAATTTGTAAAGTAATCCAAAATTTTCACAGATACGTCCCAATGATTATTTCGATAACCATTTTATATTCCTACTCCTATATAGATAATTGGTATAACTATCTACCACACACCCCAGGGGACAGGACCCTAAGTCTCACTAGGTCTGAATATGTGATATTATATTTTATAATGTTTTGACTTAGCTCTGATATCAAACTGTAACAACCCCACAGCGATACTCATATTATTAAAGAAAATTATAAATAATTTCGTCTAATACGGAGACTATGGCTTGATAAGGGCGGCTGAATGTGAATACATCTTTAAACTAACACTAACACGTCATACTTACGGTCTATTTAATCTATGGAATAAAATTTGATGTGTATACTCTTAGTTTAAAGTAATAATCACACTAGTTTCTCAGAATCAAAACAGTATATCATATAAACAATAGTCACACATCACAGCGGAATAATAAACATCATATACATATACAAAAGTGACAGTCCATCAAATATAACACTAGACTCACATAATATACATCTGATACAAATCTCTATCTCAATTATACATCTCACAAACAAACACGAATCCTAATTGAGATAAACTAAAAGTAAAAAATGTTTATCTCCTTGCTAGCACAACCATCCAAAGGTCAACCTATCGTGTAGCCTGAAAAATCTCGGCCTGACCCGAGCAATAAAATAACACTCGGGTCAGGTCAGACTATCTTTAAATATCCAAAAGGGTGAGAACAAGATATAACATAAAGATATACGACATATAAGTAAATCCAGAAGTCCAAGATATAACAAGTCATAAAATTAATTTAACTTATAATCCACCTTAAGACATAAGAGTATATATTTATTTCAGGAACACAGAATAGTCATGGAATCCAATTTTCCAGAATCTAAGAGATCGTAATCCGTACCAATCGTAATTATCGTTCAAACCAGTCGCAATGATTGTACTCAGACCATTGCAAACAAACAAACAACAATCACTCATACCAATCTGATACCAAAGATCGTACTCATACTGAGAACACAGTATCACAACTGATCACGAGGATAGTCCATACCGATCAAGACGATCGTAGCAATCATGACTCGAAGACTCTAGATTATTCATCTTATAAATTTATAATCGTAAAGAAATCCATGAGTATATCTCTTAAGGATCTATCAGTCTCAACGAACACCAAAATAAAATATACTCTAAAGTGCTAAATACTATCACTTTCAGTAATCACTAGAACTTAACCAAAATGTCCCATACCACAGGGTAAAATTCAAGTATATACTAGAATCTAGTACATCTCACTTATTACGGATACCACTAGAAAATCTGAACTATATTCTCTTAAGGATCTATCGGCCACCAACTGAACACCAAAGGGGATACAACCCTAAAGTGTTAAAATACTTCCTAAAAGAAATCACAAGAACTTAACGAAGGCATGCCAAACTACCTGGTGAAATTCAAGTATTCGTTAATGGGCTAGTAAGTACCATCCAAACATTTTTTTCAATGAGTTGTACAATATTCGATGAAGCATTACTTGAGAGCATTTAAACCAATCGGTAACACTAATTCGATTATTAGCACACCCTAACTAAGGCTCTTATAATATTTATCTTATAAGAATTTATAGTTTAAAAATCCAACAATATAATTTTTCATATAGGAAATGATTTCTAAATACTTTATTTATCATTAGATAAATAATTCATATATTCCATTTGATCTCAATATATATATATATATGGTAGTCTCAAATTCCATAAAGTTATATTGTTTCCAAACCATATTCTAAAGGCTATATATTTAAGTAACAATTTATTTTATATACTAAATTTATTACTCTTCCAAACCCATTTTGATATATATAACCATTTTACTTGGAAATAAATTAGGTTTATATTTGCAAAACCACATTTCCAAATCCATAGCCATTTATACTAGTTGTTATCCCGCCTTTTGGCAAAGTCGTGATACCATCGATTTGACCAGGGACTGATGGTCAACAGTCTGAAGAACTAGTTACGTACAGTATTACAGACGATAGTCGGGCAGATTCGAACTAGAACCCAATCGAAGTGTAGCTAGCATGAAGTAACTAGCCTGGCCCCATGAAACTATATTTTGAATTCAGAGTCAATTGGAGTTGATACGCATAAGTAACGGATGAAGCAAGGATTTGTATGGATCGACCAAGAACGATCCATGAAACAGTTCAAGTCATCGGAGAACATTCAATACCTTGGGATCCATGAAGCCAATTCATGTGAGACTTTCAGAGCATCAACAAAATGGGAAATGGAGCATACAATAACGATTGTGCATCCCAAAGTGGAAGTTGGAAGATGGTCGATCGTTGTGCATTGATCGTTTTGGATGTTTCAACATAATGATCAGTATACTTCAGTGTGCATTCTAGCTTCGACCAAGATCGACCCATATCTCACAACCTACAACTCGGAATGACTCCATATTTTAGGAGCAATGTTATGAAGTATGTGGGACCCCTCAAGAACGATCACACCATGATTTGAGCTAAGAAAAAGGATCAGTTATCTTTAGGCCGATCCTTCCAAACCATCTAGATATCTTTGCCAATCGATATGATGAGCCCCACTAGACCTAGGGAGCCTTCTTGCAAAGTTTCAACCCGATCCATGCACGCCCTCTCCTATAAATACAATAGGCATAACTTCAGAAAAGGGGATCCTTCTTTCGGCTATAGAGGCTCTGCCATTTTCATTCTTGAATCTTGTATTAATGGATCCTAGCTGATCCAAACATCCTTGTAATTATAATCCAGGGCAAATCAATAAAAATATAAAGTGGATGTAGGCCAAGATTGGTAAACCACTATAAAAATCTTTGTGTTCATTTACTTTTTCTGCGATGTTTTTAATTTGATTCATTGTTTAATCTCCATGAGTTTCTACGGGTGTTGATGTCCATTTTTGGCGTCAACATTTTGGTGCTTTCACTGAGAAATGAATTCTCAGCTCGATTAGATCTCATCTTCTACTAGTGAATTTTCATGTTCGCGAGATAGATCCAGCTTTTGATCGACAAGTTTCCTATTCTACTCAGATTTTAAAGAGATCTAGATGGAAACTATTTCCCAAGGCGATAATAGCCTAATCTACTACATTGCAGAAGAAGGAAATGATGAGATTAGTGACCAATTAGCCATATGTTTCATGAATGTGCATACATTTTCAAGTTTTAGAGCATATTGGAACGATCGGTAATTGGCCATGACCCATGCACAAGCAGTGAACGATTGCCCATCATGAATTTGTATGCTCCATCATCTTAAACAATCATTTCCTATGGTGGTTCACATTGGTCATTTCACCAGCTTGGATATGGTTGACTGTTCCTCTACACGATCATTTTTCACCAACCGTTTCTTTACAAACGTTTTCACACAATCATTCCAATTAGTCCCCTCGCCAATTGATTCTATATGATCGTTTCTTATACGTTCATTCCAGATCACTGATACAACCGATCGTTTTCTATTAACATAACCATCTTCATGACCAATCATTCCAAATTAACTTCCAAACCGATCGTTTTGAGACCATAGAACCGATCGTTTTTCTTTTAGCATATCCATCAATAAACGCTTAACCATCCTCTTCTGTTTCTTTTCGTGGTCCAGCAATGATTGATACGAAGCTAATATCATATGTCACTATAGAGAAGTATGGGTAAATGAGATGCAAAATTCATTGAACTTGGCATTGCATGTGAATTTTGATAAGTACAAAACCAGGCAAGATTTTAGGACCCCTGCGTTGGTTCAAAGCAAGACTCGGGTAAAACCATGGTTAACCCCAAGCAAACGCCAAAGTGACTCCAAGCGCTGATCACCAGGCCTTTGAATTTAGTGACTCTAAGCAACTAGCATATTTTCTCGGGTCCGACTCCAAGTAACTTACCACTAATCCACCAATACCGATCCATCTTGCTCTGCGCATATCTCGGGCATGCATATGTTATTCGCGAGCATATCAAGTAGCTGTAACTTAAAGACGTTTCAGATTGACGATGACAGACACATCTAACTCCTATCAATAAAGAACTCTAACGATTAATTGAACCACCCATGGTCCACTCCCAATCGAGAAGGGCTCTGACAGAGTGGAACAACGAGCATACGACATTGCTTCGCTTATTAATAAGATTTATTCCGATCTTTTTTGAATTATTCCTATTTCAATTTCAATTGTGCTGTGAACTACGACCAACTTGAACTAAACTACTTCCAATACGATGCAGGTGACCAAGTACTCAGAGGTAGCCGCCAGCCAATCCCCGTAGACCGTGATCGGACTTGTGGAGTTTCATCAATACGAGCGTGATTCGACCACTCATCAGCAACCATGTGCCTCTAATTTAGGGCTAAGGACTAGAGATGGAAAAGCTCGTCACGGTCAGAATCCAATACAAAGTGGACATGACTAACAGTCCATTCATCGACCTCCACATTTGACTTGGAGACCTAAGCAAGGCTTGGAACGAATGTGGCCTGATCATCCACTCCTCGGGTCATAAAATAAAGTTCAATAAAATACACATGCCTCTCTTGAAGCTCAGTGATGCCGGGATCTAAGTAGAGTGGACGTGATTTGATCATCTACACATTAACTCCTACCTTGAACACAGGAGGCAGTTCTAAAGCCCGACTTAAAGTAGCCATGATGGACTGCCTACTCATCAACCATCGCTCTCAACACATGGATACGACTGCAGCTTGAGGTTGATGTGACTTAACTGTCCACCCAATAACTCTCTACCTCCACTTGCCAGAAAGAGTATGAAATAAATTGTACAAGACCCGATCATCCAACCCAAGCATGGATGTGATCCAACCACCCATCGCCTACTCCCTTTCTGCACTTGATAAAGGGAGCTACAAACATAAAGTGGACGTGAATCGAACGTCTGTTTGTTCAGTTTTGTCCTTGATCCTGGGGACAGAATTACATTCCATGTATGAACATGGTTCGACCGTTCACTCAACAACTCTGGGTCCCAAGAGCGTGTGCTAGAGTAGAAACATAAAGCAGGCGGAAAAACAACTTCTCATGAGAAAACTCTATGTCCCCAGAGTGCGGACTGGAGTATAAACATTCAGGCAAAAAAACGACTGTCCACGAGAAAACACTAAGTCCTCGAAGTGTGGACTAGAGTATAAATAATCCGGGCGGAAAAAATGACTGCCCACGAGAAAACTCTGAGTCCCCGGAGTGGGGACTTGAGTATAAACAATTCGAGTGGAAAAAATGACTGCCCATGAGAAAATTCTAAGTCCTCGGAGTACGGACTGGAGTATAAACAATTCGGGAAGAAAAATGCATGCCAACGAGAAAACTCTAAGTCCCCGGAGTGCAGACTGGAGTATACACAATTCGGGCAGAAAAAATGATTGCCCACGAGAAAGCACTAAGTCCTTGGAGTGCGGACTGGAGCATAAACAATTCGGGTGAAAAAATTGATTGCCCATGGGAAAACTCTAAGTCCCCGGAGTGCGGACTAGAGTATAAACAATTCAGGCGGAAAAATGACTGCCCACGAGAAAACTCTAAATCCATGGAGTGCGGACTGGAGTATAAACAATTCGAGCAAAAAAACGATAACCCACAAGAAAACTCTAAGTCCCCAGAATGCAGACTTGAGTATAAACAATTCGGGCAGAAAAACGACTGCCCATAAGAAAACTCTAAGTCCCCGAAGTGCAGGCTGGAGTATAAACAATTCAGGTAGAAAAATGACTGCCCACAAGAAAACTCTAAGTCCTCAGAGTGCGGACTGGAGTATAAACAATTCGGGAGGAAAAAATGACTGCCCACAAGAAAACTCTAAGTCCCCGGAGTGCAGACTGAAGTATAAACAATCCGAGCAGAAAAAACGACTGCCCACGAGAAAACTCTAAGTCCCCGGAGTGCGGACTAGAGTATAAACAATTCGGATGGAAAAACGGCTGCCCATGAGAAAACTCTAAGTCCTCGAAGTGCGGACTTGAGTATAAATAATTTAAGTGTGACTGACTGTCCACAAGGATACTCTAAGTCCCCGGAGTGCAGACAGGAGTATAAATAATTCGGGTGGAAAAAATGACAGCCCACGAGAAAACTCTAAGTCCCTGGAGTGCGGACTGAAGTATAAACAATTCGGGCAGAAAAGCGAATGCCCATGAGAAAACTCTAAGTCCTCGGAGTGCGTACTGGAGTATAAACAATCCGAGGGGAAAAACCGACTGCCCACGAGAAAACTCTAAGTCCCCGGAGTGCGGACTGGAGTATAAACAATTCGGGTGGAAAAACGACTGCTCACGAGAAAACTCTAAGTCCCTGGAGTGCGGACTGGAGTATAAATAATTTGGGTGTGACTGACCACCTACGAGAAAACTCTAAGTCCCCGGAGTGTGGACTAAAGCATGAACATAAATCGAGCATGAACCGGTTGCTCATAGAATAACTCTAAGTCCCCGGAGTGGGGACTGGAATACAAACTCCATGAATAGATGAGTGGATTTCGACCATTCTTTATTCCAGTAATTCCAACTTGAAATCGACAGGAGGAATACAAACTGCTAAAAACCAGAATATGCATGACTTGGATTTCTATCCACTGGCTTGATCCCACGATTCAGCGAGAAAGAGTATAAAGCTAAACCGAACGTAACTTGCCTTCTTAATTATCAATGTATGCCCACAGACATGGAGGCACGAGAGAGAAACAAGGTGAATGTGAATCGACCATTCATTTATCAGCTTTAAGTCTTTTGGAGATTAGGCAGGAGTATAAACACGACTGGGACGATGCTCGACCGTCCGTGCAGTACATTTATCAACCCGAGATCGGGGGAAGAAGTGTGATCGTCCAAGGAATGATAGTGATAGCTGGACACTGCGACTCACATCCAGTGTTTACAATGACTCGAGGCCACGACCGTAGGGAGGCCTTGAGATGGATTAATCAAATTAGTGTTTAATTCAGCAAGCAACAAGTCACAAGTGCATGAAATGAAAAATGTTATAGTTCGGACGTTTGAACAAGTAAATGCAGAAATCAAACGCAAGAACAAAAGAATTCTTATTTACATGAAACTGGTTGTACATCACACAAGTCCACTCAAAATACGAGACAAAAGTGAAGTGCCACACCCAAACAAATACAACCAACAAAAAGAGAAATGATTATCTGACTTACTTACATGTCCAAAGATTACTTTTTGGATTTTCTATCCTTTTTTTGCTTCTTCGGAGTTGTTCCCTTTGAACTACCGCTCGACTTCCTTTTGGACCCTTTGCTGCCTAGACTTTTCTTCGAAGGAGATTCCTCGGCTATATGGATCGAGGCGGTATTATCTTTGGAAGTAGGAAGGATGTGGGCATCTTTAGCACTAGAAACACGGGGAATGTCATCCGGAGGAATTGTCCCTCCAGGAGGGATCGTCTAAAGTGAGAAAGGAATCGGTTCATCTGGGACCGACTCAACAGGCTCGCCCTTTACTTTCCTTTTTGAAATTTCCTCTCGTTCAATCCGTTCTTTCATATTGAGCCCACCAGTGTGATCGGATGAACCTGTGATCACGACCTCCACATCAAAAAGGATTTCGTGGTGCGGGTCGCTTCCCTCCTTGAATAACGCCTCCATGAATTGGTCGTCAAAAACGAAGGTATCTTCATGAGTGCTATGAGTGGCGGCCGAAGTCGTAACTTTGACAGATTCTGTCACGGTCATTGGCGACTCCAGGTGAGGCTCTTGCAAAGGGAGAGGAGCAATGCCTAATGGATCCAAAGCTGTGAAAAAAAAGGCGAAAATATTAGAAATATCAATTGATAGCACCCCAACTTTGTGAAATAAGGGAAAAGTCGACGGAATACCTTCTTCGGTATGAACCCCAGGTTGAGCTGGAGCATCTTCGGAAATGCGCTCAAGAATTGTAGATAGGCATGGTTTGTCAGGATCATACCCAGGGATAGTAGAGCAGCTCACCGTAGAGCTAGACATGACTTGGGACACCGAGGGCAATTAAGTTGCGAGGTCATGCGCCGATTGTTGAATCAACGAGTTTTTCTATCGGATTAGAAAACCACCGAAAAATTGTAATAAAAAATAACCGCAAGCACACGGCGTACAATTTTAGAACGTGGCGAGTACGGGTCGATCCATAGGGAATTGAAGTGATTTAAAATTCTACTCAATCAAATTAACCAAGAGTTTGAGTTGTTTAAGCTAAAAAATGTAAAAAACTAACAAAAGAAAGTGAATAAAAATATGAGAGTAGAAGGCAATTTAGAGGCAAATCCCTTCTCATGAGCACATAAATCAACATAACGAAATTATAATCTCTCTTTTTGGCCATTAGTGAATTTAGTTTATGTGTTTATCATAAGTATGGTCTATTTGTGCTATTAATTAGCCCAGCATAAACCATCAAACTTTAACACACCCTCCAAACCACTTGTTAACTCTCATGAAAATAATAATGAAATTAAAAATAAAATCTATTCTAAGCATGATCTATTTATTATTGATTAGTAATATAGACCATCAAATTTTGATTCTAAAATCCACTTCATTACCAAAATCATATGAAGATGAAGAGGTAATTTGTATTTATGTTTGTTTAAGCATAGCCTATTTGGTGTCAACAACATAGGCTATCAAATTAAAAGTTAAATAATAAAATATTTACCACATCAAACATTCCATTAAGCACAAAAAGAGATCATGAATTAACAAATATGTTGAATCTACATGATTAAGAGAGCTTCATTACCCCTAAATTAAAGGAGTTTAGCTTCTCATATTTGTTATCATTTCAACAAATGTGGATTTCAACATAGAAAACAAAAGAAAAAAGAGAGCTAATTGAAATAAACTAAAAGTTAATCTACTTTCATAAAAGAAAGAGATCTAAACTACTAACATAAAAAGAAATAAACAAGAAAAGAACATGAATTAAAAGTGAAAGAATTAAAATTGCATATAAGAAAATTACATGAAAAAAAGGCTAAGAAGCCATAAAAAGAAAGCAAGTTTATGTTATATTTGTGGCTACCACTAAACTAGCTAGAAGGTGGTGCTAAGAGCTTCATTACATGAAACATAAAGGGTATTTATACATGTCTAAAACCCTAATGCATATTTTAGGGGACTACCCAAATTGCCCTTGAGGAAGTGTGACCACCATGTTATCATTAGCATGTAATTAATGTTTCATTAAATGTGCATGTGCTTTTAATCTCCACTAACATGTGCATTAGCTCCTAATTGAAGACCATTCTAAGTGGGTAGGTGGGGTCCTCCATGTTGCATGAATTGATTTATTTCTTCATTCTTTTGTTTCCTTCACTAGTGCATGCATATTTTCATGAAGACTTCTTCCATGTTGAATCCAAATTCCTACAAATAAAAATAAAATGTGCAAGCGAGTTTTCTCAAATTAATTCACACACAAAAATGACTATTTTACCCCCATATGAAGATGAATAAATGATGATTTGAAAACAATTAAAATTTTGGTTTAAACATGTTAAAATACCTTACGTGCTCATTTATTAATTAAATTAGATTAAATACGGAAGTAAAAATATGCACATTTACGTGCACATCAAATACCCCCACACTTATCTTTTTATTCATCTTCGAATAAATTAAAATTAAGATAAATCCGTTTTCGTTGGGAGCACGATTGCATTGAGCGTATGCAACAAGCCGTTAAACCTCTAGGTGTCGACGGTAGGACGAGTGTTGTCTCGTGAGGGTTTTCAGTGGATACTACACACAAAATCCAAATGCAACATGAAAATTCCTAAATGCACTTTATTTACAAAGAGATGAATGCAATTTTTTGAAAATATTTACAAATGGAGAATTTACTTTTAAATTGACACGAATAAGTTTAATATAAGTTTTGGTCATTATCAAGAAATTTAAGTCCTTTTACTTGTCAAAATTTCCAATAAAAAATTAAGTTATCATCATAATTAGACTTTAGATTGGCTAGTTGTTTCGGTTGATAACATAGTGCAACTATGAAATGGATCCTTAGTTGATTATCAAAGTTTTTCAAAGTGTTATTTTCATTTCTTTTGAATAACAAGTCAACTCAAATAAGTGAAAATAGTGCTTAGGTTTCAATTGCTTACTCTCCCTTTATTTGAAAATTTTATTGATATTAACAATATTTACATATGCCTAACTTTGATAAACTAAGGCCAGATATATCACTCATGCACTGCCTTGTGGGCTTACGTGAGGGGAATACAGAGCATGGCGAGTGTACACACAAGTATGTATACCT
The DNA here is from genome assembly GCA_030737815.1 of Allium fistulosum. Lineage (NCBI taxonomy): Eukaryota > Viridiplantae > Streptophyta > Magnoliopsida > Asparagales > Amaryllidaceae > Allium > Allium fistulosum. The sequence continues at coordinate 1,238,652,225 of CM060903.1, read as the reverse complement.
ATCGATTCTAGGCGTTATTAATGAAAGAATTTTTATATACATACACCTAACTCAGATAAACTGAGGTCAGATATACCGATTATGCACTGTCTTTCGGGCTTACATGAGAATGGTAGAGCATGGCGAGTGTACACACTTGCGTGTGAACACATGACTCTAGGTGTTTCTTAAAAAACCTTTTTATTATGTATTTTTTCTTTTTTTTATAAGAGAGCATTTTGCAACATAATTTTAGCACCATTTACCTTAAAAGATCAAAAATGTTAAAGCCTTTACTTTAAATTAACCACTCTTTTAAACAAAGATTTACAATTAGGATATACTTCATAAGTAACACCCATGAACCTTTCTATATACTAGTTAAACCATCATTACTTGTAATCAAACTTTATTTCTATTTTTGTTAAGACAAATAAATTTTCAAAAATTTGAATTTAATAACTAGAATCCTATACTTATCCTAAAATGTTTCTTTAAAAGTAAATCAATATGCTAAAAAGAAAATTTGTTTTGGAATTATTTTTTTGATTTTTGAGTTTTGGAAAGAAAATGCAAAAAATAAACCATGAAAAAACAAAATGAAGATAAGACTCCCCCCACACTTAATTTTGACTGTGTCCCTACAGTCAACTTAAATGAAAGGAGAAAAATAAAATAAAAATGAAAATATGACCTATATTTACATGAAAATGAAACGATTATTATTTACACGACATCAGAAAATATATTGTTAAAGAGTAAATGAAACGGCCTTTCAAAGACCAATTCATTTGTCTCGTCAAGTGTGAGAGACATAGCTTAAGCGCAAAAAACCAAACCATAAAAGATTTCAAAGTTGAATGTTGATTTGGAAAAACGAATGTTGTTTTATTAAAAATCGTATGAGTTGTTTTATTTCCATTGATTTTTGAGGTAGATAGAACAATTTGTTGAAGTTCAAGTTTATTTTCACCAAATTTAAATTAAAACTCAACATTGACAAATTCTTCAAAATTATTGATTTTAGGATCAAAATGGTGATTTAAATCTACCCCTTCAGAATTCAACAACTCATATTCGAATAATCCAAAAAATTTGTGTTCACTATATTCGTCTTCCTATGTTTGATTATCAACAACTTCATTGCATGTATCAATTTCAAAATCTAAAGTTGTTGCACTCAATTTTTCAAAATCGAAAAAAGGAAGATCAAATTTTAAAATGGGTTCCACACTCTCAAAAGAATTGAAATCCAACTCAATTACCGCATTTTCAACAACTTCATTAAGATTGTCATTTTCAATTTCAAAAATTATTAGTTGAAAATCGTCAATTTTGGTCAAAGGTGGATTATTATTTCACTCGTCACACGTTAGGATTTGATTATGTTGCTCACATTGTTTCTTGTAGGTTTCAAACAACAAATCCGTGTTATTTTTGTGCATTTCTTCCATTTGCTCGACAAAATCAAATTCATAATTATTAACTTGAGAATTTTCAATTTGAAATTGTTGATAACAAAAATTATCAATCGCACTGTAATTGAAACTATTCTCATTGCCAAAAATATTTTAACAGTTGTTTCCATTTTCATTTTTATTTTGAAATTCATTTTGGAGTTCGAAGTTGTATTCGCATGAGTTATAATCGAAATCATTTGAATTTTGAAGTGAATTCAAATTTGATTATTTTGTAATCCTTGACTTGAGTTATTGCATAGATTACTCAAATTATTTATCATTTGATTTCGTTGTTCAACTAAAGACCAAATCGTTTCAATAATTTTTTCAAGAGTTGAGGGTTGGTCATCATTTTGAAAACTTTGTGGTGCAAAATTCGATTTGTTTGTACAATAGTTGTCATTAAAATATCCGTATGAGTTTGATGTGAAACTATATGGATTATAATGATTTTCACAACTATTGTAAAAATCTTGCGAGTAAGAAAATTCAGACATTTTCAAAAATATTTTTCTTTTTTTTAAAGGAAATATATTTACCAAGAAGAATTTATTTTCAAAAGGGAGATTTGGTTTTTGTCTTGTTCTTTTTTTGAATTTTCAAAAAAAATTCTTTTTTTATGTTTTTGAAAAGATTATATTTTTATTGGATTTTTGTTTTTGATTGAAAGTTTTCAAAGGAAAAGATTAGAAAAAGATTTTTTATTCTTTTGGATTAAAAAATTTACAATTTTTTTAGTTTTGGATTTTGATTTTTTTTCTTTTTTTTAAATACGCATGAACTAATGCAACTAAATGAATGCAAGGACTTAATTACAAATTTGTTGTCCTTAGTAGCTCCTAACCCAAAATTGTATAATCACACTTTATCTTAATTTAACAAGATAGTTTTTAGCCAGGTAACAGATAGGAGTTATCGGTGCATCACGAATCACCATAGCAATGCAGCCGAAGATTTAAGTACCTTCAGAGAAACAATCAGTATAATATATACGAATCACCATAATATTTATAACTGATTATTGCTTTACCGTAGCCTAGATACCAAGAAAATAATTGTTTAAAGAAGGCATCTTGTCAAGATATAATTAAGCCATAGGTAAGCTCATAACACCCTTAAGTCCGATGTCTAACCTTTATTATTAATCAAATTCTAAGATGAAATATAATTTATGGGCTAAGGGAGGGGTGATCAAATCCCCCACCTTTTGTGGATTTGGGTGTTGACCTTAGAAAATAAAAATAGGATGAGATGAATGCAAAACAGAAAATAAACGTGAATTAACGATGCAACTACGAATGATTTTTTTTTAAATGCAAGAAACAATTCAAAGCGAATAAAAATAAGTGATGAGGGCACGATACCAGAACGTGCAGAATTATTAGCAATTTTATTTTAAAGTGGCAATTTTTTTATAAGCAAGCAATTTATTTTTGGCAAGCAAAGCAAAGCAAGCAATTCCTCTCAATTTCTTGCAATTTGCAACCTTAAAAAAATAAAAGAACACTTAAACCCGAATTATATATATATATATATATAAGTTTTTTTCCTTTTTGATTTTTTATAAAATAGTTCAAAAACTCAAAACAAAACAGTTCAAAAAGACTCAAAACAGTTCAAAAACGAATAACGCAAAATTAACAAAAAAAATAACGCAAAATTAACAAACACAGAAAATACTTGGCCCCAAAATCAATTAAACGAACTGCCTATTACACTAAAATGAGAATGAAATTCTCACGAAACTCAATTCAACAAAAACATCACTCAAACATTTCGACCTGTCCAAAGTTCGAATTCAATCCGAAATTACCGAAGCTCAAAATCAATTAGTTGTTCCCAAATTCTCAAGTTTGGGCGTAGATGGATTTGTGGTTGTTCGGGGTTGGTAAGCGGATTTGGTTTAGGGATATGGAGGAGGTCGTGATGATTTTGGGGATTGATTTGATTGTTGGAGAAGGTGAGTGGATTGCGGCCGGAGGTTGTGGAAGGTTTTGGTTTGAGAAGTTGGAGGCGGTAGATGTAGTTGTATGGAGCGGTGAAGTAACAGAAGATGATATGTTGATGATAGTGTAAATGCGTAGGAGAGAAAGTTTGGCAGCAATTTGTATGGCAGGGCAATGGGTTGCTAGAGAGAAGGATGCGTTGACTGCCACAGTGTTGCTGGGTGAAGTATGGAGTTGCTGGGTGATGTAGATTGATGTGTGAAATGATGTTGCAGTCAGGATTGGTGAATGTTGAAGTCTGAAAAGGATGATCAAGTGGTTTGGCGACAGCAAGGAGAATGTTAAGGTATTGCAAGTAGGAAGTAGGTGAAATGATGGTATTTTGGTTGGAGGTACAGTAGGGATGCTTAAGGCAAAGGAAGTGAAGACAGTAAGGGGTGGTCTGATGGGTGACTGTAATGAGTGTTGATGAGAAGAAGCAATGAATGAGTGTTGATGGTCTGATGGGTGACTGTAATGAGTGTTGACGAGTAGAGAAGTTTAATGTGTTGGAGAGCTTGTTGGATGAATGTTGTGGCAGCTTTTGTATGGAGTTGTTGTTGTATGTGGGCAGAAGGCAAAGTGGTGATGTGGTAGCAGGGAAGGATTGGTTTTGATATCGCGGTGGTGATGTATTGGTTTTGATATGGTTATGAACTAGGGGTATTTGATATGGTTGAGGATGGTAATGAGGAATGGTTGTGAGGATGTGCACTGTTTAGCGACAACAATAACAACACTGGTAGATGGGTATGAATGATGTATGGTATGGCAGTTCAAAAGTGATGGTTTGTTTGAGAGAAGTGGTTTGTTTGTATGGTGTAGGCAGTAAGCAGATGTGTTGATAGGGGAAGTTTGCAAGCAAGGAAGTTATGGCAGCAGAGGGGGGTTGTGTGTATGAACTATGGCAGTTGTCATGGCAGCAGTGTTGTTGGTGTAACTGCTTGTAATAGGAAGGAAGGTTAGCAGCAAATATTGATGGAGAACGTGTGCAGTAATGCAAGGTAAGTGTTTGCAGTAGGGTGAAAGGATTTGCAGGCAGTTGTGATGATGATGGGGATGGGTAGAAGGCAGGGGTGGTTTAGGTTTTGATGCAAGTTGCTTTGAGCACAGTGAAGTTCAGTAGGGGATGAAGTTGTTAGTATGGTATGGAGTGTAGGAGTGGGTAGTTGTAGCAGTTTTGTAAATATGAAGTGTGGGGGAAAGTATGATAGTGAGATAGAGGAGGGATAGGCAAACAAAAATGTGCACATGCACAGAGATATGTGGCAGAGAAAAAAAATAAAATAATGAAATATAAAATGAGAAATGTAAAACAATGTAATTGTACACTGAACAGTTAATGAAATGAATATAAAAAATTGTTTTGAAATGTGTAAGTTTTTTTAATAGAAATGCAAATGCCAAATAGAAAAGAAACAAGCACACAAACAAAATGAAAACACAAATCACACGACAAACACACAACACAATTTTTTTTTTAAAATGCAACTCAACACAAAAAAAGAAAACACAATAAAATAAAATATAATATAATTCGAAGAATAAAACTAAAACCAAAGCAATTCCCCGGCAACGACACAAAAAAACTTATTGAATGGACGTGTTTTTCTATTGGATTAGAAAACCATCGAAAAATTGTAATAAAAAATAACCGCAAGCACATGGCATACAATTTTAGTACATGGCGAGTACGGGTCGATCTGTAGGTAATTGAAGTGATTTAAAATTCTACTCAATCAAATTAACCAAGAGTTTGAAGTTGTTTAAGCTAAAAAAATGTAAAAAACTAACAAAAGAAAGTGAATAAGAATATGAGAGTAGAAGGCAATTTAGAGACAAATCCCTTCTCATGAGCACATAAATCAACATAATGAAATTATGATCTCTCTTTTTGGCCATTAGTGAATTTAGTTGATGTGTTTATTATAAGTATGGTCTATTTGTGCTATTAATTAGCCCAGCATAAACCATCAAACTTTAACACACCCTCCAAACCACTTGTTAACTCTCATGAAAATAATAATGAAATTAAAAATAAAATCTATTCTAAGCATGATCTATTTATTATTGATTAGTAATATAGACCATCAAATTTTGATTCTAAAATCCACTTCATTACCAAAATCATATGAAGATGAAGAGGTAATTTGTATTTATGTTTGTTTAAGCATAGCCTATTTGGTGTCAACAACATAGGCTATCAAATTAAAAGTTAAATAATAAAATATTTACCACATCAAACATTCCATTAAGCACAAAAAGAGATCATGAATTAACAAATATGTTGAATCTACATGATTAAGAGAGCTTCATTACCCCTAAATTGAAGGAGTTTAGCTTCTCATATTTGTTATCATTTCAACAAATGTGGATTTCAACATAGAAAACAAAAGAAAAAAGAGAGCTAATTGAAATAAACTAAAAGTTAATCTACTTTCATAAAAGAAAGAGATCTAAACTACTAACATAAAAAGAAATAAACAAGAAAAGAACATGAATTAAAAGTGCAAGAATTAAAATTGCATATAAGAAAATTACATGAAAAAAGGCTAAGAAGTTATTAAAAAGAAAGCAAGTTTATGTTATATTTGTGGCTACCACTAAACTAACTAGAAGGTGGTGCTAAGAGCTTCATTACATGAAACATAAGGGGTATTTATACATGTCTAAAACCCTAATGCATATTTTAGGGGACTACCCAAATTGCCCTTGAGGAAGTGTGACCACAATGTTATCATTAGCATGTATTTAATCTTTCATTAAATGTGCATGTGCTTTTAATCTCCACTAACATGTGAATTAGCCCTAATTGAAGATCATGGTAAGTGGTTAGGTGGGGTCCCCCATGTTGCATGAATTGTTTTATTTCTTCATTCTTTTGTTTCCTTATCTTGTGCATGCATATTTTCATGAAGACTTCTACCATGTTGAATCCAAATTCTTGTAAATAAAAATAAAATGTGCAAGTGAATTTTCTCAAATTAATTCACACACAAAAATGACCATTTTGCCCCCATATAAAGATGAATAAATGATAATTTGAAAAAAATTGAAATTTTGGTTTAAACATGTTAAAATACCCTATATGCTTATTTATTTAATTAAATTAGATTAAATATGGAAGTAAAAATATGCACATTTATGTGCAAATCACTGATCCAGATCCTTCACCCACTTCATGTGAAGGAGCAACCATGGAATCTTTTTGAAGAGAAGTCTGAATGTCATGCAATATTTTGGGTTCATCACCCAATAGCACTTCACTTTCAAGTTTGGCTACATCGATGTCCTCTGAGCCATGAAGTTTCTTCTCTTCCGCAACAAGAAATTCCCAAGCACGATGGAGCTGGTAAGGATAGTCTTCACCGAGCCACGTCAGATTCCTATGCTTGAGAACATTGGCATTGTAGAGACGAGAAGCGGGTCGAGCTCATCATTATATCTTCTTTGAACTTGTCTTTGGTCGCTTCTATTTCACGTTGAATGAGCACGTCGACATTTTTTGCCTTTTCGATAGCCGCGTCTCTCTCAAGCCTAACACAAACCAACTCTTCCCAAGAATCCTGAGCTATCTTCTGAGCGTCGTCTTTTTCTTTAATCGCATGAGATGGGCTATTTCCTTCAAGGCCGTAGACTCATTATTCTAAGCCGCATCTCACTCAAGCGCTATCTCCTAATTCCGGTGATGCAATACTTGAACCATATCGAGATGACTAGTTTTCATCTCCTCTATAGATTTCATGTCTGTGTCAGCTTTTCCTTCAGCTTCTGTTAAGGTGGTTCTAAAGGCCTCCAGCTCATTTGTCAAAGTGTCAATGATTCTTTTGTCCTGGGCCTCTTTTCGTTTTAGTTTTTCGATTTCTGCCGCACGCTCGAAGGAAACTTTTGACATTTTTTCCGCTGCCTTCATCATTCTTGATATTGCATGTGGATATTAGTAACGCAATCGATGGTCATCTTCTGAACATCATTCGGAACCCTCTTTGGATTAGGAGGAAAATAGAATCCTTCAAAGCAAAAGTTCGGAAATTCCTCTCGAAGTTGCACCATACGAACATTTGGATCAATTGGAAGGTCTTCAGAAGCAGCTTCAACTCCAGTACTTTCTTTGCTAGGCCTTTGAACGGTAGTGTATTCACCGTGGCGGCAGCGATCGCTCGGCTGTTGAGACTGAGATGGAACCAAGGGTTTTGGAGGCATTGGAGCGGTAAAAGGGACGTTACGAGGAGTGATGGGCAGGTCCCTACGTTTTGCTGGTCTTTCAGGACCTTTTGGAGGAGGAGATCTCGACCTCGATCTATGTACATCTTGAGCAAGCCTGTACTTGTCATCTCTCTCTTGATAACCCCAATCGCTGTTGGGGCGATAGCAAGAATCATAATAACAATCTCGACTACTACAGTAGGAGCTGAATCGCGATCCTAATGACTGATGTTGTACATCCCGTAGAGAATTGAACATTCTCCTCTTCCTCACTATTGCTTTTGCAAAGAAAAGTGGATATCAATCAACTTTGAGTATTAGAAAGTGCAAGTCAAGTATAGTGCAGTGTTGTATGGTGCAAGTGTGTGTAAGTGTCCTAGTGTAACCCCATGACAGACCAGGTGCACGAGCTTTGCTCATCGGTGTAACCTCCCCTCTGGAAGTAGGGATCTCCGAGCCAATTCTGATGGGAGATTCTGATCCTCCAGTGCTCACATCAGTGAAATGATAGGCATCGAGATCAGGTGGAATTGGTAGATTGGATGGAGGGACTAGTGGTAAATTCGTCGATGACTTAGATTGGTCGGAGAGGCGACCTCTCAGAAGCCTGTGTGTGAATGTTTTCTTTTTACTCTTGACCGTAACTGGGGGTTGTGAAACTTGTGAGGATCCGACACCAACCCCAGGATTAGGTCTATCATCATCATGACCGAGTGCATCTTCACCATGTCCTCCAGCACCAATATCAGCAGACTCTTGAGTACCCATGATTGGGGGCACCACGGGACCGGATTGACTATCTCTTTGACTGATTGCAGCCTATGATCTGATCACCACCATCTGGGCAGTTTTAATTAGCCCAATGCTGAGGCCCTCCTCTATTAAACCAAAAGTGACAAGATGTTCATACCTGAGCAAATATTCGATATTTCTATCCTCTGGTGGAGCATTCTTCAAAATTGAGACCGCCTCTTCGTAAATATTGCCACTAGGCCGGGTAACAACACATGTAAATGTAACGTCATCAGAAGGCAACTTAGATATTATTTTCCTATGTTATTGTGAAATTGGTGGGTAACACTTATGCCTTTCTAGCCATTATCATGCGAAGCCAGGTGGGCAGCGAACAATGAACCATTCGCTCTTGAAGGCATTTAATTTGTTCCATATGTCGGTCAAAATTTGGCATCTCTTTCCCGACTCAAGGAATGTGAACGAGAGAATCCCTGTCCGCCGTTTGAAAGTAAAAATAAATAGGATGTCTTCAATAGTGGAAGGACGGTGCAGGAACTCCATAAATACCATGTAAGTACAGTTAAGGAGCGCATAACCATTTGGAAGAAGTTGTGCTGGAGGTATCCTTAGATAACGCAAGATCTCCCGGATATATGAGTTGAAAGGCATGATGCATCCCGCCCAGCGCATGAACTTATTACATGTTGTATACCCTACGGGGGGTCTATGAGCCCTATCATTTCGTGATGGAACCAACACGTCGTCGAAGGGAATTTCATGCTAACGCGGATCCTTTGAAGAGCGTCTTCTTTAATTTTTGAAGCCACCTAATCAAGAGGATTTAGAAGATGACTGCATCCTCTAAAGTAAGGAGTGCAGGTTCAATAAATTATGGTGGAAAGACAGGAACAATTTTAGAAAGATCAAGTTGAGGACCCAAGCTTTCCGACGGTTCTGAATCATGGCGAAGCGACAGACTGTCTGACTCAGTTGCCGAACTAGACTCTACGTCAAAATTAGTCCTATGTGAAGATGATCCAGCTGGCATGGTTGCGGAGTGCCCGAAACGTCTAGATTCCCTTGCTATTAAAACTTAGTAAAAGTCATAATTAGAAGAAATAACATGTACCTCCTAGTGCATAGTGAGTGCAAGTGAAGTGCGGTAAACTACTATACAGTATATTAATATGTTGTGCAAAACTGAAGAAGACAGGACTTAGAAATTTACCTAGAGAGACCGTCGTTTCTGACCGTCTCGACTGTCTCTACGTGTTATCGGGAAATGATGCAGCTTGAGTTTCACGGACGATCATTAGCCAACATAAGTTTGACTGTTGTCTAAGTTACGGATGAGTTTTAACATGATAGTTAAAGGTTTCAGTTCATGACATTTGTTCTAAGGCAATTTTGCTACTAGTCACGATGATACACGAGTCAAAATGTTCGTTCAGATATGAAAGGTCAAAGCCCAGTTCAAGATTTCTCATTAAAGTTCAATTTTATAAAAAGAAAAGTCCATTTATGAACTAGGCCGACCGTTCATCCAGGTAGGTTTATGCCGATCGTTTCCCTAATTCAACATTAGCCGATCGTTCATAGTGAGTCTCCATACACCGATCATTCTTGTGTACAAGGTGGAGCCGATCATTTTCGAACAATCTTCGAACTCCGAAAGCCCAGAACTTCACCGACCATCCACGAACGACCATGTATGGTTAATCGTACAACTCCTTTATCTCCCCCAGCGAATGATCGGCTACGATCGTAGTTCACTCACCTCTCATCCAGGTGAGCCACTCTATTGCGTATGGTCATGAAAGTAGAGGGAGGAAAAAAGGATCTAAAAATGTCAGAGCCAGGTTCAAAACATAGTCCTAGGAATTATATTTCAAATTTGGAGTCAATTGGAGTTGATACGCAAAAGTAACGGATGGAGCAAGGATTTGTATGGATTGACCAAGAACGATCCATGGAATAGTTCAAGTCATCGGAGAACATTCAATATCTTGAGATCCATGAAGCTAATTCATGTGAGACTTTCAGAGCATCAACAAAATGGGAAAGGGAGCATACAATAACGATCGCATCCCAAAGTGGAAGTTGGAAGATGGCCGACTGTTGTGCACCGATCGTTTTGGATGTTTCAACATAACGATCAGTATACTTCATGTAGGTTTCATACAACAAATCCATGTTACTTTTGTGCATTTCTTCCATTTGCTCGACAAAATCAAATTCATAATTATTAACTTGAGAATTTTCAATTTGAAATTGTTGATAACAAAAATTATCAATCGCATTATAATTGAAACTATTCTCATTGCCAAAATTATTTAAACAGTTGTTTCCATTTTCATTTTGATTTTCAAATTCATTTCGGAGTTCGAAGTTGTATTGGCATGAGTTATAATCGAAATCATTTGAATTTTGAAGTGAATTCAAATTTGATTATTTTGAAATCCTTGACTTGAGTTATTGCATAGATTACTCAAATTATTTATCATTTGATTTCGTTGTTCAACTAAAGACCAAATCGTTTCAATACTTTTTTCAAGAGTTGAGGGTTGGTCATCATTTTGAAAACTTTGTGGTGCAAAATTCAATTTGTTTGTACAATAGTTGTCATTAAAATATCCATATGAGTTTGATGTGAAACTATATGGATTATATCGATTATCACAACTATTGTAAAATTCTTGCAAGTAAGAAAATTCAGACATTTTCAAAAATATTTTTCTTTTTTTAAAGGAAACATATTTACCAAGAAGAATTTATTTTTCAAAAGGGAGATTTAGTTTTCCTTTTGTTCTTTTTTTGAATTTTCAAAAAAAATTCTTTTTTTTATGTTTTTGAAAAGATTATATTTTTATTGGATTTTTATTTTTGATTGAAAATTTTCAAAGGAAAAGATTAAAAAAAGATTTTTTATTCATTTGGATTAAAAAATTTACAATTTTTTTAGTTTTGGATTTTGATTTTTTTTCTTTTTTCTTAAATACGCATGAACTAATGCAACTAAATGAATGCAAGGACTTAATTACAAATTTGTTGTCCTTAGTAGCTCCTAACCCAAAATTGTATAATCACACTTTATCTTAATTTAACAAGATAGTTTTTAGCCAGGTAACGGATAGGAGTTATCAGTGCATCACGAATCACCATAGCAATGCAGCCGAAGATTTAAGTACCTTCAGAGAAACAATCAGTATAATATATACGAATCACCATAATATTTATAACTGATTATTGCTCTACCATAGCCTAGATACCAAGAAAATAAATTTTTCAAAGAAGGCATCTTGTCAAGATATAATTAAGCCCTAGGTGAGCTCATGACACCCTTAAGTCCGATGTCTAACCATTATTATTAATCAAATTCTAAGATGAAATACAATTTATGGGCTAAGGGAGGGGTGATCAAATCCCCCACCTTTTGTAGATTTGGGTGTTTCCCTTATAAAATAAAAATAAGATGAGACGAATGCAAAACAGAAAATAAATGTGAATTAACGATGCAACTACGAATGAAATTTTTTTTGTTTTTTTTTGAATTTTTTTTTAAAATGCAAGAAACAATGCAAAGCGAATAAAAATAAGTGATGTGGGCACGATACCAGAACGTGCAGAATTATTAGCAATTTATTTTAAAGCGGCAATTTTTTTTATAAGCAAGCAATTTATTTTTGGCAAGCAAAGCGTAGCGAGCAACTCCTCTCAATTTCCTGCAATTTGCAACCTTAAAAAACAAAAGAACATTTGAACAAGAATTATATATATATATAAGTTTTTTTTCTTTTTGTTTTTTTATAAAATTGTTCAAAAACTCAAAACAAAACAGTTCAAAAAGACTCAAAACAGTTCAAAAACAAAGGAAATCTTTTTTATATAAATCCCGGCCCAACTTCTTAAACTTGTTCATCATTTCAAAAAAAACTTAATGCAAAATTAACACACACAGAAAAGACTCGGCCCCAAAATCAATTAAACGAACTGCCTATTACACTAAAATGAGAATGAAATTCTCACGAAACTCAATTCAACAAAAGCATCACTTAAACATTTCGAACTGTCCAAAGTTCGAATTGAATCCAAAATTACCGAAGCACAAAATCAATTAGCTGTTCCCAAATTCTCAAGTTTGGGCGTAGATGGATTTGTGGTTGTTCGGGGTTGGTAAGCGGATTTGGTATAGGGATATGGAGGAGGTCGTGATGATTTTGGGGATTGATTTGATTGTTGGAGAGGGTGAGTGGAGTGCGGTCGGAGGTTGTGGAAGGTTTTGGTTTGAGAAGTTGGAGGCGGTAGATGTAGTTGTATGGAGCAATGAAGTAACAGAAGATGATATGTTGATGACAGTGTAAATGTATAGGAGAGAAAGTTTGGCAGCAATTTGTATGGCAGGGCAATGGGTTGCTAGAGAGAACGATGCGTTGACTGCCACAGTGTTGCTGGGTGAAGTATGGAGTTGCTGGGTGATGTAGATTGATGTGTGAACTGATGTTGCAGTCAAGATTTGTGAATGTTGAAGTCTGAAAAGGAGGATCAAGTGGTTTGTCGACAGCAAGGAGAATGTTAAGGTATTGTAAGTAGGAAGTAGGTGAAATGATGGTATTTTGGTTGGAGGTACAGTAGGGATGCTTAAGGCAGAGGAAGTGAAGACGGTAGGGTGTGGTCTGATGGGTGACTGTAATGAGTGTTGATGAGAAGAAGCAATGAATGAGTTTTGATGATCTGATGGGTGACTGTAATGGGTGTTGATGAGTAGAGAAGGTTAAGGTTTTGGAGAGCTTGCTTGATGAATGTTGTGGCTGCTTTTGTATGGAGTTGTTGTTGTATGTGAGCAGAAGGCAGAGTGGTGATGTGGTAGCAGGGAGGATATTGGTTTTGATATCGGGGTGGTGATGTATTGGTTTTGATATGGTTATGAACTGGGGGTATTTGATGTGGTTGAGGATGGTAATGAGGAATGGTTGTGAGGATGTGCACTGTTTAGCGACAACAGTAATAGCACTGGTAGATGGGTATGAATGATGTATGGTATGGCAGTTCAGAAGTGATGGTTGTTTGAGAGAAGTGGTTTGTTTGTATGGTGTAGGCAGTAAGCATATGTGTTGACAGGGGAAGTTTGCAAGCAAGGAAGTTATGGCAGCAGAGGGGGGTTGTGTGTATGAACTGTGGCAGTTGTGATGGCAGCAATGTTGTTGGTGTAACTGCTTGTAATAGGAAGGAAGGTTAGCAGCAAATGTTGATGGAGAACGTGTGCAGTAATGCAAGGTGAGTGTTTGCAGCAGGGTGAATGGATTTGCTGGCAGTTGTGATGATGATGGGGATGGGTAGAAGGCAGGGGTGGTTTAGGTTTTGATGCAAGTTGCTTTGAGCACAGTGAAGTTCAGTAGGTGATGAAGTTGTTAGTATGGTATGGAGTGTAGGAGTGGGTAGTTGTAGCAGTTTTGTAAATATGAAGTGTGGGGAGAAGTATGATAGTGAGATAGAGGAGGGATAGGCAAACAATAATGTGCACATGCACAAAGATATGTGGCAGAGAAAAAAAATAAAACAATGTAATTGTACACTGAACAGTGAATGAAATGAATAAAAAAATTATTTTGAAATGTGTAAGTTTTATTAATAGAAATGCAAATGCCAAATAGAAAAGCAACAAGCACACAAACAAAATGAAAACAAAAATCACATGACGAACACACAACACAAATTTTTTTTAAAATGCAACTCAACACAGAAAATGAAAACACAATAAAATAAAATATAATATAATTCGAAGAATAAAACTAAAACCAAAGCAATTCCTCGGCAACGGCGCCAAAAACTTGTTGAATGGACGTGTTTTTCTATTGGATTAGAAAACCACCGAAAAATTGTAATAAAAAATAAACGCAAGCACACGGCGTACAATTTTAGTATGTGGCGAGTACGGGTCGATCTGCAGGGAATTGAAGTGATTTAATATTCTACTCATTCAAATTAACCAAGAGTTTGAAGTTGTTTAAGCAAAAAAATGTAAAAAACTAACAAAAAAAGAGAATAAAAATATGAGAGTAGAAGGCAATTTAGAGGCAAATCCCTTCTCATGAGCACATAAATCAACATAATGAAATTATGATCTCTCTTTTTGGCCATTAGTGAATTTAGTTGATGTGTTTATCATAAGTATGGTCTATTTGTGCTATTAATTAGCCCAGCATAAACCATCAAACTTTAACACACCCTCCAAACCACTTGTTAACTCTCATGAAAATAATAATGAAATTAAAAATAAAATCTATTCTAAGAATGATCTATTTATTATTGATTAGTAATATAGACCATCAAATTTTAATTCTAAAATCCACTTCATTACCAAAATCATATGTAGATGAAGAGGTAATTTGTATTTATGTTTGTTTAAGCATAGCCTATTTGGTATCAACAACATAGGCTATCAAATTAAAAGTTAAATAATAAAATATTTACCACATCAAACATTCCATTAAGCACAAAAAGAGATCATAAATTAACAAATATGTTGAATCTACATGATTAAGAGAGCTTCATTACCCCTAAATTGAAGGAGTTTAGCTTCTCATATTTCTTATCATTTCAACAAATGTTGATTTCAAAATAGAAAACTAAAGAAAAAAGAGAGCTAATTGAAATAAACTAAAAGTTAATCTACTTTCATAAAAGAAAGAGATCTAAACTACTAACATAAAAAGAAATAAACAAGAAAAGAACATGAATTAAAAGTGCAAGAATTAAAATTGCATATAAGAAAATTACATGAAAAAAGGCTATGAAGCCATTAAAAAGAAAGCAAGTTTATGTTATATTTGTGGCTACCACTAAACTAACTAGAAGGTGGTGCTAAGAGCTTCATTACATGAAACATAAGCGGTATTTATACATGTCTAAAACCCTAATGCATATTTTAGGAGACTACCCAAATTGCCCTTGAGGAAGTGTGACCACCATGTTATCATTAGCATGTATTTAATCTTTCATTAAATGTGCATGTGCTTTTAATCTCCACTAACATGTGAATTAGCCCTAATTGAAGATCATGGTAAGTGGTTAGGTGGGGTCCTCCATGTTGCATGAATTGTTTTATTTCTTCACTTTTGTTTCCTTATCTTGTGCATGCATATTTTCATGAAGACTTCTTCCATGTTGAATCCAAATTCTTATAAATAAAAATAAAATGTGCAAGTGAATTTTCTCAAATTAATTCACACACAAAAACGACCATTTTGCTCCCATATAAAGATGAATAAATGATGATTTGAAAAAAATTGAAATTTTGGTTTAAACATGTTACCCTATATGCTCATTTATTTAATTAAATTAGATTAAATATGAAAGTAAAAATATGCACATTTACGTGCACATCACTGATCCGGATCCTTCACCCACTTCATGTGAAGGAGCAACCACGGACTCTTTCTGAAGAGAAGTCTGAATGTTATTTAATATTTTGGGTTCATCACCCAATAGACTTCACTTTCAAGTTTGGCTACATCGATGTCCTCTGAGCAATGAAGTTTCTTCTCTTCTACAACAAGAAATTCCCAAGCACGATGGAGCTGGTATGGATAGTCTTCACCGAGCCACGTCAGATTCCTATGCTTGAGAACATTGGCATTGTAGAGAATGAGAAGCGGGTCAAGCTCATCATTAAATCTTCTCCGACCTTGTCTTTGGTCGCTTCTGTTTCACGTTGAATTAGCACATCTACATTTTTTGCCTTTTCGATAGCCGCGTCTCTCTCAAGCCTAACACAAACCAACTCTTCCCAAGAATCCTGAGCTATCTTCTGAGCATCGTCTTTTTCTTTAATCACATGAGATCGGCTATTTCCTTCAAGGCCGTAGACTCATTATTCTGAGCCGCTTCTCACTCAAGCGCTATCTCCTGATTCCGGTGATGCAATATTCGAACCATATCGAGATGACTGGTTTTCATCTCCTCCATAGATTTCATGTCAGCGTCAGCTTTTCCTTCAGCTTCTGTTAAGGTGGTTCTAAAGGCCTCCAGCTCATTTGTCAAAGTGTCAATGATTCTTTTGTCCTGGGCCTCTTGTCGTTTTAGTTTTTCGGTTTCTGCCGCACGCTCGAAGGAAACTTTTGACATTTTTTCTGCTGCCTTCATCATTCTTGATATTGCATGTGGATATTAGCAATGCAATCGATGGTCATCTTCTGAACATCATTCGGAACCCTCTTCGGATTAGGAGGAAAATAGAATCCTTCAAAGCATAAGTTTGGAAATTCCTCTCGAAGTTGCACCATACGAACATTTGGATCAATTGGAAGGTCTTTAGGAGCAGCTTCAACTCCGGTACTTTCTTTGCCAGGCCTGTGAACGGCAGTGTATTCACCATGGCGGCAGCGATCGCTCGGCCGTTGAGACTGAGATGGAACCAAGGGTTCTGGAGGCATTAGAGCGGTAAAAAGGCTGCAAGGAGGATTGATGGGCAGGTCCCTACGTTCAGCTGGTCTTTCAGGACCATTTGGAGGAGGAGATCTCGACCTCGACCTATGTACATCCTGAGCAGGCCTGTCCCTGTCATCTCTCTCTTGATAACCCCGATCGCGGCTGGGGCGATAGCTAGAATCATAATAACAATCTCGACTACTGCGGTAGGAGCCGAATCGCGATCTTGATGACTGATGTTGTACATCCCGTAGAGAATTGAACATTCTCCTCTTCCTCACTATTGCTTTTGCAAAGAAAAGTGGATATCAATCAACTTTGAGTATTAGAAGTGCAAGTCAAGTATAGTGCGGCGTTGTATGGTGCAAGTGTGTGTAAGTGTCCTAGTGTAACCCCATGACAGACCAGGTGCAGGAGCTTTGCTCATCGGTGTAACCTCCCCTCTGGAAGTAGGGATCTCCGAGCCAATTCTGATGTGAGATTCTGATCCTCCAGTGCTCACATCAGTGAAATGATAGGCATCGAGATCAGGTGGAATTGGTAGATCGGAGGGAGGGTCTTGTGGTAACTTCGTCGATGACTTAGATTGGTTGGAGAGGAGACCTCTCAGAAGCCTGTGTGTGAATGTTTTCTTTTTTCTCTTGACCGTGGCTGGGGGTTGTGAAACTTGTGAGGATCTGACACCAACCCCAGGGTTAGTTCTATCATTATCATGACCGGGTGCATCTTCACCATGTCCTCCAGCACCAATATCAGCAGACTCTTGAGTACCCATGATTGGGGGCACCACGGGACCGGATTAACTATCTCTTTGACTGATTGCAGCCTAAGATCTGATCCCAGCCATCTGGGAAGTTTTAGTTAGCCCCACGCTGAGGCCCTCCTCTATTAAACCAAAAGTGACGAGATGTTCATCCCTGAGCAAATATTCGATATTTCTATCCTCTGGTGGAGCATTCTTCAAAATTGAGACCGCCTCTTCATAAATATTGCCGCTAGGCCGGGTAACAACACATGTAAATGTAACGTCGTCAAAAGGCAACTTAGATATTATTTTCCTATGTTATTGTGAAATTGGTGGGTAACACTTACGCCTTTCTAGCCATTATCGAGCGAAGCCAGGCGGGTAGCAAACAATGAACCATTCGCTCTTGAAGGCATTTAATTTGTTCCATATGCCGGTCAAAATTTGGCATCTCTTTGTCGACTCAAGGAATGTGAACGAGAGACTCCCTGTCCGCCGTTTGAAAGTAAAAATAAACAGGATGTCTTCAATAGTGGGAGGACGGTGCAGGAACTCCATAAATACCATGTAAGTACAGTTAAGGAGCGCATAACCATTTGGATGAAGTTGTGCTGGAGCTATCCTTAGATAACGCAAGATCTCCCGGATATATGAGTTGAAAGGCAGGATGCATCCCGCCCAGCGCATGAACTTATTACATGTTGTATACCCTTCGGGGGGTCTATGAGCCCTATCATTTCACGATGGAACCAACACGTCGTCGAAGGGAATTCCATGCAAACGCGGATCCTATGAAGAGCGTCTTCTTTAATTTTTTGAAGCCACCTAATCAGGAGGATTTAGAAGATGACTGCATCCTCTAAAGTAACGAGCGCAGGTTCAATAAATTATGGTGGAAAGACAGGAACAATTTTAGATAGATCAAGTTGAGGACCCAAGCTTTTCGATGGTTCTGAATCATGGTGGAGCGACAGACTATCTGACTCAGTTGCCGAACTAGACTCTACGTCGAAATTAGTCCTATGCGAAGATGATCCAGCTGGCATGGTTGCGGAGTGCCCGAAACGTCTAGATTCCCTTGCTATTAAAACTTAGTAAAAGTCATAATTAGAAGAAATAACATGTAACCCCTAGTCCATAGTGAGTGCAAGTGAAGTGCGGTAAAGTGCTATACAGTATAGTAATATGTTGTGCAAAACTAAAGAAGACAAGACTTAGAAATTTATCTAGAGAGACCGTCGTTTTTGACCGTCTCGACTGTCTCTACCTGTTATCGGGAAACGATGCAGCTTTAGTTTCACGGACGATCATTAGCCAACATAAGTTTGATTGTTGTCTAAGTTACAGATGAGTTTTAACATGATAGTAAATGGTTTCAGGTCATGACATTTGTTCTAAGGCAATTTTGCTACTAGTCACGATGATACACGAGTCAAAATGTTCGTTCAGATATGAAAGGTCAAAGCCCAGTTCAAGGTTTCTCATTAAAGTTCAATTTTATAAAAAGAAAAGTCCATTCATGAACTAGGCCGACCGTTCATCCAGGTAGGTTTATGCCGATCATTTCCCTAAGTCAACATTAGCTGATCGTTCATAATGAGTCTCCATACACCGATCGTTCTTGTGTACAAGGTGGAGCCGATCGTTTTCAGACAATCTTTGAACTCCAAAAGCCCAGAACTTCACCGACCATCCACGAACGACCGTGTATGGTCAATCGTGCAACTCCTTCATCTCCACTACTTCATCTCCCCCAGCGAATGATCGGCTACGATCGTAGTTCACTCACCTCTCATCCAGGTGAGCCACTCTATTGCGTACGGTCATGAAAGTAGAGAGAGGAAAAAAGGATCCAAAAATGTCAGAGCCAGGTTCAAAACATAGTCCTAGGAATTATGAAGCAAACATGGGATTTGTTCTACCTAAGCTCGAAATATGAAGAAAAAGGATTCGAAGTCGATTCGAAACCAAATCTGGAGGAGAATGATGATTGCTATTTGGATCGGTAGAAGAAAAGGGCAAGGTGACTAGTTGCTTCTTTGCTTCAGGATGAAAGTATAAAGAGTAAAGTGAAGGAGAAGTGCCTAAGTATCAGGCCTTATATAGAGAGCAGTCTATGCTGATCATTTTCGATCTAAAGAGTTTAACCGATCGTCCCACACCAAGAGATTGGGCCAATCCATCTCCAGCCTTTGTGCCAACCTATCCTTTCCTAAGCCATATGCCGACCATCCTTTTTCCTTGCCTTAGGCCGATCGTTTCACTACCTGACATATGACGATCAATTCCATGATCACAAGTGGTTTGAAATTTGTTTTTTCTTTGAAAAAAAACAAAGGAGAAATTGTAAAAAAAATGATGATGGATGAAAAGAGGAATCATGAATGACCGTGGAGATTTGACTGCAAACACGAACACACAAGGTATCATAAAGATTGGCGATGACCTATGGACGTTCGAACATGTCCCGGAGCCAACAAGCATAAACGTGCTTATGAGTATGCACAGGAACAGTTTTAAAGTTTAGCCTTTTGAAATCAACAGAAAACATAATCACAACTGGAAATTTCAAGTTCAAGAATGGATCAGATAATAGAAGGCTCATAAGTCCCACACGACCAAATTTTTACATGCAAGCAGAATACGACATCGGATTTACACTATTGAAAGTCGATAGAGGAATAGTAGTCAATAAGGAAGCTGAATTGACTTCTTTACGGCAATTCATACTTTTTTCGATTCAAAGCACGTCATGTTACTCACAAGACGTACTTTGGGGGAAAAATGTTATCTCGCCTTTTGGAAAAGCCGTGATACCATCGATTTGACCAAGGACGGATGGTCAACAGCCTGAAGAGCCAGTTATGTACAATATTATAGATGATAGTCGGGCAAATTCAAACCAGGACCCAATCGAAGTGTAGCTAGCATAAAGTAACTAAACTAGCCCCGTGAAACTATATTTCAAATTTGGAGTCAATTGGAGTTGATACGCAAAAGTAACGGATGAAGCAAGGATTTGTATGGATTGACCAAGAACGATCCATGGAATAGTTCAAGTCATCGGAGAACATTCAATATCTTGAGATCCATAAAGCTAATTCATGTGAGACTTTCATAGCATTAACAAAATGGGAAAGGGAGCATACAATAATGATCGCGCATCCCAAAGTGGAAGTTGGAAGATGGCCGACTGTTGTGCACCGATCGTTTTGGATGTTTCAACATAACGATCAGTATACTTCAGTGTGCATTCTCGCTTCGACCAAGATCAACCCATATCTCACAACCTACAACTCGGAATGACTCCATATTTTTGGGGCAATGTTATGAGGCATGTGCGACGCCTCAAGAACGATTACACCCTGATTGGAGCTAAGAAAAAGGACCGGCTATCTTTAGGCTGATCGTTCCAAACCATCTAGATATCATTGTTGATCGATATGATGAGCCCCACTGAACCTAGGCAGCCTTCTTGCAAAGTTTCAACCCATTCCATGCACACCAACTCCTATAAATACAGTAGGCATAGCTTCAGAAAAGGGGAACCATCTTCCGGCTACAGAGGCTCTGCCATTTTCATTTTTGAATCTTGAATTAATGGATCCTAGCTGATCCAAACTTCCTTGTAATTGTAATCCAGGGCAAGATCAATAAAAATATGAAGTGGATGTAGGCCAAGGTTGTGGAACCACTATAAAAATCTGTGTGTTCATTTACTTTTTCTGCGATGTTTTTAATTTCATTCATTTTTTAATCTCCAAGAGATTCTATGGGTGTTGATGCTCATTTTTGGCGTCAACATTAGTAATACTTAATATGTGCGTGTGTGTGTGTATATATAACTATTTGTTAAAATCATTTATAAAAGAAACTAGATTAATTTAGAAACAAGTTTGATATTTGTAAACTTAAATAAACTCTCCTTTATAAAATAATTTATACATATAAAATAGATAGATATAAGTTTCTAAAATTCCAAACCTCTGAATCAAAGTGATTCAAAGTCCACAGGAGGGAGTATTTATGTCTGCCCAGCAGCTTCTTGATCTTGTAAAGAATGCTCAAGCAGTCGGACCCGTTCCAGAGCCAACTCATCCTAGATCTGGATTTGCACGCTTGTGCAGAGACTATACCGATTTGGGTGGAAGGCCATTCAAGGGATCCGAGAGTGTTATTGAAATTCAAGCTTGGCTCAAATCATGCGATCGCATCTTTTCTCGCATGAACCTTATTGATCTCCGCCGAGTCCAAGTGGATTCTAGCATTCTCCAAGAAAGAGCATTGGATTGGTATGAACTCCTTATTTCAGAGATTAATGAAGCGGATCTCACCTGGGAGAAATTCCGGGAACGCTTCGAATTAAAGTTCGTACCAGAAGCTGAAAAAGTAACTTTGGCCCGGTGTTTTATCGACCTTGTTCAAGGTGAATCTTCTATGACGGACTACGTTGCATCTTTCGAATCTCTTTCCAAATACGGGGTTGAATACATTAACACCCCGTTGAAGAAGAACCAGAGATTTGTCTATGGCTTGAATAAGAATCTTAAGAAGCCATTACTCCTGAAACTCGAGGTTTCATTTGATCAACTTATTGATATCGCTCTTCGTCTTGAAGAGGCCGATAGAGAGAGTAATGTTGAAGTTGTAAGTGCTAAACAAAACTTCAACAACAACATGAAAAGGCCTATTAAGTTCAAAGGCCCCAATCCCTATCCCAATCCCGACAAGAAAGGGAAGCAACAAACTCCGGTAGCAAAGACTCCTACCACTAGTCATGGACAATGCTACAATTGTGGTTCCGCATACCACTATGCAAGGGAGTGTCCGAAACCTCTTTATTGTCGCTATTGCAAAAATTCGGGTCACCATATAACTTCATGTCCCATACTTCAAAGTAGGAAGGAGGGAAAGCTCAATGTAGTGCAAGCTCCTAGCAACCCTTCTCTTGGTCAAGGTATTTTACATTCAATCCTTGATGCTATTGTTTTATTTCGTGATCTTCCTATTTGAGTTCTTTTTGATATGGGTTCATCTCATTATTTTTATATCAAAAGAACTTTTTGATTCTTTTTCTTTAAAACATTTTGGGCTTGATGACTTCTTTGAGAATTGCGAATCCGGTTGGTGGATCCACAACACTCAATTTCCTTTTTATTGATGTTGAAATTATTTTATGTGATTTTTCTTTCCGAACCGATTTCTACTTAGGCTTCGGAATTGATTTTTGGTAAGGATTGACTTAATTTTTATATAGCCATATCCAATGTCCCGAGTGGACTATTCATCTTCGACATTTTCAATCTGTTAAACAGATTTCTGTTTTTCCTTTGTGATTTTGATTCCAATTTGATGGCCTCATTTTATTCTTTAAGTTCACATGATTAGGAAAGTGTTATTTCTTTCATTCGTGTAGTTGAGGATTTTCTGGTATTTTTGAGTTTGTCTTAGGATTATCGCCTAAGCAGTCTTTTGAGTAGTGATAAGGTCTTTTTAGCTCGACCTTGCCACCGATTTTCATTTGCTACGAGTTGTTGGAGTTAGCATTCCACTTATCGCATTCCGCACTCGTTATGATTCTTATGAATGACTTGTTATGTCATTCAGTTTATCCAACTTATTTCATCCATTCTATAAATCGAGTCTTCTATGAGTATCTCGATGACTCCATTCTTGTATATATTGATTTTGGATGGAAATAGAAATTTAAAATTTTGCAAATCTTTTTCATAAGATTTATTTATAAGTATAATTTGATTTCTGCTCTTAAACGAGCAAAGAATATTCTTAAAGGTTTTTGAAAAACATGTTTATCATATAGAAAATGATTTTGTGATTGTATTGCCCATTGAGTGCTTTAAGAATTCTGGTCGATGCGCTTGATCAACGTTATCGATAGGAATTTCCTAAATGCTTTGATGAGACAATCAGACACGATATATTGACTTGTAAAACGCAAATTTCTCTAGAAAGATTATTACATAAAGATATTTGTAATTTTTGAAAGTTTTAGCTTTTCGGTAAAGAAGATTATTTGAAAGAATTCTTTTCCGATACTCTTATTCTTGTGATTCCCGAAGGGAACCAAGACTTTATCTTTTGTACCAATGCTAATCGTATTGGTTTGGATGTCGTTCTCTTTCTTTTGCTTTTAAATCATTAATGCCTATTGAGACTAGATATGCCACTCATGATCTAGTGCTCGTGGCTATCGATTTCGCTTTTAAAAATTTGGCATCATTATTTTAGGGTGAGAAATTTGTTCTCTACCCTGATCATAAATCTTTGGAATATTTATTTTCTCATAAGGAACTTAATATTGGATCGAGTTCCTTGCATCTTATGATCTTGATACTCTTTGTATATTCCCGGAAAGGGGAACCGTGTTGCCAATGCACTTTGTTGTAAACAACAAGTGGTTGATTCTTTGATGATGTCTGAATGGAATTATCTTTTTATCAAGTCCATCGGACGTTTTGATATACTTCGTTTTATTGAGCTTCATCTCATTACATTTATGGATAAGTGTCCGATGTTCTTTTATGGTGATTGGTCCATTTGACGTACCGTCTTCGAAATACGTCGGTGTTCGAATTATTTGTGCTTTGGTTCATCTGGCGTACCGTTTTTGTACTACGCCGTTGCACCGGCTCAATTTTTTGTTATTCACGACGTTTTCTTACGTCTTTCTTCTACGGAAATGCCTTAAGGTTTCCGAGTTTTATTCTTGAACTTGGTGTTATTGTAGCGTTTGAAGTTTCACCAGATTTGACTTTTGAGCAATATTCTATTCGCATCATTTCTTCGGGGGTTGAGTGCCTTCGTAATAAAGATGTTCTTTTTGTGTGAGTTCTATGGTTCTCAAATCCCAAGGATTTCTCTTGGGAAATCTAGAGAATTCATCGAACGAAAACTTTCAAACTTACCCTTTTGCGCTCTTTATGGTGAACTTCTTATTTCAAATTTTCTTTTGTGTTGATATGCTTTTATGGTTGTTACACTTTATTTTCTTCTTAAGTATTGCGAGGACGCAATTTCTTTAAGGAGGGGAGTCTGTAACAACCCGCATATTTGTCGATTTTATATTTAAATATTTTATTTAAATATAACATCGTTCGTCGGATTTTAGTCCGAAAAACTACTTTTTGCAAACAGTCGAATTAGGACTCGATACCACTTCCATTGAGTCCAAAATGCCGTTTGCGACCTTTTTGAGTATAAACTTTGATATGTTTGGAGCTAGTCAAAAATTTGACCATTTGCACTTTGGGTTTGGGTTTGGGTTCAGCCCCTTTGCCAACTTAACCCCCAAATCTGAACCACTTCTCCCCATTCTCCCTCACTTCCTCCTCATTTCAGTTTCAAAGCAAGAATGGTGGGAGAGATTGGAAATTAAAACTCCATGCCCTAGTTCCTCTTGCAAAATTAAGTTCTTGCTCCAAATTCAAAGAGAACCCATTGGTAAGCCTCCTCTTCATCTTCTCCAACTCATTCTCTTATCAATTTCAGTTTATTTCCTAAACCTAAATTTGGGAGATGCTTGTTTTGATCTTAGTTGGAGCTTCTTGAGTTAGGATTGAAGAGTGGTTGCCTCTCTTTTGATTTCAAGCTTCTCCTTCCTTGTTCTTGTGTCAAAGGTGAGATTTTTATCTCACATCTTAATCTATATTTATCTTTGATTGTTAGGTATGAATTCCTAACACTTATTCTTGTGCAATTGCTTTTGGTTTGGATTGATTTGGTGAATATTACAATTTCTAGTGTTTTGAGTTCAATTCTTTAAAAATCCAAACTTTGATCTTTGATCATGATTTTTGTGATGCATTGAAGAGCTTATAAGGCCGGGTTGTCCTTTGGCTTAAATCCTTAGTGTCGTTGCTCGCGAAAATGCAATTTGGTCGAGATTTGGCCAATGAACTTGATAAGTTGGGCAGTGCTGGAAACAGGTCCGGTCGACCGAGCTCTGTAGTCAGTCGACCGACCTGCTTCCAAAAGTGCTAAGCACTTCTCTGTTTGGGTTTGGTCGACCGGCTGCAGAGCTCAGTCGACAAACCTGCTTCCCGAACTATTTTCCAGAACAGGGTCCGGTCGACCGAGCCCTGATGCCGGCCGACCGACCTGATGTTGTTTTGCCTATATTGCCTATTTTGTTTGAATTTCCAACTTTAATCGATTCGTGTTATCTCCTATTTGTTGTTATCATTTCTTAAGACTTTGATGACTCCTCTTTCGGGATGGTACCTCGTTAGGCCGCTCGACCCTATCCCCCTTAGGTCGTTAGACCTCATTTTGTCTTCACTAGGTCGTACCGTTTTGACGGGGCGCTGCCCCGCACCCCGCCGTAGGCTTGGTATCAGAGCCAAACTTCGGAACAATGTAGAATTATCTAGCAAGGATCATGTCCTAAGTCTTTCTTAGGAGTTGTGCCTTAGGATTTTATTCGTGTCTTTGTACCGTTCTATCCTATTTTCTTTTATGATTCCTTGTTTTATCAATCAAGATTGTTTGATATTCATTCTGAGAATAACTTTTTCTTCTTCTTTCTTTCTTAAAGAAGAGAAATGGTTAGATCTGGCCGTACCAACGTCGGTCAATCCAGTACTACTCCTCAGGAGGGAGTATTTATGTCTGCCCAGCAGCTTCTTGATCTTGTAAAGAATGCTCAAGCAGTCGGACCCGTTCCAGAGCCAACTCATCCTAGATCTGGATTTGCATGCTTGTGCAGAGACTATACCGATTTGGGTGGAAGGCCATTCAAGGGATCCGAGAGTGTTATTGAAATTCAAGCTTGGCTCAAATCATGCGATCCCATCTTTTCTCGCATGAACCTTATTGATCTCCACCGAATCCAAGTGGCTTCTAGTATGCTCCAAGAAAGAGCATTGGATTGGTATGAACTCCTTATTTCAAAGATTAATGAAGCGGATCTCACCTGGGAGAAATTCCGGGAACGCTTCGAATTAAAGTTCGTACCAGAAGCTGAAAAGGTAACTTTGGCCCGGCGTTTTATCGACCTTGTTCAGGGTGAATCTTCTGTGACGGACTACGTCGCATCTTTCGAATCTCTTTCCAAATACGGGGTTGAATACATTAACACCCCGTTGAAGAAGAACCAGAGATTTGTCTATGGCTTGAATAAGAATCTTAAGAAGCCATTACTCCTGAAACTCGAGGTTTCATTCGATCAGCTTATTGATATCGCTCTTCGTCTTGAAGAGGCCGATAGAGAGAGTAATGTTGAAGTTGTAAGTGCTAAACAAAACTTCAACAACAACATGAAAAGGCCTATTAAGTTCAAAGGCCCCAATCCCTATCCCAATCCCGACAAGAAAGGGAAGCAACAAACTCCGGTAGCAAAGACACCTACCACTAGTCATGGACAATGCTACAATTGTGGTTCCGCAGACCACTATGCAAGGGAGTGTCCGAAACCTCTTTATTGTCGCTATTGCAAAAATTCGGGTCACCATATAACTGCATGTCCCATACTTCAAAGTAGGAAGGAGGGAAAGCTCAATGTAGTGCAAGCTCCTAGCAACCCTTCTCTTGGTCAAGGTATTTTACATTCAATCCTTGATGCTATTGTTTTATTTCGTGATCTTCCTATTTGAGTTCTTTTTTATATGGGTTCATCTCATTATTTTTATATCAAAAGAACTTTTTGATTCTTTTTCTTTCAAACATTTTGGGCTTGATGACTTCTTTGAGAATTGCGAATCCGGTTGGTGGATCCGCAACACTCAATTTGCTTTTTATTGATGTCGAAATTATTTTATGTGATTTTTCTTTCCGAACCGATTTCTACTTAGGCTTCGGAATTGATTTTTGGTAAGGATTGACTTAATTTTTATATAGCCATATCCAATGTCCCGAGTGGACTATTCATCTTCGACATTTTCAATCTGTTAAACAGATTTCTGTTTTTCCTTTATGATTTTGATTCCAATTTGATGGCCTTATTTTATTCTTTAAGTTCACATGATTAGGAAAGTGTTATTTCTTTCATTCGTGTAGTTGAGGATTTTCTGGTATTTTTGAGTTTGTCTTAGGATTATCGCCTAAGCAGTCTTTTGAGTAGTGATAAGGTCTTTTTAGCTCGACCTTGCCACCGATTTCCATTTGCTACAATTTGTTGGAGTTAGCATTCCACTTATCGCATTCCTCACTCGTTATGATTCTTATGAATGACTTGTTATGTCATTCAGTTTATCCAACTTATTTCATCCATTCTATAAATCGAGTCTTCTATGAGTATCTCGATGACTCCATTCTTGTATATATTGATTTTGGATGGAAATAGAAATTTAAAATTTTGCAAATCTTTTTCATGAGATTTATTTATAAGTATAATTTGAATTTTTCTCTTAAACGAGCAAAGAATATTCTTAAAGGTTTTTGAGAAACATGTTTATCATATAGAAAATGATTTTGTGATCGTATTGCCCATTGAGTGCTTTAAGAATTCTAGTCGATGCGCTTGATCAAGGTTATCGATAGGAATTTCCTAAACGCTTTGATGAGACAATCAGACACGATATATTGACTTGTAAAATGCAAATTTCTCTAGAAAGATTATTACATAAAGATATTTGTAATTTTTGAAAGTTTTAGCTTTTCGATAAAGAAGATTATTTGAAAGAATTCTTTCTCGATACTCTTATTCTTGTGATTCCCGAAGGGAACCAAGACTTTATCTTTTGTACCAATGCTAATCGTATTGGTTTGGATGTCGTTCTCTTTCTTTTGCTTTTAAATCATTAATGCCTATTGAGACTAGATATGCCACTCATGATCTAGTGCTCGTGGCTATCGATTTCGCTTTTAAAAATTTGGCATCATTATTTTAGGGTGAGAAATTTGTTCTCTACCCTGATCATAAATCTTTGGAATATTTATTTTCTCATAAGGGACTTAATATTGGATCGAGTTCCTTGCATCTTATGATCTTGATACTCTTTGTATATTCCCGGAAAGGGGAACCGTGCTGCCAATGCACTTTGTTGTAAACAACAAGTGGTTGATTCTTTGATGATGTCTGAATGGAATTATCTTTTTATCAAGTCCATCGGACGTTTTGATATACTTCGTTTTATTGAGCTTCATCTCATTTCTTTTATGGATAAGTGTCCGACGTTCTTTTATGGTGATTGGTCCATTTGACGTACCGTCTTCGAAATACGTCGGTGTTCGAATTATTTGTGCTTTGGTTCATCCGGCGTACCGTTTTTGTACTACGCCGTTGCACCGGCTCAATTTTCTGTTATTCACGACGTTTTCTTACGTCTTTCTTCTACGGAAATGACTTAAGGTTTCCGATTTTTATTCTTGAACTTGGTGTTATTGTAGCGCTTGAAGTTTCACCAGATTTGACTTTTGAGCAACATTCTATTCGCATCATTTCTTCGGGGGTTGAGTGCCTTCGTAATAAAGATGTTCTTTTTGTGTGAGTTCTATGGTTCTCAAATCCCAAGGATTTCTCTTGGGAAATCTAGAGAATTCATCGAACGAAAACTTTCAGACTTACTCTTTTGCGCTCTTTATGGTGAACTTCTTATTTCAAATTTTCTTTTGTGTTGATATGCTTTTATGGTTGTTACACTTTATTTTCTTCTTAAGTATTGCGAGGACGCAATTTCTTTAAGGAGGGGAGTCTGTAACAACCCGCATATTTATCGATTTTATATTTAAATATTTTATTTAAATATAACATCGTTCGTCGGATTTTAGTCCGAAAAGCTACTTTTTGCAAACAGTCGAATTAGGACTCGATACCACTTCCATTGAGTCCAAAATGCCGTTTGCGACCTTTTTGAGTATAAACTTTGATATGTTTGGAGCTAGTCAAAAATTTGACCATTTGCACTTTGGGTTTGGGTTTGGGTTTGGGTTCAGCCCCTTTGCCAACTTAACCCCCAAATCTGAACCACTTCTCCCCATTCTCCCTCACTTCCTCCTCATTTCAGTTTCAAAGCAAGAATGGTGGGAGAGGTTGGAAATTAAAACTCCATGCCCTAGTTCCTCTTGCAAAATCAAGTTCTTGCTCCAAATTCAAAGAGAACCCATTGGTAAGCCTCCTCTTCATCTTCTCCAACTCATTATCTTATCAATTTCAGTTTATTTCCTAAACCTAAATTTGGGAGATGCTTGTTTTGATCTTAGTTGGAGCTTCTTGAGTTAGGATTGAAGAGTGGTTGCCTCTCTTTTGATTTCAAGCTTCTCCTTCCTTGTTCTTGTGTCAAAGGTGAGATTTTTATCTCACATCTTAATCTATATT
The DNA here is from genome assembly GCA_030737815.1 of Allium fistulosum. Classification (NCBI taxonomy): domain Eukaryota; kingdom Viridiplantae; phylum Streptophyta; class Magnoliopsida; order Asparagales; family Amaryllidaceae; genus Allium; species Allium fistulosum. Next base: position 1,238,622,414 of record CM060903.1, on the reverse strand, counting down.
TATCTTCGATTGTTAGGTATGAATTCCTAACACTTATTCTTGTGCAATTGCTTTTGGTTTGGATTGATTTGGTGAATATTCCAATTTTTAGTGTTTTGAGTTCAATTCTTTAAAATTCCAAACTTTGATCTTTGATCATGATTTTTGTGATGCATTGAAGAGCTTATAAGGCCGGGTTGTCCTTTGGCTTAAATCCTTAGTGTCGTTGCTCGCGAAAATGCAATTTGGTCGAGATTTGGCCAATGAACTTGATAAGTTGGGCAGTGCTGGAAACAGGTCCGGTCGACCGAGCTCTGTAGTCAGTCGACCGACCTGCTTCCAAAAGTGCTAAGCACTTCTCTGTTTGGATTTGGTCGACCGACTGCAGAGCTCAGTCGACCGACCTGCTTCCCGAACTATTTTCTAGAACAGGGTCCGGTCGACCGAGCCCTGATGCCGGCCGACCGACCTGATGCTGTTTTGCCTATATTGCGTATTTTGTTTGAATTTCCAGCTTTAATCGATTCGTGTTGTCTCCTATTTGTTGTTATCATTTCTTAAGACTTTGATGACTCCTCTTTCGGGATGGTACCTCGTTAGGCCGCTCGACCCTATCCCCCTTAGGTCGTTAGACCTCATTTTGTCTTCACTAGGTCGTACCGTTTTGACGGGGCGCTGCCCCGCACCCCGCCGTGGGCTTGGTATCAGAGCCAAACTTCGGAACAATGTAGAATTATCTAGCAAGGATCATGTCCTAAGTCTTTCTTAGGAGTTGTGCCTAAGGATTTTATTCGTGTCTTTGTACCGTTCTATCCTATTTTCTTTTATGATTCCTTGTTTTATCAATCAAGATTGGTTGATATTCATTCAAAGAATAAATTTTTCTTTTTATTTCTTTCTTAAAGAAGAGAAATGGTTAGATCTGGCCGTACCAACGTCGATCAATCCAGTACTACTCCTCAGGAGGGAGTATTTATGTCTGCCCAGCAGCTTCTTGATCTTGTAAAGAATGCTCAAGCAGTCGGACCCGTTCCAGAGCCAACTCATCCTAGATCTGGATTTGCATGCTTGTGCAGAGACTATACCGATTTGGGTGGAAGGCCATTCAAGGGATCCGAGAGTGTTATTGAAATTCAAGCTTGGCTCAAATCATGCGATCACATCTTTTCTCGCATGAACCTTATTGATCTCCACCGAGTCCAAGTGGCTTCTAGTATGCTCCAAGAAAGAGCATTGGATTGGTATGAACTCCTTATTTCAAAGATTAATGAAGCGGATCTCACCTGGGAGAAATTCCGGGAACGCTTCGAATTAAAGTTCGTACCAGAAGCTGAAAAGGTAACTTTGGCCCGGCGTTTTATCGACCTTGTTCAAGGTGAATCTTCTGTGACGGACTACGTCGCATCTTTCGAATCTCTTTCCAAATACGGGGTTGAATACATTAACACCCCGTTGAAGAAGAACCAGAGATTTGTCTATGGCTTGAATAAGAATCTTAAGAAGCCATTACTCCTGAAACTCGAGGTTTCATTCGATCAGCTTATTGATATCGCTCTTCGTCTTGAAGAGGCCGATAGAGAGAGTAATGTTGAAGTTGTAAGTGCTAAACAAAACTTCAACAACAACATGAAAAGGCCTATTAAGTTCAAAGGCCCCAATCCCTATCCCAATCCCGACAAGAAAGGGAAGCAACAAACTCCGGTAGCAAAGACACCTACCACTAGTCATGGACAATGCTACAATTGTGGTTCCGCAGACCACTATGCAAGGGAGTGTCCGAAACCTCTTTATTGTCGCTATTGCAAAAATTCGGGTCACCATATAACTGCATGTCCCATACTTCAAAGTAGGAAGGAGGGAAAGCTCAATGTAGTGCAAGCTCCTAGCAACCCTTCTCTTGGTCAAGGTATTTTACATTCAATCCTTGATGCTATTGTTTTATTTCGTGATCTTCCTATTTGAGTTCTTTTTGATATGGGTTCATCTCATTATTTTTATATCAAAAGAACTTTTTGATTCTTTTTCTTTAAAACATTTTGGGCTTGATGACTTCTTTGAGAATTGCGAATCCGGTTGGTGGATCCGCAACACTCAATTTGCTTTTTATTGATGTCGAAATTATTTTATGTGATTTTTCTTTCCGAACCGATTTCTACTTAGGCTTCGGAATTGATTTTTGGTAAGGATTGACTTAATTTTTATATAGCCATATCCAATGTCCCGAGTGGACTATTCATATTCGACATTTTCAATCTGTTAAACAGATTTCTGTTTTTCCTTTATGATTTTGATTCCAATTTGATGGCCTTATTTTATTCTTTAAGTTCACATGATTAGGAAAGTGTTATTTCTTTCATTCGTGTAGTTGAGGATTTTCTGGTATTTTTGAGTTTGTCTTAGGATTATCGCCTAAGCAGTCTTTTGAGTAGTGATAAGGTCTTTTTAGCTCGACCTTGCCACCGATTTTCATTTGCTACAATTTGTTGGAGTTAGCATTCCACTTATCGCATTCCGCACTCGTTATGATTCTTATGAATGACTTGTTATGTCATTCAGTTTATCCAACTTATTTCATCCATTCTATAAATCGAGTCTTCTATGAGTATCTCGATGACTCCATTCTTGTATATATTGATTTTGGATGGAAATAGAAATTTAAAATTTTGCAAATCTTTTTCATGAGATTTATTTATAAGTATAATTTGAATTTTTCTCTTAAACGAGCAAAGAATATTCTTAAAGGTTTTTGAGAAACATGTTTATCATATAGAAAATGATTTTGTGATCGTATTGCCCATTGAGTGCTTTAAGAATTCTAGTCGATGCGCTTGATCAAGGTTATCGATAGGAATTTCCTAAACGCTTTGATGAGACAATCAGACACGATATATTGACTTGTAAAATGCAAATTTCTCTAGAAAGATTATTACATAAAGATATTTGTAATTTTTGAAAGTTTTAGCTTTTCGATAAAGAAGATTATTTAAAAGAATTCTTTCTCGATACTCTTATTCTTGTGATTCCCGAAGGGAACCAAGACTTTATCTTTTGTACCAATGCTAATCGTATTGGTTTGGATGTCGTTCTCTTTCTTTTGCTTTTAAATCATTAATGCCTATTGAGACTAGATATGCCACTCATGATCTAGTGCTCGTGGCTATCGATTTCGCTTTTAAAAATTTGGCATCATTATTTTAGGGTGAGAAATTTGTTCTCTACCCTGATCATAAATCTTTGGAATATTTATTTTCTCATAAGGGACTTAATATTGGATCGAGTTCCTTGCATCTTATGATCTTGATACTCTTTGTATATTCCCGGAAAGGGGAACCGTGCTGCCAATGCACTTTGTTGTAAACAACAAGTGGTTGATTCTTTGATGATGGCTGAATGGAATTATCTTTTTATCAAGTCCATCGGACGTTTTGATATACTTCGTTTTATTGAGCTTCATCTCATTTCTTTTATGGATAAGTGTCCGATGTTCTTTTATGGTGATTGGTCCATTTGACGTACCGTCTTCCAAATACGTCGGTGTTCGAATTATTTGTGCTTTGGTTCATCTGGCGTACCGTTTTTGTACTACGCCGTTGCACCGGCTCAATTTTCTGTTATTCACGACGTTTTCTTACGTCTTTCTTCTACGGAAATGACTTAAGGTTTCCGATTTTTATTCTTGAACTTGGTGTTATTGTAGCGCTTGAAGTTTCACCAGATTTGACTTTTGAGCAACATTCTATTCGCATCATTTCTTCGGGGGTTGAGTGCCTTCGTAATAAAGATGTTCTTTTTGTGTGAGTTCTATGGTTCTCAAATCCCAAGGATTTCTCTTGGGAAATCTAGAGAATTCATCGAACGAAAACTTTCAGACTTACTCTTTTGCGCTCTTTATGGTGAACTTCTTATTTCAAATTTTCTTTTGTGTTGATATGCTTTTATGGTTGTTACACTTTATTTTCTTCTTAAGTATTGCGAGGACGCAATTTCTTTAAGGAGGGGAGTCTGTAACAACCCGCATATTTGTCGATTTTATATTTAAATATTTTATTTAAATATAACATCGTTCGTCGGATTTTAGTCCGAAAAGCTACTTTTTGCAAACAGTCGAATTAGGACTCGATACCACTTCCATTGAGTCCAAAATGCCGTTTGCGACCTTTTTGAGTATAAACTTTGATATGTTTGGAGCTAGTCAAAAATTTGACCATTTGCACTTTGGTTTTGGGTTCAGCCCCTTTGCCAACTTAACCCCCAAATCTGAACCACTTCTCCCCATTCTCCCTCACTTCCTCCTCATTTCAGTTTCAAAGCAAGAATGGTGGGAGAGATTGGAAATTAAAACTCCATGCCCTAGTTCCTCTTGCAAAATCAAGTTCTTGCTCCAAATTCAAAGAGAACCCATTGGTAAGCCTCCTCTTCATCTTCTCCAACTCATTATCTTATCAATTTCAGTTTATTTCCTAAACCTAAATTTGGGAGATGCTTGTTTTGATCTTAGTTGGAGCTTCTTGAGTTAGGATTGAAGAGTGGTTGCCTCTCTTTTGATTTCAAGCTTCTCCTTCCTTGTTCTTGTGTCAAAGGTGAGATTTTTATCTCACATCTTAATCTATATTTATCTTTGATTGTTAGGTATGAATTCCTAACACTTATTCTTGTGCAATTGCTTTTGGTTTGGATTGATTTGGTGAATATTCCAATTTTTAGTGTTTTGAGTTCAATTCTTTAAAAATCCAAACTTTGATCTTTGATCATGATTTTTGTGATGCATTGAAGAGCTTATAAGGCCGGGTTGTCCTTTGGCTTAAATCCTTAGTGTCGTTGCTCGCGAAAATGCAATTTGGTCGAGATTTGGCCAATGAACTTGATAAGTTGGGCAGTGCTGGAAACAGGTCCGGTCGACCGAGCTCTGTAGTCAGTCGACCGACCTGCTTCCAAAAGTGCTAAGCACTTCTCTGTTTGGGTTTGGTCGACCGACTGCAGAGCTCAGTCGACCGACCTGCTTCCCGAACTATTTTCTAGAACAGGGTCCGGTCGACCGAGCCCTGATGCCGGCCGACCGACCTGATGCTGTTTTGCCTATATTGCCTATTTTGTTTGAATTTCCAGCTTTAATCGATTCGTGTTGTCTCCTATTTGTTGTTATCATTTCTTAAGACTTTGATGACTCCTCTTTCGGGATGGTACCTCGTTAGGCCGCTCGACCCTATCCCCCTTAGGTCGTTAGACCTCATATTGTCTTCACTAGGTCGTACCGTTTTGACGGGGCGCTGCCCCGCACCCCGCCGTGGGCTTGGTATCAGAGCCAAACTTCGGAACAATGTAGAATTATCTAGCAAGGATCATGTCCTAAGTCTTTCTTAGGAGTTGTGCCTAAGGATTTTATTCGTGTCTTTGTACCGTTCTATCCTATTTTCTTTTATGATTCCTTGTTTTATCAATCAAGATTGGTTGATATTCATTCTGAGAATAAATTTTTCTTTTTATTTCTTTCTTAAAGAAGAGAAATGGTTAGATCTGGCCGTACCAACGTCGATCAATCCAGTACTACTCCTCAGGAGGGAGTATTTATGTCTGCCCAGCAGCTTCTTGATCTTGTAAAGAATGCTCAAGCAGTCGGACCCGTTCCAGAGCCAACTCATCCTAGATCTGGATTTGCACGCTTGTGCAGAGACTATACCGATTTGGGTGGAAGGCCATTCAAGGGATCCGAGAGTGTTATTGAAATTCAAGCTTGGCTCAAATCATGCGATCGCATCTTTTCTCGCATGAACCTTATTGATCTCCACCGAGTCCAAGTGGCTTCTAGCATGCTCCAAGAAAGAGCATTGGATTGGTATGAACTCCTTATTTCAGAGATTAATGAAGCAGATCTCACCTGGGAGAAATTCCGGGAACGCTTCAAATTAAATTTCGTACCAGAAGCTGAAAAAGTAACTTTGGCCCGACGTTTTATCGACCTTGTTCAAGGTGAATCTTCTGTGACGGACTACGTCGCATCTTTCGAATCTCTTTCCAAATACGGGGTTGAATACATTAACACCCCGTTGAAGAAGAACCAGAGATTTGTCTATGGCTTGAATAAGAATCTTAAGAAGCCATTACTCCTGAAATTCGAGGTTTCATTTGATCAGCTTATTGATATCGCTCTTCATCTTGAAGAGGCCGATAGAGAGAGTAATGTTGAAGTTGTAAGTGCTAAACAAAACTTCAACAACAACATGAAAAGGCCTATTAAGTTCAAAGGCCCCAATCCCTATCCCAATCCCGACAAGAAAGGGAAGCAACAAACTCCGGTAGCAAAGACTCCTACCACTAGTCATGGACAATGCTACAATTGTGGTTCCGCAGACCACTATGCAAGGGAGTGTCCGAAACCTCTTTATTGTCGCTATTGCAAAAATTCGGGTCACCATATAACTGCATGTCCCATACTTCAAAGTAGGAAGGAGGGAAAGCTCAATGTAGTGCAAGCTCCTAGCAACCCTTCTCTTGGTCAAGGTATTTTACATTCAATCCTTGATGCTATTGTTTTATTTCGTGATCTTCCTATTTGAGTTCTTTTTGATATGGGTTCATCTCATTATTTTTATATCAAAAGAACTTTTTGATTCTTTTTCTTTAAAACATTTTGGGCTTGATGACTTCTTTGAGAATTGCGAATCCGGTTGGTGGATCCGCAACACTCAATTTGCTTTTTATTGATGTCGAAATTATTTTATGTGATTTTTCTTTCCGAACCGATTTCTACTTAGGCTTCGGAATTGATTTTTGGTAAGGATTGACTTAATTTCTATATAGCCATATACAATGTCCCGAGTGGACTATTCATCTTCGACAATCTCAATCTGTTAAACAGATTTCTGTTTTTCCTTTGTGATTTTGATTCCAATTTGATGACCTCATTTTATTCTTTAAGTTCACATGATTAGGAAAGTGTTATTTCTTTCATTCGTGTAGTTGAGGATTTTCTGGTATTTTTGAGTTTGTCTTAGGATTATCGCCTAAGCAGTCTTTTGAGTAGTGATAAGGTCTTTTTAGCTCGACTTTGCCACCGATTTTCATTTGCTACGAGTTGTTGGAGTTAGCATTCCACTTATCGCATTCCGCACTCGTTATGATTCTTATGAATGACTTGTTATGTCATTCAGTTTATCCAACTTATTTCATCCATTCTATAAATCGAGTCTTCTATGAGTATCTCGATGACTCCATTCTTGTATATATTGATTTTGGATGGAAATAGAAATTTAAAATTTTGCAAATCTTTTTCATAAGATTTATTTATAAGTATAATTTGATTTTTGCTCTTAAACGAGCAAAGAATATTCTTAAAGGTTTTTGAGAAACATGTTTATCATATAGAAAATGATTTTGTGATTGTATTGCCCATTGAGTGCATTAAGAATTCTGGTCGATGCGCTTGATCAACGTTATCGATAGGAATTTCCTAAACGCTTTGATGAGACAATCAGACACGATATATTGACTTGTAAAATGCAAATTTCTCTAGAAAGATTATTACATAAAGATATTTGTAATTTTTGAAAGTTTCAGCTTTTCGGTAAAGAAGATTATTTGAAAGAATTCTTTCCCGATACTCTTATTCTTGTGATTCCCGAAGGGAACCAAGACTTTATCTTTTGTACCAATGCTAATCGTATTGGTTTGGATGTTGTTCTATTTCTTTTGCTTTTAAATCATTAATGCCTATTGAGACTAGATATGCCACTCATGATCTAGTGCTCGTGGCTATCGATTTCGCTTTTAAAAATTTGGCATCATTATTTTAGGGTGAGAAATTTGTTCTCTACCCTGATCATAAATCTTTGGAATATTTATTTTCTCATAAGGAACTTAATATTGGATCGAGTTCCTTGCATCTTATGATCTTGATACTCTTTGTATATTCCCGGAAAGGGGAACCGTGCTGCCAATGCACTTTGTTGTAAACAACATGTGGTTGATTCTTTGATGATGTCTGAATGGAATTATCTTTTTATCAAGTCCATCGGACGTTTTGATATACTTCGTTTTATTGAGCTTCATCTCATTTCTTTTATGAATAAGTGTCCGATGTTCTTTTATGGTGATTGGTCCATTTGACGTACCATCTTCGAAATACGTCGGTTTTCGAATTATTTGTGCTTTGGTTCATCTGGCGTACCGTTTTTGTACTACGCCGTTGCACCGGCTCAATTTTCTGTTATTCACGACGTTTTCTTACGTCTTTCTTCTATGGAAATGCCTTAAGGTTTCCGATTTTTATTCTTGAACTTGGTGTTATTGTAGCGTTTGAAATTTCACCAGATTTGACTTTTGAGCAACATTCTATTCGCATCATTTCTTCGGGGGTTGAGTGCCTTCGTAATAAAGATGTTCTTTTTGTGTGAGTTCTATGGTTCTCAAATCCCAAGGATTTCTCTTGGGAAATCTAGAGAATTCATCGAACGAAAACTTTCAGACTTACTCTTTTGCGCTCTTTATGGTGAACTTCTTATTTCAAATTTTCTTTTGTGTTGATATGCTTTTATGGTTGTTACACTTTTTTTTTTCTTAAGTATTGCGAGGACGCAATTTCTTTAAGGAGGGGAGTCTGTAACAATCCGCATATTTGTCGATTTTATATTTAAATATTTTATTTAAATATAACATCGTTCGTCGGATTTTAGTCCGAAAAGCTACTTTTTGCAAACAGTCGAATTAGGACTCGATACCACTTCCATTGAGTCCAAAATGCCGTTTGCAACCTTTTTGAGTGTAAACTTTGATATGTTTGGAGCTAGTCAAAAATTTGACCATTTGCACTTTGGGTTTGGGTTTGGGTTCAGCCCCTTTGCCAACTTAACCCCCAAATCTGAACCACTTCTCCCCATTCTCCCTCACTTCCTCCTCATTTCAGTTTCAAAGCAAGAATGGTGGGAGAGATTGGAAATTAAAACTCCATGCCCTAGTTCCTCTTGCAAAATCAAGTTCTTGCTCCAAATTCAAAGAGAACCCATTGGTAAGCCTCCTCTTCATCTTCTCCAACTCATTCTCTTATCAATTTCAGTTTATTTCCTAAACCTAAATTTGGGAGATGCTTGTTTTGATCTTAGTTGGAGCTTCTTGAGTTAGGATTGAAGAGTGGTTGCCTCTCTTTAGATTTCAAGCTTCTCCTTCCTTGTTCTTGTGTCAAAGGTGAGATTTTTATCTCACATCTTAATCTATATTTATCTTCGATTGTTAGGTATGAATTCCTAACACTTATTCTTATGCAATTGCTTTTGGTTTGGATTGATTTGGTGAATATTCCAATTTTTAGTGTTTTGAGTTCAATTCTTTAAAAATCCAAACTTTGATCTTTGATCATGATTTTTGTGATGCATTGAAGAGCTAATAAGGCCGGGTTGTCCTTTGGCTTAAATCCTTAGTGTCGTTGCTCGTGAAAATGCAATTTTGTCGAGATTTGGCCAATGAACTTGATAAGTTGGGCAGTGCTGGAAACAGGTCCGGTCGACCGAGCTCTGTAGTCAGTCGACCGACCTGCTTCCAAAAGTGCTAAGCACTTCTCTGTTTGGGTTTGCTCGACCGGCTGCAAAGCTCAGTCAACCGACCTGCTTCCCGAACTATTTTCCAGAACAGGGTCCGGTCGACCGAGCCCTGATGCCGGCCGACCGACCTGATGCTGTTTTTCCTATATTGCCTATTTTGTTTGAATTTACAACTTTACTCGATTCGTGTTGTCTCCTATTTGTTGTTATAATTTCTTAATACTTTGATGACTCTTCTTTCGGGATAGTACCTCGTTAGGCCGCTCGGCCCTATTCCCCTTAGGTCGTTAGACCTCATTTTGTCTTCACTAGGTCGTATCATTTTGACGGGGCGCTGCCCCGCACCCCGCCGTGGTCTTGGTATCAGAGCCAAACTTCGGAACAATGTAGAATTATCTAGCAAGGATCATGTCCTAAGTCTTTCTTAGGAGTTGTGCCTTAGGATTTTATTCGTGTCTTTGTACCGTTCTATCCTATTTTCTTTTATGATTCCTTGTTTTATCAATCAAGATTGTTTGATATTCATTCTGAGAATAACTTTTTCTTCTTCTTTCTTTCTTAAAGAAGAAAAATGGTTAGATCTGGCCGTACCAACGTCGGTCAATCCAGTACTACTCCTCAAGAGGGAGTATTTATGTCTGCCCACCAGCTTCTTGATCTTGTAAAGAATGCTCAAGCAGTCGGACCCGTTCCAGAGCCAACTCATCCTAGATCTAGATTTGCACGCTTGTGCAGAGACTATACCGATTTGGGTGTAAGGCCATTCAAGGGATCCGAGAGTGTTATTGAAATTCAAGCGTGGCTCAAATCATGCGATCGCATCTTTTCTCGCATGAACCTTATTGATCTCCACCGAGTCCAAGTGGCATCTAGCATGCTCCAAGAAAGAGCATTGAATTGGTATGAACTCCTTATTTCAGAGATTAATGAAGCGGATCTCACCTGGGAGAAATTCCAGGAACGCTTCGAATTAAAGTCCGTACCAGAAGCTGAAAAGGTAACTTAGGCCTGGCGTTTTATCGACCTTGTTCAAGGTGAATCTTCTGTGACGGACTACGTCGCATCTTTCGAATCTCTTTCCAAATACGGGGTTGAATACATTAATACCCCGTTGAAGAAGAACCAGAGATTTGTCTATGGCTTGAATAAGAATCTTAAGAAGCCATTACTCCTGAAACTCGAGGTTTCATTTGATCAGCTTATTGATATCGCTCTTCGTCTTGAAGAGGCCGATAGAGAGAGTAATGTTGAAGTTGTAAGTGCTAAACAAAACTTCAACAACAACATGAAAAGACCTATTAAGTTCAAAGGCCCCAATCCCTATCCCAATCCCGACAAGAAAGGGAAGCAACAAACTCCGGTAGCAAAGACTCTTACCACTAGTCATGGACAATGCTACAATTGTGGTTCCGCAGACCACTATGCAAGGGAGTGTCTGAAACCTCTTTATTGTCGCTATTGCAAAAATTCGGGTCACCATATAACTGCATGTCCCATACTTCAAAGTAGGAAAGGAGGGAAAGCTCAATGTAGTGCAAGCTCCTAGCAACCCTTCTCTTGGTCAAGGTATTTTACATTCAATCCTTGATGCTATTGTTTTATTTCGTGATCTTCCTATTTGAGTTCTTTTTGATATGGGTTCATCTCATTATTTTTATATCAAAAGAACTTTTTGATTCTTTTTCTTTAAAACATTTTGGGCTTGATGACTTCTTTGAGAATTGCGAATCCGGTTGGTGGATCCGCAACACTCAATTTGCTTTTTATTGATGTTGAAATTATTTTATGTGATTTTTCTTTCCGAATCGATTTCTACTTAGGCTTCGGAATTGATTTTTGGTAAGAATTGACTTAATTTTTATATAGCCATATCCAATGTCCCGAGTGGACTATTCATCTTCGACATTTTCAATCTGTTAAACAGATTTCTGTTTTTCCTTTGTGATTTTGATTCCAATTTGATGGCCTCATTTTATTCTTTAAGTTCACATGATTAGGAAAGTGTTATTTCTTTCATTCGTGTAGTTGAGGATTTTCTGGTAATTTTGAGTTTGTCTTAGGATTATCGCCTAAGCAGTCTTTTGAGTAGTGATAAGGTCTTTTTAGCTCGACCTTGCCATCGATTTTCATTTGCTACGAGTTGTTGGAGTTAGCATTCCACTTATCGCATTCCGCACTCGTTATGATTCTTATGAATGACTTGTTATGTCATTCAGTTTATCCAACTTATTTCATCCATTCTATAAATCGAGTCTTCTATGAGTATCTCGATGACTCCATTCTTGTATATATTGATTTTGGATGGAAATAGAAATTTAAAATTTTGCAAATCTTTTTCATAAGATTTATTTATAAGTATAATTTGATTTTTTCTTTTAAACGAGCAAAGAATATTCTTAAAGGTTTTTGAGAAACATGTTTATCATATAGAAAATGATTTTGTGATTGTATTGCCCATTGAGTGCTTTAAGAATTCTGGTCGATGCGCTTGATCAACGTTATCGATAGGAATTTCCTAAACGCTTTGATGAGACAATCAGACACGATATATTGACTTGTAAAATGCAAATTTCTCTAGAAAGATTATTACATAAAGATATTTATAATTTTTGAAAGTTTTAGCTTTTCGGTAAAGAAGATTATTTGAAAGAATTCTTTCCCGATACTCTTATTCTTGTGATTCCCGAAGGGAACCAAGACTTTATCTTTTGTACCAATGCTAATCGTATTGGTTTGGATGTCGTTCTCTTTCTTTTGCTTTTAAATCGTTAATGCCTATTGAGACTAGATATGCCACTCATGATCTAGTGCTCGTGGCTATCGATTTCACTTTTAAAAATTTGGCATCATTATTTTAGGGTGAGAAATTTGTTCTCTACCCTGATCATAAATCTTTGGAATATTTATTTTCTCATAAGGAACTTAATATTGGATCGAGTTCCTTGCATCTTATGATCTTGATACTCTTTGTATATTCCCGGAAAGGGGAACCATGCTGCCAATGCACTTTGTTGTAAACAACAAGTGGTTGATTCTTTGATGATGTCTGAATGGAATTATCTTTTTATCAAGTCCATCGGACGTTTTGATATACTTCGTTTTATTGAGCTTCATCTCATTTCTTTTATGGATAAGTGTCCGATGTTCTTTTATGGTGATTGGTCCATTTGACGTACCGTCTTCCAAATACGTCGGTGTTCGAATTATTTGTGCTTTGGTTCATCTGGCGTACCGTTTTTGTACTACGCCGTTGCACCGGCTCAATTTTCTGTTATTCACGACGTTTTCTTACGTCTTTCTTCTACAGAAATGCCTTAAGGTTTCCGATTTTTATTCTTGAACTTGGTGTTATTATAGCGTTTGAAGTTTCACCAGATTTGACTTTTGAGCAACATTCTATTCGCATCATTTCTTCGGGGGTTGAGTGCCTTCGTAATAAAGATGTTCTTTTTGTGTGAGTTCTATGGTTCTCAAATCCCAAGGATTTCTCTTGGGAAATCTAGAGAATTCATCGAACGAAAACTTTCAGACTTACTCTTCTGCGCTCTTTATGGTGAACTTCTTATTTCAAATTTTCTTTTGTGTTGATATGCTTTTATGGTTGTTACACTTTATTTTCTTCTTAAGTATTGCGAGGACGCAATTTCTTTAAGGAGGGGAGTTTGTAACAACCCGCATATTTGTCGATTTTATATTTAAATATTTTATTTAAATATAACATCGTTCGTCGGATTTTAGTCCGAAAAGCTACTTTTTGCAAACAGTCGAATTAGGACTCGATACCACTTCCATTGAGTCCAAAATGCCGTTTGCGACCTTTTTAAGTATAAACTTTGATATGTTTGGAGCTAGTCAAAAATTTGACCATTTGCACTTTGGGTTTGGGTTTGGGTTCAGCCCCTTTGCCAACTTAACCCCCAAATCTGAACCACTTCTCCCTATTCTCCCTCACTTCCTCCTCATTTCAGTTTCAAAGCAAGAATGGTGGGAGAGATTGGAAATTAAAACTCCATGCCCTAGTTCCTCTTGCAAAATCAAGTTCTTGCTCCAAATTCAAAGAGAACCCATTGGTAAGCCTCCTCTTCATCTTCTCCAACTCATTCTCTTATCAATTTCAGTTTATTTCCTAAACCTAAATTTGGGAGATGCTTGTTTTGATCTTAGTTGGAGCTTCTTGAGTTAGGATTGAAGAGTGGTTGCCTCTCTTTAGATTTCAAGCTTCTCCTTCCTTGTTCTTGTGTCAAAGGTGAGATTTTTATCTCACATCTTAATCTATATTTATCTTCGATTGTTAGGTATGAATTCCTAACACTTATTCTTGTGCAATTGCTTTTGGTTTGGATTGATTTGGTGAATATTCCAATTTTTACTGTTTTGAGTTCAATTCTTTAAAAATCTAAACTTTGATCATGATTTTTGTGATGCATTGAAGAGATTATAAGGCCGGGTTGTCCTTTGGCTTAAATCCTTAGTATCGTTGCTCGTGAAAATGCAATTTGGTCGAGATTTGGCCAATGAACTTGATAAGTTGGGCAGTGCTGGAAACAGGTCCGGTCGACCGAGCTCTGTAGTCAGTCGACCGACCTGCTTCCAAAAGTGCTAAGCACTTCTCTGTTTGGGTTTGGTCGACCGGCTGCAGAGCTCAGTCGACCGACCTGCTTCCCGAACTATTTTCCAGAAAAGGGTCCGGTCGACCGAGCCCTGATGCCGGCCGACCGACCTGATGTTGTTTTGCCTATATTGCCTATTTTGTTTGAATTTCCAACTTTAATCGATTCGTGTTGTCTCCTATTTGTTGTTATCATTTCTTAAGTCTTTGATGACTCTTCTTTCGGGATGGTACCTCGTTAGGCCGCTCGACCCTATCCCCCTTAGGTCGTCAGACCTCATTTTGTCTCCACTAGGTCGTACCGTTTTGACGGGGCGCTACCCCACACCCCGCCGTGGGCTTGGTATCAGAGCCAAACTTCAGAACAATGTAGAATTATCTAGCAAGGATCATGTCCTAAGTCTTTCTTAGGAGTTGTGCCTTAGGATTTTATTCGTGTCTTTGTACCGTTCTATCCTATTTTCTTTTATGATTCCTTGTTTTATCAATCAAGATTGTTTGATTTTCATTCTGAGAATAACTTTTTCTTCTTCTTTCTTTCTTAAAGAAGAGAAATGGTTAGATCTGGCCGTACCAACGTCGGTCAATCCAGTACTACTCCTCAGGAGGGAGTATTTATGTCTGCCCAGCAGCTTCTTGATCTTGTAAAGAATGCTCAAGCAGTCGGACCCGTTCCAGAGCCAACTCATCCTAGATCTGGATTTGCACGCTTGTGCAGAGACTATACCGATTTGGGTGGAAGGCCATTCAAGGGATCCGAGAGTGTTATTGAAATTCAAGCTTGGCTCCAATCATGCGATCGCATCTTTTCTCGCATGAACCTTATTGATCTCCACCGAGTCCAAGTGGCTTCTAGCATGCTCCAAGAAAGAGCATTGGATTGGTATGAACTCCTTATTTTAGAGATTAATGAAGCGGATCTCACCTGGGAGAAATTCCGGGAACGCTTCGAATTAAAGTTCGTACCAGAAGCTGAAAAAGTAACTTTGGCCCGGCGTTTTATCGACCTTGTTCAAGGTGAATCTTCTGTGACGGACTACGTCGCATCTTTCGAATCTCTTTCCAAATACGGGGTTGAATACATTAACACCCCGTTGAAGAAGAACCAGAGATTTGTCTATGGCTTGAATAAGAATCTTAAGAAGCCATTACTCCTGAAACTCGAGGTTTCATTTGATCAGCTTATTGATATCGCTCTTCGTCTTGAAGAGGCCGATAGAGAGAGTAATGTTGAAGTTGTAAGTGCTAAACAAAACTTCAACAACAACATGAAAAGGCCTATTAAGTTCAAAGGCCCCAATCCTTATCCCAATCCCGACAAGAAAGGGAAGCAACAAACTCTGGTAGCAAAGACTCCTACCACTAGTCATGGACAATGCTACAATTGTGGTTCCGCAGACCACTATGCAAGGGAGTGTCCGAAACCTCTTTATTGTCGCTATTGCAAAAATTCGGGTCACCATATAACTGCATGTCCCATACTTCAAAGTAGGAAGGAGGGAAAGCTCAATGTAGTGCAAGCTCCTAGCAACCCTTCTCTTGGTCAAGGTATTTTACATTCAATCCTTGATGCTATTGTTTTATTTCGTGATCTTCCTATTTGAGTTCTTTTTGATATGGGTTCATCTCATTATTTTTATATCAAAAGAACTTTTTGATTCTTTTTCTTTAAAAAATTTTGGGCTTGATGACTTCTTTGAGAATTGCGAATCCGGTTGGTGGATCCGCAACACTCAATTTGCTTTTTATTGATGTCGAAATTATTTTATGTGATTTCTCTTTCCGAACCGATTTCTACTTAGGCTTCGGAATTGATTTTCGGTAAGGATTGACTTAATTTTTAAATAACCATATCCAATGTCCCGAGTGGACTATTCATCTTCGACATTTTCAATCTGTTAAACAGATTTCTGTTTTTCCTTTGTGATTTTGATTCCAATTTGATGGCCTCATTTTATTCTTTAAGTTCACATGATTAGGAAAGTGTTATTTCTTTCATTCGTGTAGTTGAGGATTTTCTGGTATTTTTGAGTTTGTCTTAGGATTATCGCCTAAGCAGACTTTTGAGTAGTGATAAGGTCTTTTTAGCTCGACCTTGCCACCGATTCTCATTTGCTACGAGTTGTTGGAGTTAGCATTCCACTTATCGCATTCCGCACTCGTTATGATTCTTATGAATGACTTGTTATGTCATTCAGTTTATCCAACTTATTTCATCCATTCTATAAATCGAGTCTTCTATGAGTATCTCGATGACTCCATTCTTGTATATATTGATTTTGGATGGAAATAGAAATTTAAAATTTTGCAAATCTTTTTCATAAGATTTATTTATAAGTATAATTTGATTTTTGCTCTTAAACGAGCAAAGAATATTCTTAAAGGTTTTTGAGAAACATGTTTATCATATAGAAAATGATTTTGTGATTGTATTGCCCATTGAGTGCTTTAAGAATTCTGGTCGATGCGCTTGATCAACGTTATCGATAGGAATTTCCTAAACGCTTATGAGACAATCAGACATGATATATTGACTTGTAAAATGCAAATTTCTCTAGAAAGATTATTACATAAAGATATTTGTAATTTTTGAAAGTTTTAGCTTTTCGGTAAAGAAGATTATCTAAAAGAATTCTTTCCCGATACTCTTATTCTTGTGATTCCCGAAGGGAACCAAGACTTTATCTTTTGTACCAATGCTAATCGTATTGGTTTGGATGTCGTTCTCTTTCTTTTGCTTTTAAATCATTAATGCCTATTGAGACTAGATATGCCACTCATGATCTAGTGCTCGTGGCTATCGATTTCGCTTTTAAAAATTTGGCATCATTATTTTAGGGTGAGAAATTTGTTCTCTACCCTGATCATAAATCTTTGGAATATTTATTTTCTCATAAGGAACTTAATATTGGATCGAGTTCCTTGCATCTTATGATCTTGATACTCTTTGTATATTCCCGGAAAGGGGAACCGTGCTGCCAATGCACTTTGTTGTAAACAACAAGTGGTTGATTCTTTGATGATGTCTGAATGGAATTATCTTTTTATCAAGTCCATCAGATGTTTTGATATACTTCGTTTTATTGAGCTTCATCTCATTTCTTTTATGGATAAGTGTCCGATGTTCTTTTATGGTGATTGGTCCATTTGACGTACCGTCTTCGAAATACGTCGGTGTTCGAATTATTTGTGCTTTGGTTCATCTGGCATACCGTTTTTGTACTACGCCGTTGCACCGGCTCAATTTTCTGTTATTCACGACGTTTTCTTACGTCTTTCTTCTACGGAAATGCCTTAAGGTTTCCGATTTTTATTCTTGAACTTGGTGTTATTGTAGCGTTTGAAGTTTCACCAGATTTGACTTTGGAGCAACATTCTATTCGCATCATTTCTTCGGGGGTTGAGTGCCTTCGTAATAAAGATGTTCTTTTTGTGCGAGTTCTATGGTTCTCAAATCCCAAGGATTTCTCTTGGGAAATCTAGAGAATTCATCGAACGAAAACTTTCAGACTTACTCTTTTGCGCTCTTTATGGTGAACTTCTTATTTCAAATTTTCTTTTGTGTTGATATGCTTTTATGGTTGTTACACTTTATTTTCTTCTTAAATATTGCGAGGACGCAATTTCTTTAAGGAGGGGAGTCTGTAACAACCCGCATATTTGTCGATTTTATATTTAAATATAACATCGTTCGTCGGATTTTAGTCCGAAAAGCTACTTTTTGCAAACAGTCGAATTAGGACTTGATACCACTTCCATTGAGTCCAAAATGCCGTTTGCGACCTTTTTGAGTATAAACTTTGATATGTTTGGAGCTAGTCAAAAATTTGACCATTTGCACTTTGGGTTTAGGTTTGGGTTCAGCCCCTTTGCCAACTTAACCCCCAAATCTGAACCACTTCTCCCCATTCTCCCTCACTTCCTCCTCATTTCAGTTTCAAAGCAAGAATGGTGGGAGAGATTGGAAATTAAAACTCCATGCCCTAGTTCCTTTTGCAAAATCAAGTTCTTGCTCCAAATTCAAAGAGAACCCATTGGTAAGCCTCCTCTTCATCTTCTCCAACTCATTCTCTTATCAATTTCAGTTTTTTTCCTAAACCTAAATTTGGGAGATGCTTGTTTTGATCTTAGTTGGAGCTTCTTGAGTTAGGATTGAAGAGTGGTTGCCTCTCTTTTGATTTCAAGCTTCTCCTTCCTTGTTCTTGTGTCAAAGGTGAGATTTTTATCTCACATCTTAATCTATATTTATCTTCGATTGTTAGGTATGAATTCCTAACACTTATTCTTGTGCAATTGCTTTTGGTTTGAATTGATTTGGTGAATATTCCAATTTTTAGTGTTTTGAGTTCAATTCTTTAAAAATCCAAACTTTGATCTTTGATCATGATTTTTGTGATGCATTGAAGAGCTTATAAGGCCGGGTTGTCCTTTGGCTTAAATCCTTAGTGTCGTTGCTCGCGAAAGTGCAGTTTGGTCGAGATTTGGCCAATGAACTTGATATGTTGGGCAGTGCTGGAAACAGGTCCGGTCGACCGAGCTCTGTAGTCAGTCGACCGACCTGCTTCCAAAAGTGCTAAGCACTTCTCTGTTTGGGTTTGGTCGACCGGCTGCAGAGCTCAGTCGGCCGACCTACTTCCCGAACTATTTTCCAGAACAGGGTCCGGTCGACTGAGCCCTGATGCCGGCCGACCGAGCTGATGCTGTTTTGCCTATATTGCCTATTTTGTTTGAATTTCCAACTTTAATCGATTCGTGTTGTCTCCTATTTGTTGTTATCATTTCTTAAGACTTTGATGACTCCTCTTTCGGGATGGTACCTCGTTAGGCCGCTCGACCCTATCCCACTTAGGTCGTTAGACCTCATTTTGTCTTCACTAGGTCGTACCGTTTTGACGGGGCGCTGCCCCGCACCCCGCTGTGAGCTTGGTATCATAGCCAAACTTCAGAACAATGTAGAATTATCTAGTAAGGATCATGTCCTAAGTCTTTCTTAGGAGTTGTGCCTTAGGATTTTATTCGTGTCTTTGTACCGTTCTATCCTATTTTCTTTTATGATTCCTTGTTTTATCAATCAAGATTGTTTGATATTCATTCTGAGAATAACTTTTTCTTCTTTTTTCTTTCTTAAAGAAGAGAAATGGTTAGATTTGGCCGTACCAACGTCGGTCAATCCAGTACTACTCCTCAGGAGGGAGTATTTATGTCTGCCCAGCAGCTTCTTGATCTTGTAAAGAATGCTCAAGCAGTCGGACCCATTCCAGAGCCAACTCATCCTAGATCTGGATTTGCACGCTTGTGTAGAGACTATACCGATTTGGATGGAAGGCCATTCAAGGGATCCGAGAGTGTTATTGAAATTCCTGCTTGGCTCAAATCATGCGATCGCATCTTTTCTCGCATGAACCTTATTGATCTCCACCGAGTCCAAGTGGCTTCTAGCATGCTCCAAGAAAGAGCATTGGATTGGTATGAACTCCTTATTTCAGAGATTAATGAAGCGGATCTCACCTGGGAGAAATTCCGGGAACGCTTCGAATTAAAGTTCGTACCAGAAGCTGAAAAAGTAACTTTGGCCCGGCATTTTATCGACCTTGTTCAAGGTGAATCTTCTGTGACAGACTACATCGCATCTTTCGAATCTCTTTCCAAATACGGGGTTGAATACATTAACACCCCGTTGAAGAAGAACCAGAGATTTGTCTATGGCTTGAATAAGAATCTTAAGAAGCCATTACTCCTGAAACTCGAGGTTTCATTTGATCAGCTTATTGATATCGCTCTTCGTCTTGAAGAGGCCGATAGAGAGAGTAATGTTGAAGTTGTAAGTGCTAAACAAAACTTCAACAACAACATGAAAAGGCCTATTAAGTTCAAAGGCCCCAATCCCTATCCCAATCCCGACAAGAAATGGAAGCAACAAACTCCGGTAGCAAAGACTCCTACCACTAGTCATGGACAATGCTACAATTGTGGTTCCGCAGACCACTATGCAAGGGAGTGTCCGAAACCTCTTTATTGTCGCTATTGCAAAAATTCGGGTCACCATATAACTGCATGTCCCATACTTCAAAGTAGGAAGGAGGGAAAGCTCAATGTAGTGCAAGCTCCTAGCAACCCTTCTCTTGGTCAAGGTATTGTACATTCAATCCTTGATGCTATTGTTTTATTTCGTGATCTTCCTATTTGAGTTCTTTTTGATATGGGTTCATCTCATTATTTTTATATCAAAAGAACTTTTTGATTCTTTTTCTTTAAAACATTTTGGGCTTGATAACTTCTTTGAGAATTGCGAATCCGGTTGGTGGATCCGCAACACTCAATTTGCTTTTTATTGATGTCCAAATTATTTTATGTGATTTTTCTTTTCGAACCGATTTCTACTTAGGCTTCGGAATTGAATTTTGGTAAGGATTGACTTAATTTTTATATAGCCATATCCAATGTCCCGAGTGGACTATTCATCTTCGACATTTTCAATCTGTTAAACGGATTTCTGTTTTTCCTTTGTGATTTTGATTCCAATTTGATGGCCTCATTTTATTCTTTAAGTTCACATAATTAGGAAAGTGTTATTTCTTTCATTCGTGTATTTGAGGATTTTCTGGTATTTTTGAGTTTGTCTTAGGATTATCGCCTAAGCAGTCTTTTGAGTAGTGATAAGGTCTTTTTAGCTCGACCTTGCCACCGATTTTCATTTGCTACGAGTTGTTGGAGTTAGCATTCCACTTATCGCATTCCGCACTCGTTATGATTCTTATGAATGACTTGTTATGTCATTCAGTTTATCCAACTTATTTCATCCATTCTATAAATCGAGTCTTCTATGAGTATCTCGATGACTCCATTCTTGTATATATTGATTTTGGATGGAAATAGAAATTTAAAATTTTACAAATCTTTTTCATAAGTTTTATTTATAAGTATAATTTGATTTTTGCTCTTAAACGAGCAAAGAATATTCTTAAAGGTTTTTGAGAAACATGTTTATCATATAGAAAATGATTTTGTGATTGTATTGCCCATTGAGTGCTTTAAGAATTCTGGTCGATGCGCTTGATCAACGTTATCGATAGGAATTTCCTAAATGCTTTGATGAGACAATCAGACACGATATATTTACTTGTAAAATGCAAATTTCTCTAGAAAGATTATTACATAAAGATATTTGTAATTTTTGAAAGTTTTAGCTTTTCGGTAAAGAAGATTATTTGAAAGAATTCTTTCCCGATACTCTTATTCTTGTGATTCCCGAAGGGAACCAAGACTTTATCTTTTGTACCAATGCTAATCGTATTGGTTTGGATGTCGTTCTCTTTCTTTTGCTTTTAAATCATTAATGCCTATTGAGACTAGATATGCCACTCATGATCTAGTGCTCGTGGCTATCGATTTCGCTTTAAAAATTTGGCATCATTATTTTAGGGTGAGAAATTTGTTCTCTACCCTGATCATAAATCTTTGGAATATTTATTTTCTCATAAGGAACTTAATATTGGATCGAGTTCCTTGCATCTTATGATCTTGATACTCTTTGTATATTCCCGGAAAGGGGAACCATGCTGCCAATGCACTTTGTTGTAAACAACAAGTGGTTGATTCTTTGATGATGTCTGAATGGAATTATCTTTTTATCAAGTCCATCGGACGTTTTGATATACTTCGTTTTATTGAGCTTCATCTCATTTCTTTTATGGATAAGTGTCCGATGTTCTTTTATGGTGATTGGTCCATTTGACGTACCGTCTTCGAAATATTCGGTGTTCGAATTATTTGTGCTTTGGTTCATCTGGCGTACCGTTTTTGTACTACGTCGTTGCACCGGCTCAATTTTCTGTTATTCACGACGTTTTCTTACGTCTTTCTTCTACGGAAATGCCTTAAGATTTCCGATTTTTATTCTTGAACTTGGTGTTATTGTAGCGTTTGAAGTTTCACCAGATTTGACTTTTGAGCAACATTCTATTCGCATCATTTCTTCGCGGGTTGAGTGCCTTCGTAATAAAGATGTTCTTTTTGTGTGAGTTCTATGGTTCTCAAATCCCAAGGAATTCTCTTGGGAAATCTAGAGAATTCATCGAACGAAAACTTTCAGACTTACTCTTTTGCGCTCTTTATGGTGAACTTCTTATTTCAAATTTTCTTTTGTGTTGATATGCTTTTATGGTTGTTACACTTTATTTTCTTCTTAAGTATTGTGAGGATGCAATTTCTTTAAGGAGGGGAGTCTGTAACAACCCGCATATTTGTCAATTTTATATTTAAATATTTTATTTAAATATAACATCGTTCGTCGGATTTTAGTCCGAAAAGATACTTTTTGCAAACAGTCGAATTAGGACTCGATACCACTTCCATTGAGTCCAAAATGCCGTTTGCGACCTTTTTGAGTATAAACTTTGATATGTTTGGAGCTAGTCAAAAATTTGACCATTTGCACTTTGGGTTTGGGATTGGGTTCAGCCCCTTTGCCAACTTAACCCCCAAATCTGAACCACTTCTCCCCATTCTCCCTCACTTCCTCCTCATTTCAGTTTCAAAGCAAGAATGGTTGGAGAGATTGGAAATTAAAACTCCATGCCCTAGTTCCTCTTGCAAAATCAAGTTCTTGCTCCAAATTCAAAGAGAACCCATTGGTAAGCCTCCTCTTCATCTTCTCCAACTCATTCTCTTATCAATTTCAGTTTATTTCCTAAACCTAAATTTGGGAGATGCTTGTTTTGATCTTAGTTGGAGCTTCTTGAGTTAGGATTGAAGAGTGGTTGCCTCTCTTTTGATTTCAAGCTTCTCCTTCCTTGTTCTTGTGTCAAAGGTGAGATTTTTATCTCACATCTTAATCTATATTTATCTTCGATTGTTAGGTATGAATTCCTAACACTTATTCTTGTGCAATTGCTTTTGGTTTGGATTGATTTGGTGAATATTTCAATTTTTAGTGTTTTGAGTTCAATTCTTTAAAAATCCAAACTTTGATCTTTGATCATGATTTTTGTGATGCATTGAAGAGCTTATAAGGCCGGGTTGTCCTTTGGCTTAAATCCTTAGTGTCGTTGCTCGCGAAAATGCAATTTGGTCGAGATTTGGACAATGAACTTGATAAGTTGGGCAGTGCTGGAAACAGGTCCGGTCGACCGAGCTCTGTAGTCAGTCGACCGACCTGCTTCCAAAAGTGCTAAGCACTTCTCTGTTTGGGTTTGGTCGACCGGCTGCAGAGCTCAGTCGACCGATCTGCTTCCCAAACTATTTTCCAGAACAGGGTCCGGTCGACCGAGCCCTGATGCCGACCGACTGACCTGATGCTGTTTTGCCTATATTGCCTATTTTGTTTGAATTTCCAACTTTAGTCGATTCGTGTTGTCTCCTATTTGTTGTTATCATTGCTTAAGACTTTGATGACTCCTCTTTCGGGATGGTACCTCGTTAGGCCGCTCGACCCTATCCCCCTTAGGTCGTTAGACCTTATTTTGTCTTCACTAGGTCGTACCGTTTTGACGGGGCGCTGCCCCGCACCCCGCCGTGGGCTTGGTATCAGAGCCAAACTTCGGAACAATGTAGAATTATCTAGCAAGGATCATGTCCTAAGTCTTTCTTAGGAGTTGTTCCTTAGGATTTTATTCGTGTCTTTGTACCGTTCTATCCTATTTTCTTTTATGATTCCTTGTTTTATCAATCAAGATTGTTTGATATTCATTCTGAGAATAACTTTTTCTTCTTCTTTCTTTCTTAAAGAAGAGAAATGGTTAGATCTGGCCGTACAAACGTCAGTCAATCCAGTACTACTCCTTAGGAGGGAGTATTTATGTCTGCCCAGCAGCTTCTTGATCTTGTAAAGAATGCTCAAGCAGTCGGACCCGTTCCAGAGCCAACTCATCCTAGATCTGGATTTGCACGCTTGTGCAGAGACTATACCGATTTGGGTGGAAGGCCATTCAAGGGATCCGAGAGTGATATTGAAATTCAAGCTTGGCTCAAATCATGCGATCGCATCTTTTCTCGCATGAACCTTATTGATCTCCACCGAGTCCAAGTGGCTTCTAGCATGCTCCAAGAAAGAGCATTGGATTGGTATGAACTCCTTATTTCAGAGATTAATGAAGCGGATCTCACCTGGGAGAAATTCCGGGAACGCTTCGAATTAAAGTTCGTACCAGAAGCTGAAAAAGTAACTTTGGCCCGGCGTTTTATCGACCTTGTTCAAGGTGAATCTTCTGTGACAGACTACGTCGCATCTTTCGAATCTCTTTCCAAATACGGGGTTGAATACATTAACATCCCGTTGAAGAAGAACCATAGATTTGTCTATGGCTTGAATAAGAATCTTAAGAATCCATTACTCCTGAAACTCGAGGTTTCATTGGATCAGCTTATTGATATCGCTCTTCGTCTTGAAGAGGCCGATAGAGAGAGTAATGTTGAAGTTGTAAGTGCTAAACAAAACTTCAACAACAACATGAAAAGGCCTATTAAGTTCAAAGGCCCCAATCCCTATCCCAATCCCGACAAGAAAGGGAAGCAACAAACTCCGGTAGCAAAGACTCCTACCACAATCATGGACAATGCTACAATTGTGGTTCCGCAGACCACTATGCAAGGGAGTGTCCGAAACCTCTTTATTGTCGCTATTGCAAAAATTCGGGTCACCATATAACTACATGTCCCATACTTCAAAGTAGGAAGGAGGGAAAGCTCAATGTAGTGCAAGCTCCTAGCAACCCTTCTCTTGGTCAAGGTATTTTACATTCAATCCTTGATGCTATTGTTTTATTTCCTGATCTTCCTATTTGAGTTCTTTTTGATATGGGTTCATATCATTATTTTTATATCAAAAGAACTTTTTGATTCTTTTTCTTTAAAACATTTTGGGCTTGATGACTTCTTTGAGAATTGCGAATCCGGTTGGTGGATCCGCAACACTCGATTTGCTTTTTTTTGATGTCGAAATTATTTTATGTGATTTTTCTTTCCGAACCGATTTCTACTTAGGCTTCGAAATTGATTTTTGGTAAGGATTGACTTAATTTTTATATAGCCATATCCAATGTCCCGAGTGGACTATTCATCTTCGACATTTTCAATCTATTAAACAGATTTCTGTTTTTCCTTTGTGATTTTGATTCCAATTTGATGTCCTTATTTTATTCTTTAAGTTCACATGATTAGGAAAGTGTTATTTCTTTCATTCGTGTAGTTGAGGATTTTCTGGTATTTTTGAGTTTGTCTTAGGATTATCGCCTAAGCAGTCTTTTGAGTAGTGATAAGGTCTTTTTAGCTCGACCTTGCCACCGATTTTCATTTGCTACGAGTTGTTGGAGTTAGCATTCCACTTATCGCATTCCGCACTCGTTATGATTCTTATGAATGACTTGTTATGTCATTCAGTTTATCCAACTTATTTCATCCATTCTATAAATCGAGTCTTCTATGATTATCTCGATGACTCCATTCTTGTATATATTGATTTTGGATGGAAACGGAAATTTAAAATTTTGCAAATCTTTTTCATAAGATTTATTTATAAGTATAATTTGATTTTTGCTCTTAAACGAGCAAAGAATATTCTTAAAGGTTTATGAGAAACATGTTTATCATATAGAAAATGATTTTGTGATTGTATTGCCCATTGAGTGCTTTAAGAATTCTGGTCGATGCGCTTGATCAACGTTATCGATAGGAATTTCCTAAACGCTTTGATGAGACAATCATACACGATATATTGACTTGTAAAATGCAAATTTCTCTAGAAAGATTTTTACATAAAGATATTTGTAATTTTTCAAAGTTTTAGCTTTTCGGTAAAGAAGATTATTTGAAAGAATTCTTTCCCGATACTCTTATTCTTGTGATTCCCGAAGGGAACCAAGACTTTATCTTTTGTACCAATGCTAATCGTATTGGTTTGGATGTCGTTATCTTTCTTTTGCTTTTAAATCATTAATGCCTATTGAGACTAGATATGCCACTCATGATCTAGTGCTCGTGGCTATCGATTTCGCTTTTAAAAATTTGGCATCATTATTTTAGGGTGAGAAATTTGTTCTCTACCCTGATCATAAATCTTTGGAATATTTATTTTCTCATAAGGAACTTAATATTGGATCGAGTTCCTTGCATCTTATGATCTTGATACTCTTTGTATATTCCCGGAAAGGGGAACCGTGCTGCCAATGCACTTTGTTGTAAACAACAAGTGGTTGATTCTTTGATGATGTCTGAATGGAATTATCTTTTTATCAAGTCCATCGGACGTTTTGATATACTTCGTTTTATTGAGCTTCATATCATTTCTTTTATGGATAAGTGTCCGATGTTCTTTTATGGTGATTGGTCCATTTGACGTACCGTCTTCGAAATACGTCGGTGTTCGAATTATTTGTGCTTTGGTTCATTTGGCGTACCGTTTTTGTACTACGCCATTGCACCGGCTCAATTTTCTGTTATTCACGACGTTTTCTTACGTCTTTCTTCTACGGAAATGCCTTAAGGTTTCCGATTTTTATTCTTGAAATTGGTGTTATTGTAGCGTTTGAAGTTTAACCAGATTTGACTTTTGAGCAACATTCTATTCGCTTCATTTCTTCAGGGGTTGAGTGCCGTCGTAATAAAGATGTTCTTTTTGTGTGAGTTCTATGGTTATCAAATCCCAAGGAATTCTCTTGGGAAATCTAGAGAATTCATCGAACGAAAACTTTCAGACTTACTCTTTTGCGCTCTTTATGGTGAACTTCTTATTTCAAATTTTCTTTTGTGTTGATATGCTTTTATGGTTGTTACACTTTATTTTCTTCTTAAGTATTGAGGACGCAATTTCTTTAAGGAGGAAAGTCTGTAACAACCCGCATATTTGTCGATTTTATATTTAAATATAACATCGTTCGTCGGATTTTAGTCCAAAAAGCTACTTTTTGCAAACAGTCGAATTAGGACTCGATACCACTTCCATTGAGTCCAAAATGCCGTTTGCGACCTTTTTGAGTATAAACTTTGATATGTTTGGAGCTAGTCAAAAATTTGACCATTTGCACTTTGGATTTGGGTTTGGGTTCAGCCCCTTTGCCAACTTAACCCCCAAATCTGAACCACTTCTCCCCATTCTCCCTCACTTCCTCCTCATTTCAGTTTCAAAGAAAGAATGGTGGGAGAGATTGGAAATTAAAACTCCATGCCCTAGTTCCTCTTGCAAAATCAAGTTCTTGCTCCAAATTCAAAGAGAACCCATTGGTAAGCCTCCTCTTCATCTTCTCCAACTCATTCTCTTATCAATTTCAGTTTATTTCCTAAACCTAAATTTGGGAGATGCTTGTTTTGATCTTAGTTGGAGCTTCTTGAGTTAGGATTGAAGAGTGGTTGCCTCTCTTTTGATTTCAAGCTTCTCCTTCCTTGTTCTTGTGTCAAAGGTGAGATTTTTATCTCACCTCTTAATCTATATTTATCTTCGATTGTTAGGTATGAATTCCCAACACTTATTCTTGTGCAATTGCTTTTGGTTTGGATTGATTTGGTGAATATTCCAATTTTTAGTGTTTTGAGTTCAATTCTTTAAAAATCCAAACTTTGATCTTTGATCATGATTTTTGTGATGCATTAAAGAGCTTATAAGGCCGGGTTGTCCTTTGGCTTAAATCCTTAGTGTCGTTGCTCGTGAAAATGCAATTTGGTCGAGATTTGGCCAATGAACTTGATAAGTTGGGCAGTGCTGGAAACAGGTCCGGTCGACCGAGCTCTGTAGTCAGTCGACCGACCTGCTTCCAAAAGTGCTAAGCACTTCTCTGTTTGGGTTTGGTCGACCGGCTGCAGAGCTCAGTCGGCCGACCTGCTTCCCGAACTATTTTCCAGAACAGGGTCCGGTCGACCGAGCCCTGATGCCCGCCGACCGACCTGATGTTGTTTTGCCTATATTGCCTATTTTGTTTGAATTTCCAACTTTAATCGATTCGTGTTGTCTCCTATTTGTTATTATCATTTCTTAAGACTTTGATGACTCCTCTTTCGGGATGGTACCTTGTTAGGCCGCTTGACCCTATCCCCCTTAGGTCGTTAGACCTCATTTTGTCTTCACTAGGTCGTACCGTTTTGACGGGGCGCTGCCCCGCACCCCGCCGTGGGCACTGCCCCCTGGACCCCCGCGACCTGACCAGGCAGGTCGAACCTCGTACACCTCTGCGTAGGCGATCTTATCTGAAAAACATTCATCAGAATTTCTACTATGATGGTCTTGGGATTGATTTCTTTGGACTTTACTCACGTCTTCGAACGTGAATTTTTATGATTGATTGTTTCTACAATCACTTCTATGATTTGTCACTTCAAAATATAAAGGTTTTCTATACTAGTAGTAAATATCAAAACTCTTTCATCAAAACGATTTTTGGCACTATTTTAATTACAAAGCTCGTTTCTTAAACTGTTTTCCAATCTATTAGTATATACAAACCTTTACCTCATTCGTATGAGAAAATCTAATTAAACGGCTTAGCAAAACAAGTGGTATGAAACGCTTGCGTTTACTTCGTCGGTTAATTTATGGACTTATTCGATTGAAACTCTTGTGACAATTTTCTAGTGCAGATCTACAATCTGTTCGTAAATATTTGAGTTAAGCAAGTGGTTATGGGACACGAAGCTAAACTCTTATATTTACTAGCTTAGTGTAATCGACACTTCCCTATGATCATGATGATCATTCTTGTGATTTAGACTAGCGATTGAGCGATGTCTCTTTGTTTGCAAGGTTAGACTAGACACCATTTGTGTGATCTCGATTCACACATATCTCTTTATCTTCAAGGTTAGTCTATACCTCATTGGTGTGATTTCGATTCACACATATTGAAACTCTTGTGACAATTTTCTAGTGCAGATCTACAATCTGTTCGTAAATATTTGAGTTAAGCAAGTGGTTATGGGACATGAAGCTAAACTCTTATATTTACTAGCTTAGTGTAATCGACACTTCTTTATGATCGATGACGATCATTTTATGGTTTAGACTAGCAATGTGCGATGTCTCTTTGTCCACGTGGAGGACTGTTCCTCGTTTTATTGAGCTTCGTCTCACTTCTCGCATGGGTCGTATCTATTTAGGTGCGTCGATGTTTATTTCTCGCATGGGTCGTACCTATTTAGGTGCGTCGATGTTTATTTACTTCGTGGAGCAATCGGCTCAATAAGTCGGGGCATGGGGCGTATCTATTTAGGTGCGTCGATGTTTGTCTATGCATGGGTCGTATCTTTCTAGGTGCGTCGATGTTCGACTTTGCATGGGTTGTATCTTTCTAGGTGCATCGATGTTAGACATTACATGGGGCGTATCTTTCTAGTTGCGTCGATGTTTATTTATGCATGGGGCGTATTTTTCTAGGTGCGACGATGCTAGTGCATGGGTCGTATCTTTCTAGGTGCGTCGATGTTCGACTTTGCATGGGGTATGTCTTTCTAGGTGTATCGATGCTAGACTTTACATGGGGCGAACCTTTCTAGGTGCGTCGATGTTCAGTTTATGGGATTGGCCATCCTCTTTCTTGTATTTTCTGGATTTCTTGTTGATGATTTCTAGAATTTGTGTGTCGTTAACTTTTGTGATTTCTGGATATTGATTTCTGGAATTTATGTTTCACCGGCATTCACGATGGGCATTGATATGTATGTCATTATTTGTGGCTTGGTGAATTATAAGAATATGACATTCTTTTCTCTGTTTTGAGATTCTTGAGATATTGTATGACTTTTGTGGGATTTCTAATGTATACTTATCATAGTATGACACCTTTTTGTTATCATACGTTTTATCATCATATCTCATATCCTATCTCATTTTATCTGATATTTATAGCTAGACTGATCCGTTTATTATTTTCTTCTTAAATAATACTCGGGTCAGACTGAGATTTTACAGGTGCTTCCTCATGGCTTCGTATCTGGAGCCATCTTCTGACTTTTGGCTAACTACTCTAGTTTAGTAGTTTTTGTTTGTATACATTTGAGATTAGACTCCTTGATGTATACATATTCTTTTGGTTAGCACTTGTATCTATTATCTTGTGTTATTATGGATCTTATTTGACCACTTCTCTGATGTACACTTTCATGTGTTATATTCATATCTATTTCCGCCTTTGTGATATGAACTGTCTGTGACTGATTTGTGTTATGTTTATTTCTATATTTTTCCGAAGATTATATATAGCCACTGTGTGATAGCTTTGAGTTTGTATCGGTATGTCGGATTTCCTCCTTAAATGATATGCATTCTATTCTATCTGACATATCGGTGCTCGCACAAAGACGTTACATGGATGGTCGCTCCTCAACAGCCTTATTCTCCGTGCTAATTGACAGCACTACATCGTAGTGTTCTTGGTTAGCATGGGTATAGAGGTGGGGCGTCACAACATATAACATCAACATTGCCTCGCCATGCTCTCCAATTCTCATAATTTATTCGATGGAAAAATTACCATTTTAAATTATTTAAGCTTAAATTATTTTCCAAACTCCCAAAAATAACTATTTCTTATTTAAACCTCAAAATTTTAGCATCCATCATTCATAAAATGATGCACATAATAAATTAAAAATTATCTCATACTATTCTTCTTAGTATATATATTAAAAATAAACATTCACAATGTACAAATATCAAATAATTAAATGATGTTGCCTTGCCATCTAATTATAGCAAATCGCTTGTCAAATGGCTGCGATGTTGATTGAAAAATCAACATGGCCTCGCCGCTGATCTCTGCTATTGCTAATGTTCGGTGGCTGCACACTTCATCTATACCAATATATAAAATGCACTTTTATAGTTAATTTTGGGCGAAATTAATATTTACAAATCAAGAAAATGGCATCTTATGCTCTTTCGTTTCAGCATCTTTCTTCATCTTTTTCGTATCCTTCTTCATAAATCTCGCATTCTCAGTTATATAGCTATTCTAATGATCATTACGATCGCGTCTCTCCATCAAAACGCTCATATGCTCAGTGGTTAAGGAGATGAAATTCACCGTTGCAAGAACTTCATTCCAGAAACCTATTTCTGAGAATTGGGTAAATTCCAGACGAGGAAGGAATTTTTTTTCTTTGTGGTGGCTTTTCTCATCTGGCCAAAGAATGTCATGACCTTGTAAGATGCTTTGGTTGCGGCTCTTTTGGTCATAAAAAGACCGAGTGCTCGAGGAAATTCATTCCTATTTCAGATAAGCACAAAGATCTCACTATTTCAGACCATGGTTTTCTTTTTGTCTTGAAATGCATGAAACTCAAAAGATCTTCTTCGATCACTTATGGATTCAGAAGACAGAGAGGATCGAATTTCTTGAAGAACTGTTCAAACACTTTGAAGTGATCAATGAGGTTAATATTGGTAAAGATTACAAAAAGAAATTTGGAGATCTAGAGGATTATTTTTGATATTCTACATCTTCTTTCGATGGCGATGGCACTGCTGATGATTTATCACCAATTTATAGTGGGATTAATGAGGTTTTGAGCATTGTTAATGGTGTATAATCGTATTCAGGTAACTCTGCTACAGTTCGTGAGGAAGATTCTATTTTTTTGATCCACTGTTATTAGACCCTTCTGTATTGCATTGTAGAATGAATCCTCAATCTATGAAAGCCAGTGAAATTGTCTTCGATTATAGATATGCAGATTCTTCTGATGGAAATTCTGAATCAACATTTTGTATGCATGAGATGAGCAATGATCTTGTTTATAAAAAAATATCCAATGCAAAATCTTGTGTTGTGGAAAGTTTTAAGATCGACACTTCTAACCGTTATGATTGTCTGATGTCGTTGGAGGAGGATGGATTGGACCCTATTTGGTTCAAAGAAGCTGATATGATCTCTGAGTGTAATGATGTTAATGTTAGTGTTCCTTCCTCTCTTGAATCTATGGTATATGATAACTGTTGTGAGGCACGGGTTCAGGGGTGCATTGGTGTTGATATTGTCAGTTTGAATGAGGAGTGTGTGGACAGATACTTTTGTATGGTGTCTGGTATTCTTGAAGGAGTTTCTGAAAGATTAAATAACCAGAGTTCTGATGCTAATGTTTCTGATGAAGAGATTTTTATCTTTAGATTGTTTGAAAGATATAAGTGTGCATTGTGAAGTCAGTGATGTATGTGATGATGAGCAGAAGTTTATTAGTGCTTTAGTGATTTATAATTGCAATGTTTATTCTAGCTATCTGATGGAGAGTTTTAGGGGTAGTAAAGTTAACAAAGAGACTGATTTTCAAGAAGATGCTCTTGTTTCTGATGATGGTTTTGTTTCAAATGACTGCGGGGTAGATGTTAACTTGCACAGAGAGCTTTGTGATATAAGAGATGATGTGCAGATGGCTTGTGAATGTGTAGAGAGTGACATGCACAGTGTTGACATGCACAAGATACATGATTCTATCTCTAATAGCTTGGTCCTGTATGATGATCGTATTTGTGATGGGGTTGGGAATTTTGATGAAATGGATGGGTTGGCTTGCCATGGGGATTGGTTGGCTGGGGATTGGTTGGCTGGGGATTGGTTGGCTGGGGATGGTGGTGTGGTTTTAAGAAGTCACTCTTGCTTTGGTGATAAGAAGATTCTGTCAGAGGGTGGATTGATCTCTGTAAATTTTCAGGTAGCAAATAATTTCTTGCTTTCAAAGGCTGATGGTAATCCAAGTGTTTATATAAATGAGGAATTCAAAGATTTATGTACTGATGTTCTAGAGGTGGGGTGGATTTCTTAGTTGGTGGCTCTGTTACAGAGGATGTTTTTCATAGTGCACCTAACATCTCAGCGGATATTGGCAGTAATTGCAATATTGGCAACAGTGCCTCTTTTTTATCTTCTTCATCAAAGAGAGGTAGGCGTAGGAAATCAGTTTTTGTTAATGGTGTTGTTCGTCGTAGTGCTAGGATCCATAGCAGTCATTCTTCGTTTATGGGTGAGTCACCTGATTCGAGTGCTGTGAGTGGCACTATGAATTCAGGCTTAGGTATAGTTTCTTCTTTGGGTAGTACTTATTCTTCCTATGCTCTAGGTAGTTTATCCACCAGTGAGTTATGTCAGTTAGCTAGGGATACTACTTTTTTCATTAGGAGTAGGGAAATAGAGAGGGTTATATCATCTGGATTATGAGGGATATTAGCTGGAATATTAGGGGTTTACATGATTTAAATAAATTTGATAAAATCAGAGCTTTCTTAAAGATTATTTTATTGATATTGCCCTTTTACAAGAAACAAAAATAGATTGTCCTGATGTTCGCTTTTATAGAAGATTAGGTGGTTATCATTTTAGACATTAGGCTTGTTTACCTTCTATTGGAGCTTCTAATGGTTTACTTATAGGGTGGCGTGATAATTCTTTTAAACTTCTTCAAACTATTTCTAAGCACCACTCTTTACATATTATTCTCATTAACCTTAGCTATAACTCTTTATTAAATATATCTAATGTTGATGGACCAAACTCGAAAATTGATCGTCGAGTTCTATGGAACGAATGTCTAGAATTTAGATCATTTTCTTCCGGATCTTGGAATATGGGTGGTGATTTCAATGTTACGCGTTTTTTAAGAGAACGTTCACCCCGAGAAGGTGATTTCTCTTCTGTGGAGGAATTGGATCAATTTATTATTAATTCTAATTTGATTGAATTACCTCTATCTAATAGAGAATTCACTTGGAGTAATACTAGGGAATCCCCCTCTATGGCTCTTCTTGATAGATTTTTGTCAACGACGAGATTGAAGATAAATTTCCTATTTGTAGGGTCACTAGTTTGTCGTATACATATTATGACCATTGCCCTATCATTCTTATGTGTGATCATTATAAAATTGTTAACAAAACTTTTAGTTTGAAAAAAATTGGTTATTAGAATCTAATTTCCCCAATATAATTAGAAATAAATGGATATCGATGAATTTTTATAATATCATAAATACAGATAAGTCTGCAAAAAAAATTGTTTTAAAACTTAGAGGTCTTAGAAATATTCTTAAAAGTTGGAATAAGAGTATATTTGGCAGTATTAAAATTGAAAAAGAAATTTCACTTTCTGAAATGCTTAAAATTAATAAGATAGAAGAAACTAGACAATTAAATATTGGAGAGCGTAATGTACTCGCTAATTTAAAAGAAGAGCTTAATTCAATTTTAGAAAGAGAAGATATTATGTGGAAATAGAGATCTAGAATTCAATGGATTAGTGAAGGTGATAATAATACAAATTTTTTTATAATATAGCTAATGGCAGAAAACGTAACAACACAATAAATTCTATTTTTGTGAATAATGTTGAATTAGTTAATCAAAGGGATTTAAATAAGGCCTTTACTGATTACTATAGGTATATCTTTGGCAATAAGAGTAAGCATAGAATAGATGTTAGATGGAATGAACTATATCCTATTGAGTCTAGAATTAATCTTACCGATTTTGATAATCCTTTTTCTGAAGAGGAAATTTTGAAGGCTATTAATGACATGCCTAGTGATAAAGCCCTGGGTCCCAATGGTTTTCCTATTTTATTTTACAAATTTTTTGGGATGTTTTAAAAATTTATTTAATGAGTTTGTTTAATGAATTTTATAATGGGAAACTACAATTAGGTAGATTTAATTTTGCAAACGTCATTCTTTTACGTAAAAAAATCAGTGCTAATAATTTAAATGATTTTAGACCAATTTCGCTAATTAATTGTTCTATTAAAATTATTTCTTAAGTTTTAGCAAATAGACTTAGTACAAGAATGAATGATCTAAATGATTGTTCACAAACCGCTTCACTAAGGGTAGAAATATCACAGATGGAGTGGCTGCTATTCAAGAGTACATTAATCACCGTTGTAAGAACAACATTACATGTGCGCTTCTAAAACTTGGCTTTGCGAAAGCTTTTGACTCGATCGATTGTGATTTTCTAATTGATATGTTACGGGCTAGAGGTTTTAGTTGCAAATGGATTGGTTGGATTATGTCTTTGCTTAAAACTGGTAATTCTAGTATAATGGTTAATAGAATTTTAGGTAATAAAATTCAATCAAAACGTGGCTTAAGACAGGGTGATCCTTTATCACCTCCATTGTTTAACTTAGTTGCTGATGTTTTCGCTAGGATAATTAAAAAAGCTGTTGGTAATGGATCTTTTGGGTGCATTGGTAGCGAAACCTCACGTTATGGACTCTCGATTCTTCAATTTGCGGATGATACCTTATTATTTACTTCTCATTTACCTAATCACGTCATTACCCTTAAATTTATTTTATACAGCTTTGAACTTCTTTCAAGTCTAAAAATTAATTTTAATAAAAGTTCGGTTTTAATTTTAAATGACATTAATAAGGTTGAGGGTTTAGTAGCTAATACATTAAATTGTAAAACCATGAATTTTTCTTTTGATTATCTTGGATTTCTGATTAGACCAACTAAGCTTAAACATGATGACTGGTTAATTATAATAGATAAAATTAAAAATAGAATTTTCAATTGGAATGGGAGGTTTTAATCGAGGGCATGCATATTAGTTCTCATTAATTCTGTTTTATCTGCACTTCCGATTTATTGGATGTCTATGCATCTTTTTCTGGAATGGGTTATCAATAAAATTGATAAAATTAGAAGGGACTTCGTATGGAGTGGTGATAATCCTAATAGTAGTCTAAAATGTTTAGTTAATTGGGAAACTGTTTGTAAATCGAAAAAGGAGAGAGGACTAGGTGTCATTAATTTACGAAACATGAATTTGTCTTTATTAGGGAAGTGGTTGTGGAAATTTAATGATATAAATGATAACTCAATTTTGAAAGAAATTGTTTCTAACTATTATTATAATGGTAGTAATAATTTATACCAAATTACACCTTCGGTTAACAATAAATTGTCTAATTTTTGGAAATTAATTTGAAAATGTCATGATATTTATAACCTTGATACTAATACGATTGTTCATTTAGGTAATAATACTACTTTTTGGCATGATCGTTGGTTATCAGTCATTCCTCTTAGGGTTGAATTTAAAGAACTTTTTGAAATATGTAACTTTAAAAAAAAATTAAAGATGTTTTTTCCCTGGATAATAATCCCCCTTGGAACTTTAGTTTTAATAGAATCTTAGAAGGTACAACTCTTAGACAATTTACTTTATTATGTGCAAGGTTGAACTTATATAATATTGATAATGAAAATGATATTATTAACTGGGAATGGGATAAAAGTAAGAAATTCACTTCAAATTCTTTATATAATTTTCTTAATTTCTTGGGAGTTACTTATAACACTTTAATCTTATTTGGAAAGCAAATGCACCACCAAAAGCTAAGATTCATATGTGGTTAATCATGCATGGGAAACTAAATACCATTGAGTTTTTAAAAAGAAAGAATTTGCCAATTGATAATAAATGTACTTTCTGTAAATTGTATTTTGAAGATATTAATCATATATATTTCGATTGTATGGATACTTGCTACATTCTTAATAATACTCTTAAATTTTTTAACTTTATTCTTATAACTAAAGTTACTGATTGTGATTTTTACTGGAATAACATAAGATTTAAGTTTAAAAAGAGATATAGATTTTTACTACATACTTTTTTCATTATAATTTGCTGGTACATATGGTTTGAGAGAAATCAGAGACTTTTTAATAATAACAGTAGTGATATTAATAGATTGGAATATACAAAAGCATCTTTTTGTTTCAATTGTATTTCAAACCCAAAATATAGATTGGCTAAAAATAATCAGTTTAACGAATATCTTAATATGGTTAGAAGAAATATTGAGTTATTTAAACATAAAAACAATATTTTTAACACTAATAATTATAGCATTAACATTTATTCGTATCTGAATGATGATTTTACTGATAATCATAATGTTCTTTT
This sequence comes from Allium fistulosum, assembly GCA_030737815.1. Lineage (NCBI taxonomy): Eukaryota > Viridiplantae > Streptophyta > Magnoliopsida > Asparagales > Amaryllidaceae > Allium > Allium fistulosum. Next base: position 1,238,585,411 of record CM060903.1, on the reverse strand, counting down.
GATCAAAGGAACATATATTGTCTATTGTTTTCTAAAGCTTTATATGTTTCTAAGTGCATTTTGTTAATTCCTAAGCCTTTTTGTTTTTCGTGATCATTATTTCATAATATAAGAGTAAGTTAAAATGTCGCAAAAGGAGTTTCGAATCTTTTATTAGTTTATCTATTATTTTAGTTTTTTTGCTGTCTTATAGATCTACTTTAGTTTTATTACTTTTATTTCATTAATATATATATATATGTATATGTATATGTATATAAATTTTATTTATATACATATATATGTATTATTCTAATATCTTTGTATAGTATCTTATGCAGGTCAGGTATGTGTTATCATTGGTGCTAGATTGCTTTTTGCAGGGTTTCATGATGTTGTTGACAGGATACTACATGATTGATAATTGTAGGATCGTTGGTTGGAGAGCTTTAGATCTAGTTCGTCCTGTTTTAGGTGGAGGTATTCATTCTCCGGTGGAGCTGCTTGTTGATATCATTTATGCGCTTGGATGTATGGTTTTATTGGGTACTTCTAACACATCATTATTGGGCGATGGCCTTGCCGAAGTTCGATATTGAAGTGGAATGGGCGGTGGCCTTGCCGAAGCTCATTCAAGAAGTTACCTGTTTTATGTACTTAGATTTGTCTGTGTTTGAGTTGTCACCTGCCAGGCATGTTGGCAGCTCCTTTGTTCTTGGTGATATACACACAAACACACACACACACACATATGCATGCTCTCCTCTACTTTAGAGGATCACACATTTCTCTCAAAAAAATATAATGCACTTATATAATTTTTTAAACCACCAAAACACATATACACTAGTAGATAAATTTCCCTTTCAAATTTTATTTCCAAAAATATTTTACTTTCACAGATAATAATATTAACTTTCGAATCATTTACTTAATATTATCATCAAATATCCAATTAATATTTTCTTTCCAAATAATTATCTAACCCAAAATAATACTTTTCAAAATATTATTTATATCCAAAGTACATACATATACATGTAAATATATTTTCCAAACCATTTATCTTCTTTTAAATTAATATTTAATTCGCATAAAACTTTATCCTCTCATTAATTATTATTTTCAATATATATTCACAATCATTTATAATACTTTATACATTATAACTTAAAATTACCATATCTGAGTGTCTCATCAAAGCGTTAAGAAATCCCTATCGATACCGTGGCATCCCATGAACACTCAGCGGGCAATTTAACACAAAAAAAGTTCCAAAATTTATAACTCTTTATATTCTCATACAATAGAAAACCTTTTAATAACAATCCAATAATGCAACCATTCATCCATGCATACATCATCCAATCAAACATATAAAGACCACTAATTATTGTGCTCATCAGAAATAGTCTATCAGCTTCTGTTGCACCACTCTGATCACTAACGGATCAAAACACTACTACATAACACTAAACTTTTAAAATCATTTTATAAAACAAATTGTAAAGTAATCCAAAATTTTTACTGATACATCCTAATGATTATTCCTATAATATTTTATATTCCTATTCCTATATAGGTAATTGATATAACTATCTACCACACGCCCCAGGGGATAGGATTCTAAGTCTCGCTAGGTCTAAATCTATGATATTATATTTTATAATGTTCTGACTCAACTCTGATACCAAACTGTAACGACCCCATAGAGATACCCATATTATTAAAGAACGTTATAAATAATGTCGTCTAATAATACGGAGAATATGGCTTGATAAGGGCGACTGAATGTGAATACATCTTTAAACTAACACTGACACCATTACGGTCTATTTAATCTCTAGAATAAAATTTGACATGTACAGTCTCAGTTCAAAGTAATAATCATACCAGTTTCTCAAAATCAGAACAGTATATCATATAAACAATAGTCACAGGTCACAGCGAAATAGTAAACATCATATACATATACAAAAGTGAGAGTCTATCAAATATAATACTAGACTCACTAATATACATCTGATACAAATCTCTATCTTAATTATACACCTCATAAACAAACACAAACCCTCAATGAGATAAACTAAAAGTCAAAAATGTTTATCTCCTTGCTAGCACAACCATCCAAAGGTCAACCTATCTTGTAACCTGAAAAGACTCGGCCTGACCCAAGCAATAAAATAACACCCAGGTCGGACTATTTCAAAATATCCAAAAGGGTGAGAACAAGATAGAACATGAAGATATTTGACATATAAGTAAATCCAGCTGTCCAAGATATAACAAGTCACAGAATTAATTTAACATAGAATCCACCTCAAGACACAAGAGTATATATTTATTTCACGAACACAGAATAGTCACAGAATCCAAATTTCAAGAATCTAAGAGATCTTAACCTGTACCGATAGTAATGATCATCCATACCAACCGCAATGATGGTACTCATACCGTGGCAAACAAACAAACAGACAAATGTATCACTCATACCGATCTGATGCCAAAGATCGTACTCATGCCGGGAACATGGTATCATAACTGATCCCAAAGATAGTCCATATTGATCAAGACAATCATAGCAACCATGATTCGAAGCCTTTAGTTTATTCATCTTATAAATTTATAATCGTAAAGAAATCAATGAGTATATCTCTTAAGGATCTATCGGTCTCACCGAACACCAAAAAGAAATATACTCTAAAGTGCTAAATACTATCACTTTTAGTAATCACTGTGAGATATGCGGATTAAGGATCTTAAGGCTAGAATTAACACTAGAGGGGGGGGGAAATAGTGTTTTAAGAAATTTGTTAATATTTTTGAGTTTATCTTACTTTGTTAACAATGTATACACTAATCAGACACAGATATGAACACAGAATCAAACACAGATGCAAATATAAAGTAAAAGCAGTAAAGGAAAGAACACACCGGATTTTATACTGGTTCGGAGTTACCCTACATCCAGTCCCGCACAACTAAGTACGTATTTCTTTTCAAAATCAATTCAACAATTACAACCCTCGGTTTCAAGGCTACGAGGTACACCCTCCAGAATCACAATCCTCTGGGTAGAGATACTTGATTTCCGGGGAAACAAGTTCACCCAATTGATTTCCAGGGCTACAATCACACCTTCTCTCGCTCAATTGATTACAAAAAGTCTATAACTCAGATTAGCACTTGGATCTTGTAGAGATAGTGGAGAGAATCAAAACCAGAAATTATCTAGTTAGATTCGATATTGATTTCGGCAGAGTAATGGTGTAATTTGTATATAAGAAAGTGGAGAAGAAGAAGAGAAGTTAAATCAGAGAAAAGTATTATAAAATTCGTTGAAACTGACCCCTATTTATAGAAGAACAACAGCCATGACCATTCATGAAAAGTTATGACGAATAGACACTTCTTTTGAAATTTGAATTTTGAATTAAACTGTCACCATGTCGACATGGAGCCTATGGGCATGTCGACATCCCTCAGCAAAATTTGATGTTTTGAATTTCTATAAAAATAATATTTATCTTATATTAAAACTTTATAAATATACTTGAATATAGTTGAAATTCAAAAGTAAATATAAAGAACAATATATATATATTATTTAACTATAATTTAAATCAAAGTATAACTAATTTAAAAGTTAAATATATTATTTGAAAAGATAGTTTAAAATTAGGAGAAATTTTGACTCTGAAAATAAAGATGTTTTGAGGCTAAAATTATTTTAAAACGGAATCGAGGGTTTTGAATCTTTTTAAAAGGAAAGTTTTGAAATCATTTCGAAAACAAGATAATTTTGAAAAATCATTTGAATTAAGCTTAGTGGATACAAAACAATGTCCCACTAGATTTTCGTAGGTTCCATCCTACTTAGGGTTCCATCCCTTTAACGGGCTCGAAGTGGATTCCATTCCAAGAATAAATTGGATATTAAGATGCCAGTGCTTTTCTACGAGTTTTAACAAATATTCCTAATAAAACAAACTTAACCTTGAAATCTTGAACTCTTGGTAATCTTGATACTCATGAGTCTTCTATCTCTATATCTTGAATCTCTATACTGTACAGTCTTCATTCTTGATACCTGCATGGTTAGATCTTGCATATAGATATATATCTAAACTTGTAATGTTAGTATTTATATTTTATAATCTATTCTAAGGTTGTTGTCATCAAAACCATCATCTCATGGACAAACAATCTCTCCCTTTTTGATGATGACAACCTTTGTTTATAAAATATCACTTCTATCCTAATACTTCTAATAACTCCCCCTTAATCTATGCCTAACTATCCTATTTTATACTTCTCCCCCTTTGTCATCAACAAAAACTTACTCAAAACTAGATAACTCCAAACTATATAACTCCCCCTAAAACTTATCACTCTATGACGTGTGATTATAATGATAGTGTTAACATAAATAATTAACACTTAAATCTAATACTAAAAAATAATCCTATACTATTAACTATCCTAACTAAGAATTCACAATAATACTAACACATATAAGAACACGAGTTTATTTATTACGAGTATGGTTGTATTTACATTTGCATTTGAAAAACATAAATACACAAATAACAACAGAAAGAAAGAGAAGAAACTAATGTGTGTTTCTGAACATAGGAGATTTATGAATTGAACAGTTTGGATAGTGGAAACAGAAATTTCCACGTTGTTCGACAAGATTCCCATTTTTGTCGAAACACACTTCTCCAATGCATACTACTTGGTCATCATCCTCCTCGTGTGCTTCTTCCATTGGTTCTTCTTCTTCTTCGTCGCTGACCTCGTGTTCTTGATTGAGTGAAGAGTCTTCATCGATCAAGATAGGGTTGGCCTGGTTATCCATTAGGAATTTTTGTAAATTCCTAAGAATCTTGCCTTGCCTCTCTTACTCTTTCGCCATACGAAGTTGAGTCACTTGAATTTCAGTCAACATCTGAAGAGTATCCTTCATAGACTCCTCCAATTTAGTTACACGTGCGAGAGTAGTGCATTGGAATGGACCAGAAGTAGGAGAGGGGAATGAGAAAGTTGATTTTATTTTTTGATTTAGAGGAAGATGCCATTATTTTTTAAATTTCAGGATAGAAAATGAAGAGAAAACAGAGAGAATGAATAAGAATTCGAAATAGAGAAGAATATATAACTAAATTTTTGAATTTTGGTGGGAAATTTAAAAAAAATAAAAACGTTACATGTCGACATGTCTTCCTATGGGATGTCGACATGGTCCTTATATTTTAACTCTATGATTTATTTTAATATTAATTATTAATTATACTTGTTATTTATATTTTATATTTCAGTTATAGAACAAATACCTAATTCTCTTCTTAATTTAGTAAATATAGATTCAATTAATGGTTTTGTTAAGATATCAGCGATTTGATTCTTAGAGTTTATATATTCGAGAGTAATTACTTCTTTAGTTATATTATCCCTGAGAAAATGATGTCTAATATCAATATGTTTAGGTCGAGCATGTTGAGTAGGATTTTTAGATAAATTTATTGCACTAGTATTATCATAATAAATTGGCGATTTTGAGATATTTAATCCAAAATCTCTTAAGGTTTGTTGCATATATATTACTTGAGAACAAGCCAAAGCAGCAGAAATATACTCTGCTTCAGTTGTTGATAGAGAAACTGTATTTTGCTTTTAACTAAACCAGGAAACCAGAGAATGTCCCAAAAAGTGACAAGTTCCACTTGTACTTTTTCGGTCTGATTTACATCCAGCATAGTCAGCATCACAGTATGATATTAAATCAAATGAATCAGTTTTAGGATAAGATAAGCCATAATCAGAGGTGTGTTTAATATATCTTATAATACGTTTTACAGCTTTTAAGTGAGTTTCTTTAGGATGAGATTGATATCTTGCACAGAGACATACACTATGCATGATATCAGGTCTACTAGCAGTGATATAGAGCAATGATCTGATCATTCCTCTATACAACTTTAGATCTACATCTTTCGAGAAATCTTCTTTACTTAGATATTCATTGGTTGCCATGGGAGTAGGTTTTCCACTCGCAGTAGTCAAACCAAATTTTTTAACTAGTTCTTTAGCATATTTTTCTTGACTAATAAAAATACCATTATCTAACTGTTTTATTTGCAATCCTAGAAAGAAGTTTAATTCACCCATATGACTCATCTCAAGGTCTTTTGTCATTATTTCAGAAAATTCTTTATTCATTTCGAAGTTAGTTGAACCAAAAAAGATATCATCTACGTATACTTGAACTAGTTGAATATCATTTTTATTTCTTTTATTAAAAAGAGTATTATCAATTTTACCAATTTCAAAATTTGATTGTAATAAATAAGATCTTAGTCTATCATACCAGGCTCTAGGAGCTTGTTTTAGACCATATAAAGCTTTCTTAAGTTTGTACACATGGTTTGGTAAATTTTCATCTTCAAAAAGTGTGGTTGTTCAACATATACTTCTTCTTTTACAAATCCATTTAAAAATGCACTTTTAACATCCATTTGAAATAATTTGAAATTATTATGATTTGCGAAAGAAAGTAGAATCCTAATGGCTTCTAATCTTGCTACAGGAGCAAAGGTTTCGTCACAATCTATACCTTCTTCTTGACAATAACCTTGGGTGACTAATCGTGCTTTATTTCTAACGACCTCACCTTGTTCATTCATTTTATTTTTATAGACCCATTTAGTTCCAATTATAGTTTTATCTTCAGGTCTAGGAACAAGTTCCAAAACTTCATTTCTAGTGAATTGATTTAATTCTTCTTGCATAGCCAAAATCCATGAATCATCAGTTGATGCTTCTTTAGAATTTTTGGGTTCAATAGATGATATAAATGCTACATTACTCATTTTACTTAGTTGATTTCTAGTTGTAACAATAGATTGCATATCTCCTACTATATTTTCAATAGGATGATCTTTTAAAAGTTTAATCCTTTTATTAGGATGATTAATTTCATTATTAATTTTGGTTGATTCCTGATTTTGAGTAATTAAATCTTCTTCATCATTTGTAATTTCAAAATCTTTTAAATTTTCATCAAATGAAACATGCATTGTTTCTTCGATGGTGTTAGATTAAAAACTCTATAAGCTTTACTTCTATTAGAATATCCGATAAAGATTCCTTTGTTGGATTTAGGATCAAATTTATCCAAATTATCTTTTGTATTTAAAATAAAGCATTTACTTCCAAAAATTCTAAAGTATGATACCTTAGGTTTCTTTCCATGAAGAAGTTCATAAGGTGTCTTATCAGTTAAAGGTCTAATTAAAATTCTATTCAAAATATAACAGGCGGTAGCAACAGCTTCTGCCCAAAAGTGTTTTGGTAAATTACTATCTGAAAGCATAGTTCTCGCACACTATTGTATCGTTCTATTTTTACGTTCAACTACTCCGTTTTGTTGTGGAGTTCTGGGAAATGAGAAATTGTGAGTTATTCCCTTCTTATTGCAGAATTCCTCAAACTTTTCATTTTCAAATTCACCACCGTGATCACTACGAATAGTGATAATTTTTAAAGATAATTGATTTTGAATCCTTTTTGTAAAGTTTTTAAAACATTCAAAAGTATCACTTTTATGTTTCAAAAATATTGTCCATGTAAATCTAGAATAATCATCTACAATTACAAAAACATATTTACTATGATTTATTGACTGAATTTGAGATGGACCAAATAAATCAAGATGAAGTAACTCAAGGGGTTTTGAAGTTGAAATCGTATCTTTTAATTTAAAGGAACTTTTTCTAAGCTTTCCTAATTAACATGCATCACATAAACTATCTACTTTAAAATTCATTTTAGGGAGACCTCTTACTAGATCATGTTTTGACAGTCTAGATAAGAGTTTGAAATTCAAATGTCTAAATCTCTTATGCCAAATCCAAGGGTCACTTGTATTTGCCAGAAGACATAGGTTATCATTTGAAACTTTCATACTAAGAATATAAATATTCTTTTTCCTAGTTCCCTCAAATATTATGGTTGAGTTATTATCTTCAATATGACATTTATCTTTTTCAAATTTAATTTTATATCCTTTATCACATAGTTGACTAATACTTAGCAGATTGTGTTTCAGATTCTTAACTAGCAAAACATTAGTAATAATAGTAGTTTCAGAGTTACCGACATTGCCGATGCCAATTACGTATCCTTTCAAGTTGTCTCCAAAGTTAACCAGTCCTCTGTCTTTTTATATAATATTATTCAGCATATCCGGATTACCAATAATGTGTCTAGAGCATCCACTATCAAGTATCCACTTATTCCTTCTGATCTGCACAGATTGTCCATTGTGGATTGATTCCTTAATACCCATAAAGCATCTTTCCTCCACATTATAAAATTTGGGTAGACAACTAGAATTTGAATAACATTCATATGCAGACTCATGGAACAATGATGATTTAAACAATTCTAAACTAGTTTTAACAGATTTTTCAAAAATAGGCATTTTAAAACTTTTCAAAATTCAGATTATGAAACTTTTGAAAACAAGGCTCTGATACCAAATGTGAGAAATGCGGATTAAGGATCTTAAGGCTAGAATTAACACTAGAGAGGGGTGAATAGTGTTTTAAGAGATTTGTTAATCTTTTTGAGTTTATCTTACTTTGTTAACAATGTATACACTAATCAGACATAGATATGAACACAAAATCAAACACAGATGCAAATATAAAGTAAAAGCAGTAAAGGAAAGAACACACCGGATTTTATACTGGTTCGGAGTTACCCTACATCCAGTCCCGCACAACTAAGTACGTATTTCTTTTCAAAATCAATTCAACAATTACAACCCTCGGTTTCAAGGCTACGAGGTACACCCTCCAGAATCACAATCCTCTGGGTAGAGATACTTGATTTCCGGGCAACAAGTTCACCCAATTGATTTCCAGGGCTACAATCACACCTTCTCTCGCTCAATTGATTACAAAAAGTCTATAACTCAAATTAGCACTTGGATCTTGTAGAGATAGTGGAGAGAATCAAAACCAGAAATTATCTAGTTAGATTCGATATTGATTTCGGCAGAGTAATGGTGTAATTTGTAAATAAGAAAGTGGAGAAGAAGAAGAGAAGTTAAATCAGAGAAAACTATTATAAAATTCGTTGAAACTGACCCCTATTTATAGGAGAACAACAGCCATGACCATTCATGAAAAGTTATGGCGAATAGACACTTCTTTTGAAATTTGAATTTTGAATTAAACTGTCACCATGTCGACATGGTGCCTATGGGCATGTCGACATCCCTTAGCCAAATTTGATGTTTTGAATTTCTATAAAAATAATATTTATCTTATATTAAAACTTTATAAATATACTTGAATATAGTTGAAATTCATAAGTAAATATAAAGAACAATATATATATATATATATATATATATATATTATTTAACTATAATTGAAATCAAAGTATAACTAATTTAAAAGTTAAATATATTATTTGAAAAGATAGTTTAAAATCAGGAGAAATTTTGACTCTGAAAATAAAGATGTTTTGAGGCTAAAATTATTTTAAAAACGGAATCGAAGGTTTTGAATCTTTTTAAAAGGAAAGTTTTGAAATCATTTCGAAAACAAGATAATTTTGAAAAATCATTTGAATTAAGCTTAGTGGATACAAAACAATGTCCTACTAGATTTTCGTAGGTTCCATCCTACTTAGGGTTCCATCCCTTTAACGGGCTCGAAGTGGATTCCATTCCACGAATAAATTGGATATTAAGATGCCAGTGCTTTTCTACGAGTTTTAACAAATATTCCTAATAAAACAAACTTAACCTTGAAATCTTGAACTCTTGATAATCTTGATACTCATGAGTCTTCTATCTCTATATCTTGAATCTCTATACTGTACAGTCTTCATTCTTGATATCTGCATGGTTAGATCCTGCATATACATATATATCTAAACTTGTAATGTTAGTATTTATATTTTATAATCTATTCTAAGGTTGTTGTCATCAAAACCATCATCTCATGGACTAACAATCACTAGAACTTAACCAAAACGTCGCATACCGCCTGGTGAAATTCAAGTATTTACTAGAAGCTAGTAAATCTCACTTTTATGAATACTACTGGAAAACCTAAATTATATTCTCTTAAGGACCTATTGGCCCCCAAACGAACACCAAAGGAATACAACCCTAAAGTGTTAAATACTTCCTAAAAGCAATCATAAGAACTTAACCAAGGCATCCCAAACTACCCGGTGAAATTCAAGTATTCGTTAATGACCTAGTAAGTACCAATCAAACATTTTATTCAATGAGTTGTACAATATTCAATGAAGCATTACTCAAGAGCATTTAAACCAATTGGTAACACTATGTCAATTATTATCACTCCCCATATTATAGAACTAAGGCTCTTAATATTTATCTTATAAGAATTTATAGTTTAGAAATCAAACAATATAATTTTCCATATAGAAAATGATTTCTAAATACTTTATTTATCATTAGATAAAATAATTCATATATTCCATTTGACCTCAATATATATATGTATATGTATATGTATATTTATGTATGGTGGTGTCAAATTCCATAAAGTTATATTGCTTCCAAACCATATTCCAAAGACTATATATATTTAAGTAGCCATTTATTTTATAGACTAAATTTATTACTCTTCCAAACCCATTTTGATATATATATAACCATTTTACTTGGAAATAAACTAGGTTTATATTTCCAAAACCACATTTCCAAATCCATAGCTATTTAAACCAGTTATACTTAATATGTGTGTGTGTATATATAACTATTTTTTAAAATCATTTATAAAAGAAACTAGATTAATTTAGAAACAAGTTTGATATTTGTAAACTTAAATAAACTCTCCTTTATAAAATTATTTATACATATAAAATAGATAGATATAAGTTTCTAAAATTCCAAACCTCTGAATCAAAGTGATTCAAAGTCCATAGGGTATAAGAGAATTTACTACAACAAAATACTAGGTCATCACAAGATTATAGCCATGAGTTAATCCATAGAGTTCTAACTTCATATCATCTCTAAATCAATTTTATAGATTAGCGAACCAATGAAAATAGACGCCAAAAGGATCAGAAACAAATACTCAATGCACTAGAAAACAACAACCAAACTAGATAATGGACAAGGCGAGAATGGGCGAAAGACGGACGATCCGGCAGGCTTAACCTGGAGCTGAATCAACTCCAAGAATTTGCCACCGATGCACTAGTGGTGCCCACTGGTCCACTACTGGTGACGCAACCTGGAGCTGTCTTGGCTCCAGCTTTCCGTCTGGTTGGTCCTCAATAGTGGCGGTTTGGTCTAAAGTCTCTAGCGATTGATTCGGGTGTGTTTATGCAAACATTCCAAGTGATACCAAGCAACATAACATCAAGTAAATTAACAAGTTTGCTAATTATATATAATCACAACTTTCAAAAAACAACAAACAAATAATCACTAAATTCCATAATCATTCATCATAAATTCTAGTACATGCAAATCAGAAATTTAGAGATAGGTTGTGTAAGGATTGGCTCACCTTTATGGATTTGAATTGATGTTAGAAACCTGGATTTCCCTAAAATAAAACCTTTCGGCTATTACCTTGCTTCTATTTCTTTAATTAATATATAAAGCCCTTTGATTTGCACTTGATCTGAGGATTGCTTTAGGTTTCTAGGGTTTTGAAAGAAGGATGTTTGGTTTTATGATTTTCAATTTATAGCATATGAAAAATGAACGTATAGTGAAATGATAGAAGCATTTTCTCTTTAGTTAAATGGGCTTGGGTGCTTCATGGACCCAATAAGAGAAAATGTTATTATTTTCTTCTTATTTCCTATTTATAAATCACAAATTTACACCTAAACAATGTTTTACTTAACATATTCTAATTTCTTCAAATTTGTCAAAACCAATCGCAAGTTAAAAATCCCCGTTTCTATTAATATGGAGATATTTTATAAAATTAAATATAACCTTTGAAATAAAAGTTATCCTCGTTATTTTTGATAAAAATAAACTATTATTTGTAGAAACCTCATTTCAAACACTAAATCTCAATATTGATCATTTTATTAAATTTACAACGCTTGTTGTAATAATTTGAAACGAAAAATACTCTATCACAAATCTCCACTTATAACAATAAGTGAATAAAACATTATAATTCACATTTTTACATTACAAATTATTTTCAGTAATTAGTTATCACACATTTTCCTAGAATTATTCTTATATTATCAAATATAAGAATCAAGTTTCATAAAAGGATATTCCTTGAATTTCCAATTTATTTAACCCCAAATTGCTTTTAATTTGGAAATTATAACTAATAAAATTCCCAATTTTATCTTAAAATTAATTATGATAAATAAAAATCATATCTTTAAGTTTAATTCCAAGTAATCTCGAGTAGGATTGCTACATAAATCGAGTATTTAGGGGTTTGCTTAACAAATTCGTTGTGGTATTTGTCAACAATATCCTTGTATACTCAAGGAGTGAGGAGGAGCATACGTTGCATTTGGAGGAGGTGCTCAAGACCTTCCTTGCATATAAGAATAAGGCAAAGTTTTCGATGTGCCACTCTTGAAGAGACGAGGTATTCCTTTTGGGACACGTCGTCTCAAAGTGTGGCTTAGCAGTTGACCTTAGTAAGGTGGTAGCGATTCATAATTCACATGTTCCAAAGAGTGCCACAGAGGTGAGAAGTTTCCTTGGTCTGGCGGGCTATTATTGGAAGTTCAATATAGACTTCACGAAGATTTCTGGTCCACTGACCCGTCTTACTAAGAAGAATCTAGTCTTTTCATAGGATACGAGGTGTGAGGATGCTTTGATTAGATTAAAGGAGGCATTGACTAGTGCTCTCGTGTACGTGTTGCCAGATGGGATAAAGCCATTTAAAGTTTATACTGATGCTTGCGGTACGGGGTTGGGGGCGTTATTAATGTAGGAAAGAAGTGTAGTGTGCAATGCAAGTCGGCAATTGAAGACCCATGAGAGGAACTATCCTACACATGACCTTGAGTTGGCAGCCATTGTCTTTGCGCTCAAGTCATGGAGGAATTATCTTTTAGGAAAGCGATTTGAGCTACATACAGATCACAAGTCCTTAAAGTATATGTTCTCCCAAAAGAACTTGAACTAGTGGCAGCAGAGGTGGATGGAGTTCTTGGCGTCATATGATTTTGATATCTCTTATACCTTGGGGAAGGGTAATGTAGTAGCAGATGCTTTGAGCGAACAAAGAGCAGTATTGAGTCCCTTATTCTTAGAGTGGAGACATATGGAGTATATATTACCTTTGATTTCCGCCTATCATTGGATATTACCCCTGGATTATTAGCAGCTTTAGATATGCAACCTATTTTAATAGAGTGTATCAAAACTAGGTAGTGAAAGGATAAGGAGTTAGTAGATATTATAAAGAGGGATGTTAAAGGTGAGTCATTGAGTCAGTTGAGGCGTTATGCTATGGATTCAAGAGGATGTTATAGAGAGATGATAGACTTTGTGTTCCTCGCAATATAGATTTTGTTGATGTATTATTTGCGGAGTCTTACCATTCTAAGATGACCAATCATCCCAGTAGTGAAAAGATGTATAAGGACATGAGGGGAGTTTTCTATTGGTTCGATATAAAGAAGCAAGTGGCGGTGTATGAAGTGAGATGTATGACTTACCAGAGGGTGAAGGCGGAGAAGAGAGGCCGGGAGGATTATAGCAGCCACTGGATATTCCGTAGTGGAAGTGAGAGAGTATTTCAATTGATTTTATAGATGGTCTACCTAAGAGTAGGGAGGGAATGAGAGCATTTGGGTCATAGTAGATCAGTTGACCAAGTGCGCTCATTTCATACCAGTGAGGAGTACTAGGACGGCAACATCATTGGCGACTCTATACGTGAGAGAGGTTGTTAGGTTACATGGAGTTCCTATTAGCATAGTTAATGACCGAGATTCGCTTTTCACTAGTGAGTTTTTGAGGAGTCTACAAGAGGCTTTGGGGACTAAGTTGAGTTTGAGTACTGCATATCATCCACAGACAGAGGGACAAATGGAGAGAGTGAATTGGGTTTTGGAGGTTCTTGGGAGGATCATTTACCATTGGTGGAGTTTACATACAACAATAGTTATCAAGTGAGTATTAGGTTGGCACCGTTCGAAGCGTTGTATGGTAGACCCTATAGATCCTCATTGTGTTGGTGGGATACGATGGATAAGATTATTCTTGGGCCAGACATGGTGAGAGAGACATCGGAGAAGGTGGATCTGATCTATAGGAGAATGAAGATTACTCAGGATAGGAAGAAATCATATTCTGATAGTAGGTGTACAGAGCTAGATTTCACAACGGGAGACATGGTATTTGCGAAGGTTTCACCCTTTAGGCATGTAATGAGATTTGGTGCATCCGGGAAGCTAGCAGCTATATTCATAGGACCTTTATTGATATTGGCTAGAGTAGGGAAGTTGGCATATAGAGTTGAGCTTCCAGAGAAGCTGGACGTTTTCCATGTGCCGCACTTGCAGAAATGCTTACACGATATGGCTACCGTTGTCAAGTCGAGTCAGTTTGAGGAGGTTAAGTTTAAGCGCGAGTTACTTGTTCGTCGTGCACCTACATATATTCTAGAGCATGGTACAAAGAGACTCTGCAACAAGAAGATTATTCTTGTCGAAATTCAATGGGGAGACGATCCAGCAGAGAGTACATGGGAGCCCGATGAGAAGATTCGAGCTTCCCACTCACAACTCTTTTCGGGTACATCTTCAATTTGGAACCTTTCATTAGTTTAGAGCTCTTGCAATAGGACTTATGTGGTATACCCATATAGGTAGAGACCTTTTGATGATGGAATGGTTGTAAACATGTCGATAGGACATGTTATGGGTGATGGATGCTAATGAATGAATATGGATGCTTATGTTTGTATTGTTTGCATTGTGCTCTTTTACACGTAGGACAGTGTATCTCTTAGGTACACACGCATACTTATATATAGTGCATGTCATTTCTTTATTCTTGGATGCTAGTGGATGTTAAGCATATAGATGTTACATATATTTGAATGGTTGTGCATGCATATAGAATTACAAGTATATTATTTAAGATGTTACATACATTCAGATGCATAGTATGAGCATTTTTCATAACAAGAGGTCGACTGAATCAGTAGACCGACTACTCTTTTGCATTAGCATGGGTTCACGTGCATTTCATGTTGCATATATATGTACATGTTGCATTAGAAATTTTTTCTTTTAAGGACTATGATTGCATATGGATGGTGGATGATAGTTATAAATTGTTATATGTGAGTTACATTTTTACATCCTTGCAGATTTCAAGGACGAAATCCTTTTTAACGATGGGAGAATGTAACAGCTTGAAAATCAAGCCTAAGTAAATAAGAGAATTTAATTAAAAGTGAAATAAGGACCTAAAACAATATTTTCATACACATCCAAATTTGGCTACGAAACTTGCACTATTGTGTTCGCAGCGATTTTTTGGACGACTTTCATATATAACTTGTTGTAATCTAAGTTAGTATGAGAGAGTTATGAGCATCAGAACAAAAAATAAAATTTAAATTTAACATAGTCTAGGTCGACCTAAGAAGGTCCTAGGTCGACCGGTAGCAATCAACCAAGACCTAGGGCTATCAAATCGACACAAGACTTTTCGAGTACTTAGCGAGCTAAAGCGATGTGAATGAATGATAGTGATTGATTGCTTATATCTGAAGTAGTTGATGGGTGGACTGGATTGCTAGCTGAATTGATCGAATGGCCCTAAATGTTAACCTAACCCTATAAATAACATACTAAACTAAACCTAATCTAGTTTTAAACGAATGACAGGGAAAACTCCTTCAATTTTTCTACTGTAAATCCAAATTTTCCAAAACGCTAATATAAAAATCAAATCCTAATCAAGCTAGAAGCAAGGGTAAGCAATCAAAGGAAAACTAAGGTGATCTGTGGAAGGAAATACCGATTGGAGGCCAAATTTCTTAGGATCTAGAGCTTACGCTAAAGATGACTGGGCATAAATTAATAATTTGAGTAATCTAATTTATTTTTAAGTTATTCTAAATGATTAGAGTGTTAGAAACCCTAGATTTGAACTTGTTAAATTTAATTTGAGTTTGTCTAAACTCTTTTGATCCCTAATACCCTAGAAACCAATTTACAATAAATGGAAATTTAATTAGTTAAATTGAACACCTATTTAATGTTAATTTGATACTTGTTAATACTAAAATTGGGAACCCTTAATTAATAACCCTAATTGAGTTGAAATTGGATGCTAAGATGATACTAAAAAAAATTAGGGTTAATTAACTGGAAATTAGGGTTAACTGGAATCGTTAATCGACCAGAATCAACGACAATCAACTAAAATAAATCGACGATTAAAATCTGGATAAAATCCTAAATATTATACGCGAATGGTCGACCCTGGGAATTTCAAGTTGAATGGTAGTGTTCGACTTGGGGTTCGTCCGGGTCGACCGTTCGAATGGAAAATGCACAAATCAAACCTTGGCCTAAGGCCCAAAGTTAATAATAAAATTTGTATATTTCAGTTGGAAATTATATGAACCATGGACTATTGATTTAACTAATTTGGGCTAAATATTTTGCAATGTTTGATATCGGTATGGGCGAATACATATCTCGTAATAGTTAATTTGGTATAGGCAATGCATATCGCAAAATGGAGTAGATTAGGGCGATTTATTTCGTATAGGTTAGGGGTGTTCCATACGGGTGAGCGCAACACTATCGGAGATGCTTCCTGAGAGAGTCCAGTACTAACGGGAGATCCAGGTACACACATTTTCTAGCGCAACGTTGTATGGGTAGACATCAGTGCAGTACAATACATGGCTATATGTATCGATTAAAATAGATCCTGGTACTAATGGGAGTTCCTATGAAATGAACCCGTGTAGTACAATAAGAGGCATGTTGGTATAGTTATGATGGGAAAGTAGTTACCATTTTGTCTGATCATTAGCATGAGGTTCGACCAGTAGGTTCGACACATTGAGTTGGATATGAATCCTTAGGCATTGACCTTAGGACTTCATGGACACTTACTATACATCCTATATCACTTAGGGTAGATTTAAAGTTAATTGCACTTAATCATCACTTATTAAAAAATTTCTCATTCATCGGACTTTTGTTTGACCCGTTCCTTTTCCATCCTTTTTCCCTACCACAATTGGACAGGGCAATAGGTGATTTGCCCGTTTCAGATACTTGGAAAGAGAGAGTCTTTCTTTATTTGGAGGCTGCTTTTACCACGTCTGATCTTCATGTATCATTTTATCATATCAATACTATTATTTTCTTGTATCAGTCTTTGAGGGATATTTTTCTATGCACTCTAATTTGGATCACGTACTGATAATTTTCTGAGACTATGATTTGATATTTTCTGACACTGATATTTTCTATGATATTTACATGTCATATTTCTTCCGATGTGATATGTATTTGATAGTTAGTTTATCTTAGATTATATTTATTGATCTTAGTCTCTGAGATATTAAAATTTAAAAAAAACCCGACATTCTGTATTTCTCGGCACGATGCATTTGGAGCGTGTTGGGAAGTGCGGTTGTCACAAGTTACGTAATTTCCCCTAGGGCATAATCCTGACTTTATTAATCTCCCACTTGCACTTAGGACCAATTAGGGAATCTATATCCCATCTCTTCTATCGGTTTGGTGAGAACTAATCGAGTTAGACCCATCATGAATGGACCTGCTATGTTGTATTAATTATTTACTTTGTCAATCAACTCTCTCTGATGCCGATAAACTAAATTTATTATATGGAACTAGTCAGAGTATGTTTCTTTATTTCTAGTGAGCTCTTATCATTACATTTTTATCATATAACAATAACGTAGTTTCTTAATGTTAACCATAAAAATCACTTGAGAACAAAGGTTTATGGAAGGATATTTCGAAGGCATTAGGAACGCTTTCGAAGGAGTCGCAAGCATCAGGCGCCAGCACAAATGATAAAAAGCGCAAAAGCTTTCGAAAAGATGAAAAAGAAAGCACGGATACCCTTCCGCCTCATTCAAACCTTTCAATGTAGATGGATTCGCGTATATAGAAAAAGCAAGAATGGGTTCGGAACCCCTTTCGAAGGCAATGAATAACAACCCTTCATATGCACACCAAACCTTTCAGAACCAAAGGTTTCGCCTTCATTCAGACTGCTCGAGAAGATACCTTAATTGAAACAACCCTTTCGAAAGCATAATCAAGCCTTTCAAATCGCTCGAAGCCTACAGCATCAGGAGAAGTTTCCACATCAATTCGCGAGAAGGCATTCAGAAGCTATTAACCGCTTCGAAACATTCAGCACTTCAACACCTTCAAAACCGTAATAAACTACCTATCGACAGAGTAAGAAGCTCGCATCTTTACTTTTATAACATACAAAGCAACACGAAGAGAAAAAGCACATATGCGGCCCTTTCGACGACGTCGAAAGAAATCCAAGAAGAAGCAGAGAAAAGGAACGCTTAAACCTTAACAACAGCGAAAGGTGGACAAGGGACCCTTTCGACAGGGTCGAAAGGTCTGGAGAAATAAGATGGGAAGCGCAAGGATGAGTTAGAGAACAAGCAAGGGAAGCCTTTCGATAGCATCGAAAGTAGGTAAAGCCTTTCAACCGTGTCGAAAGGATTGATGCGGAAGATAGAGGGACCATTCGACCGAGCCGAACGCATGGACACAAAAGGGGGGCTGACCTGCATCTATAAATAAGACCTAAGTGGTCCGATTTTGGGGACCGGATTTTGAAATCCAAAGCTCATTATTTTTACTTCTACTTCTTTACAACAACAAAATCCTTGTAACCCTAAATTGATTTAGGTAAAAAGCTCTCAAACTTGTAGCTCTTTTGGATTAATGGAAAAGGGAGAAATGCGCGGGTTCATTAAGGATTTTGATTATGCGAAAGATAATTACAATCATTAGCTAGACTAATGATCAACTGCACATGATTTTATCTTATCGTCTTAACTTCTTTTTGTCTTTTGCAAAGTTGTGGGATCAACTTGGATAATATACATGCGAAACGCATTATCATCACGATAAATAGAATATAATGAAAAATAAAGATGATGATGATGTTTCGGCATTGATAAGTTCATTCAACTTACAAATATCCAAGATGATCTTCTATCAAATATACCAAATGGATCTAGCTCAATTGTGAATTAGATCTGTTTCGAAAGGACGAAATCCTTTTTGACCTGGTCGAAAGGGATGTCACGAAAGACATCTAGTTCATAAATGACAAGCAATCATCTAAGGATGAATTCCTTCGAAAGGCACATATATGCAACTACATCTTCAACCCTTTCGAAGGAGTTCTTCCATAAGGAACGAATTCAATGATGTTGAAAGCAGCTACTTCTTTTCAAAGGCAAAGCAGACCTTCTGACATGGTCGAAAGGGTTTGAGTGGACCTTTCGACATGGTCAAAAGGGATGAATGTTTAATATAAATAGCTATTTTCGACTCATTCAAAAGAGAGGTTTCGAATAAGATGCTTCCTCCTTTACCTTCATTTTGACGAGGTTAATTTGATCAATGATCCACTAGCGATATATCAATAATCCTCCGAAAGTAGTTTGACCAAGTCAACTTGATTGAAAGAGGGGTTTCGAAGGGAGTAATCCCTTTCAATCCTCTTTCAATAGTCTTATATAGTTGCAAAAATAATTGTATTTGCTATTCACATAGCTTTGGGGTGTTGACAAGTTTTCTTGTTAACATTTTTGGCGCTAGAAGGAAGGCTCGAACCTCCAACCATGTGATTATCTTATGGACTAATTATGGGTTGTTTAACTTGACGTAGGAAAATGAAATCTAAGAGACTTAGCAGAATGGATGAGGAGGTTGTCCACACTACTTACTTAGAAGAAAATATCACTCTAACTTTGAACTTGGAGGGGGTTGTACCAGGACAACCATCAACGTCAGCTCAACAAGATGATAACGCTGCCAAAATAAAGCGCTTAGAACAGCAATTGCTCAAGATGCAGGAATTACCCAAGATGGCATTGTCCCAAAAATCTTTTAAAACAGCATGACCAACAAATTGAGATGAAGTGATCTCTCCAAGGAGGAATTCTAAGGCTCATGCAAATGAAGAAAATAGCAAAATTGATTTAACATCTTCAAAAAAGAAAGGTCGACTTCCAGCCAAAGCTGATCATCAAGGAAGAATATTAGATAAATCTCTTGAATAGTCTGGTAGCTCCACATCAAAATAATACTATCTCGACTAGAAAAATTACCTTGACGTAGAGGCGTATCTAAAAGATGCAGCATAAAAAGCAGTTAAAGATGTGTTAAATGTTAAAGGGAAGAGGACCCTCGACGAGAATGTGAATGATAACGAGCGTGTGCCACCTTTTACAGATGAAATAATGGCAATAACTATTCAATCTTATGTGAAGATCCCAACTATGCAGTATCATGGGATCACGGACCCAGACGACTACTTGATGCCTTTCGATAGCCAGATGGATCTATATAATGCATCAGGAGCTGTTCGGTGCAGGTTATTTCCGGTGACTCTCTAGGGTGCTCCAGCTAAATGGTATCGACAATACTGAGAGAAGACCATCTACTCGTGGAAGAAATTTTCTTATGAATTCTCTGCTCGATTTTGCATATGCAAAGACCCAACCATTGATTACTCAGTCTTGGCTAACATAAAAAAGAGGCAGGGAGAGTCTTTAGGAGACTATCTTAAAAGGTTCAACACTGAAGCGTTAAAGGCTAAGGACATGAATGACCGTGATAAGCTTATTGCGGTGCATTCAAGATTAATAGAAAATACCACATTCTAGAAACAACTCTTTGTTAATGGGGGCAAAGATCTGCAAGACTTCCACTTTCAAGTTGACAAGTTCATTCGAATGGATGAGTTGTATCACACTAAATGGACAGTAATCCCTAAAAAAAAGAAGGAAGATTTGAACTAGATTGAGCGCAAAAAAGATCAAGATTGGAAGAACCTATTGCTAATTCAATCGCTTTGAACAAGTCATTGTCTTACGTTTATGTTGTGGCAAAGGAGAGTCCCAACTTCCTTCAAAGCCAAAAACCACCCAGAACAAAGGAAAGGGGACGACTACTATGTGTACCACAAAGCAAATGGTCACAAGACCGACGAATGCAGAGTCTTGGCAGGAATCATCTAGAAGTTGATTCGCAGGGGTCATTTAAAAGAATTCATTCAGGACAAGCAGAAAGCTCCACGAATGGGGGATGGTCCGCAAATGCTCCCACGTAATGCTGTTAATATTCTAGAGGAAGATGTCCCTCTGAGCTTAAGCCCACCACTGAACAGGATCGATGTGATTCATGGTGGGCCACATCCAACGGGAACAAGCAAAGGGGCAAGGAGCAGATATATTAAAAAGGGTAGAGAGGGTGTATTCCTTGTCCAAGAAGAGCCATCGTTGAAAAATCTGCGACTCAATATTCCAATGCCAAATCTTGTCATCACCTCCTAAGAGTTAAAGAAGGAAGTTCATTATCCACACAACGATCCCTTAATGATCACAGCTCAAATTGGACTGTCTATCGTGTCCAAAATTCCTGTGGATACGGGCAGTGCAGTCAATATCATCTTTAAGCATGCCTTCGATTAGATGAACATCCCCGAGGACAAGCTAGATCCCAGCATGGAACCCATCTTCAGATTCAACAACAAAGGGTCGAATGCAGTGGGACAAGTAAAATTGCTAGTGCAAATGGGGGTGCCACTATTTTGCCGAACATTCGAGACTCTCTTTGTGATCATTAACCAGCCATCCTACTACAAAGCTTTCTTTGGCAGACCTACGCTTAATGAGATAGATGCTTTAGTCTCATCGAAGTACCTAAAGGTGAAATTATTGACGAAGAGAGGCTGGGGCATAGTTCATGGGGAGCAGTTCAGCTCTCGAGAAATGTATTTTGCTACAATTGATCAATATAAAAAGGAGTCTTCTTCTTACTTTGATTCTTCTACTGTTTTTCAGCCTTTAGATGATGGATTTTTACATCCAACGTTCAAAGAAAAAATTAAATCTAATAAGACTAACAAACGCATGTGTGAAAGGTACATTCCTCCTAGAGGGAAGAGGAAGAGAATCAATGCTAATTTTGCTGAAGAAAGCCCCATTGTCACTGAATTTGATTACCGAGGGGAAACAGAAAGAATAAAACCCATAGAAGACCTTGAGGAGGCATACATAGATTCAGATGATACCACTGAGGTAGTCAAAGTAGGAAAGGAATTGGATAGCAACTTGAAAAGAGACTTAATCCAGTTTCTTAAGACCAAAAAGGACGTATTTACTTGGTCTCATTCAGATATGGCGGGGATTGATCCATCGGTCATGTGTCATGTGCTAAACATCAATCCGGAAGCAACCCCCATTAGACAGAAAAAGAGACTATTAGATAGAGTATGATCTGATGCCTTGAAAGAAGAAATTAAAAGACTCCTCGAAAATGGGTTTATTCGGGAAATCTACTACCCAAAATGGGTAGTGAACCAAATGTTGGTAAAGAAATCAAATGGAAAGTGAAGGACTTGCATTGATTATACTTACTTGAACAAGGCTTCTCCGAAAGACTGCTTCTTGCTTCCACGAATTGATCAGTTGTTTAATGCAACTACTGGGCACAAATTATTATCTCTCATGGACGCATATTCAGGATACAATCAAATACCCATGTTCAAGCTGAATGAGGAACACACTAGTTCCATTACTGAGTGGGGAATCTACTGCTACAAAGCAATGCCTTTCGAACTAAAGAATGCAGGGGCTACTTATCAAAGGTTTGGTCAATAAGATGTTTAAAGAACAGATTGGCCAAAATATGGAGGTTTATGTGGATGACATGCTAGTGAGGTCTTACAAGGCTAAAAATCATCTTGAAGAGATGTTCAGAATACTAAAGAAATATCAGATGAAACTGAACCCACAGAAATGCTCCTTCGGAGTCCATTCAAGAAAGTTTTTAGGCTACCTTATGAGTACTCAAGGGATAGAAGCTAGACTAGACCAAATTCAAGCTATCAAGGACAAGGTCGAACCTAAGACTAGTAAAGAGGTAATGAGTATGAATGGGAGAATAGCCGCTCTAAGCAGATTCATTTCCAAAGCGACTGATAAATGTATTCCCTTTTTTGATGTAATCAAGAAAAAGAAAAATTTTGAATGGGGGAAGATTATAGAAAAAGCTTTTCAAGAGTTAAAAAGCCATTTGGAAAAGCCACCGATACTTTCTATTCCCAAGAGTGGAGAGATCTTGTACTTATACATGGCAGTTTCGGAGCATGCGGTCAGTTCGATGTTGATTAGAGAAGGAAGTGGGGCTTAACTTCCTGTGTATTATGTAAGCAGGCGATTAAAGGATATGGAAGTTTGGTACCCAGTGATAGAAAAGTTAAATTATTGCTTGATCCTCATGGCATGAAAACTTAGATCATACTTTCAAGCACATCCGATCAGGGTATTGACCAATTTTCCCCTCAAATAAGTTTTCAGTAAGCCGGAAACTTCAGGTAGGCTGGTAATATGGGGAATCGAACTTAGTCGGTAAGATATTGAATTTCAGCCATGAGCCGCTATCAAAGGTCAAGCATGGGTGGATTTTATTAACGAATGTACTAACTTCATTATGGAGTAATCAGAAAAAGAAAGGGATCAGAAGCTTGTATGGCAGTTATTTGTCGATCGTGCATCAAATGACTAAGGGGCCGGTGCATGATATGTGATAATAACACCAGACCAACACCGCTTACATTATTCCATGAAGTTAGGATTTCCTACAACAAACAATGTTGTCAAATATGAATCAATGGTGGCGGGGTTAACTTTGGCATTAGAGCTCAAAATCCCAAGGATTCAGATCTTTAGTGACTTCTAACTAATGGTAAATCAAATAAAGCGGGTATATCAGACAAAAGAGTCCAAGCTATCTCTATATGTAAAGAAGATATTGAAAATGCTTGCTTTGTTTGAAGACTTTTCCATACATCAAGTTCTGAGAGGGGAAAACTCACAAGCAGATTCATTAGTAAAATTAGCCAGCTCAAGGGGAGCCCCTATAACGACCCGCTATTTTGGACCATTCAAATCGACAATAAATCCACACATGTCGGACTTGAATAATTCAAAAGATCAGATTGTTATTTAAATTTGGCAAACTCATCAAATACAGTAAATAAATCAATCACAGAATCACAGACACAGAGTAGTACAATAATACGCAGCGGAATAGATAAAATAGTAGTTCATGAAGCTACTATATAAACATCAGAGTTAGAAATAAAATACAACAGAATATCTCAAATGCAGTGAAGTCTCCAGTACAACAGATGATTTCTTTGGACAAATCAACTAGAAGAGCTGAAAGCTGAGGCGATAGTTGGATCTCCAAAGGAAGCTCCAAACTCCAAAGGTGAGTCTCAAATGCTGTATCACTCAGTCTGACCCGAGCGTAAAGCAAAACACAAAACACTCGAGTCAGGATTAACATTCTTATACTAATAAATCCAACTCAAGTGAAATGTCAAATGAAATGCAAGTAACTTAAAGGATGTTTGGGATAACCATCCTCTAAGGATCTGCAGAACTATCTACAAGGTAGAAATATACACTACAACACCGTGGTCATTTTAAATTTATTTACTTCAAAATCAAAATATCATCTTCATTTCAAATATATCTATTTTCCAAAATAGTGTATGTTCATTAAATAATTTATAAAGTAAAGTATTTATAATTTCCTCAAGTCTCACAAATCGATTCAAAATAACTCAAATTCCAAATTCAAATTTATTCAAAGCTCAATTCATCAATTCAATTCAGTTCTAAATATACCATTTATATTTTCAATATATTTCAAAGCTTTAATATTCAACATTTTCAAAGTTAAATTTAACGGTTTCATATAGCTCTTGATTCAACTTTATTATTATTTAATCAGGGAATATTCACTTAATAAATTCAATATCATTTGACTAGCCTTAAGTCTCATTTTTTACTAAATATTTCCTTAAATTTATTTAAACAAGAAATATTCATTAAATTATTTAAATCAAACTCAAGTTATAAATCATATCTTAAATCCCAATTTCAATAAGCTTTAAATTGGTTAAATTAAATAAAATTCTTTACTAAATTCAAATTATCTTCCCAACCTTAACTTATTCAAATTTTTACCAAAATCTATTTTGAAATATAAATTTTATACTTAACATATTATATGTATTAAATCCATCTTAATTAAATTAAATGTTATTATTAAATCTATATATATCATTACCATATATATATAAAATTTTAAGAATCAACATTTGTTAAAACCATATATTTCTTTCCAAAACCATAGAATTTATTTTCAAAATATTTATATATGGACCAACGGTGTCTGTATATATTTCCTATTTATGGTCAAGTGATACGGATATTTATCATTTCAATCCGTAAATTTAAATACATACGGGTAGATATCATTTCGACCCGTAATCCCAAATTCAAATCAATTGAAAATCGCTTGAGTCTATCATTTCAACCCATAATGATTTTCTCCTATTCTAAAGTCCGTTCGGGTATGTATCATTTCAACCCATAGTGAAATCTAAACTACAGGGAACTTGCAGAGTGATAACAGAAAATATAATAGTATAAAACAGGCATATATCATCAATAACAATATAATATAAACAATAGGATATGGTGTCATATCCCACAGGTGAACAGTTACAGATAATAGCATATATAACAATTTAAATAACTGCAACAGCATATTTCAATTGTCGTTTCAATTGAAATCAAATTTAATAAATATAAGAACGTTAATCGTGAGTGATTGCTCACCTTTCGAGCCTAGAGGAGAGGGTGGAATGAGAAGAGATACGAATCCAAGCACAGATTTTGAAGCAAAGCAATATTGGCAAGAATTTTAACGATCAAAGCTGAGAAAGAAGAATTGATGAAATCAAATCAGAGTTGGGTCGAGGAAGATAAATAGGATAAGTGAGCTGTATATAGTTGTATATATAACTATATATAAATAAAACTGTATTCTAAATTTAAACATATATTAAATTATATTTTTTTTTCAAAAATCATTGGTTTAAACAAAACATATCTATATGTACTATAGTTTGAAATAATGTATATGTTTAAACCCATATACAAACCAATATCCAAACACCATCTAAAATTTAAATCTTTATAAAAGTAACCTTTATAAATAAAATATTAAAATCAATATTAAAACATATAACATAAAGTCCATATATTATATATCAATACCAAATCTAACTCCGGTATATGTAAACTAATATAAACCCATGTAAACTTTATAAAATCTATATGTTATTAAAACGGATTATATATAAAATAAACCAATATATAATACTAACAGTAATATATGTTAGTTAAAGTCAGTACATAAATAAACTCAACACCTTCTATACTTTACAATACTTTAAACATGCTAGCACTGCAACTATACAAAATATACATAGTACTGTAAAACAATTATTATATACAGTAAAACAAAATAAAATAAAAACACACACACCTTATACAAAACGCATATAGAAAACACTACATATATATATATATATATATATGCGAACAAGATATAGAACCAGAGAAGAATCAAGGAAGAGGACAACAAAACTCACCGCGGTAAGGTTGTGGTTCGCCGAACAACGTCAGCATGGAAGAGGAGGATATGGAGGGCGGAGATGATCAAATGGAGGTACGGCAGTTGAGGCGGAGAGGATAAGGGTGCAAGCCAGAGGCGGAGGAGTTTGTTCGTTTCTCTCTCCTTTTTTTGTTGTTGCTGGGTTTCAAAAGAAAAGGGAGAAATATATGTAGAGGGAGAAAAACATGAGCAGGTGAGTAAAAGAAGGATGCAAGTATGAGGTGGAAAGTGAAAGCAAAATGAAGTTGCAAAAGTGGAAATTGATTTATAAACGCAATTGAAATATGAGCCTTTGCCCAATCAATGAAAAAAAAACGTACACAAATAAATGCATATGGGACAAGTGAAGATGAAGGGGGAAAGAAATAAACTATTTATGGGCGTTGAATTTATAAAAGGGACCATGATGTGTACAATAATTGAAATGAAAACGTACACAAATAAATGAATATGAGACAAATAAAGATGAAGAGGGAAAGAAATAAACTATTTATGGGCGATGAATTTATAAAAGGAACCATGATGTGTACAATAATTGAAATGAAAATATACACAAATAATGAATATGGGACAAATGAAGATGAAGGAGAAAAGAAATAAACTATTTATTGGCGATGAATTTATAAAAGGAACCATGATGTGTACAATAATTGAAATGAAAATATACACAAATAAATGAATATGGGACAAATGAAGATGAAGGGGGAAAGAAATAAACTATTTATGGGCGATGAATTTATAAAAGGAACCATGATGTGTACAATAATTGAAATGAATACGTACACAAATAAATGAAAACCAGTGAAGTTAAAAAGGCAATAATAGTGTAAATGTGAATCGTTGCCATATAAACAAATAAAACGTATACAAATCTTTTACCGGTTATGTGATGGCAACGGTCACCCTTAATTGAGCTGAATAATAAAAGACAATGCTTTGAACGTATGCCATAAATTAAGTAACAGACACTGATTTCTAAATTTATTAGTAGCTAGGAATAGCAACGTTTGAACGTGAATTGGAAAGCAATTAATACTGTGGTCCAGCCTGTACGTTTCAAATTTTGAAAACGAAGAAAATAGAAATGGAACAGGTTGCAAAAGGAAAGCCACACATATAAATGGAATAAAACGTTAACAATTGAAACGTGCCACATTCAATGGAAAGAAACTGAAATGATAACGTCAAGCATGGGAATTAAGGACAATAAAGTAGAAAGTATGAGAAACGTAAAAGTGAATAAATGAATGAATGCAAGCTACAGATATATATATATATGTATATATAAATGATGTAAAATATTATGTTTCTACCAGAGAGAAGAGAAAATGTTTGAAATGGAATAAATAGGGAAGGAACAAACCCGAAATGAAATAGCAACGGATAGAAAAATTAAAGAGCAACAGCACGAATATAGGGAGTAATAAAGGTATGGTACTGATTGGATTGTAACTGATGTAAAACTTGAATGGACAGGAAAGAAATAAAATTTATGGTAACAGTCGATTCCCTTGATTTCATGCAAATTTATTTTCAACAATTCTTAACTGATTTGAATTTAATAGAATTACATAATAAATAAACTTTCATATAATTAATTGAAAATTTACCATTTGCTATATTTAATTATACGTAATCCAAATAATTTTTTTTTCAAAATTTTATTATTAATAATTTCACAAAATTTAGTTAAATACATTATTAAAACCAATCAAAATTTATGGGTCGTTACACTCTCCCCCACTCAAAACTTTTCGTCCCTGAAAAGGAAAGAGGTAGGAGAATAGAAACAACCAGACAGAAAAGATTAAAAGACAAGGATAAACAATTAATTTAAACTATATAAATTTTACTTGAAATATTCATTTGCAAACTTCATTTGCAATTCAATTATCTTTAATACTTTAATACTTTCCAAAACCCATTTGTAAAATTTCTTGCTTCCTTTATAAATACCATTTATGTGTTTAAATGACACCTTTATAAATATATGAAAACTATTTGAAAACTATTATTTACATCATTAGTTATATTTACCCAGAAGCTATTTGAAAACATTAAATCCATAATTCATAAATTTAGTAATTTATCTCAAGATACTTTCAAATATTATTAATAAGCAAATATTAATAACTTCTAAAATATTTATAACTCTAAAATTTCTATTAAACCATGTGGTATCTAAATAAACAATATTTAAAAAGGATATAGTTAACAAGGAAAAGAAGGAGGATTTGGAAAAACAGATTATAGGTGAATAAATAAAGCTGAACGGATAAGGTAGATTCAAAGAATAATATCGGGCACGAATAGTTAATTCAAACAATAAGAATTTCAATTTCAAATATTAATACAGAATTCCTTTCTTGAAAATACCTTTATAATAAAATACTTTTATAACTCGATGTTTCAACAAGTTTATCCTTGTTCCTGTAGACTTTGGTAGTGCGTTGATCAGGCGCAAAACTAGAATTCTCCAGGTACTTAGTAGGCCTGTTTCAACACCCAGTGAAAATACTGGAAAAACTTTTAAAACAGATATGGAAAGTACAATCCAAACAAAACAAACAAAACCTTTGTCTAACCATGGTTCGCAGATACACAATGGTTACGCCTGGATCCCCCAGGAAACAATCCATATCCGTAAGCTTTCTCAGCCCTGCGAGTTACGCCATGATGACTAGTAGAATGCAGGATACACAATGGTTACGCCTGGATCCCCCAGGAAACAATCCGTACCCCCAGGCAAGACTCAGCCAAGCATTTGCGCTACTATTCGCGACCTACATAGATGTAGGATACACAATGGTTACGCCTGGATCCCCTAGGAAACAATCCGTACCCCTAGGCAAGACTCAGCCAGGCAGCTGCGCTATGCAGTCGCGCTCGTAAGACCATGGGTAACGCCATGGAATTCGAAGGACACTCGAGTATCATATCCAGAAAACCAAAAATCAGAGAGAATAATATCGATAGAATGAATCCAAGATGTGGCCACAAATTGGATATCAAGCAAAAGGCACTTTTCATATCTTTACTTCGAAAATATGTATCATATAGTACCTTTTCAAATCACTTTCAAATATCGTACTTATATAAAATCCATTATATATAAGATTTAATTTTCAAATCAAATACTTTCCAAAATCAATAGTATATCAAATCATACTTATATAGACTTCAATTATATAAGATTTCACTTTCAAATTGAGTACCTTTTCAAATCTATAGTTTTCGAATCAATTTCATACTCATACAAATCAATTTTACATAAGTTCGACAACTTCCAAATCAAGTGTTTAGTAACATAAGGTTCTAAAATTTCAATTTGTTTCAATATCAGTTCAATTTCAAAATCATATACAATTTCACCAAATTATTTCTTCTCAAATTAATTATCTTTAGTTTCAAAGTTTCCAAAATAATAGATTTAGAAAATAAATCCAAATTTCCAAATCGATATAATTTAAGTCAACCAATTCATTTCCAAAATCAAATGTTTTCAAAATCATCTTATACTTACATAAGGTCCATCTTATATAAGGATCAAATCTTTACAAAATAAATTTCGCTGTATGAAGAGCCATATGGGATTGAATATCTTTGCTTTTATGGGTTATATATCTTTGTAATTTAGATTGGAAATTTTCTTTTAGTAAGTAAAGATATTCTAACCCGACAGCTTTTAGTTTCAGCGTCACAATATATCAATGATATTAGAATATAAGATGTACATACGTCATCATTTCGCAAAATCACATTTGATCGCTCGCTCGATCACACAAGTTCGCTTTCGAACTAGTATTGTCCATTCGACTTCCCAAATGCTGATTTCGATATGGTTTCTCGACTAGAAGCCATCAGTCTCCTTGCATAGCCATATACTACGATAGAGAATTCTAGAATCAAGCCCAAAATCCATATCAAATATTCGCCATCAAGAATCGAATGAAAAATCCTAACACGAAATGGTGTAATTCCCCTCGAACTTGTGTACTCAAACCTGGATCAAATTAATTATGCGAATAAAACAGCATACGTACAACTTATATATTTATTCCAACTTGTTGAATATATAGTTTCATAAAGATGTTACTAAGTTAAAACATTTAAACTAGATTTTATTCAAAATATTTTGAGGACCAAATTCTTTTCAAAGCATTTCAAATCTAAATTTCATATTTAGAAAAATTTTAAATTGCCTTATTCATTTACTTAACAAAACAGTTTCAACTTATTAAATCATATTACTACATACTTAAACATTCAAAACAAACTTATATACTTTATCAAAATACTTTTCAAAATTTCTTAGCTTTGAAAAGTTAATCTTGATTTGGAAGTACTCGAACTTCAAAATAGTCGAAGAAATCATTTTCAAATTCAAGAGTTGGAAATCAGCAACAAATCAGTAAATCAATTTTAATAGATAGGGTTATATCAAATCCAAAACTCGAGGACTGAACACCGGCTCGTTTCAAATTGTTTCAAATATATATATATACATATATCTTTTGAATATTAAATCTTACTTCGGAATTTGAAATCAAAATTGGTTTCGCAAAATCACTCGTGTAGCAATGCTACTAAAGTGGCCTATCCCCCACTCTGAAACTCGAAAATCAATGTCGATGATGCGTGCACTCATCACCAAAATTATTTCCCAGCGACATAAGTGAGTTCTGGACTTCTATTTTCTTGAAAACTTCTTTGAAATTTCTTCGAAATCATTGGAACTCATTTGAAGTCATTTGAAACATTTCTTATTCGGAAATACTTTCAAATCGTATTATTATATATTTACAAAACCTTAAAACCAATTTCAAAATACCGGAGTTCAATTCTCGAATTTCAAATTTAAAATCCTTCAGTTATAAATCAAATTTCTTATATAGTTTTTTCCAAAATTACAAATCCTTTCGAAACCTCAAATTCTTATTTTAAAAGGGTTTATAATCTTTATCGAAAACATTTCACTTTTATATATAGAATATAATAATTTCGATATATAAAACAATTTCTAAAATATAAACAAGCCTGATTTTTCAAAGGATGGTTCAAGAATGGATTTCAAAACAAAGATAGAAATTCAACTTAGAGGGACTCTAATCAAATAGGATTCTGATTCGCAGATAGGCTCGAATGAAGATGAGATAATTAATTACAAAACAGTAGATGGATACACTTATATAAATCGTGGGCGACCTTAACCGGGTCAACCGTGACTTCAGGAACAAGATCGATGCAGAATTCCAAGGCAAATCGACATTCGATTGCCAGAGATAGAATTCGGCATAACCAGAGACAGCCGCATCTAAACCGAGAGATATATAAATCTCCGGTGAATCAATGCCAAATGTAAAGGAGTTTCACCCCTTCACAAATCATTCAAAGATTGGTGGGATCCTATTCTTATAGAGATCATTCGAAGTGGAGTTATGTGATACTCCAGAATCAAAAGAATACAAATAGAGAGAGACAAGATGAATTTTTGGAACCGCAAGAAACGTTCCAAAGTTCAAAGGAAATCGAGTCAAACGGAAGAGATTCAAACTCGAACGAAAGTGATTCTATAAATAAATTTACTATATATGCTAAGTTTTGCCTAGAGCCAAAGCTCTGATACCAACTGTAACGACCCGCTATTTTGGACCATTCAAATCGACAATAAATCCACACATGTCGGACTTGAATAATTCAAAAGATCAGATTGTTATTTAAATTTGGCAAACTCATCATATACAGTAAATAAATCAATCACAGAATCTCAGACACAGAGTAATACAATAATACGCAGCGGAATAGATAAAATAGTAGTTCATGAAGCTACTATATAAACATCAGAGTTAGAAATAAAATACAACAGAATATCTCAAATGCAGTGAAGTCTCCAGTACAACAGATGACTTCTTTGGACAAATCAACTAGAAGAGCTGAAAGCTGAGGCGATAGTTGGATCTCCAAAGGAAGCTCCAAACTCCAAAGGTGAGTCTCAAATGCTGTATCACTCGGTCTGACCCGACCGTAAATCAAAACACAAAACACTCGAGTCAGGATTAACATTCTTATACTAATAAATCCAACTCAAGTGAAATGTCAAATGAAATGCAAGTAACTTAAAGGATGTTTGGGATAACCATCCTCTAAGGATCTGCAGAACTATCTACAAGGTAGAAATATACACTACAACACCGTGGTCATTTTAAATTTATTTACTTCAAAATCAAAATATCATCTTCATTTCAAATATATCTATTTTCCAAAATAGTGTATGTTCATTAAATAATTTATAAAGTAATGTATTTATAATTTCCTCAAGTCTCACAAATCGATTCAAATTAACAAAAATTCCAAATTCAAATTAATTCAAAGCTCAATTCAATTCAGTTCTAAATATACCATTTGTATTTTCAATATATTTCAAAGCTTTAATATTCAACATTTTCAAAGTTAAATTTAACGGTTTCATATAGCTCTTGATTCAACTTTATTATTATTTAATCAGAGAATATTCACTTAATAAATTCAATATCATTTTACTAGCCTTAAGTCTCATTTTTTACTAAATATTTCCTTAAATTTATTTAAACAAGAAATATTCATTAAATTATTTAAATCAAACTCAAGTTATAAATCATATCTTAAATCCCAATTTCAATAAGCTTTAAATTGGTTAAATTAAATAAAATTCTTTACTAAATTCAAATTATCTTCCCAACCTTAACTTATTCAAATTTTTACCAAAATCTATTTTGAAATATAAATTTTATACTTAACATATTATATGTATTAAATCCATCTTAATTAAATTAAATGCTATTATTAAATCTATATATATCATTACCATATATATATATAATTTTAAGAATCAACATTTGTTAAAACCATATATTTCTTTCCAAAACCATAGAATTTATTTTCAAAATATTTATATATGGACCAATGGTGTCTAATTTCCTATTTATGGTCAAGTGATATGGATATTTATCATTTCAATCCGTAAATTTAAATACATACGGGTAGATATCATTTCGACCCGTAATGCCAAATTCAAATCAATTGAAAATCGCTTGGGTCTATCATTTCAACCCATAATGATTTTCTCCTATTCTAAAGTCCATTCGGGTATGTATCATTTCAACCCATAGTGAAATCTAAACTACAGGGAACTTGCAGAGTGATAACAGAAAATATAATAGTATAAAACAGGCATATATCATCAATAACAATATAATATAAACAATAGGATATGGTGTCATATCCCACAGGTGAACAGTTACAGATAATAGCATATATAACAATTTAAATAACTGCAACAGCATATTTCAATTGTCGTTTCAATTGAAATCAAATTTAATAAATATAAGAACGTTAATCGTGAGTGATTGCTCACCTTTCGAGCCTAGAGGAGAGGGTGGAATGAGAAGAGATACGAATCCAAGCACTGATTTCGTAGCAAAGCAATATTGGCAAGAATTTTAACGATCAAAGCTGAGAAAGAAGAATTGACGAAATCAAATCAGAGTTGGGTCGAGGAAGATAAATAGGATAAGTGAGCTGTATATAGTTGTATATATAACTATATATAAATAAAAGTATATTCTAAATTTAAACATATATTAAATTATATATATTTTTTCAAAAATCATTGGTTTAAACAAAACATATCTATATGTAGTATAGTTTGAAATAATGTATATGTTTAAACCCATATACAAACCAATATCCAAACACCATCTAAAACTTAAATCTTTATAAAAGTAACCTTTATAAATAAAATATTAAAATCAATATTAAAACATATAACATAAAGTCCATATATTATATATCAATACCAAATCTAACTCCGGTATATGTAAACTAATATAAACCCATGTAAACTTTATAAAATCTATATGTTCTTAAAACATATTATATATAAAATAAACCAATATATAATACTAACAGTAATATATGTTAGTTAAAGTCAGTACATAAATAAACTCAACACCTTCTATACTTTACAATACTTTAAACATGCTAGCACTGCAACTATATAAAATATACATAGTACTGTAAAACAATTATTATATACAGTAAAACAAAATAAAATAAAAACACACACACCTTATACAAAACACATATAGAAAACACTACACACACACACACACATATATATATATATATATATATATATATATATATATATATGCGAACAAGATATAGAACCAGAGAAGAATCAAGGAAGAGGACAATAAAACTCACCGCGGTAAGGTAGTGGTTCGCCGAACAATGTCAGCATGGAAGAGGAGGATATGGAGGGCGGAGATGATCAAATGGAGGTACGGCAATTGAGGCGGAGAGGATAAGGGTGCAAGCCAGTGGCGGAGGAGTTTGTTCGTTTCTCTCTCCTTTTTTTTGTTGTTGCTGGGTTTCAAAAGAGAAGGGAGCAATATATGTAGAGGGAGAAAAACGTGAGCAGGTGAGTAAAAGAAGGATGCAAGTATGAGGTGGAAAGTGAAAGCAAAATGAAGTTGCAAAAGTGGAAATTGATTTATAAACGCAATTGAAATATGAGCCTTTGCCCAATCAATGAAAAAAAACGTACACAAATAAATGCATATGGGACAAGTGAAGATGAAGGGGGAAAGAAATAAACTATTTATGGGCGTTGAATTTATAAAAGGGACCATGATGTGTACAATAATTGAAACGAAAACGTACACAAATAAATGAATATGAGACAAATAAAGATGAAGAGGGAAAGAAATAAACTATTTATGGGTGATGAATTTATAAAAGGAACCATGATGTGTACAATAATTGAAATGAAAATATACACAAATAATGAATATGGGACAAATGAAGATGAAGGGGAAAAGAAATAAACTATTTATTGGCGATGAATTTATAAAAGGAACCATGACGTGTACAATAATTGAAATGAAAATATACACAAATAAATGAATATGGGACAAATGAAGATGAAGGGGGAAAGAAATAAACTATTTATGGGCGATGAATTTATAAAAGGAACCATGATGTGTACAATAATTGAAATGAAAACGTACACAAATAAATGAAAACCAGTGAAGTTAAAAAGGCAGTAATAGTGTAAATGTGAATCGTTGCCACATAAACAAATAAAATGTATACAAATCTTTTACCGGTTATGTGATGGCAACGGTCACCCTTAATTGAGCTGAATAATAAAAGCCAATGCTTTGAACGTATGCCATAAATTAAGTAACAGACACTGATTTCTAAATTTATTAGTAGCTAGGAATAGCAACGTTTGAACGTGAATTGGAAAGCAATTAATACTGTGGTCCAGCCTGTACGTTTCAAATTTTGAAAACGAAGAAAATAGAAATGGAACAGGTTGCAAAAGGAAAGCCACACATATAAATGGAATAAAACGTTAACAATTGAAACGTGCCACATTCAATGGAAAGAAACTGAAATGATAACGTCAAGCACGGGAATTAAGGACAATAAAGTAGAAAGTATGAGAAACGTAAAAGT
Organism: Allium fistulosum; assembly: GCA_030737815.1. Classification (NCBI taxonomy): domain Eukaryota; kingdom Viridiplantae; phylum Streptophyta; class Magnoliopsida; order Asparagales; family Amaryllidaceae; genus Allium; species Allium fistulosum. The sequence goes on along the minus strand of CM060903.1, from coordinate 1,238,549,114 downwards.
GAATAAACGAATGAATGCAAGCTACAGATATATATATATATATAATGATGTAAAATATTATGTTTCTACCAGAGAGAAGAGAAAATGTTTGAAATGGAATAAATAGGGAAGGAACAAACCCGAAATGAAATAGCAACGGATAGAAAAATTAAAGAGCTACAGCACGAATACAGGGAGTAATAAAGGTATGGTATTGATTGGATTGTAACTGATGTAAAACTTGAATGGACAGGAAAGAAATAAAATTTATGGTAACAGTCGATTCCCTTGATTTCATGCAAATTTATTTTCAACAATTCTTAACTGATTTGAATTTAATAGAATTACATAATAAATAAACTTTCATATAATTAATTGAAAATTTACCATTTGCTATATTTAATTATACGTAATCCAAATAATTTTTTTTTTCAAAATTTTATTATTAATAATTTCACAAAATTTAGTTAAATACATTATTAAAACCAATCAAAATTTATGGGTCGTTACAGCCCCAGAAACTCGGGTTGTGCCGGTAGGGTACCAAGCAAATCCAAGTATTAAAGAGGGAGCATTCGAACAAGAAAAGGAACTGTTAGTTCTAACAAGGTCCCGAGCCATGTTATAAGTGAAAGAACGAAGGGAAATTAGTAGAGAAGTCTCGAGTGAGAGAGTCAATCAACCAAGAATATATGACCAGTATGATAACATTTGGATGTCATCTATTGTTGAATATCATTCTAAAGGAACATTGCCATCTGAGAAGGATGAGGCTAGAAAAATCCGGCGACAAGCTCCAACTTTCACAATAGTAGATGGAATCCTTTACAAGAAAGAATATGCACTACCTTACTTAAGATGCGTAAACCTGGAAGATGGGGTAAAAATGTTAGCAGAAGCACATGAGGGATACTGCGAAGATCACTCTAACGGGACAAAATTGGCAAAAAATATAAATGAGACAGGGTTTTTATTGGCCTCGAATGATAAGTCAAGCCATCATATATGTAAGGAGATGCGAGAAATGCCAAAAGTACTCGAAAATTCCCCGATTACCATCGAATCAGTTAACTCCAGTCTCAAGTCCATGGCCCTCTGACATATGGGGAATTGATTTAATCGGCCAATTACCAAATTCTAAAAGAGGAGCAAAATATGATGTGGTCGCCATAGATTAATTCACTAAATGGGTTGAAGCAGAACCGCTCCCCAAGATCACTTCTGGAAAAGTACTCAAATTTGTCATCAAAAATATTATAACTAGATTTGGAATTCCCCGTAAGATTATCTCCGACAATGGAACACGATTTGAGAGTGAAGAATTCTCTCAATTTTTTCATAAGAATGGAATTATTAAGAGATTTTCCTCTGTTGTGCATCCGAAGGCAAATGGGGCAGTTGAGGCTGCAAATAAGACTATAAAGACAATTTTGAAAAAGCGACTGAACAAAGCTAATGGAAATTGGGTAGAAGAGTTGCAACTTGTATTATGGGCTTATCGAACATATACTAGAACAGCAACGAGACATACTCCCTATTCATTAACATATGGGTGTGAGGCGATGTTACAATTAAAGTTGAAATACTCTCACATCGAAGGATCGCATATGCATTCGATTTAAACCAAGAACTAAAAAGAGAATCACTGGATTTGATACATGAGTTGAGAGACGAAGCAAAAATTCGAACAGTAGAAAATCAAAGAATAATTTCAAAATATTACAATTCAAAAGTAAGAAAAAGATCATTTCAAGAAGGAGATCTAGTACTCCGAAGAGTATTGGCAAACACGAGAAATCCCTCGGATGGACTGCTGGGGCCAAATTGGGGAGGACCCTTAATCATTTGCAAAGTAATTCCCCCAAGAGCTTACAAGTTATGCCGACCAGACGGCAATATGGTTCCTAGAACATGGAATGGAGAACATTTGAGACCATATTTTCCTACGATGAATGAATAAAGCAACTCTTTCTTTAAAAGAAAAATCTACATGGTTGGGAGTAGAATCCTCCTTGCATTTGGACACTACCTTAAACGGTCAAAGCCTCTGACCGTGCCGAGTTAGTCAGGACAGAGCACCTTTTGGAGGGAGGAGTGTAAGCCTTTATCCGCGCCACGCTATTGCCAGGTTAAAGCATCGACATGCGCTTGTCTGTGCCACGCTATGGCCTGGGTAGGGCTCCTCTTGGAAGGAGGAGTTTAAGCCTTTATCCGCATCACACTATAGCTAGGTTAAAGCATCGACAAGCCCTGTCTACGCCACGCTATGGCCAGGGCAGGGCACCTCTTGGAGGGAGGAGTGTAAGCATTTATCTGCGCCATGCTATGGCCAGGTTAAAGCATCGACAAGCCCTTGATCGACCCTCTGGTCAGGTCAAGGCGCCTCTTGGAGGGAGGTTGGATAAGTCCTTGGTTCCAGCTTGAGAATGAGCTAACCAAGAGCACCAGACAAAAATAGACTAAGACATCCAAGCCCAAGAAGCGGCTCATCAAACAATGGACTAAGACGTCCAAGCCTAAGAGCGGCTCATCAAACAATGGACTAAGACGTCCAAGCCTAAGAGCAGCTCATCAAACAATGGACTAAGACGTCCAAGCCTAAGAGCGGCTCATCAAACAATGGACTAAGACGTCCAAGACCAAAGAGCAGCTCATCAAACAATAAACTAAGACGTCCAAGCCTAAGAAGCGGCATATCAACAAAGGACTAAGATGTCCAAGCCCAAGAAGTGGCATATCAAATGATGGACTAAGACGTCCTAGCTTGAGAAGCAGCCAATCAAACTACAACTATGTACAAGGCCTAAAGGGTTTACACATGTTGAAGAAGACAGAATTTAAGGAGTAGAATAGATCTCAACCTATTAATACCCAAATCTGGGTTTCAGGACTTTCATTTCTGGACTTCATCTACTAATACCAGAATTTGGTTTTTGGGACTTTACCAATAACTTATGGTCTTTGTCATACCCGAATCTTGGTTTCGAGACTATTACAGGACTTCACTTATTAATGCCCTAATCTGGGCTTGAGATTTCTATTATAAAGATAATTATTATGGATTTCTGATTATCCAACATATGCCCTTATCTGGGATCGAGATTTTTGTCATGAAGATAATTATTATGGATTTCTGATTATACATCACCGATACCTGAATCTGGGTTTGAGAGTTCTAATATGAAAACTGTTTCTGAATCTCATTTATTAAAACCTGAATCTGGGTCCTAGACATCTTACTATTAACTTCTAAACTTCGCTTGTTGATGCCTTAATCTAGGTTTAAACTCTTTAACTTTCTAATGCCTGAATTTGAATTTAGGGTCTTTCATCATCAATTTTGGATTCCTTCTATCGATTCCCAAATTTGGGTTTTAAAGCAGTAGTATCGAAACTATAATAGACATCCAGGTATTTAACCAAAAACTTCGAGCTGGTCTTCTTAATACCCAAATTAGGGTTATTAGATTGCAACTCTAAACGATGTTCATAAACATCTAAATTTAGACTCCAGGATCATCCTTATCTCCAAGAGGAGTTTCTAAATACATATAACTTATTCCCCCAAATAAAGATTTATGGATTACAAAGACTTATTTCCAAATAATAGCTTATGACCTTTTATTTCCAAACATTGGCTATCTCCGACAGGAAATTCTTTGACTTCAATTATTATATGCATGGATAAATATTAATTATGGACCTCATATCCTTTATTAAATCAGGATTATGGTTAACTAACCATTTAAATTTAGAAGCACTACTATACTGACTTATCATAAAGCATATATATAAGATAATGAGTTAGCAATGGGAAATGTCACTTGCTTTGAATTTTGCAGGAAAACAAGGTTATTAAGAGCAAAGAAGTGGTGAAATTTTTGTCCTAAATAACAAAAGCTTCTTTCTACAGGAGGGGGCAAAATGTTAACCATAAAAATCACTTAAGAACAAAGGTTTACGGAAGGATGTTTTGAAGGCATTAGGAAGGCTTCCGAAAGAGTCGTAAGCATCAGGCACCATCACAAATGATAAAAAGCGCAAAAACTTTCGAAAAGATGAAAAAGAAAGCAGGCTACCCTTCCATCTCATTCAAACCTTTCGATGTAGATGGATTTACGTATATCGAAAAAGCAAGAACAGGTTCGAAACCCCTTTCGAAGGCAATGAATAACAACCCTTCGTATGTACGCCAAACCTTTCAAAACCAAAGGTTTCGCTTTCATTCGGACTGCTCGGGAAGATACCCTAATCAAAACAACCCTTTCGAAAGCATAATCACGCCTTTTGAACCGCTCAAAGCCTACAACATCAAGAGAAGTTTGCGCATCAATTTGTGAGAAGGCATTTAGAAGCTATTAACCGCTTCGAAACCTTCAGCACTTCAACACCTTCGAAACCATAATAAACTACCTATCAACAGAGTCAGAAGTTCGTATCTTTACTTCTTATAACATACAAAGCAACGCGAAGAGAAAAAGCGCATCTGCGGCCCTTTCGACAACGTCGAAGGAAATCCAGGAAGAAACAGAGAAAAGGAACACTTTAACAACAGCGAAAGGTGGACAAGGGACCCTTTCGATAGGGTCGAAAGGTTTGGAGAAAGAAGATGGGAAGCACAAGGATGATTTAGAGAAGTCGCAAGGGAAGCCTTTCGATAGCATCGGAAAAAGGCAAGGCCTTTCAACCGTGTCGAAAGGATTGATGCGGAAGATAGAGGGATCTTTCAACTGAGCCGAAAGCATGGGCGCGAAAGAAGGGCCGACCTGCATCTATAAATAAGACCCAAGTGGTCCGATTTTGGGGACCGGATTATGGAATCCAAAGCTCATTCTTTTTACTTCTACTTCTTTGCAACAACAAAATCATTGTAACCCTAAATTGATTTGGGGAAAAAGCTCTCAAACTTGTAGCTCTTTTGGATTAATGGAAAGGGGAGAAATGCGCGGATTCATTAAGGATTTCGACTATGAGAAAGATCATTACGATCATTAGCTAGACTAATGATCAACTGCACATGATGCTATCTTATCTTCTTAACTTCTTTCTATCTTTTGCAAAGTCGTGGGATCAACTTGGATAATATACATACGAAACAGATTATCACCGCGATAAACAGAATATAATGACAAATAAAGATGATGATGATGATGACGTTTTGGCATTGATAAGTTCATACAACTTACAAATATCCAGGATGATCTTCTATCAAATACACCAAATGGAGCTTGCTCAATTATGAATTAGATCTATTTCAAAAGGGCGAAATCCATTTTGACTTGGTTGAAAGGGTTGTCATGAAAGACGTCTTGTTCATAAATGACAAACAATCATATAGGGATGGATTCCTTCGAAAGACACATACACGCAACTACATCTTCAACCCTTTCGAAGGAGTTCTTCCATAAGGAACGAATTCAATGATGTCAAAAGCAGCTACTTCTCTTCAAAGGCAGAGCAAACCTTCTAACATGGTCGAAAGGGTTTGAGTGGAACTTTCGACATGGTCGAAAGGGATGAATGTTTAATATAAATAGCTATTTTCGACTCATTCGAAAGAGAGGTTTCGAATAAGATGCTTCCTCCTTTACCTTCATTTTGATGAGGTTAATTTGATCAATGATCCACTGGCGATATATCAATTATCCTACGAAAGTAGTTTGACCAAGTCAACCTGATCGGAAGAGGGGTTTCGAAGGAAGTATTCTCTTTCAATCCTCTTTCAATAGTCTTATTTAGTTGCAAAAATAATCCTATTTGCTATTCACATAGCTTTGGGGATGTTGGCAAGTTTTCTTTTTAACACGTAATACTTGGATCACCTATATCTCTGTTATAAATTTGTGCATTTATATTTACACATTGCTTTTATTGTGGCGCTATTCAAGACGATGTACGTGGCCTTTTCATTGAATCAGCCAAAACCTTTTATTTGGAATATTTCCAAATTTAAAACTCCTTAACTAAGGTTTGAACATGAATTTGATATCGACATGTTATACTCGATAACGCTTATGAAGTTTGAGTTCAAACACTCCTTCATAAGGATTCGTTGTTTCTATAAACAGTTCTCTAGTATTTTGTAAATACTTAAGAATACAATAAACTACCGTATAGCGACCCTTTGGATTTGATATTTGCTTCATGCATCAAATACATAAGCAAATTATGATATTGTAGGCAATACAACATGTATGATAATTCCTATTGCTAATGCGTAAGGAATCCATCTTTCATGTTCCATATTAAAGATTTTAATGATGTATCTTTGTATGTCGCGTTTAGACATTCCCTTTATCCTTTATACTTATTATAAAAGAAATAATTTACAAACCCAATATCGAGTATTAAATAACCAAACTATTATTGATTTTAACATATGTACATCATTAACAATCAACAGTGTGTTGTTTACTTATAGTCAAGAAATATCTATGTACCTCTTTGTGGTTCTTTCTTATGGACACACGCTTCATCTACATTTTTATTGAAAATAAAACTATTCGATATTTCTATCAAAATACTTATTCAATTCCAAATTTTCATATCAATAATTGGATCATATATGAAAACCCACAAACTCAATATCACTTCCACCAACTTCGAGGCACTTTGATTGTTATATGCAAAAAATCTATTCTAAATCATTATTTAAAATTTTCCATTTCAAGACATATATGCCAAACTACAAAGTCGTACCAAGCGATAATTTTTTGAGTAAATCCAAATTAACTTGAGCATGGTGAATAATGAATCTATTACGCTAATTTGAATAATTTACAATGTTATTCTTATCAACATGGCTCTTAATATTCCAACTGCATTAGTCTAGTAATCGAATAGGCTGCTGCATAATAGATAGGTCCGGTGAGATCTCAAGCTCCTGCAAATTAGGAGAATCGATGGCAGAATCCGACTCTCGAAAACACTTCCGAAGCTGAGAGACGTGAAATACATCATGAATGCCAGATAAATAAGCTGGAAGTGAAACTTTATAAGCCACAGGGCCAATACGTTCAGTAATAGGAAATGGTCCTATAAAGTGAGGAGCCAATTTCCCAGTCGTACTGAAGCGCATAACCCCTTTCAGAGGAGAAACACGAATAAAGACAAGATCACCAATCGATTCTCCTAATTTGTAGGAGCTTGAGATCTCACCGGACCTATCTATTGTGCAGCAGCCTATTCGATTACTTGTTTTTCTCTTGAGGACACATTTGCGATGGCAGATGGATCATACCTCTTCGGGTGAAACTACCAAAATCATATTTTGATAATGCACTTGGAATCCAGTTTGGATTTTTGCATCATACCATATAGTAGATTTAATACTCCAAATGGTTTAATTGATAATCAAGGATTGTCTATTCTCGACGTTGATAAGAAACTCTTAGTTTCTTTTCAATGTGCAAGAATACATATTAGACATTCTAATACATTATGTTCATTTAGTTTTGGCTAATTTCATTTCATCCCTTGTAGTCAGTTTTATCCTTGGATCATATCCAAATCCATTATACTACCAATACTTTCTTCTTCACAACGAAGTTGGTATTTCTTAAAACAATTTATTTCTTGGTGCAACATAATAGGTAGTTATAATTACTTTATGAATTGTCTTATATATAAAACTGATTTGGATTTAGTTTATTATACTTATGTTGAAAATATAAGTTAATCATTCAATAACGATCATTCCCATACTCTTTTTTGGGGTGATCCATACAAGATCCCTCACGTATAATTATTTACGTGGTCTTTCGAATTGCATAGCATGTAAATTTCTTGGTCTAGGATATGTTGGGGTTTCTTATAAACCCTTATCTTATATGATTTTGTAAACTATTCTTTTAGATGAAATTAGTTTTAACCATGTGTACTACTATTAAGTACGCACCTTACAGAAAGAAGTTAACTCAACTTCACTCATAATTAATAATACTTTGTTCAACAAAGTTCGATTACTCCTTATCGATACATTATTATGTACCATAAGGAGGAGAAAATTTTGAGATTGAATCTTTATTCATTTTTGGGTACGTTCGAAACTCTTTCCAATACACTCACGTTTTTGATCAAATCGAATCAATTTTATTTTTTTATTGCACGTTTATTTTTTCTTCCATTTTATACTCTATGAGCTTAATAAAGACGTACAACATGTATACCAAATACATAATTCCATGTCGATGATAGCTCATCGATGAATATAACGAACTAAGTGGAACAGTTTTGGTATTAATAGGCTTGCGATTGCATACATCTATATGTATCAATCCAAAAGGTTCATTAACTCTTATCACGCTTCCCTGAATGTGTGCTTTGCTCTTAATTGTTTAAGATATAATTAACTAGTATCGTATGATTCATAATCATATGATCCAATTATTTCTCAATACTACATATTAGTTTATAATTCCAAAATAATTGCAAATAATTTCATGTGCTTCTATATTTTCCAATATGTAACAACCCAAAATTTGAGCTATAATAATTAATTAACGAATTAATTAAATAATAAAAAACGTTTGTGAAATTGTCAGAATCGAGCTATGGGAGTTGCACCATTGGGTCCGTAGCGATTTTCTAATCAATTTCTATATATAACTTGTCGAAATCCGAGTTAGTATGGAGAAGTTATGAGAGAAACAAGAATTCATAATTTAATAAACTAAAACGAAAAATAAAATTACAAAGGCATGGGTCGACCCATGCCATGGTCAGATCGATCTATGGGTCGACCCCGAATGAAGCTAGGTCGACCCGCCTTATTTCCTGGATGTTATTACGTCCAGGTACGAGCCGAACACGTTAGATTTTGTTTTTGGTTAATCCTGTGCGTTCGTGCTTGCATCCGAGGGTCCCAGGTGAGCCTAGACGTGTTTGCACCAGATTTAATCTTCAAATCCGACGGCCTGAGATCCATAAGCCACACTATAAATAGAACCCTAGGCCTAGCTATTTTTCTCATTTAGATTTTCTCCCAATTGGTTTCATTGCCTGAGGCTGGACCCTAAATAGAAAAAATTTCTAGGGAGGATATCTTTTTAATAAAAATATTCTACGCCCTAGAAGTGGATCCGGGAAGGCCAAGGTTTAGAGCTAAGGACCACAAGTGAGTGTTTTGTAATTATTTTAGATTTGTAAGCAATTTAAAATAATAGGGTTCTCAATAGTTGTAGTTTTTCTACAATTTTGAGACGGTCTTTAAGAAAGTTTATTTATAGTCAGTTTTTAAGTAAATTTCAGAAGTTCTTTTCAGTCTATTTTATTCAGCTATTTTATTCAGTTATTTTAGTTATTTACATCTGTTTTAAGTTGGAATTTAGCCTGTAAATATTAGTTTCTTTTTATAAAGATTTAATCCTTTTTTATGCGAATAAAATATTAAAAAGAGAAGAATTCGCTAATATGGATTAAAATAAAAAAACGCTAAATTTACATAAATCAGATGTAAAATGAGAAAACTGAAATAAAATAGAGATGGACTGAAATAGGTAAATTTAAGATATTTGCAAGCATGATTATAACAAGTGGTTATAACTAAAATGAGAAAATAAAAGAGTAACCATTATAACATATGTTATAATTAGAAAGAAAGAGATAATAGAAGAAGCTTATTTTGAAACTTAGATCTTGGATTAAGTTAATAAGCAAATATAGCAGAAATAACAAAAGAGGCTTATTTTAAAACTTAGATCTTGGATTAAGTTAATAAGAAAATATAGCAGAAATAACAGAAGAGGCATATTTTAAAACTTAGATCTTAGATTAAATTAATAAGCAAATATAGCAGAAATAACAGAAGAGGCTTATTTTAAAACTTAGATCTTAAGTTAATAAGCAAATATAGAAGTAGGGCCCGTACCGGTAGCATTCCCTTTTAGATCTAGGACTGATGGTCTCACAATAGTAGGTGAGGCTGGGACACGCTTATGCTGATTAGGGTAAATAAGTGGCCAATGGATAGAGGCTCAAATCTGGATATTTGGGCAAGTGGCGCAAAGCTAGAAGAATTGTTTGTTAGGACCAATACCGGCAGCATTCCCTTTCAGGTCGAGGACTGATGGTCTCACAACAGATAGGTGAGGCTGGGCACGCTTATGCTGATTAGGGTAAATAAAGGGTTAAATAGGGGGTGACAGTTAGTGTGTACCGGTGATGACCGAGCATGCAGCATCGATTAGGGTAAATAATTCGCTATTGCGTCCTAAGCGCTACAGAGGTGTCTTTTGCTGTGACCAACAGAATTGGTTCACGGTGGCACAACAGAGATAGATAGGCCAATCAAAGGGTAGAATTAGGATTTCAGCCTAATCAAGTTAGCAGTTGAGATAGGATTAGGATTTCAGCCTAATCACAGCAGTTTAAGAAAAGTGCAAACAATCAAATCAAACAATCAAAGCAAACAGTCAAACAGAATCAGAAACGGTATTTTACTTCAGTTTTATCTTTTCTGTATTTTCCTTTCATGCTAAAACTATTGCTTAGTCTATTATCTTTATCTTGCTTAGAAATTCTAGTAATTACTTTCACTCACCAGACTTATTGTCTGACCCACTCCTCTATTTCCCTCTTTTCCCCCCAATAGGCCAGCAGAGTTGAGTTGATTCAGGTTGCTTGGAGATCCATTCCAGGAGTTCTCTCGTTTCAAATGTATTCTTCTACTTTTCATCTTTTTCATTTATGGATTGGCACTTGTGAGAGGGATTATTATTGTAGTTACTTTTGCGCTCTGATTATGTGAGACTGAGGTGTATTTTTCATGAGACATGAATTTGAGATATTTTGAGTTTTTGAGACATGTTATGTTTTTATGACTTATTTTATGAAGTTTAATTTTGAATGATAAGTTATTTATTTAAATGTTTCCGCTGTTTTTCTTTATTTTTCTTGTGAATCTTAGTCTCTGTGATGCTTTAGCTATACCTATAATGCACCACATCCTTTGGTGTGCCCTTTTTGGGTATATTAAGGGGTGTGGGGTGTTTCATTTGGTATCAGTGCCTAAGGTTATAGGATTCCTAAAAAAATTTAAAAGTAAAGTATTTTTAAAAGGTAACATATCTTTAAACTAAAAGTATTTTTTAGAAAGAAACTCTTATTATAGAAATAGTTTTCAAATATAAAAGAGTTTTTATAAAAAATCCCTTAAAGTCTAGTTCAACCTTCTTTCGATTCTTTCGAGCCTAAATTGTCTTTTCTTTGCATAGTATGGTGGATGCCCCAAATCTTCCATAGGGTGTCCCAGTCCATAGCTGGTTCCGTAGATACCTCCAAGCTATGGCAATAGAGGTGCAAGGGCAAGTGCCCAATGCAGCACTGGCGGGTGGAGATCCCGTTAATCCACCTGTAGCAGCCAATTTTTCTAAGCTATGCAAGGATTTCGCTAGTCTAGGAGGCAAAATGTTTTTTGGCATAGAGGATTTCATAGAGGTGCGGGCTTGGTTGAGGAATACGGAGCGGATATTTGGGCTATTAGGATTGGAGGACCGACAAAGAGTTCGACTTGCATCTTGGTAGCTGAAGGGAGAGGCTCTTACTGGTTGGAGATTATAGAGATGGATGGTAGAGGCATTGATTTCGGGAAAGGTTTGAGAGAAAGTTCTTGTCGCAATCCGAGGAAAGCATGTAGTTGGAGAAGTTCATTAGTCTAAAGCAGGGGAGTATTTCGGTGAAAGAGTATATAAATCAGTTTAATGAGTTAACTCGGTTTGGGATGGATCTTGTAATACACCGCATAAGAAGGCCACCAAGTTTGCTAAGGGTTTGAACCAACCCCTCCAAGGGTTGGCATTAACATATGTACCTATGGGAGCGACGTATGAATCACTTTTGGTGGCTCTCATATCAGATGTTGCTAAGAAAGAAGAGGTTAAGGAGGTTCCTAAATCAGAAAACTCTAAGAAGCAGTGGTGGAAGAATAAGAAGGATAAGGACAAGAAGAAAGGAGGACCTCAGAAGGGACATATTAAGAAGGGCGAGAAATGTCATAATTGTGGATTAGTTGGGCACTTTCACAAAGGACTGTAAGAAGGACACGATGAAGGGGAGGTGTTACAACTGTGGGCAGCCTGGACACCTTAGTAAATCTTTTCCTCAGAGGATAGGGCAGAGAGCAGGCGCACCTATGGTGCAAGTACAGGCTTTGGATGTAGCACCTTCTAGTGGTGGACCGGATCGAGGTATGAAAGTCTCTGTAGAAGGTTTGATCTCTATTTCGGATTTTACTATTCGGACTCTTTTTGACTCCAGAGCATCACATTCTTTCATTTCTAGTTCCTTGGTTGATTGTTTGCACTTAGATATTTTTCTAGTTATAGACCCTATATTTGTTTAAACCCCATATGAGGATCGGCACATTTATACATGATTTTTAGGGGTTTGAAGATTTTTATACTAGGCGCAGAGTTTGATTGTAACGCCTATGTACTGGGATTTTTGGGATATGGGGTAATTTTGGGGATGGACTGGTTATCCAGTTATGGTGCGATATTGGACTGCAAGAGGAGAGTCGTTAGGCTAGAGACATGTAGCGGACGGACTCTCGAGATTTCTTACGACCCGTAGGGGTCAGTCATGTTGAGCTTCCTTTATTCCCTTGATTCATCACTTGAAGAATTAGATTCAGTTCCTTGTTAGAGATTTCACAGATGTTTTTGAGGAGGTTAGGGGACTACCCCCTAAGAGAGAGATCGACTTTAGGATCTATCTAAAGGATAATGCTAAGCCAGTGGCATTGCCCGTGAGACATATGGCTCCTAGAGAGAGAAAGGAGTTAAGTAAGCAGATTGGTGAGCTATTGGAGAAAGGCTTCATCATATGGAGCATATCTGAGTGGGGAGCGCCATTCGTCTTCGCTACAAAGGCGAATGGTTCCCTTCGACTTTGCGGATACTATAGAGAGTTGAATAAGCTCACGAAGAAGAACCGTCACCCGCTTCCTAGGTTAGACGAACTTTTCGATCAGTTGGTTGGCTCTTCAGTAGTTTCTCAGCTTGACTTAGCCACTGGATTTCATTAACTTAGGTTCGCTGACGATAGCATTGATAAGACAGCATTTAGGACACCCGATGAATTCTTTGAGTGGTTGGTTATGCCGTTTGGGTTGACCAATGCCCCAGTCTATTTTGTAGATTTGATGAGCTATTTTTCAAGATGTCCTAAATAAGTTCATTGTAGTGTTTGTGGACGACATTCTGGTGTTTTCCAAGAGAATGGAAGAGCATGTTGTTCGTCTTGAGGAGGTTCTTCGTACACTTCATGTTCATCGGTTGAAAGCAAAATTCTCGAAGTGTCACTTTTGGCGTGAGAAGGTGCGTTTCTTAGGACATGTAGTCTCAAGAGAGGGTTTAGCTGTGGATCCCGCTAAGATAGTAGTAGTACAGGATTGGAAGGTCCCCAAGAACGCTACCGAAGTTAGAAGCTTCCTACGTTTGGCTGGTTATTATAGGAAGTTTATCGAAGATTTTACTAAGATTTCAGCACCGCTTACTCGCCTCACTAAGAAGAATGCGGAATTCGTGTGGGACAAGGATTGTGAGGATTCCTTTATGATGCTAAAGAGGGCCCTTACTAGTCACCAGTGTTAGTTTACCCGACGGAGCTAAGCCTTTTACAGTATACACTGATGCATGTGGGATTGGCCTTGGGGCAGTATTGATGCAAGAGGGGAGGGTAGTATGCTATGGGAGTAGACAGTTGAGAACTCATGAGAAGAACTACCCCACCCATGATTTGGAGTTGGCTGCTATTGTTTTCGCGCTCAAGTCTTGGAGACATTACTTGATAGGAGAGAGGTTCGAACTTTTCACTGACCATAAATCATTAAATTACATGTTCTCACAAAAGGATTTAAACTTGAGGCAGTAGCGTTGGATGGAGTTCCTAGCATCATCTGACTTTGAGATAGCTTACACCCCTGGCATAAGGAACATGGTTGCAGATGCATTAAGTAGGAATAGAGCAACCCTTAGTTCTATGTTCTTGGAGTGGACAAGCCTAGAGTTTATTTCCGCCTTTGATTTTAAGCCCTCTACGGACATTACCCCTGGATTATTGGCAGCACTTGAGCTTAAGCCTACCCTCATAGATTAGATTGGCTCAAGGCAGCGAGAGGATTCAGAGCTTGTGGATATTCTGTATAGGATTAGCAGAGGAGAGGTCTCTAGACATCTCCAATGCTATTCCATCGATAGTAAAGTGTGGCTAAGGAGAGATGGAAGACTTTGTGTCCCCCGCACTGGTGATTTGATGAGAGCAGTTCTAGCAGAAGCACACCATTCTCAGATGATTATTCATCCAGGCGGTGATAAGATGTATAGGGACATGAAGAGAGTGTTTTATTGGAGTGGCACAAAGAAGGATGTAGCAGAGTTTGTGGCTAAGTGCCTTGTGTGCCAAAGAGTTAAGGCGGAGCAGTAGAGGCCTGGCGGATTACTTCAACTATCAGATGTACCCAAATGGAAGTGGGATAGTGTTTCGATGGACTTCATGGATGGTTTACCCCGATCTGGGAAAGGGAATACCAGTATTTGGGTGATTGTAGATCGTTTGACTAAGAGCGTCCACTTCATTCCGATTAAGAGTAAGAGGACAACACCATATTTGGCATCCTTATATGTTCGTGAGATAGTCCGACTTTATGGAGTTCCCTCTAGCATAGTGAGTGATAGAGACCCTATCTTTACTAGCGAGTTTTGGAGGAGCTTGCAAGAGGCTTTAGGAACACCGCTTAGATTGAGTACAGCCTATCACCCTTAAAAGGATGGCCAAACGGAGAGAGTTATTAGAGTTCTTGAGGATTTGTTGAGGATGTGCATTCTTGATTTTGGAGGAACATGGGAGGAGCACCTTCCTTTAGTGGAATTCGCATATAACAATAGTTTTCAGGCTAGCATTGGGATGGCTCCTTTTGAAGCTCTTTATGGAAGACCTTGCAAGTCGCCTTCATGTTGGTTAGAGTCTACAGAAAGATTGCTACTTGCTCCCGACATGATTAGAGATACTTCGAAAAAGATTGATTTGATTAGAAGAAGAATGAAGACGGCCTAAGACAGAAATCCTATGCAGATAAGCGGAGAAGGGATATTGAGTTCGAGGTAGGAGATTTGGTTTTTATTAAGGTGTCTCTGCTAAGAAAGGTAGTGAGGTTTGGATCAAGTGGGAAACTTGCTCCCAGATTCGTAGTACCGTTCCCCATTATGGAAAGGGTAAGGAAGATGGCGTATCAGATAAAGCTACCGGAAAGGCTCGCGGGAGTTCATGATGTTTTTCATGTTTTGCACTTGAGAAAGTGCTTACATGATTCAGTAGAGGTAGTGGATCCTAGCCAACTTGAAGAAGTTAAAGTGGAGAGAGAAGCATCGGTTCGTCGCATTCCTACCAAGATCGTTGGGCATGATATCAAGAAACTTAGGAATAAGGAAGTCCTATTGGTTACGGTGCAGTGGGGAGATAGTATTGAGGACGCTACGTGGGAGGCTGAGGAGAAAATACGTACCTCTTATCCACATCTTTTCGATGGTACGTCTTGAATTTCCTATTTCCATCTTTAGTTTTGAATAGGTTCTTTCCTTTAGCATCCTTTGGGAGGGTAGATCTTAGGATTTAACCTATGGATGGTAGGACTGAATGTAAACATGTTACTAGACCATATTATGTATGTTGGACGCTAGTGGTTGCAAGTGTTTGATAGTGGATGCTAATGGACGCATATACACACATTAGGCACTATTATCTCTTAGGGATCAGCCTAACTAGGTCACTAAAGCATATGCATATGGATGTGTGTGCACTTGCATTTTTATAATATTTCATGGTTGCTATAATGAGTGATTATCATATGATTGTTGCATTTGGATGATGATTGTAGCACACATATAGAACTATCAGTTATCATTAGGAAATTTGCATTCATTTAGATACATGGCACGGACATGATTGCATAAAAAGGAGGTCGACTGAATCAGTAGACCACCTAATCTTTTGCATTAGTTAGGGGCATTGACACTACACTATTGCATATAACATAAGTTGGATTAGAAAACTTAAGGACAATGGATGCAATGGATGATGGTTGAATATGTGGTTGTAGAATCTAGATGAAAAATATTTATTTCATTCTTCTATCCTTGGAGATTTTGGGGACGAAATCCTTTAAGGAGGGGAGAATGTAACAACCCAAAATTTGAGCTATAATAATTATTTAATGAATTAATTAAATAATAAAATAAGTTTGTGAAATTCTCAGAATCGGGCTAAAGGAGTTGCACCATTGGGTCCGTGGCGATTTTCTGATCAATTTCCATATATAACTTATCAAAATCCGAGTCAGTATGTTGAAGTTATGAGAGAAACAAGAATTCAGAATTTAATAAACTAAAATGAAAAAAAAATTACAAAGGCATGGGTCGACCCATGCCATGGTCAGGTCGACCCCCAATGAAGTTAGGTCAACCCGCCTTATTTCCTGGATGCTATTGCATTTAGGTATGAGCTGAACACGTTAGATTTTGATTTTTGGTTAATCCTGTGCGTTCATGCATGCATCCAAGGGTCCCTAGTGACCTATGACGTGGTTGCACCAGATTTAATCTTCAAATCCGACGACCTGAGATCCCTAAGCCACACTATAAATAGAACCCTAGGCCTAGCTATTTTTTTCATTCAGATTTTCTCCCAATTGGGTTCATTGCCTGAGGCTAGATCCTAAATGGAAAAAAATTCTAGGGTGGAAATCTTTTTAATAAAAATATTCTATGCCCAAGAAGTGGATCCGGGAAGGCCAAGAATTAGAGCTAAGGACCACAGGTGAGTGTTTTGTAATCATTTTAGATTTGTAAGCAATTTAAAATAATAGGGTTCTCAATAGTTGTAGTTTTTCTACAATTTTGAGACAGTTTTTAAGCAAGTTTATTTACAGTCAGTTTTTAAGTAAATTTCAGAAGTTCTTTTCAGTCTATTTTATTCACCTATTTTATTCAGTTATTTCAGTTATTTACAGTTATTTACATCTGTTTTAAGTTGAAATTTAGCCTGTAAATGTTAGTTTCTTTTTATAAAGATTTAATCCCTTTTTATGCGAATAAAATATTAAAAAGAGAAGAACTCTCTAATATGGATTAAAACAGAAAAACACTAAATTTACAGAAATCAGATATAAAATGAGAAAAACTGAAATAAAATAGAGATGGACTGAAATAGGCAAATTTAAGAGATTTGCAATCATGATTGTAACAAGTGGTTATAACTAAAAAGAGAAAATAGAAAAGTAATCATTATAACATAGGTTATAATTAGAAAGAAAGAGATAACATAAGAAGCTTATTTTAAAACTTAGATCTTGGATTAAGTTATAAGCAAATATAGCAGAAATAACAGAAGCGGCTTATTTTAAAAGTTTGATCTTGGATTAAGTTAATAAGAAAATATAGCAAAAATAACAGAAGAGGCTTATTTTAAAACTTAGATCTTAAGTTAATAAGCAAATATAGAAGTAGGGCCCGTACTGGTAACATTCCCTTTCAAATCTAGGATTGATGGTCTCATAATAGTAGGTGAGGCTGGGACACGCTTATGCTGATTAGGGTAAATATGTGGCAATTAGATAGAGGCTCAAATCTGGGGATTTGGGCAAGGGGCGCAAAGCTAGAAGAATTGTTTGTTAGAACCAATACCGGCAGCATTCCCTTTCAGGTCGAGGACTGATGGTCTCACAACAGATAGGTGAGGCTGGGCACACTTATGCTAATTAGGATAAATAAAGGGTCAAATAGGGTGCGACAGTTAGTGTGTACCGGCGATGACCGAGCATGCGGCATCGATTAGGTTAAATAATTCACTACTGCGTCCTAAGCGCTCCAGAGGTGTCTTTTTCTATGACCAACAAGATTGGTTCACAGTGGCACAAAAGAGATAGATAGGCCGATCAAAGGGTAGAATTTGGATTTCAGCCTAATCAAGTTAGCAGTTGAGATAGGATTAGGGTTTTAGCCTAATCACACCAGTTTAAGAAAAGTGCAAACAATCAAATCAAATAATCAAAGCAAACAGTCAAACAGAATCAAAACAGTATTTTACCCTAGTTTTATCTTTTCTGTATTTTCCTTTCTTGCTAGAACTATTGCTTAGTCTATTATCTTTATCCTGCTTAGAAATGCTAGTAATTATTTTCACTCACCAGACTTATTGTCTGACCCACTCCTCTATTTCCTCCTTGTCCCCCCAATAGGCCAGCAGAGTTGAGTTGATTCAAGTTACTTGGAGATCCATTCCCGGAGTTCTCTCGTTTCAGATGTATTCTTCTACTTTTTATCTTTTTCATTTATGGATTAGCACTTGTGAGAGGGATTATTGTTGTTGTTACTTTTGCACTCTGATTATGTGAGACCGAGGTGTATTTTTCGTGAGACATGAATTTGAGATATTTTGAGTTTTTGAGACATGTTATGTTTTTATGACTTATTTTATGAAGTTTAATTTTGAATGATAAGTTATTTATCTAAATGTTTCCATTGTTTTTCTTTATTTGTCTTGTGAATCTTAGTCTCTGCGATGCTTTAGCTATACCTATAACGCACCACATTCTTTGGTGTGTCCTTTTTGGATATACTAATGGGTGTGGGGTGTTTCACAATGCATCACATTTGTTATGAAAACAAATAGCACATTATAGTTTTATTTTATAATGAATATTCATATCATACTGAAATAAAAATATGTCAGTTTTCAGTCAACACCGAAAGACGGATATTATTTCATAAATAATGTTTAGTATTTTTATGAAAATAATTTTTATAACTTGATTCAACTAATAAGTGTTATATAGCTTGCTTCCACCATTTTCGCGATTACTATAATAGCATATGAAAAATGAAGCTCCATTCAACCACTTAATATAGGCTATTTATTTCATTTACTGTAGCTAGGTTACGGTCGAGAATTTTCAAATCAATTATCTTAAATCCAAAGAAATAAATCTCATAGAAAACAATTTTCTATGTGAAAATACATTTTGGAAAAGAAATCATATTTCACATTCCAATATTAAGTAACAATTATTATTTTACAATTCTCTTTATGAAGTAGAAGTAATCATTCACTTTCTTTATCCCAACCATACCTTAAGTTAGATCTACTCTTGTACATACAATTTCGTTTTTAAAATGTTTAACCATTCAAAGGAAACTCTTACTGCAATATCGTAATGAACCCTTTACAAAAGTGCATTTGGTCACCCATAACATTTATGAATATCAAACATGTTGCACCGTACGTAAATTGATCAAATTGACATTTCAATGATCGAATTCTTATACTTGTCTTTTAGCTTTTAGTCTAGTGTTACATTTAATGACAATAAGATCATTATTGTAAACAATCAGATTGAATACACAATCTCACACTATGGTTTATTTTTTTATTTCGAAAGAATTAATTTCATCAAGGTTTCGTACATTACGAGTTGTGACCGTTCACCATATAACATTAAAATGTGATCATATTTGGATCAAATATCCATATTCTTATATTGCTATTAGAATTTGAAACTCATAAATGGCAATACACGGTCTAGGTCAAATAAATGCGTAAGCGATCAAAATAAGAATGCATTTAGTAGTTGTATCATTAGGCACTTGCATCGGTCTTAAAAAATATGCAAAAAATATTTATTAGTGAGTATATTTTATATCTCTATTTATCAATATTATTTCAGTTTATTTGCATATTTTAATTGATAAACATTTTATTAGTTTTATTAGTTGCACAAATTTATCGATGTAAATTATTTTAACTTTACATGTAGCAGATGTTCTTACAATTATAGAAAGGTTAAATATTGCCATTTCATTTTTCTAATAAGGCACCCACTAGATTTTTATGTTTTGAGAAACCCTAAGCTAAAACGTAGAAGTCTTTCGACTTCATTGGTGGGTGCTTGGACTCATTTGTCTTGGGATTCTAACATTGAGTTTGCTCAACAACTAATAGCCCCACAAATGATAGATAACTCCTTATCAATTGTATAATATACAACTCCTAACTCGTGGTTCCTTGTCCTAATCTCATTTCGACCTTGAGTTTGCTCAACAAATCAAAGGAGATTGTTTACTCATACCTACCATTTCGCGATGGCCTAAGTATAGTATATATGCCTTGAGTTTGCTCAACATATACATATAGTTTTCTTACCTTGTCAGTTCAATATATTAATGATACTACACATAACGTCTCTAACTTGAGTTTGCTCAATAACCAGAGAGTATGCAAGTAATTTATTAATATATAAATTGTATATGACAACATTTATACTAAAGATTCATAATCTTTAATATATTTAATTGAGTGATATCAACTTATGGAATATTGTATATCTTATGAAATACCTTCGTTATTTAAGTGTCGGACACATTAGAAATCACGGTATACGTACTATACCTATGTATTTATTCTTTATGTCAAATTGGGTTTCTTACCATTCCACCTTTAATTTATACATTTATATTATATGAGTTTTATTATTATATAAATTTTATACTTCATTTAACTTATATAATATTTTACTTATAACATTATATTAATTAAATCCTATTTAATTAATTTAATTAATTATCACTTTAATTAATTATTATAATATTAAATCATAACCTATTATATTGAATATATATACTATAACCTTTATAGTAATACACATATATCTTATATATATGTAATTTAATTTATTACTTAACTTTTAGTTAAAATATTTTAATTAAATTTTATTAATTTCGACAATTCTTTTATACAAACATGTATACTCATATTGTCTTAAACAATTCAAGACAACATAACATATATCGTTATATATATTATACATGCATACATATATATTTAATTAATTAACTTATTTAATAAATTAGTTTATTTTATTAATCTTATTAGTAAATAATATTTTTGAAATTAATTTTATAACATTTTGAAAAAATTGTATTATAACTTTTATAATATGTGTTTTATTTTAAATTTAACTTCCAAATTTTAAAATTTTATCTTAATTTTAAAAATAATTTGAAATATGTATTATAAAATTTATAATTTTTTACTTATTTTAAATTGAACTTTAAAATTTAAAACTTTTATTTTACTTTTAAAACATTTTTTAAAGTAGCCAAGGCTCAATTCAAATTGGGTCTTTTCTATTAGGGATAACCTTCGAGCTTACCTCATCCTTTCGGGTCAGGTCATTACCCAGGTAGGGCATCATACTTGATTAACCAAACCAAACCTTAGATAGTACTTTTCTAAACACACTACTATATGGTTTGGCTTTTAATAAGTTAGATCTAATACAGCTAATTTAGAACTCATAGGCTATTTCGCTCTGGTACCATCGCTGGAATTGGGTCAATATGCAATGGGGTAAATGAGTAAATTTCAAATTTTATTATTCCATTTGGATCTTTATTGAGCTTATTAATTTAAATTTATTTAGAACCTTTCTAAATTTTCTTCTTAAATAAAATCAATATTTTTAAATTCATAAATATAATTATATTTTATATAGTTTGTATTATATTATAAATATACCTATATATCATATCCACATATGTGTGCACGTGAACATGCAACACAATAGGGTGTACATGGTTTAACATGCTCGTGTATAGATGCTAAGATTTACACCACAACGGACATATTAGTCCCTCTGTATACAAATGTGCTGTATGCATGTGTGTGTGTGTTTATTTATTTATGTGTGTGCGCATCAAAAATAATATAAATATATACATGTGTATAAATACAATTATATATGTATATATCTTATGAAATACTAATTATAACTAAACATATATAAAATATGGGGGAATTAATTTAAAGGATAAAAATTTGTCTATTTTTAGCCTCAAGGACACGACCTCAATATTTTAACCACAAAGACAAACATTCTCCTAAAAATTAATCATAAGGACAAATATTCTTCCAAAATTATTCATAAGGACAAAGATTCTTCCAAAACTGCCACCGAACTAAAAACTAATACCTAAAAACTGCTACCGATAACTACAAACTGATACCTAAAAACTATTATCAATAACTAAAAACTAATACCTAAAGAAAGTTGTCCTTCAGGCTAAGGTCTGTCCTTGAGGCTATAACGTTGAGAAATTTTGTCCTTGACAATAATTTCCTGTAAAATATTTATAAAACACATACACACATATATTTGAAAGTTGAAAATAGGCACAATGACAAACTTTGAACAAAATTTAGGCTGAAGGACCACAAATTTTATTTTTGAGTTAAAGGACAAACTTTGAAAAAAAATTAGGCTGAAGGACTATGCTAATTATAGCTAGCATTTTGTACAGTGTGAAAACTTAATATAATGCTAGTTATAACTAGCATTGTCCTTCGGCTTAAAAATGAAACTTAGTGTTCTTTACTCTAATTTTTTCCTTCAAAGTTTGTCATTCTCCCTGATTCCCTCTATTGGAAACTAATATATACATACATACACACACACATGTATATATTAAAGTAAATTATAAAATTATTTTAAATATCATTTTACAAAATATTTTAAATAAATACGTAAATGTTATAGGTAATCCATGAAGAAAAAATATTTTTTCTCCAAAATAATTTATATATATGATACATACATACACATATAATTACTTATACATATATATAAATATTACTGATAAAATAATATATGTATATATGCAACATTGCTGATAAAATAAATAATTTATCTACTACGAAAGGTGTCAAGTTTAGCCTATCCACCAAGTTACCAGCAATAGATGAATATATCGCTCAAGTATTAGAGAGAACAAAAGTAGGTACCCTAAATGTTGAGCATACCTCACCATATGAGCTCCTTCCATTTTTCCTAAGTAGTAGGCCTACTAGGATCTGGTAATGCCTATAAGGAATAAGTCATCATCAGTGTTTTAAATCTCGGATTTTGGCCAATATCTCGGGAAAATATCTCGGCTATCTCGGGCGATATTTAAAACACTTATAACTAAATAGGCTGCCAAATCTCGGATTTTGGCTGATATCTCGGATTTTTCATCTCGGCCATCTCGGGGAGATTTAAAAGCCTGGTCATCATCACTTACACACCCCTCTACAACGTAGGACAATCCTTCCTCAAGTGATCAAGCTAATCGCAATTGAAGCACATATGCTTTACTTTAGCTAGATGAAATTTCATAGTGAAATGCCTTCATATGCTATAAGAGTGAAATATTAGGCCAGCTCTCTTCTTTGCATAAGCTTGATCTTCCCTTTTATCTTGGTCTTTGCACTTTAGTTGAAGATTTTGGTTTGCTTTGCACTTTCGCTACCTCCAACGGTACCTTGCGGGTGTTCCTAGGGAGGAGAAACATCCCAACAAAACTTTCTATAGTTGCTCCAAACAGGGATAAGACTAAGCAATGAATCCCCAACTAATGCTTTAAACCTAAAGCAAACTCCTTTGCCCACACCAATGGAGTACTGACCACCTTAACCCCAAATACAAAAGATTGAATTGGTTAACATAATCCTTCACTAACAAGCTACCCTGCAAAAGATGGACGGAATGCTTAAGCTACACGCCCTTCTCGATCTCAAAAATGAACTGAGAAACAAAGCGATGCATGAATTCATTCCAAGTCATGGGCTTGCCTATCAGCCACACAAATACTGCATCCTACCCAGCCAAAGTCTCCCCTCTCTAAATGCCTAGAAACAATCTTCCTTATGAGACATTCTCCAAACCTATATCGATGGAAGCCGTCTCATGCTCATGTCCAAGGTCGTGTCTCAGAAACAATCTCATGATCAATTATGGCCTTCCTCCAAGGAAAAGGAAATTGTGGTGCAGCTTTGAAGAGTCTAAAGCTGGAGGAGCTATAAATACTGGTACCCCAAGGGCCACACCACCTCTGACGCCAACCACTGGGAATGCTCACGGGCAGTGGAACATTCCTTGCGGTAGCTAAATAGTCTCTGAACTAATTAGGCATCTCAGATTTCTTAAACACAGTAGCTTATGCACTCCATCTGTTCATACTAATAGCCTAACGAAGATACCTTAGCAACTAGTTGTAGAAATAAATCAAAGTCCAGAAGACAAGTGGCGTATATAATACAGTATAATAGAAAAATACAAGTATGCTCTCTCAACATATCTCTTTGTACCTGAATGACTAACTCAAACTGGTTTACGTAGTCCGAGTGTTGAGCCTAAGCTCTGATAGCAAGTGTAGCAACCTACCCTTTGTAATACAATGAAATCAACACCAAATGAAAACGTCTGACTTTCAAATACAAAAAAAGACAGATTGTCGAAAAAGGAAATTAATACAAACATTATACTAAGGCATATCGACAAAATCTCACAATGGAATGATAACATATAATATACTAATTATATATAAATAGAGCAGGATAAAAATATGTATATAAAAGACTACACTAGCGGAAATAAATTGATAACTGAATATCAATACTAAAAGCTAGAATACATCAAACTCTATACAAACAGAGTTTTAAATATAGTATCTGATATCGTGTCTCATATATAAATACATATTTGCCATGTACTACTACAAAATCAAGTATATATACGAAATATCGACGTCGCCTCCATAGAATGCTCCAGTTGTCCTAAAGGTGTATCCCCAAAAGCACATGACTCCTAAACTACTCAATCGAGTACTCGAGAGTTGTCATGACATAAACAAACAAGATAAATTATGGGTCGAACATAAAACCTAGAGTGAGGGGAACTATCTCAAAATACTATATATTAAAACTATATACAGAAAAACAAAACAACTAAGGCACACCCGGTCCTCTCCACAACTGTGGCTTATATAGAGTTAGAGGTAGCCCTAGGGGAAATTCTGTAATTTATGGTAAATTAATTAAATCTATAATCAATTCTCGTTCGTAGTAAAGGTGTTTTTCTTTCTGTTATATATTTTTTATAACGTGTTATAAATAATTAAACTATTGATCAGAATATATTTAATAGAAAATCCATAAATAGTGTGTT
Source organism: Allium fistulosum (assembly GCA_030737815.1). Lineage (NCBI taxonomy): Eukaryota > Viridiplantae > Streptophyta > Magnoliopsida > Asparagales > Amaryllidaceae > Allium > Allium fistulosum. The sequence continues at coordinate 1,238,524,102 of CM060903.1, read as the reverse complement.
TATGATAGTGATCACATATAGTTGTAATCATGAGTATTATATCACGATATTATAAAACATGTCATTTTAAATGTTCCTAGTCAAGATGCATCGAGGCCGAATAATGATGAGTGTTGAAACTAGAGTATATAACGCTCTCCAAATGTTGGGCAACTGCTAGGGGCACCTAGGGATTATGTACTAATAGTTATTGGATAAATGTAGAACGAATCACTCAATAGTTTTCTATTGGTTAATATAACTAAGGACAAACAAAAAATATCGATGTGACTGACTTACATAGTTCTCTCGACTTTAGAATATTGTTGATCTTTAATGAAAGTTCTATTTTTATTATAGTCAAATCATGGCATGGCTTCCATCGAGTGACTATAGTTAGGTCAAGTGGAAGCATTGGAAGTGAACACTATTCAAAAGAGGATTTGTATCCTCGGTTATATGAGGTTAGTATCACGGTCAACTCAAGTCAACTCAAAGTCAAAATTTCTGGCCATAGTAGTTTAGTTACTAATAATTGTTATTATTGAACCAAATACTTTGTGTTTGGACTATAGAGTTAAGTGCAGACGATATTGGAATTTTGACCATTACCGAATCCCATAAGTCCAAAGCAATATAGTTTTGACAAAGAGAATTTGTGTAAATAAAAGTACAACCAGGTAATGCTTAACAAAGTAAAATTGGATTTTACCGAAACCAAGTAAGCGATAAATTTGGCCAAAATGTCACACCGACTGCTTAGTGATGTGTGAACGCTAATATTCGAATAATTAGATATTAATTACTGACCAAATTTACACCTAACGATGAATATTCCTTTAACCAAACAATTTATTTAATTTGTATTATTATAAATTAATTAAATTAATTAATGGTTATGAAATATTAATTATAAAATTTGATTTTGATTTGATACCGATAAGCGTTAAGTTAGATTTAATTGCATAATATTTTGTTCGGGTTCTAAATGAATTTGAAGCCCATGAAGGGGGCTGGTAGGATCGACTCTAATAAGGGGAAATAGGTGCGGCCTAATGAGGTGTAAGAGAAACTTTGAAATAGATAGCTAAGATGGAAGGAGAATGAGTAAAAGATTAGATCCAAATTTCTCTCCTTCTCTTCCTCTATATAAAGATCTCTACCCTCATCTTTTAGAGAACTTTGGAATCCTCCGTATCATCTTCATTTCTAGCCAACCTCATATACGCCATCCTCTTTCATATCTAGTTCAAATTAAATCAAATTCAATGCTAATCGATCACTAGTGGTCAACAATTTGGAGACTAGCAATCTACTAGATTGGAATCAATTCGAGGATCGAATCTCATCGTTCAAGGTGTGCTTACAGGCTTTGGCTATGAGGTATATTCTTAACATGTTTATAAATATTAATTTATATTTATAATGTTTATTTCATACATTATATAGTCAGTTAGGTGACGATTCCAACAAGTAAAATATATTGTCATAATTTTGATTGATTTGTATGTATATGTATATTTGTTTACAAAATAAATTTGTTAACACGCCTATATGCAGCACGGCTCAATATTTAAAAAAACAATTTTTTATTTATTTAAATAATATAATATATATATATAGTTTATAATTTGAATCCAACATTATACTTATGTAAACCATGGAAATATAATTTTATACATAATGTTTAATGGGCATAATATTTTGAAGGGAAGGAAATAGTTTTATATATTTAAATATTATTTTTAAATAATATTTAATATAATTAATTATATAAATTCATACATGTATTATAATATATGTTTTGTATTTTATAAAATTATATTAATACATATTATACTATCGGCTGAAAATAAAAAAACATTTTTTATATTTGTAAATATTTAAATATAAATCGAAAATTAGAAAATAAATTTTTAAATTGTTTTAAAATTTAAAATTATACAATAAAATTTTACTGGAAATATAAAATTCAAAAATAATTTCAAAAAATAATTTTTTATTAATTTTTAATAATTTCGCAATGTTTTATTTATATGTTTTTAAAATTAAAAAATTAAAAAAATAGAGCCATGCACATGACTAGCAGGTTATGTATTTAATATAAATTATTTTGTGCTCGTTTTGTATTATTGTATATTTACCATTATTCATATATATATATATATATAAGTATTTAATGTATACATACATACATATATATATATAATATGTATATTATATTTTTACATGTACTATTTTCGACCTTACAACAAAAAATTTTATATTTAATATATTTTATAAATAATTTAAACATATTTATATAGTTATATATATATATATTGTAAATATTTTATACTTATATTTATATATATACATATGCTTATATATTTATACAAAATTATATAAATAAAATTTTAGTTTATACACACACACACACATGTATGTGTGTGTATTGTAATATTCTATATATGAAAGTAAAAGTGTGTATATATACATACATTTGGATAATATATTTGCATATTCGATGAGCTAACGTGTCCATTGCGATGTAAATCTCAACATCTATACACGAGCTTGTTATATCTTGCATGGATTAATATGTTACACATATGCACACACATGTGTGTGTATTTGGTACATGTTTATATATATAACATAATATAAATTAAATAATATTATATTATTTTATAAATTTAAATAAAATGAAGATTTTATTTAAAATAAATTTAGAAATATTCTATATAAATCAACTTCATAGGCCCAGTAAAGATCCAATATGGTAAAAAAATTGAAATTTAACCATAACTTCCACTTTTGGCTGGCCCAGTTCCAACAATGGTATCAGAGATATATAGCCTATACGATCTAATTATTTATGTTATGGTTAACTAATTAAACTCACAACATAGATAGTATGGTGTCCAAAAAGGCAGTGTCTAAGATTAGGTTTGGGTAATCAAGTATTCTACCCTACCTGGCTACCGGCCAAGCCCGAGCAGATATGTGAGTCTAAAGGTTGCCCCTAATAGAAAAGGCCCAAATTTGAATTAGATCTTGGGCTATTGCTTGAGAAATTAAAATTTAAAGATTTTAAATTCAAAAGTTAAATAAATATATTATAAAAGTTATAAATGACAAAAAAAATTAAAATGTTTGGAAACATATATATATTAATTTTGAAATTTTAAAAAATAATTTATTAATAAGATTAATAAAACAAACTAATCAAACTTAGTTAATTAATTAATAAATGTATACATGTATTATATATTATGACATATGTTGTTTTAAAATGTTTAAAATAACATAAGTATATATGTATATGAAATGAATTTTTAAATTAATATAATTTAATTAAAATTGTTTAATTAAATAAATTAATTAGCATGTTAATTAATTAAATAATATACACATGTATATGATATATGGGTTATACAATAAAGATTATAGTATATAATAAATAGTAAATATAAATGTTATATTCAGATAATATAAAATTAAATAAAATGTTAATTAATTAAAATTAATTAAATAAGATTTAATTAATGTAATATTATACATAAGACTATTATGTAAGTAATACGAAATATAAAAGTTACATAAAAATTGTTATCCAGATTTTGACCGAGTGGATTTTCACTGGAATTGGAATGTCAAGCTGAAGACAAAATGATTTACAAAATTGGAAACATCCTTAGAGGGACATTGTGAACATACTCAAGAATTTTCATAGGTGATGGAAAAAAGTGGACCACTCGGTACCGACCCCTTTTTGTTTCTCATTGGAGCTCAAAAACCACTTATACGTGAAGCTCTAACTTAAGTGATCATCATGAGGTGCTTTTCTAAGGAATAAGCAAACATCTTTAAGGAATTTCTAGAAGAAAACAAATAAAGTAGAGATGAACAAGTGATATCAGAACTTCTCGAAGGTAGCTCAATCTCAAAGAAAAAGTGCTTGGAGCGCAATGAATTAGAGATAGAAGAACAATAGAAAGCAGTAGGAGAGGTTTCTCCCCTATGAAAATCGATCGGTATCGAGTGGTTTTTATTGCTCTATGGTCCCTATAACCAGCTTTTGCATGCTTGGACTTGGGTTTGGACCTAATATTTCATGGGCCCTCGGCTCTGCTAGACGATTTCCCTATAAATACAAACCCTATAGCTACTGGAAAAGCACCTTTTTCTCTTTTATTTTCTTTAACTCCTGTCTCTCATCTCCATAGTCACTAAGGCAGATACCGTTGACTTTTCTAGGTCATAAGAACTGGTCAATGCCTTGTCCTAGCGACTCTTAATTAAATAATCAATAAATTACAATGGACGTAGGCCAGAGATTGTCGAACCACTATAAAATTTTGGTGTTCTATTTACTTTTCATATAGTTTTTTTTAGATCTCTATTATTCTATAGGTCTTTAGGTTTTGATCGATTTTTGGCATCAACATTTTTGTGCTTTCATTAAGAAACTCAATTCTCGTAGTTAGATCTAGTTTGCTATATTGGATTTTGAGAGATCCAGTAGTTAGATCCAAAAGATTTGCTTTAAGAAATTTGGAAACTTGTTAATAGAAATCATTGGCGCCTAGGAGATCCAGGAGATCGTCAGGAGCAGTAGCTGGTGGTGATGATGAAAATGCTCATGAATTGGGAGTCAGTAACCCGCAGGCAGTACTAAGATCATCTGATCAGTAGGAGATAATTACTAGAGGTGAGTTTAATAAGATGATGTAGGAACTGAATCATAAGTTGGTAGATAGTCATAGGACTTTGATCAAGAAGATGGATGCCAGCATAGCACTGCTGACCCAACAACCATAGAGAACCAGGAGGACTAGGAGGGAAGTTTATCCTCTAGGATCAAAAGAAGAGAATTCATTTGTTTCTAGTCGAAATAGGCAGAATGACAATCGAAAAAGGAGGAAAGAGTTGCTGGGCAGGAAGAAGGAGTTGTTGGAGGAAGTCAGCATGCTCCCCCAAAAGGAGACCACTCGGTGCCGACCACAATCAAGTCGGTGCCGAGAGGAATGTTGAAGGACAAGGGGAACAGGGAGCTGAGGTGGTGGATTTATCTGACTCGGAGGACGATCTATAGCATGATGGTGATGATTACGAGCTAGATGTCAGAGTAGATGGAGCTGGAGTTCAAACAGCCACAACGGAACCAACCAGGCATCAATGGAAGATCGGAGGAGTAGTTCTCCCAAAGACCGGAGAACCTATATGTCAATAGGAAAACCAAGACCATTTGTAGAGACACTCGGCGCAGCCCTTGATAGTTGTCTTTCGGAGTACCGTGCCAGCGAGGAATATATAGCGAACATGGTTAAGCGGTTGGTCAAGGAAAGCATATGTAGAAAAAAGGAGGCTTGGGGTTCTGTACCAAGCTGAACTCCATTCATGGAAAACATTCCAAGGGAAGAATATCATAGGAAGTTTACAATGCCAACAATGTCATCGTATAACGGGACTACTGATCCTAGGCAGCACTTACTCAAGTATGGATGGCGCATGGATGGTGCCAGGGCGACGGACATTGCACGGTGTAGATGTTTTTCTATTTTCTTAGAAGGTGTTGTGTCAATGTGGTTCGCTAGGCTCGCACCAAAATCCATATCAACCTTTAATGAGTTGGCTAGGAATTCATGGAGCAGTTTCGACTCCATGCCGCTCGACCTAAGGGTGTGATGTTGTAACGACCCAATATTTTCAACCATTCGCATCCGCACATGTCGGACTTGAATTGCTCAAAATACCGCGTTGTAAATAAAATTTGGCAAATCTCAGAATATACAGTAAATAAATATAATCACAGATCACAGACACAGAGTAAAATAATGCAGCGGAAGTACAAGAAATAGTAGTTCATGAAGCTACTATATAAATATAACAAAGTTACATAAGATACAACAAAAGAAATAGAGTACAACAGAAGTCTAAATACAATAACCAAGTACAAGCTGAGTAGAACAACAGAACTGAAATAGATAGGACAAGACAAGCAGATAATCTCCAGCGATTCAAATCTCCAGAAAGTGGAATCCAAATCTATGAATACTCAGGCTGACCTGAGCGTAAATAAAAATACAAACACTCGAGTCAGGACAATATATACTTATATAATGTAAACCAACTCAAGTGAACTGTAATAAGGTACAAGTAACTTAAAGAATGCTTGGGATCGCCCATTCTTTAAGGATCCGTTAAACTATTTACTATGTAGTAATATTCGCTAATACAGTAGTGTCTAATCAGTAAAGTATAATCATATAGAAAATAGCGTTAAGGGGATGGAAACCTTAACGCGGTCGGATCTTAAAATCATAATCGTAGTAAAGCTCGATATGGTAGGTGACACGGCACACAAGGCAATGCCAGGGTAGATATACCAATTACGCACACGGACTGATGGATACGCATAGCAGCCACTACCGTTCCACCTCGAACAACACTCCCAAATCAAGGGTGGCCACCAAAAATCACAAAGTAATAGAATGGTATCGAAGAAGTGTGTCTGATACGAGGTGCTACCTCACTGGCCCGAGATCGCTCCTATTTTAGTCACCTTATGCCAACTCACGGGAGTTGGGTCCACGTATATACCTTAGGATCGTCGCCACCATCCTACTTCATTCTGGAAACTCCACCGCGTACATAGTTGTCAAAGTGGTTTTCGGTATCGACAGAGAGTATGTCCATATCCGATCCCGGTCTCTTTAACAACCAATCGTTATTATAACCCGTGGTTATAACTTTTAAAACAATACTTTACTTCAAAATAAAATATCATTTCAAAACCATATATTTATCAAAATAAAGATTAAATCAATTCCAAACCATTTCCATATATTTAAAATATCATATCATTTCAAAACTTCATTTCAAATCATTTCAATATATCAAAATATCATATCTTTCCAAAACTTCATTTCAAATCATTTTAATATATCAAATATCAATCTTTCCAAATCTTCATTTCAAATCATTTTAATATAATAAAATATCATATCCTTACAAAACTTCATTTTAAATCATTTTAATAAAATAAAATATCCTATCAGTTCAAAACCAAAAATTCAACTTTAAATGCCCTTTAAATTCAAAGATATCGTTCATTTACTATCATTTCAAAACACCTTTAAATAGTTTATATTCCAATCAAAATAATTCATTTAAACATTTTAAAAGTGTAATTATTATACTTTCAAATCAAGTATTCAATTTCCAAAGTTTCAAACCATTCTGAGTTCGTTTACTAAGTCAAAAACCATAATTATTAAAATTTCAGCATTTCACAGCATTTAAAAACAACTGCTATAAGTTATATTTGAAAACATTTTAATTCAGCAAAGACAGCACTTAAAACTGCTGTTAAAACTCAGTTTTAGTTGAATTATAGTTCAAAAACAGAAAAGACAGCATTTCAGAAGTGCTGCGGTAGTTCAGATTTAAAAAACAAGGCTTAAATTTGGTTTCAGCAAAGACTGCAGACCATTATAGCATTTCCAGAGAATGCTATAATAGGCCTGAGTTCAATATTAGCCTATAAGTTCAATTACAGCAACTACAGCATTTCAGAAATGCTGTAATAGCTCTTTTTACACAATTTTAGTTCAAAACAAAATCTATAGCATTTCTGAATGCTATTAAAAGTAGATTTCAGGTGTTATTGTATTTCCAGCAATTAAATAACTTCAATTTAAAACACATAAACATTTTTAAATCATATTTTAACATTTAAAAATGTTCATTTACATATCATTTAACATATATCTTTTTCACAATAAATTTCTTATAATTAAAACCAATTTTCAACAGTTTACTTAATAAATTTAAGTGTAAAAGTTTCCAATTCTTCACATTTCAACAAATAAACTTAACAATTCAAATTTAATTTACCATTTCACAAATTTAACTAAATTTCCAATTTTATTTAATTAACTTAAACCTTTAATTAAAACCAATTTTCACATTTCCAAGTCAAGTTATATTTTAAAAGATCACCTTTAAACATTCATTTATTTAACCACTTAAATTCATAGAAAAATCAATAATACTTTAATAAATCACTTAAATTCAAATTTAATCAAATTATCATATTTTACCATTTTCCAAATATAATTAAATTTCCATTTTATTCATATAACTTAAATATCATTTTTAACCAAAATTCCAAATTCCAAACTTAAGTTATATTTCAATAATCCAATTTAACCATTCATTAATTTCATTTTTAACACATAGAAAAATCATAATTTCTTTATTTTAAAACATTTCAAAATCTATTTAAATCAAATTTCATAAATTTATATTTTTAAAAATACTTAAAAATATCCAAAACACTTTATAAAATAACCACGGGCCTGTATATAATTTTCTAACCTAGGTCAAGTGATACGGATATGTATCATTTCAATCCGTAGTAAAAAAAAGAAAAATCCGGGTTCTATCATTTCAAACCCGCAATCCCAAGTTAAAATAAATTAAATAAAAATCGTTCAGGCCTATCATTTTAGCCCATAACAATTTTTCCCTATTCTAAAGTCCGTTCGGGTATGTATCATTTCAACCCATAGTGATTCTAGTCTACAGAGAACTTGCAGTGGTGATAACTGATATAAATGAACAGAATACATTAAATAGCAGCAACATATGGTATAACAGGTGTATAAACATCATATGATCATAACATAGTCAAGTATAACATGATAATATATGTCTACAGATTCACAGGGTGTCAATTTACTAGTTATATAGGTACATATTGTCTGGTGAGAATAACTCACCTGTTTGTGCTGGAGATATCAAAACCAATGACACAATGGAAACAAAAGCACGATGACAAGACTATGGACTTGAGTGGAGAGCGAATCCAAGCTACAACTCTTGTGCACAACCCAAAACACACAACCAAAACAATAAAATTCAATACGACTTTAAAATGAAATAACTTTGAAATGAAAAGAGATTTGAATGTCAAATCTTTTGCCTTGTTTTCTACAATGCTTTGCATGGCCTAGGGATTTATTTAGGTCAGGTTTGACATGACTTTGGCTCAGGTTTGATCATAGGAATGCATGGCATAAAGGCTAGAACATGTGGAGGAAGTTACAACACAAGAATATCAAGAGACTAGGCAACATAGTGGAGTTTGGTTCAACTTTTGGCTCGGTCTATGGGTCAAATGGCTCGGCCATCATCTGGTACAGGTCTGGACAGAGGTTTGGGTGATGAGTAGCAGCAGCCAAAGGTCATGTAGCAAGTGGTGGTGGTGGCTAAGGGGGTGGCCAAAGCAAGATATGGAGGGTAGGTGATGATATGTGTGGTCTAGGCAGTGTTTTGTGGAGTTTTGTGGTGATGGCTTCAAGTGGAAGGTCATGGCCTATCTTGGTCAGAGGGAAGGGAGTGTTTGCTGTAGTAGATGGAGGAGGTGATGATGGGGATGAAGGTGGTAGAGGCTAGGCCAAGCAAACATGTGAAGAGATCAAGGCAAAATTGCATAGAAAAGTAAGAAAAAAAGTAGAAAGAAAAGAGGGAGATTACCAAAACAAATTTGCAAGATGGAGGCCATGAATTTTTTTAGGGTTTTGGAGCTTTGAAAATTCGTGAATAATATGAGGGAGTCGGCTGAAAATGAATGAGCAAAAGAACGGAAAAAATAAAATAAAAGATGTATTGATTGAAAAGAAACGGTAGAATTCAAAAGGGCTAAGCACACAAAAGGTATCAAACTCTTCATATATCTTTAATTCCTTTTTTATAACTTTATATTTCTGGAGAAAAAAAAATCCCAGATAAAATTTCGAAATTTTATCAAAATATAATTATTTATATAAATATTTATCAATTATATAAAGTTAAATTAAGAAAATAGCTAAAATAGTAAACTAGTCTAGAAAATTTGGAATTGAATAGAATAAATTTTTAGAAAATTCATATGAGCTTGTAATATATTTTTAAACATAAATAATAACGTGAAATAAAAATATATTCACAAAATAAATATTAAAAATTTAATTTACATATAATTTTTTATGAAGAAAATAGCAGAAAATAGGAAAACAGCCTTTAAAAATGAAAAATAAATACAGTAAATTTTGGAAAAATTCTGTTATCATTTTAAAAATATAAAAAGACAAAAATATACATGAAAAAACATATTAACACATATTAAAACAAAATATAAGAAAGAAAATATGATTTATAAAATTTAAAATAGGCAAAATTGCACAATAAAACAAATTATACTAAAAATTGAAATGTACATAACTTTTACATTTTAACTCCGTTTTCAACGAAACAAAAAGTAGTGTTCAATTTATTACATCTATTTTTATAATAAAAGATAAAATTTATAATTTCAAACTTTTAAATTTTTAAGTTTAAAAGTCAAAGTTTGACTATTTTAACCAAAATTCACATTTTCTGGAAATATTAAATTTAGTCATATTTGGAATTCTAATCCACATACAAAATCAAAGTTTTTATATTTACAATAACAAAATTTATTCTTTTCATAAATAAAGCTTTTAAATCTGGAAATCAATTTAAAAATAATTGTAAAATACAGGGTTGTTACAGATGTCCTGGTCGATCTTATCTCAAGGACCTAAGAAGTTGCTAATAGGATTCTTGAATCGGTTTAATATTGTTGTTACAGAAGTGAGTAATCCAAAGGAGGATCTGATATTTATTGTGCTAGTCCAGGGCATACATCTGGACAAGGATTTCAGTAGATGGCTGAAAATGAAGAAATCTACAACCATGGAGGAGTTCCATCGGAAGGCTAATCAGTTTATGCGATTAAAAGAGGCAAATCTAGCTATAGGAAAAGGTGGTGATGGACAATCAAAAGAAGTTATCCAGCAATGTGGCGATTAAACAAGTTGGAGAAAGCTCTGGTAACATGACGGTTAATGTTAGAAATTCTAGTAACTAGAAGAAAAGAAATCAAGTCCCTGGCGGTATGCATAGTGTAATAACCCACCCCGAAACCGGACTAAATTTCGATCCAGAAAACGCCCATCGAAACTTAGATCCATTCTAAGGTAAGCTGTTGGTAGTAAAAAGAAATAATATTGCAGAGCCATAACTAAACTTTCAAAAGTCACAGAGGGTGGAACAAAATATAATAGCAAAGTGTGCTCATTTATTTCAAAACCATAAAAATGTCGTAACACAAAATTCCATAAAAACCATAACACAATATCTGTTACAACAATTGTCTAAATCCATGGCTATACATAAAAGCAAGTAATAATAAAAACTGCCACAAGCCAAGTTTCTCCATCTCTAAGTATCGTCACCGCCATCACTCCGTCCTTAACCTATGTTGTAATGTGGAGGGAGTCAGAACAACAAGTGTTTGGTGAATAAATACCTCGAGTCTTACTTTTTTAGTACTTGGGCAGTATATTTCAAAATAAGAATATGTCTACGAACATAAAACCATTAAAGTAATTTAATACTTCTTTATAAGGAAAGGAGGTGAGCCTAACCACTTAATACCTTCCATTCCAGAAGCAGGTTTCTAAACTCCTATATCCCAATCATACATCATAAAGACGGTACCCAAGCCACTTAATACCTTTTATTGGAAAATAGGTAGACTCTAGCCATTTAAGATCTGAATTAAGGTAGACCCCATCATTTAAGACCTATTTCCAAGGCATGCTCCTCAATGGTACTATCTAGCTGACATCATTTGGAATATCATAGGCCACTTAATACTTCCAAGTGAAAAATAGGCAGACTCTGGTTATTTAAGACCTTAATTAAGGCAGACCTCATCATTTAAGACCTATTTCTAGAAGCGGAGCCCTGTAGAGATACCACCTAATGTGTCCCCTTGGCCATTTAATACTTCATCTGGGGAAAAGAGGTGGGTCCAACCACTTAATACCTCAAAACTCCAAAGCAGGCCCTTCGTCTTATGGCTCATACTCATAATGACATCTCACATTAGTCCGGTATTCGTAGGAACTGGTAGCCAGATTACCTGGGCAGGTTTCCCCTATAGAATTTGGGACCAACCTCGCGTTATTACAAATATTTATCATAAGGATATCTCACATCAATAAAAGTGTACACAACTGCTGGTAGCCTCAAAGTAAGGGGCAGACTTCCATCATGTAACTCTATTGACCTCACATCCCAATGACTTAGCCAAAATCAATTACTCTCCATATATATATATATATATATATATATATGCTCATCTCATCATTTCATAATTAAGGCTTTATAAGGAACCTTCCTTATTGCGCCTTAATAATTAGGCTATATACGAGTTTCTTTTTATTTTTGCCTCGCAATCAATTACCTTCCTAATGGGGGAAATAAATGCCTAATTAACTATGTCGTATACGCAATAATTATACATTAATTATGTAAATAGAGATAAATAAATATTCGTGTCTAATAAGTTCTAAACAAACGGATTTTATGGTCTAACTACCATTAAATGTCAATTGCCTAGCCAATTATTATTACAAGTCCTTTTTCTTCAAATTCCCAAGATTTCATGGGATTCTAATGTCCGAAAAAGGAAATAAATATTCATAACCAAAACTGCAATAACAGACTTGTAAATAAAATAGAAACTCAATTTATTACACAAATTCAATGGAATATGTTAAATAATAAGAATTGCAATCTAAACCCCATATTATATTCAACTCCTCTTTTACAAAAAAATAATAAGAATAAGTAGTGTGAACTACGAATAGAATTCATAATCTAAACCCATATTTTATTGAAGAACCACAATTTGACCCAACGAAGAAGGTGAAGTGGAATAGACTATGAACTTATCAAAACTGCATAAATGAAAAAATTCCATCAAATTAATGTAAATAATTAGGAATCTCAGCATAGAATAGATATATTGAAATAAAAAGGAATTTTGGGGGATTTTATCTATCATATTTTAGGAATCCCAAAATCCCTAAGGCATATTCAAATCCAAAAATAAATACACTAAACAATTGGTGAAAAGAAATACCAAGGTTTCCACTCACTGATTAGCCTTAGTTTCACTCAAATGGATTTGTAGCTTTCTTATCTCTTCTAGAATCTCTCTCTTTTGATATATATATATACACACACACACAATAGGGAAGAGGTATATATGTTCATTAGATTCGGAGTAATTGAAGAAGAATAGAATAAGAATAGATTGGAGGAAGAAGAAAAAAATAGGAAATAAGTTGAATTCTTACCTGAATTCTCTATGGAGTTTCTGAATCTTATTAGAGAGAGATAGCAATGGCAGAATTTCGTCGTATTCCCCAAAATAATATGAATAAAAGTGGAGAGGATAGGGTTCTAGTTATAAGGGTTGAAACACACTGGAACCGTAGGATGGAAGTACGTAGGAAAATGGTAAATCTGAAGCGTACAACTGAATATAACATAGCTTTAAACCATAGTCGCCACTGGCAACTTTTGTTGCCAAGCGGTCGACCGCCTATGGGCGATCGGACGACCGCTACTGTCGACCGGTTGGCCTATATAGGTCGACCGCTCCTCTATTTCGGGGAATGTTTATTTTCTTCCATTGCAAGATTATTTTATTCTCTAATTAACTTTTCAACATTAAACATTAATTAAACGTTTACTTAGCCCCAAGCTAATTTTTGAAATTTAAACCCTAAATTAGATTTCTCATTTGAATTTGAATTCGAACTAAATTAATTTAAATCTGAGAACTTCAAATGCTCATAACTTCTTTGCTTGAACTCCATTTTCAGCATATTATATATGGAAACAGATCATAATTTCGCCACGAACGCAACAGAATAACTTTTTTGGCCAAACTCAAAATTTTATAAAATTTCCATATCCAACCATTTAATTCAATTTACTTTATTTGTTTATGATTCATTTTACAAGGTATTACATTCTTCCCCCCTTAAAAAGGATTTCGTCTTGAAATCTTCTAGGGGCCGAACAACGTAACTCGCAATAACATTCATGTTATACAACCGATTTCTCTACCTAACGATCTACTTAACTAATAGTGAAATGTGATTATGTACTGCAGACATGCTAAAATGAGCTCAATCCTAGTGTGAGTATGTAATCGTGTCATGTAAGTATGTATGCAAATATCCTAAACATGCATAAAAATTCCTACATGACTGTAAAGTGGTTGTGAAAAAGTGCAACAACCATCTCCTTCCATCCAATCTAACAACTAAGATGCAACCAAAATCCTAATTTTGGAGAGAATAATTGCCAATGAAAAGCACTAGATGAGTGGTTTTCATCTTCTCCTCGGTCTCGCATGTGTTTTCTATCATATTATTCCCCCATTTTACGTGGACCAACCTAATTATTTTATTGCAGAGTCTCCTAGTACCATGCTCCACAATGCGTGTGGTGGCACAAGGCACTTTCAGCACCATCTCAAAATCCTCCAACTGATCAGGCTCAATTATGTTAGTGGTGTCAAGAAGGGATTTCCTATGGTGAGAAACATGGAAAACATTGTGGACTCCTACCAACTTGTCAGGAAGCTCCACATGATATGCCAATTTTCCTATTCTTTCCAGAATTCTGAATGGCATAACAAATCTGGGTGCTAATTTTCCAAACTTGCCAAACCTAACAACTTTTCCAAGAAGGGAGATTTTAACAAATACCTTATCTCCAACCTCAAATTCGAGCTCTTTCCTTCTTTTATTCGCATAAGATTTCTGACGGTCTTGCGCTACCTTCATCCTTTGCTTGATCAAATCCACTTTTTTCATGGTATCACGGATCAAAAAGGGTTCGAGCAGTACTTTGTCAGTGGTTTTCCACCCACAACTAGGAGATTTGCATTGTCATCCATAAAGTGCTTCAAAGGGGGCCATGCCAATCATCGTTTGATAGCTATTATTATACGCAAACTCAACCAAAGGTAGATGCTGCTCTCAATATCCTTCGAAATCCAAGACACAAGCTCTCAATAAGTTTCCCAAAATCCTATTCACCCTCTCTATTTATCTGTCTGTTTATGGGTGATATGCCATCATAAGATTCAAAGAATTTCCCAAATCTATTTGTGGGCTCCTCCAAAACTCGCTAGTGAACAAGGAGTCCCTATTACTGACTATGCTTATAGGAATTCCATGTAGACAAAATACCTCCTTAATATAAATCTGGGCGAGAGAGGCCTAGTCCTATTTCTCCTAATCAGAACAAAATAAGCACTTTTTGTGAGTCTATCCACAATAACCCAAATAGCATCATTGCACTTCTAACTTTTAGGCAATCCTTCCACAAAATCCATCGAAATATGTTCCCACTTCCAAGTCGAAATTTCCAAAGGTAATAATAATTAACCAGGCTTCCCTTGCTCAGCTTTTAAATTTTGACATGTCAAACAGCTAGTAACAAATTCAGCTACGCTCCTCTTTATTCCATTCCAAAAGAAATTTTCTCCATGTCCTTATACATCTTATCTCCTCCGGGATAAATGGTCATCCTTGAGTGGTGACACTTCATAAGCACATCTCTCATTAAATCATCAACCATTGGGACACAAAGACATTTATCTCTTCTCAAACATCCCTCTCATCAACTGAATACCTCATAGCATGGGGAAAATACTCTCATTTTCTTTATTTTTCCAAAATCATAACTATCTTCTCATCTTTCACTTGCTTATGCCCTATGCGATCCGTTAAGGCTGGTCTAATCTCTATAACAGATAGAAAACCTTGGATGGGTTCTGTTGACGGTTAGAGGTTAAAATTCGATAGCAACTCCAACTGTCTCCATTCATATATAGCACCTAGGATAGCGTGTCTTTGACTAAGGGCGTCGGCGACTACGTTCCCTTTTCCAGAGGTATATTGAATACTAAAGTCAAAGGATACTAAATACTCCATCCACCTCTAATGCCTAAGATTCAAGTCTTTTTGGGAAAATAGTTATTTGAGTGATTTATGATCAGTGAATAACTCAAACCTTTCCCTCAAGAAATAATGCCTCCAAATCTTTAAGGAAAAAACAATGGCTGCTAATTCTAAATCATGCACTGGATACCTCTTCTCATGGTTTATAGTTGTCTACTAGCATAGGCAACTACCTTCCCTTCTTGCATAAGGACTGCCCCTAATCCTATGCCACATGCATCTATGAAAATCATGAATAGCTTGGTTCCATCTGGAATAGTGAGGACAGGTGCATTAGTCAATGACTCCTTAAGCTTCTCAAATGCCATGGTGCATCTAACATCCCAAACAAAAACTAGATTCTTCTTAGTCAATCGGGTTAAAGGGGCTGCTATTTGTGCAAAGCTCTTGATGAACTTCCTATAGTAGCCTGCCAACCCTAGAAAACTTATAACCTCTGATGCATTACTAGGAGTCTTCCATCCTTGGACAGCTTCCACTCTAGTAGGGTCCACCGCCAATCCTTGTTTCAAAATAATATGCCCAAGGAACCTAACTTAATTTTTCCAAAAGTGGTATTTAGAAAACTTAGCTTTAAGTTGGTTCCTTCTCAAGGTCTCTAATACCTCCCTAAGGTGGTCCTCATGCTCCTTCTTGCCTTTGAATAAAACCAAGATATCATCAACAAACACCACGACAAATTTATTAAGTTGCCCTCTAAATACTCTACTCCTCAAATCAACAAAGTATGCTGAGGAATTCATTAGTCCAAAAAGCATTATTTCCCACTCATAGAGCCCATCTGGAGTATGGAATGCGGTCTTCGACTTGCTTTCCTCTACAATCCTCAATTGGTGGAATCCTGTTGCCAAGTCTAATTGGGAAAAGACTTTAGCCCCTACAAATTGGTCGAAAAAGTCATCTATTCTAGGTAGAGGGTACTATTTTTCCTTGTTAACTTGTTCAACTCCCTATAATCGACGCAAAATCTCAAAGAACCATCTGCCTTAGTAGCAAAAACAACAGGGTCTCCCGACTTAGAAGTACTCCTATGGAATAATCCTTTCTTCAATAGCTTTGAGATTTGCTTATCCAGTTCCCTTCTTTCTTTAGGGCCATATGTCTTAAAGACAGAGCGACGGGTCTTGCATCCTTCTCCAAATCGATTCGGAACTCAATCTCCCTATAGGGTAGGAGACCAGAGACCTCCTCGAAGACATCGAGAAATCCTAAAATTACGGGTAGAGATGATGGCTCTCCATCGATAGATAGATTTAGTGAGTATAAATGAATTGACTCAACTAAAGCTTTAGGTGTACAAAGAACTTCTAGGTCACGACCTCCATAACTCCTTAATCATACTACCCTCTTACCACAGTCAAGAATGGATCAATAATATGACAACCTATCCATACCGAAGATAAGCTCATACCCTTTGAAATTTAGAAAGTACACAGTACATATGAAATCAACGTCGCATATGTCTAACACTGGGTCTTTGCAAATAAGAGAAAGATGGGTCGAACCCCCAATGGGATAGGAAACCTCTATTGGGTTGTTTACCATCAGTGTTTGAAGGTTTAAGGAATTTACACATCTCTAGCTATAAAGGAATGTGATGCCCCTGAATTAAATAGGTCACGAATAGTAAACCCAAAAATAAGAGTTATACCTTTTAGAGCTGCATTTCATTGGTCTTTTAGTGGCTTACTGGCAATAGGGATGGCTTCAACAATGTAGGCATGTCCACTTGATCCTTCCTTAGCCATCTTGGGACATTGATTCTTGTGATGCCCTTCCTCGTGGCAGTTAAAGAACCTTCCTTTAAAGGCTTCTTTTATCATACTCACCCTATAAAATTTAGCTTCATGACCCTTCCTTTGGCAATTTTTACAGACCTACACATCCTTCTTAAACTTCCCCTTCGACTTCTTATTAGCCTAAAAGCTCCCCTTCTTGCACCCTCCATGCTTTTGGGTCAGTGCAGACTTCTCCTTCTCTCTTGCCTTATCTTCCTCATTGGCCACGTGCAGCATTGCCGCTTCTACCAACATCTCATACATGGCTCCCATAGGCATTTGGGTCAACAACATTTCTCTTGGTGAGGAATTTAAGCCCTTCATGAACTTCATGGACTTTTCATAGGTGTGTCTATCAGGCTCATCCTGAATTTATTCAATTCAATAAACTTAGCTATGTACTCCTTAAGGGTAGAATCTCATTATCTCAGCTAAATGAACTTTTCCAATTGCAAGCTAACCTCTGCTCTAAACATGAATCTCATCTCAAGTCAATCCTTGAATTCATCTCAAGAGAATATCCTTCCAGAGTGCTCATCAGTCACAAAATTCCACTGATTCAAGGCTTCTTCCCTAAGGTGCCAAGATGTTATTCTTCTTAGCTGATCATCCCAACCAAGCTCTCTAAATATCTTCTCGCAGTTACTAATCCAAGCTTTAGCATCTTAATATCCTTCAGTTCCAGAATATATCTTCCCTCCCATATTGAGAAAGTCCTTACACGACTTAGGAAAGTCGACGGGACGGGGTGCTGCATCGGTGGGCTGGGCAGTGGGTGCTATCAGTGCAGCTAGAGGAATAGGAATCTGCTCGATAGTCCTAAGATATTGTTTAAACCATTCGGGCATTCCATGAATGGGTGGTCTTCCGCGAGTAGGTTACCCTTGTTCAAAAGAAGATTGATTATCAACAATATCAACTATTTGTAGTTTAAACCTTTAGTGACTGTTTCCTAAGATAGATTAACATGCTGAAAGAAAAATGGTTGTCTAGTGTACATCGTATGTTCAAGAAGAGAGGGTATATATATATATACAGTAAGAATTCTTTGAAAATTCTTTCTGAAAAACTTTTTCAAAATAACAAATACGTTTCTCATACGTATAGTTTTCCTCGTTAATCGGGTAACCTAGGATCTGATACCAAATGAAACGTTTACCTTAAACAGGCGGTGCCTACAAATGGTAATCCCATGCACCCTAGTTTATGGCCAGCCTCTCAACTGCCCAGGCCATAATGCTGCCAACCCACATTGTTGGGATAAGCAGGGGTAAGAGACAGCTTCGCCACAGTTCACAGCGCGAGAACTCCTTATCACGTAAGCATAAACATGCCAACCAGGTCTGATGAATAAAAATCTCGAGTCTTAGCTTTTCAATAACAGTGCAGTATATTTTGAAATAAGAATATGTGTACGAACATAAAACCATTAAAGTCATTTAACACTTCTTTATAAGGAAAGGAGGCGGGTCCAACCACTTAATATCTTCCATTCTAGAAGCAGGTTTCTAAAATCCCATATTCCAATCATATGTCATAATAGCTAATAATGTGAGAGACGGTACCCAAGCCACTTAATACCTTTTATTGGAAAATAGGCAGACTCTGGTCATTTAAGACCTTAATTAAGGTAGACCCCATTATTTAAGACCTATTTCCAAGGCATGCTCCTCAATGGTACTATCTAGCTGACATCATATGGAATCTTATAAGCCACTTATTACTTCCAAGTGGAAAATAGGCAGACTCTGGTCATTTAAGACCTTAATTAAGGCAGACCCCATCATTTAAGACCTATTTCCAAAAGCAGACCCCTGTAGAGATACCACCTAACGTGTCCCCTTGGTCATTTAATACTTCATCTGGGGAAAA
Organism: Allium fistulosum; assembly: GCA_030737815.1. Lineage (NCBI taxonomy): Eukaryota > Viridiplantae > Streptophyta > Magnoliopsida > Asparagales > Amaryllidaceae > Allium > Allium fistulosum. The sequence continues at coordinate 1,238,504,586 of CM060903.1, read as the reverse complement.
GAGGCGGGTCCAACCACTTAATACCTCAAAACCCCAAGCAGGCCCTTTGTCTTATGGTCTATACTCATAATGACGTTTTACATTAGTCCGCTATTCGTAGGAACTGGTAGCCAGATCAGCTAGGTAGATTTCCCCTACAGAATTTGGGACCAACCTCGCATCATTACAAATATTTATCATAAGGATATCTCACATCAATAAAAGTGTACACAACTGCCGGTAGCCTCAAAGTGAAGGGTAGACTTCCATCACATAACTCTATTGATCTTGCATCCCAATGACTTAGCCAGAAATCAATTACTCTCCATATATATACAGATATATATATATATATGTGCTCATCTCACCATTTCATAAATAAGGCCTTATAAGGAACCTTCCTTATTATGCCTTAAAATAATAATTAGGCTATATAAGAGCTTCCTCTTATTTTTTCTTCACAATCAATTACCTTCCTAATGGGTGAAAAAATGTAAATAAATGCCTACTTAACTATGCCATATACGCAATAATTATATGTTAATTATGTAAATAGAGATAAATAAATATTTGTGCCTAATAAGTTCTAAACGCATGGATTTTACTCTATAAACTTGCATTAAATGTAAATTCCCTAACTAGTTATTATTACAAGTGTTTTTTCTTCAAATTCCCAAGATTTCATGGGATTCTAATGTCCAAAATAGGGAATAAATATTCATAATCAAAATTGCAATAGCAGACTTGTAAATAAATTGAAACTCAATTTATTACACCAATTCAATGGAAAATCTTAAACAATAAGGATTGTAATCTAAACCCCATATTCTATTCAACTCCTCTCTTACGTAGAAACAGATAAGAATAAGTGGTGTAAACTACGACTAGAATTCATAATCTAAACCCCGTATTTTATTAAAGAACCACAATTTTACCCAACGAAGAAGAAGAAGTGAAATAGACTATGAAATTATCAAAAATTGCATAAATGAAACAAATTCCATCAAACTAATATAAATAATTGGGAATCTCAGCATAGAATTGACATATCGAAATAAAAAGGAATTTTAGGGGATTTTATCTATCATATTTTCGGAATCCCAAAATCCCAAAGGCATATTCAAATCCAAAAAGAAATACACTAAACAATTGCTGAAAGAAATACTAAGGTTTCCACTCACGGATTAGCCTTAGCTTCACTCAAATGGATTTGTAGCCTTCCGATCTCTTACAGAATCTCTCTTTTGATATATATATACACACACAATAGAGAAGAGGTATATATATTCATTAAATTCAGAATAATTAAAGAAGAATAAGATAAGAATAGATTGGAGGAAGAAGAAACAAATAGGAAATAAGTTAAATTCTTACCTGAATTCTCTACGGAGTTTCTGAATATTATTAAAGAGAGATAGCAATGGTAGAATATCGTCATTTTCTCCAAAATAATATGAATAAAAGTGGAGATGATAGGGTTCTATTTATAGGGGTTGAAATGCACCAGAACCGTAGGATGAAAGCAGGTAGGAAATGAGTAAATCTAGAGCGTACAACTGAATATAACATTGCTTCAAACCCTAGTTGCCACTGGCAAATTTTGTTGTCAAGCATTCGACCGCCTATGGGCGACCGGTCGATTGCTATGGTCGACCGGTTGACCTATATAGGTTGACCGCTCCTCTATTTCGGGGAACGTTTATTTTCTTCCGTTGCAAGATTATTTTATTCTCTAATTAAATTTTCAACGTTAAACGTTAATTGAACGTTTACTTAGCCCCCAAGCTAATTTTGAAATTTAAACCCTAAATTTGGTTTCTCACTTGAATTTGAATTCAAATTAAATTAATTTAAATCTGAGAACTTCAAATGCTCATAACATTTTTGCTTCAACTCCATTTTCAGCATATTATATATGGAAACATATCAAAATTTCTCCATGAATGCAGCAGAATAACTTTCTTAGCCAAATTCCAGTTTTTATAAAATTTCCAAATCCAAATCTTTAGTTCAATTTACTTTATTTATTTATGCTTCATTTTATGGGGTGTTACACATAGCGAAAATAATAAGCACCCGAGAAATATGAAACCAGAAGACTATACGCCTATAGATGATACATTGGAGAACATATACCTTACTACTTGACGAATGAAATGATATAGAAAGCTGCCCAAGAGGAAGGCAAGCGAGTAGCAAAGGCACTCTGGAAAGTACTGTCGTTTCCCTAGAACCCATAGACACAACATGAACGAGTGCCGACATTTGAAGGATCTCACTGAAGAATTGATATGGAAGAATAAGCTCCAACAGTACGTCAAAGAGCCATAGGAAGGTGGTCCAAGCTGTGAGACCCCAAGGGTCACTTCCCCAAGGGAATCAGCTTGGACCAAGCTAAGAAGGGCCTTGGCGAAATGATGAAAGATTGGTTATTAATACCATAACTAGAGGACTTCATCCAGTGGAGAAAAGCTAGAGGGAAATGGAACTGTATGCGAGCTTGCTAAAGCATGTACCATGGGAGGATTTCTTTGCCGTAGAATACGAAGCTTCGGCTAAGCAACCAAGAATGAAAATGGATGACGTTGTATTCAAAAATAGAGATGCTGATGGAGTCAAAGCACCAACTTTTGATCCCATGGTGTTAACAGTGGGTATTTGACCGGTAACAGTACGTCGGGTCTTGGTGGATACTAGAAGTTCTATGAACATACTACTTAGACCAAATGAACATTAATATGAAGGAGATTACAACCTGTAAAACCAAGATTCAAGGGTTTACAAGTTACAGGTCAAGCAAAACAACCAATCGGGATGATCGATCTGCACGTGGAATTTGGTGAAGAATATCGTTGGATAGTCTAGATTCAAAAATTCGTCATTGTGGATGAGTACTTGGCTTAAATGCATTTTTGGACAACCAGCCCTAGTTGATTTGAGAATAGCACCGACTCCTTGGTATCAATGATGAAGTTCCTCATAGAGAATGGGATTGGATTGATAAGAGGAGACCAGAGTGCAAGAAGGGAATGCTATATCACGGAGCCGAGGGAAGCAAAGCGATGGGAGAAAGGCAAGAATGCGGAGGGAACTCTTGGCATTCGAGATTCGCAAGCATAGCAATTAAAGCCTAAACTCTGGCTCATGAACTGTAATAGGTTTTATAAAGCTATGGATTTTAGGAAGAAGTCAGGGGAAGGGCGAGCAGTGACAACTGAGTTGACGGTGAATGTTCCAATTGATATGTACGATCCTACATGTGTTCTAAAGGTTGGATCGCAGCTTAGCATTAATTTAAGGAAGGAATTGGTAATTTCTTTCGGGGAACTTGGACGTGTTTTCTTGGATGCATTCAAATATGTATGGGATATCATCGGAGATGGCATGTCACGCATTGAATATTGACGCAAAGTTTACACAAGTCAAACATAAATGGCAGAGTCTGGGTCCGTAGCGATCAGCTGCACTGAAGGAAGAAGTGGATAAGCTGATGGTGAAAGGCTTTATCCATGATGCTTTATACCTTGCATGGGTATCTAACCCCATCTTGGTCAAGAAATCAAATGGGAAATGGCAGACATGCATCAACTATTCGGATCCAAACAAGGCATGCCCAAAGGATAGCTTTTCTCTGCCCAAGAATGACAAACTAGTAGATGGAGCTATAGGGCATGAGTTAGTCTCATTCATGGATGCTTATTTAAGTCATAACCAGATTCCGATGCATATTCTGGATCAGGAGAGTACTAGCTTTATAATGGTTTTAGAATTATACAACTATCGAGTAATGCCGTTCGGTTTGAAGCACGTCAGAGCCACTTACCATAGATTGGTAAATTCTATGTTCAAGAATCAAATCGGATGGACAATAAAGGTGTATGTTGATGACATGCTTATGAAGTCTCGAGTATCATGGAACCATTTGGATGACCTTTTGGAGATATTTGAGGTTTTACAGAAGTATGGAGTGAAGTTGAATCCATTAAAATGTTCTTTTAGGGTAGCATTGAAAACAAATTTGGGATTTATTGTTAATGCGAGAGGCATCAAGGCCAATCTAGAGTAGGTTAACTCCTTGAGCAACGTAACCACTCTGACTACAAAGAAACAACAACAAAGCTTGAATGGGAAGATCGCTAACTTGAGTTGGTTCATTTCAAAGGCAACGTACAACTGCATACCTTTCTACAATGCCCTCAAGAAAGGTAAGAAGAATCTCGAGCGGAATCAGGACCGTCAGAACACCTTTGAGGAGTTATTAAGGCACATGGAGATACTATTAGTTTTATCCAAACCATTGGACAAGGAGGACTTATTCATCTATTTGGCAGTGTCGACTCATCATGAGCGACACCAATATGTGAGGAGGCAAGGATTCAAAGGCCAGTCTACTACAAGCGGTTTACATGAGCTGAAAGAACTATCTAAAGTTGAAAAGGATGGCATATTACTTGCTGATTGCATCGAGGAAGCTAAGACTGTATTTCCAGGCTCATCCGATCAAAGTACTAATGGATCAGCCCTTGAAGCAGATGTTATACCGACCTAAGACTTCGGCGAGATTACTAAAGTGGAACATAGAGTTGAGCCAATATGACATTACTTACCATGTGAGGAGAGCAATAAATGGATAGACGTTGGCAGACTTCATCGCTGAGTTTAGCACACGAGATGGTGAAGAAGAGAACGATGTACATGAAGTTTCCCATTGGAAGTTGTTTGTGGATGGTGTGTCAAACAAACACAGTTCAGGCATAGCAATAGTGCTCGAAAACCCAGAAAGATGGTTAATTTGTTACGCACTAAGGATGGAGTTTCCCGCAACAAACAATGAGGCTAAGTACGAATCGCTGATGGTTTGGGATTAAGGATATCAAAGGAACTGGGGATAAGGGCACTACACATATTCAGTGATAGCTGGTGGTCTGTCAAGTTGGGAAGGAATATCAGGTTAAGGATGCAAAATTTTCCCCTTACCTGACGAAAGAACTAGAACTGTTGGATGATGTAGAGCACTACACCATTACGCATATCCCCAAGTAGGAGAACACAAAAGCTGATTCATTGGCTAAGCTAGCTAGTTCTAGGGAAGCACAAATGATGGCCTGGTTCCAGTGGAGGTATCAACGGCTCCAAGCATAGATCAAATAGATGTCGACTGGATTTTGGAGACCACGGAGGAAGAGGAATCATGGATGACTCTGATCAAATAATATTTGCTCAAGGAGACTCTCCGGAGAGACAGAAGCGAACGGAAGAAACTCCTTTGAAAAGCACCTCACTCATGATGCAAGAAGGAGTATTATACAAAAGAGGATTCTCTAACCCTACTTTGGTGTGTAACCAAGGATGAGGCTAAGAAGATCCTCATGGAAATCCATGAGGGCAGCTATGGTGATTACACCGGAGGGCAGACTCTGGCTAAAAAAGTACTTCGCTACGGATATTTCTAGCCAACAACAAATGGTGATGCAACTGGTTACATCAGACGATATGGCCGTCGGCAGAGATTTTCGAAGATCTGAGAGCCTCATCTACAGAACTTACACAAATGATTAGCCCATGGCCATTTGTGGTTTGGGGAATTAATCTAATCAATGTGTTGTCGATCGCGAATGGAGGAGCTAAATACGCAACAGTTGTAGTTGATTATTTCACGAAGTGGGATGAGGCGAAACTGCTCGCCACAATCATAAAGAAAAGGGTAATCGACTTCATGACAAAGAACATCATTTGTAGAAAAATCAGCATAGACAATGGAAATCAGTTCGAAAGTACCTATTTCAAGGACTTTTGCAATCGGTTCAGAATCGAGAAGAGCTTCTCGACGGTAGCACATCCATAAATGAACGGACACGAAGAGGCGATGGATAAAATTATTAAGTCAACCTAAAGAAATGACTAACTAAAGCTAAAGGAAATTAGGTAGATGAGCTTCTGCTAGCATTATAGGCTTATAGGATGACCCACAGATCATCAACCAGACATTCTCCATTCGCTTTGGCTTACGGGTCAGAAGCAATGATCCTGATATAACTAGGAGTCCTTTCTCATCGTAAAAGGTTTTATAATACAAAGGAAAATGAGGAACTCTTGCTTGAGTCCCTCTATTTGTTTGATGAGAAAAGGGAGAAAGCGGAACCGAAGGTAGCTGCTCACCAGAAAAGAGTAGCTTGACACTTTAATGCCAAGGTCTGAAACCGTACTTTCAAGGTAAGGGACCTTGTTCTGAAATGAGTTCTCCCTCGTATGGAGGCATTTGGTCCAAATTGGGAATGCCCATGTGTGGTCGAACGAAAGCTTGGAGATAGAACATTCAAGCTAGCCACAATTGATGGAATTTCGGTCCTACGGGCATGGAAAACTGACTTGTTGCATCACTGTAATATTTAGTTTTACTTAAATCTACTTTTGCAAATAAGCCACCCAAGGATTTTAGGGGTAATGTAATCAGGTAAGACTTGCCATGTTTTTCATTTATAAACGTAATTTGCTTCTTGAACCGATGGAACAATGTTTATGCAAGCAAAAATTTGATACTACACGATTAATAGTATGGTCGAAAACATACTCCTCTTGCTTGGGATAATGGCCGGGGAGCATGCTCTTAGGGGTCGATAGGATAATTTGACCCCAACCTTCAGGAATTTGTCGTTGCCCAGAGATTGGAAATGTCAAGAAGGGAAACCCATATTGGATTCAATTGAATAATTCAGCCTTGGTCTTTAGGAATTTGCCTTTGCCCGGTGATTGGCAACATCAAGAAGGGAAACCTATATAGGGGTCGATCGCATAATTTAGCCCCAACCATCAGGAATTTGACATTGCCTAGAGATTGGCAACGACAAGAAGTAATAACCACATAGGGGTTGATCAGATAATTCTACCCTAACCATTAGGAATTTGCCGTAGCCTGAAGGTTGGCAATGATAAGAAGGAATAACAATATAGGGGTCGATCGGTCGACCCCAACCTTCAAGAATTTGCCATTTCTTGGAGATCGGCAGCGTCAAGAAGGATTGGTCACATGGGAGTTGATCGGATAATTCAACCCCGGGTTATAGGTATTGGCTATTGCCTTGAAGTTGGCAGCATCAAGTGGGGATGCTCGAAATCAAGCAATTAAATCACCGGCTGTTGAAAGCGGGATCAGGTGTATGAACTAGATTTCTGTGACCGCAGTATCGGCCTAGGAGGACATGCTTGGACAAGGATAAGTGAGGGTAGTCATTAAAAATACAAGATGGGTATTATCAGACTCTTTCGGTCTAGGAACAGGACTGAGAAAACACAACTGGACTGGGGGCAATCTGATAATTTGCCCTCACAATGTTCAACTCCTATGAATACTCATAGTCTAGCATTTGGAAAAACAAGTTCCGTGACCAAGGTTTGGTTCACGACTGAAATATATAAACAGGAAATAAATATTATAGGTGATGCTTCTCGATGATAGGGAGCAACATGGAACTTGGACTATTTTACGGTAAAAATCGATCGAAGGAAACTTAACCTAACCAAAATAGGAATAACCATGGAGTTGGTTCAATCATGATTCTATTTTTCCAAATGAAACACTTTCGCAACTATAAACAAGAGTAAATAATGGAATATACTTAAAGGAATTGCATGAATTTTATTTGTATGCACAAAGTTGTAGAAAATAAATGCATTGTATAGAAGCAAACATATATAATGTGGAAAATTACAGTATGGGCAGTTATATTATATATGCAGTGATCGTTCATAAAAGGCACAGTATATAAAAATACGGAAAAAGTAAACGGAACAAAGATTACAGAACAAAAAAAAGGTCTTTCGTTACTTTTATTTTTATATACAGATGTAATGGTGGTCGTTCCCACACAAACATGGCCTGTTTACAACAAAAAGATACAGCAAAATATCAGCTGCCACACCCACAAGCTTCAGGATCCTCTTATTTGTTCTTCCCTCTCTTATGTCCCTTGTCGTCGAAACTACCAGGTGGCCTCTTGTGTTTCCATCTGCCCTTGATTTTCTCTTTTTCGGGAGTGTCGCCCTCAGATTAGGTGGTCTCACATCTAGTGGTAGTGTGGGCTCGTCGAACTTTTCGACAGGGGTCTCCAAGGATTTAATTTCAAGGGTTTTAGCTTAATCGAGGGAAGCTTAGTAGTAAAGCTTATGGGCGTAGAGCTAGCGGATTTTTCAGTACCAAGCTCCTTCTTGATTTTGACCTTAGAAAGGTCGATCTTTAGCTTCTCTGCCATTGTAATAGGATCAGTTGGGTCTGCAGCATTGGTGATTGAAACATCTTCCCCCAAGGATTGGGAAACATCCTCAAGCCCTTTTAGGACATGATCTTTTGAGAATCAGGACCGGGTTTGGAACTAGGAGGCATGATTGGAGAAGCAAGTCCCATAGAGATAGAGGTCGACATGGTGAAAATAGCCGTATTGCCCGATCCTCGAGTAGTCGAAGACGGAGGAAGGAGATGCGGATGACCTACAAGTTGGCAAATAGAATGGTAAAGTTTAGAGATGGACTTGGGAAAGAATTGAAGTTTCTCGAAAACCGGTGAAACAAGAGATATACCTTCACCCAGAGCTGATTGTAAAGCAGGAGATTTAGAAATCTCGCCTTCCTCAAGTGAATGCTCAATGGGCGGATCAATGATGGAAGGAACATAGGGCTCATGTAAGCAGCCACTGTAGATGCCAGAATTATCTGAGTGGCCCTAGATCTAGCCTCCTCAATATTAGAAGTCCCTGTCGTAGTCTTGTTTGACTTTTGAGCGAACGAGTCCGCTTGTCCCGATGTGCTTGGGCCAGCAAAAGCCTCGATAGCAGCGGTAGCATCTTCAATGGGGAGTATGGCTTTTTTCTCCTTAAGTTTTGCTACGTCTTCAATGTCCAGGTATTTAGCCATGAGCTCTTCCATGGTGAGGCCTTCACCGACTGCTTTTGAACGATGCAGCACTTCTTTCCAGGCGTCGGCAAGAGTTTCAGCATATGTGCTCCTTGGCCACTTTAAATTATTGTATTGAATCATGCTTACAAAGAAGTTTTGGAGAGTGTTGTTCAACTCCTCCTTCTCCTTAGCCTTTTCCTCCTTGAGCTCTTTCAATTCTTACACAAAGATCGCATGCTCAACTTCGCCATCCAGTTTTTTGACCTTAATCAATAGCAAATCATTAGCAAGTTTCTCATTCTTCTCGTGGAGCTCATGAATTTCAGCGGCCTGCTCTATAATGGTTATGTCCTTAGCTAGGATAGTCCCATCTTTTGCGGTGAGGGCTAGGTTTTCTCAGCAATTTGAGTTTTCAGGGCAACACCCTCCTTGTGGGCTATCTTGAGAAAATCCTTCAACAAAAGCTCAGCATTATTGTGAGCTGTCCTCGTCTCCGCCATAAGACTTTCAGCCTTAGCCATGGATTTCAGAGCATCGTCTCTCTCTGTCATTATCTTCTCCAAGTCTCACTTGTACCATGCAATGAGGTCATCGTAAGTTTTCTTCTCGAACTCGAAGGATTGGATATTTGTTTAGTTGATTTTTTTGACCTCGGAGAGGACAAAGGCTAGCTTTTTACATGCGTAACCTAGGTTAACTAACATTTAGATCCATCGAACTTCCCGGTCTGCTTTTCCTTTGAGATATTTTGGATGTCCCGATCAAACTTTACGTCGTGCAGAAAGAGATCTGGAAAAGCAGCCTGCATATTTGGTGATAAAGCAGGAAAAGGAATTGAAGGAGAAGCGACCCATTTGGAATGAGGAGGACGGTAGTGGCAAAGGAGCTAGAAGTGGGAGCTGGATGATGAGTAGGAATTTGGGATTCAGAACGAGGCAAGGGAATGCTAGACGTGGATTCGCGGTGATCACGCGAGTCCTTGTGTCATTATTAGAAAACCTCTCTTCGGTCTGCCTTTTCTTGTCCTTTTTCCCCGTGTAGCGATCATACTCCACCCTACGCTCTCTTCATTTTCTTTTAGCCTTCTCCTTCTCGGATTCTGGACCTTGATGATAACTAGAGTAAGGCAGATATGGATCGGGAGTTTATCCCCTAGACACATCCATGTTGTACTAAAGCTTTTGGTATCTAACTTTAGCCATAGAACTTGAAATAAGAAGAAATATTATATGAGTGTTGGAAATTCGGAATACAAGTGAATGCAGGGATGTGTGTTGATGATCCTACTGAAGTGTAGAGTGCCGATGACCCCCTAAGTACTCTATAGACCGTGCCCGCATGGAATTAAAGATGGATTCTCCCAACCTTCATCTAAGATTCCCCCAGGCGAGAAGCTGAAATTCCGATAACCCCTAGCGAGGAGATCGCCAACAGAGATATCAAAATCACTTAAGCCGACGAATATGTCTCTTAAGGAGCAAGCTGGAAGAGTTTTCTTAATCGGTGGTAGTATGCTTGGTTCCTCGACATTCTTGGGAGTTTTTATGACAACATGCTTCGAACGAGGTGGAGAAGGAAGGTTGGTTCCATCGGGAGACATCTCACCACATGATTGTCTCCGTTCGAACTGGCAGCGTATTCGCTATCATCCCCATCAGCACTTTCTTCCTCCTTCTCTTCTTCCCCTCCATTCATCTCTTCCTTCCATTCTCTCCTCCCTGCATTTTCACTCTCCTCTAGGATCGATTTCGTTCTAGCTCCTTCAACCCCTTCTCTCACGGCTTCGCCTGCAATCGATTCTTTCGTTCTCTTTCCAATGGGATCTTCAGCATATGCCATACCCGAGGACCTACAACTACCCCTTGAAGGTTCTTGCCAAAGCTGCGAGAAGGGGCAGAAGATCGGGAAGGCATTCTAGAGCTACTTAGCAGAGTCGATACAGGAACATCGGATCTATTGGGGAGTAGAAGACCACACCATCAAAGGTTCTCGTAGGTCAGGAGGTAGGAGGTAGGAGGTAGGCGGTAGTGCGATGCTAAAAACTAATCTCCTTTAGAGCTTTTCAACATGCTCGTCGTGAACATCTCAAGTAAGAATGTTAGCATAGAAGCAAACAATAGGTTAAGCACTTGGGCATAAGGAATCCAAGTATGGTAAGAGCAAAGGGGAAGGGATCTTACGTTCGAAAAGCCAACAACCATTAAAGCCATACAGACATCAGATGAAGTACTTATTTTTGAAGTACGAGCACTTGTTGTGGAGCTTCTCGATGACTTTTCATTTACATTAGGCCTCGATGATCATATACAACGGTGAGTTATGCCTTGGTTTAAAGGTTAGGAGACAGGTTAGCTCGTTGAAGGTTGGAGGCTATTGACGCTACAACAAACAGGACCTTTAACAACGTTTAAAAAACGCTATAAAAGCTATTAACAGCGTTTTTACATACGCTGTATATCGACATGCAGTTATATGTCAGAGATATACAATGACAAGAAATAAACGCTGTTAAATGTCCTTTTTAACAGCGTTTCCCTAGTGTCATGAAATCATTTAACAGTGTTTGGTTGGGTGCAGTTAGAGATCTTTCTTAGCTTTTGTTTCGTGCTAAGATAAGATTTTATAGCATTTTTTCAATGTTGTGATATTTATTTACAGCGTTTCCTTGTTGCAATAAATCGTGCTTTATGTTTTTAGATACAATTTAACAGCATTTTTAAAACGCAGTTAAAACTTTCAATGGCGTTTTAAAAACGCTGTGGAATGTTTTAACAGCGTTTTAAAAACGCTGTGGAATGTTTTAATTGCATTTCGGTAAACATCCACCACAATGTGTGTGTATACCACATTTCAAAATTAGCATATTATATCAATATCAAATTTCAAAATCAACATATTGTATCAATACTACATTTTGGACACATATTTGATAACCAACGTATGAAATTTCATAATCAAAATACACAATATTCTTACACCAAACATAAATAGTTTGTCATCAACAGTTCAAAAACAAAATATAGAACAAGTAGCAATAGCAAAACAAAAGCAAGTAGTACATACGTTAAAACCAAAAAGTAGTTCTAGCAGCAAAAATAACTTCGATCCATAACTCGTTGCAACCTTTTTTTGCAATACAGTCATCTATCTACCTACCTGCAAAGCAAAAGTAATGCTTGAGAATCAATTCATCAAAAAAGTGTACACAAAGTTAAATCGGATTCATAATGCAAACACTAAATATTCAGCACACTAATTCAATAGGCGATTGACTAATAGTCAATTTACAAAACCTTCTTTATAATTTATTACAAAATACTTAGCGGTAAAAATATACACAATGAGCATGTTTTGTACATTTTTAAAAACAGCAAACATTACGCACTTTTCAAAAATATAAACAAACTATGATGACCTCGTCGTCGTCATTATGTGCATAAGGTTCCTGACTAAGTGGAGTTTGAAGTGACTAAGTTGTTAGTCTTACCTTATTACTAAAGAGATTGTTTTTTGAAATTCGATCATCAAACCAAAGGCTCACAAAATCCGACTCCTATGATGCACGAAATAAAGCCCACAGTAATTTATTTCAAACTGTATAATAGGAATTAACTCTTTAGAGTATGAATCTAGAAGTTTCAGGTATGAATATATATATATATATATATATATATATATATATATATTACTGAACCTTGAGGCAGTTTGGAGCCAAAACTGAGCAAGGCAACAATGCCTAACTGAGGCAACATGCCTCGGTTTTAACTGAGAAAAATATGCCTCAGCCAAAACTGAGGTGTGTTGCCTCAGTTCAGTTTTAACTGAGGAAAATATGCCTCAGCCAAAACTGAGGTGTGTTGCCTCAGTTCAGTTTTAACTGAGGAAAATATGCCTTAGTCAAAACTGAGGTGTGTTGCCTCAGTTCAGTTTTAGCTAAGGGTATATCTCAAACACAGAGGTTGCAAACTGGAAATACACCTATTATGTCCAATACACCTATTATCTCAAACACTGAGGTGTGTTGCCTCAGTTCAGTTTTAACTGAGGAAAATATGCCTCGGCCAAAACTGAGGTGTGTTGCCTCAGTTCAGTTTTAACTGAGGAAAATATGCCTTAGTCAAAACTGAGGTGTGTTTCCTCAGTTCAGTTTTAGCTAAGGGTATATCTCAAACACAGAGGTTGCAAACTGGAAATACACCTATTATGTCCAATACACCTAACAGAGTTTTAGTAAAGACAAAATGTGATATAAATATTTTTTCCCAATACAAGGCTTATCGATACTATTTCCAAAATGGAAATGCAGTCCCATCATATTTAACACTTTTTTTTTAGTATTAGTTAGAAAATGATATGTCTTCGTATGACTTACTGGTGATATTAAGGATACTGTATTTGTTTTATAATTGGGCCTGGGCCTTTGTAATATATCTCTCAGCCCATATTCATTTACTCTGTATATATTAGACTATAGAGTCTTGTAAACTGATCAATTCGTTTCTCATATCAAATACAATATCATTCAATTCTTTTCTGATCTTCAATCATAATCTTCTTACAATACTTTGTTATTATACAAATCTAATATGGTATCGGAGCAATTACAAGCCTCACGGCAATAATCTCAGAAAGTGAATTCAAGGAACTCAGAGCTATTTCTGAAGCCTAACAGCATTGATCTCATTGCAAGATCAACACTCATCTCTTCATCAGAAAGATATCATCTTTTGAAGGCATCTTAACCCATCAGGTTATATCTCATCACTTGGGTTAATTATAGAATTTGCAATATTTGTGAAAAACAGGTACCATACCAGAAAATCACGTAGACTTCTGGTTGCAACAAGTTTTTCATCAAAAGCAAGCAAATTCTTGCAAGAAAATTCAGAAAAAAAAATCAGAAAACCAATTCAAGAAAGCAATCAAAGACTCAAAGAAAGTAATTGCCGTGCCAAGATTCATCAGAATATTCTCATCATTTGAATCTTGGCTGCAACAAAACTGTTCCTGTCTGTTATTGTGTAAATATTGAATCAGTAATCTTTTCTGAATTAGTAAGTTTCTTGCATCTATCTTTGAGATCCTTAATCATGGCTGAAGGAGATAATGCTTCAGCAACCTCTGACAACACCAACAACCCACAGCAATTCAATGATGCAACTGAAAAGTTGATCAAAACTGTCATCAGTCCTCAAGGCCAGCTAATCACTGTGCATCTTGAAGAAGACAACTATCTCTTATGGAAGTTACAAGTTGAAACTGCCATGCAAGGATATGGATTAGAAGGCTTTATTCTCGGTTCAATTCCGACTCCTCCAAAATTCATCACTGATTCACAAAACAAAATGATCAGTAATGAAGAATACACAAAGTTTTACAGACAAGATAGATTAATAAGTTCCTGGCTTCTATCCTCAATTGACACAAAGTTACTGTCACAAGTCATAGGATGTAAATCAGCAAATGATATATGGATCACAGTTGAAAGGATATTCAATACTCAGTCTGCCGCCAAGATCATGCATTATAAAAGACAATTACAAAATATTACTAAAGGAAATCAACAAATGAGAGACTATCTTTCACAAGTTAACAATATCTGCAATATGCTTGAAGCAGCAGGACACAAAGTGTCAGAAACAGAACAAGTTCTAAGTATCCTGAATGGGCTCAGTGAGGAATATGAGGCAGTTGTTGCAGTTGTGTCCTCACAACCAAGTTTACCGTCTGTACAATTTGTACATGCCACACTTCTTGCACATGAAGCAAGAATAGACCATAAAAGACCCCAAGAAACAGATCTGTCTGTCAATTATGCCTCCAATTCAAGAAACAAAGGGCAAAATCAAAATAAGCAAAGTCAACCTTATCAAAGAGGAGGAGGCTCAAACAGATCTAGAGGTAGAGGCAGGTGGAATAACAACAACAACAGACCCAAATGTCAGATCTGTGAGAAAATTGGTCATACAGCTGTTAAGTGCTACTTTAGATTCAATGCCAACTATGTACCAAATCAGAATCAAAACAATCAAGGGAATGGAAAATCTGGTGCTAATATGGCTCAAATTCAGACTGACACTAACAACAATGGTGAAGTCAACCAAAGCACTATCACAACATCAGATCACATACATGATGAAAGCTGGTATCCAGACTCAGGAGCAACCAATCACATAACAAATAATCTTGACAACTTAAACCTTGGCAATAAGGAATATAGAGGTAAACAGTCCATATGCATGGGGAATAGTGAGTCTGTCAACATCACTCATACTGGAAGAACCAGTATTAATGGGAAAAGACAACTTTATTTAAACAACTTATTGAGAGTACCAAAAATAAAGAAAAACCTTATGAGTGTGTCACAATTTGCAAAAGACAATAATGTATATTTTGAATTTTATCCTGAGTATTGCTTAGTTAAAGACATACTGACTAATGAAAATCTTTTGCAGGGTGAAGCAGTCAAAGGTCTATACAGATTTAATCTCAATAACAGTAACAAATGGGAGAGTAATCAGAGGTGTTGTAATATAGGTGAAATGGAACAGTCAAAGGAAAAGAGAAATGTGTTTGACTTGTGGCACTACAAACTTGGTCACCCAAACACAAATGTTGTAAAACAAGTTCTTGTGAAAAATAATATTGTGTTTGATGACATTTCTTTACCATATATATGTACATATTGCCAAATGGGGAAAAGTCATAAGTTACCTTTTAATGACTCTCTAACCAAGTATTCAAAACCCTTAGAATTAGTTGCCACTGACTTATGGGGTCCTGCCCCAATCTTTTCTGACTATGGTTATAAATATTACATATCCTTTATTGATGCTTATTCTAGATACACATGGATTTATTTTTTAAAAGCCAAGTCAGAAGCTTATAATGCTGTGATACAGTTCATATCCTTAGATGAAAAGCAAACTGGCAATCAAGTCAAAATTATTCAGTCAGATGGTGGTACTGAGTACAAATCCCTTAGAGATTATTTTGCTAAGAAGGGAATTGTACACAGAATCACATGTCCCTATACATCTGAACAAAATGGTCTTATAGAAAGAAAGCACAGACACATAGTCGAAACTGGACTAACACTGCTTGCACAAGCATCATTACCACTAAAATTCTGGCCTGATTCCTTTAACACTGCTGTATACTTAATCAATAGACTACCCACAAAAGTTCTTAAAGGAATCAGTCCAGTAGAAATGTTATTAGGGGTTAAACCAGACTATCAAACTTTGAAAATGTTTGGGTGTTTGTGCTTTCCCTACATAAGACCATACAACACCAACAAATTGTCCTTCAATGCTAAACCATGTACCTTTATAGGATATGGCTCAAATCAAAAAGGATATAAATGTCTGGATGAAAGTGGGAAAATTATAATTAGTAGACATGTTGTGTTCAATGAGAATATCTTTCCCTTTAGAAATACAGGTATAAGAACAACTCAAAAGATACAGAACCCAAAGAATCCTGTACCCAGTATACCTGTCTACAGTGATGACTTCCATTCTGAAGTGATTGAAAGGACTGCTGAGGGTCAAGATCCACAACATACTATGTCAAGCAGACAAGGTCATGAATCATCAAGCTCACCCAGCTATCTCAGTCAAATCCCTGAAAATTCAAGACATCAAACAGAGTCAGATGGTGAAAGAGAAGCAGAAAGCATACAAGTACAATCAGGAAATAATCAGACTAGTATAGATGTTTCACCACAGAACAGAACTGGTCATCCAATGACTACAAGATCAAAAAGTGGAATCTTTAAACCAAAACTATATACAGCAGCATCAAGCCTAGACGAGCCAGAAAATTTTGAGCAGGCTGCAAAAGACAACAACTGGAAGGCAGCAATGGATGAGGAATTCAATGCTTTGCAAAGAAACAACACATGGGAACTTGTACATCCACCAGATAATAAAAACATCGTAGGATGCAGGTGGACATACAAATTAAAAAGGAATCCTGATGGATCTGTATCAAGATATAAAGCTAGACTGGTAGCAAAAGGCTACACACAGCAATATGGGTTTGACTTTAATGAGACCTTCTCTCCTGTTGTCAAACCAACCACTATAAGAATTATTCTAAGTATTGCTCTGTATAATCAGTGGAACATCAGACAATATGATGTTAACAATGCCTTCCTGAATGGTACTTTACAGGAAGAAATATACATGGAGCAACCACAAGGGTATAAAGATAATACAAGTCATGTATGCAAACTGAAAAAGGCCATATACGGTCTTAAGCAGGCTCCAAGAGTCTGGTTTGATAAACTGAATGCTACACTAACTTACCTTGGCTATCAGTCTATAAAATCAGACAACTCTTTATTTGTTAAAAACAACAATAAGACAAGTGTATATATTCTAATATATGTTGATGATCTAGTTGTTACAGGAAATAATGAAGATGAAATTAAAAATCTTGCTCAGCATCTTGACAAAGAATTCTCCATCAAAGATTTGGGCTCACTAAACTACTTTCTAGGTATAGAAGTCAAGATGAAATCAAAATCAGAGATCATCCTCAGTCAGAGAAAATATATCCTAGAGCTGTTGGAGAAGGCCAAGATGGACAATGCCAAGTCTCAGCCCACTCCCATGATAAGCCATCAATACTTATCTAAAAACAGGGGAGAAAACATAACAAACACCAAACAATACAGAAGTATTGTTGGTGCTTTACAATACTTAACTATTACAAGGCCAGACATATCTTTTAGCGTTAACAAAGTTTGTCAATTTATGCAGGAACCAAAAGAGGATCACTGGAAAGCAGTTAAAAGGATACTGAGATACATAAAAGGAACTGCTGACTATGGACTGCTAATGAAGAAAAGCAACAATCTAAATATAACTGGCTACACTGATGCAGATTGGGGAACTGATCCAGATGATCGCAGATCAACCACTGGATATTGTATATACATAGGAGACAACCCTGTTTCATGGTGCTCAAAGAAACAAGCTGCAATCTCACGGTCCAGCACTGAGGCTGAATACCGAAGCGTTGCAAGCGCAACCGCTGAAATCATGTGGATACAGTCATTATTACACGAACTAAACATCAAATTGCAATCCAAACCAATATTATGGTGTGATAACCAAAGCACTGTATATATGTCAGCAAACCCTATCTTACACTCAAGGACGAAGCATATAGAAATAGATCTATACTTCGTAAGAGAACAGATACAAAAGGGGAATTTGCAAGTAAATCACTTACCATCAGCTTACCAAAGGGCTGACACACTTACCAAGGCCTTAACAAAGCAAAGCTTCATCAGATTCAGGGAAGAACTCAGTGTAGCTTCGGCTTCCACAAATATAACTGAATCTGAGGATACATCAAAGGTTTCTGAACGAAAGCCAGAAACTTCCACTCATTCACCAGCAAATTCATCACAGAAGTTATCGACCCCATTGTTGAAGCATCGAGATTAAAGGAAACTCCATGACTCCTCGTATTTTGCCTCAGATCTGATTAAAAATCATTATTTTTCTCGAGGCGGCGCAAGGAGAGGCAGCCATGGAAACCCTAATATTGGTTTGAGGGGGCGAGTTAGAAAATGATATGTCTTCGTATGACTTACTGGTGATATTAAGGATACTGTATTTGTTTTATAATTGGGCCTGGGCCTTTGTAATATATCTCTCAGCCCATATTCATTTACTCTGTATATATTAGACTATAGAGTCTTGTAAACTGATCAATTCGTTTCTCATATCAAATAAAATATCATTCAATTCTTTTCTGATCTTCAATCATAATCTTCTTACAATACTTTGTTATTATACAAATCTAATAGTATTTCATTTTATGGATGTACACCTATTATGTCCAGATGGTAGCAGCAGTAGTTAGCGATGTAGGTTACTTAAATGGGTAATAGGTACCTGTTTGGCACAGTGGAAACATTTCTGTATGTACATGCATGCATACATACATACATATAAGTATGTATGTATGTATATGCATACACACACACATGTGTGTGTATTGCATGTGGGCGTGTGTTTTTGTTTTTGTCTGTTTGTGTATGTGAGTAAATGTGTAGATGCATATTCATAAATGCACTTGTGTGTGTGTATAAAGACATAAAAATTCATGTATATCTGTAGATGTAGTTCATAGCCCCAGGTATGCCCAATTAAGATGGGAGAATGCCCTGGTAGCTGAAGCATTGGTATTGAAAATTTTCCGGTTTCCAAGGAGTCGTGTAAATCGTAAAAAACAGGTAAACATGGCATTTTTTACGTGTCACGCCATTTTGTTATTAATTGCGCTACATGAACCTGTTATCATTCAGGTAAAGCAAAATTGACATTTATGTATTAGTTGGAGCATATATATCCGGTAGGAATTATGGATGTGAAATTGTGAGTGCGACGGTTGGATATCATGACCCAACTCTTTTTCAATAAATTTAACCTTGACGCTACAACGCAATGGTAATTTGCTTATGCACAGTGCAATGACAAAGGAAAAGTATATAAAATCATAACATAGCAAGCAGAATGTAATTGACATGAATATGCAATTCGTTGTTAGACACAAACCAGAAACCAAGACAGTACTTGATTATAATAGTTCACATAGATAAAGTAAAATAAGGACAGAGCAAAGCATTTTAGTTGTTGATCGTATGATTTTTCTTCCTTGCATAACCTTTACTGGGTGCGCTTTAAGGTTGCTCCACTTGAAATCTACATGTTTTACTTTCTGTTAGTTGTTGAATTTATGTCTAAGATAGAAACCTATATATGTCTGAACTGG
Source organism: Allium fistulosum (assembly GCA_030737815.1). NCBI lineage: Eukaryota > Viridiplantae > Streptophyta > Magnoliopsida > Asparagales > Amaryllidaceae > Allium > Allium fistulosum. Next base: position 1,238,484,924 of record CM060903.1, on the reverse strand, counting down.
GATAGAAACTTGCACATTGTAGATGCTGAAAAAGGAAGTAAACTGGTATGCTTTTACATGATAGTTTGATAGCAATTTTAGTTGTACCTTAGCAGTGGATGCATCGGTTGATTTTGAGCCGCCCTCATCAGCCCGTGTAGCAATCTTTGTTGCAATAAGCTTTCGCTGTCTACTCCTCACCATGAATTTTTCAAGCTTAGCATGAAAAATCTCGGTGGTACAAATGACTTGCTGCAAAATACTGGCAACCTACTCCATGCCTTCAACCTGCACGTATTGTAATCTGTTAGGTGGTTCTTATATGGACAGACGTTTGTTTGTGTAGTGAAGGGAGGATGTATCTTGCGTACCTCGGTGACCCGCACACGGGACAGAGACTCGGCTGTGTGTTTTATGAGGTATTCAGCCACTTTGTCGAATAGAACAATAGCTGTAGAAGAGCTACCATCATTGACCATCAATTTCAGAGGGTACCTGCGTATGGTACATGAAGTTGAGAGTGGTTGATCCGTTTAGTATAAAATTAGAAGATAATGTATGGATATGTAGTTTTGTCACCTGCGAAAAGGAAACTTTGAATCTGCTTTACATTTCTGGCAGTAATTTTTGGAACCAGATTAGCCAACAACTGACTTGCAAATGTTGCAAGAAAGGTATTCCCATCCAGTGGTATATTAATGACAATGATTCTTCCTTGAAATGCAAAGATCCTTTGCTACAAAAGTGTAAAAGTTATAGCAATCGCATTATGTGCGTAGGTACAATAAATTGCATGCTTTGGGGATAAAATGTCAGACAAAATATAGTTTAGCAAGTTTAGGCTATCATATGTGCAAAAGTTTAATGCATAATGCTTTTAACAGAAAGTAAACTATATGAATTGTTATTACATTAACTATTTTAGGTCAAATCTTTATTCAATTAAGGTAAATAATATGTGTGTATATGTAATGTACTTATGCATGCATGCATGTATGTATCTATTTGTCTGTGTTTCTATACAGTTGTCACAAGTTTATATCACTTTATATGAATTTGATGACAGAACTATGAATAATATAGGTACTGTTAAAAAAATTATTTTGTCAAAACATGAAATGATTGTATAATCCATCCAATCTACATATTTGGTAAAAATGACATTGGTTTGTTTTTCTGGGATTATATGAGCATGATTTTGCAATATACTTATCATATTTACTACTATTGGATGATTTGTTTAGTTAAGGTGCTATTTGGTTTGATTTTATTTTAAGGTCCAACCTATTATCAACGATATATCAATCTTTTTTTTATTCATACCACTATAGCTTCTTTTAGAATTAGTATGATTTTCTCAATGGTAAACCTAAACAACCTTAGAGACATAGAAGACTTAATAATAAGATCAGTATTACAGTGAAAAATGACCAAAAAAGACAGGTCAATTATTTAGTAAATGAATAGAATAACAATGATATAAATTATGAAAGTAAGTTCTCTCTAAATCATCAACTAAATTACCGTGAAGAAAAAAATCTTAGATCTTTATGTAAGGCTATGTTGAGCATATGGATGAGTAAAAAAAAGTATTCAAAATAAAACATGATAATTTGTACCAATCAAGCTGAAAATATAAATTAATGCAATGCCTATGAAAGGAAAAATTAATTTAATGGATAAATTTTAGTGGAAATTAGGGAAGCATCCCTATCATACTTTCATATTGTAAAGCGGGTCCCTGTCAAAGTTTCATTGTAAAGCGGGTCCCTGTTTTCTGAAAACGAAGAAAAATTATTGTTGAAATGTCAGCAACTTTTATAAATAAGTGCTGATATTTCAGCAACTATTTGTGTCAAAGTTTTATTGTAAAAACAAAGAAAAATTATTGCTGAAATGTCAGCAACTTTTATAAATAAGTGCTGATATTTCAGCAACTTTCATAAACTGTGTTCACAGTGTACATAAATGTTGCTGAAATATCAGCAACTTTTATAAATAAGTGTTGATATTTCAGCAACTTTCATACACTATGTTCACAGTGTAGAGAAATGTTGCGGAAATGTCAGCAACTTTTATGAAATGTTGCATCATGCTCTGCAATAATCGTGATAAAAAACAGGGACCTAATTTACACTGAAATTTAGTGAAGGACTTTTCGTGAATTTTGAAACTTAATAAGGACCTGTGCCAAAAGTACCCTAAATTTTATATAACAGTAATTTATCTTTAAATAATTAGACATATTACTTAATAGAATAGTAACTTGTAGACTTCCATGTAGTATAAGGATAAGCACAGGCATAGATTTAAAAAAATATTTATCCCAAAAAACATGATTATTTGAATTAAGACTGTCATTTAATTGCAACTGTCTATAAACTGAAAAGGTTATCAAATATTAGGGTGCAGCGGAAAATTAGGTCCTTTAGAAAGCAAGATGACTTTAACTAAATAAGACTCGGTATCTTCCATGTAGTACAATAAAGAGTTAGAATTTTTTTCAAAATTTAACCACAAGCAAGGGCAGAGAATTTTAAGCTATAAAACAACGAATAAGTAATTGTACTAAAATTACTTGTACCAAACTGATTAGGTCGCGGAATTGAAGAACTCAACTTGCCTGTTGAGAGGTTTATATACTAAAAGGCAGTAAATCGTAAAATAATGGCTGAAAGTGGAAAATCTACGATTTGGATGAGGCAGTGGAATAATAAATTGTTTCATGGAATGTACTTCAAATTTAATGAAAATTGCATTAAATATTTCCCTTACTGACAAAAAATTTCAATAGCTAAGGGACGTTAAAGGCAAAAAAGATAAGAGTGTTAAACGTGTACTTGTATGGTATATAGGTTACCTCATATTCCAGTGCCAGATTTGAGTCGATTATTTTGGAGATATTTTTTCCAGTGAGAACGGGCGATTGGCCTTCAAACTACACCTCCTCTTCGGTGAATGCTGGTAGTTTTCTTTTACGGAAGCTGTGGAACAACCAAAATAGAAAAGCATGTTAGGGAATGTGAGCAACTGTTCTATATGAGGGTTATTCATGGAGCATTGGCCGATTACCTCTTGAGTAACTCACGGACCTCGTTAATGTCCAAATCCCTGTATATGCAGGTTGCGTTAGTTAATGTCCAAATATATGTGAAGTGAACAACGTTAAATGACCATAGGGTGATATATTTTGAGGGGATAGTTTTGTGTTTGGTACATATCCTGGTAACTCTTGACAGTCATAGATGTCAGAAGTGTTTTCTTCCAATACAAACTGATTATGATTTTCTAAAGGTTTAAATTATTCTCTAAAAGTTTTGACTTAGAATTTGAGAATCAATCGAAATAGAGAAGCGTAGATTGAAATGGGATTTAAATTGTTTTCCTTATATTTTACAAAACAGACTTACTTCCATTAACCAAAACTGTATACAGATTGAGTTAAGTGTACAAATCAAACCAAATAAAACAGATACTGCAAGTTTGAAATAGAGTGGGTTACCTACACGATGAGTTCCTAGAACAGCAGGCTCTAAGTTTTGGCAATTGAGAAAATTAGGTGAAACAGACTGTAACCATGCCAGTAAGAAGTACATCAGAATGATTCAAATGAGCGAAATAGGATAGCATTAGACTTCAAATAAATCCTTTAATCTTGCCTACAAGTTCAAAGCAGTAAGATTTGGAAGTTGTTTATATATTCGCCTGAGCACGTGATAATATAAATCCCAAGCCTGAAATAATGATCAAGATACAGTATCATTACGCCAAAGATGAAGTTTCAACAAAAATGACAAATGAGTGTGATGGGCCATATTCAACATATACTTAAAACCTGAGTAAGTTCTGCATCTTTTCCCGTTCTGCATTTCATGCAACATTCACGAGCTTCTAATAGTTCACGGCCATATGCCTAAATATAATAATAATTTTATGTTATGTAACACTGTAATATAGAGAACCCATATCCCATAGATTCTTAATGTAAAACCCATTTAAAGCTAAAATTGTATGATGGTACCGATAGTAAGTTCACTATGTACGAGAAGTTTTCTCATAGTTTATGAATTCATAGCTTCTTTATGACTACTTGCAGAAAGAAAAAAGACAGTGGTTAATTATCTAACATCAATTTCTACTGTATAAAATAAACTTTAGAAATGCAAGATGACCATCATCCATCTTGAGTGCTTTGCCTGCATACTTATACAAGTCAGCCAAGTTCATGTTTCATAGGTACCAAAGCTATGAAGATTTTTTTTTCTCAAGAAATATAGCATCCATCATTGTACTTTCTTTTACTATGCTAAATGCATACTGAAATGTATATTAGTATGGCATCAATCGTTATAGTGCTTTTTGTAATGGAATACCGGGTGAAGTGAAGTAAACAATGCTTGTTATGTGTTGTATGTAAAAAAACAGTAGTTAAAAAAAACTTGAGTATACGAGTAATAACATTGAAGTGAAGTTTAGTTTCAAAAACAATAGTATACTAATTTGACCTGTTATCTTCTCTTATTAAATTTTGAAGTGAACCCCAACTTCATTTGAGCATATAAATTTAGGGTTAGACATTTGAGTTTGAGCAAAATCAACATATACGGTTGAGTTACATATATAGTTGAGTTACATATAACTCGACTATAATTTGTATTTGAATCTCAAACTCAGTTGTCCGTACATCATAGTTTACTCAAAAAAAATTCAAAATAGCTCCTTTGAATACCTAACCTATCAGGCCAATGTTGAAAATTTCAATAACTCGACAAGATTTCAAAAAATTTGGATCAATTTACAAAGTTGCACAGTAAATGTATGTAGGAACTAAATTAAAAGTTCACGAATTCGAAAAGACGGAAAAGCTTTTAACAAAAATCAAGAATTAACCACATACACAAGTAAGAATTTGTAGATAAAATCGAGCAACTTAAGGTTTTCGGAGAGAAGATGAACAAAATCGAGCAAAATTGAGAAATAGAAGAAACTTACTTGCAACCCTACTGGCCATAGAAACTTCAAGCGAGATGGAAGATCCGAAGGTTGCATTGACGAAGAAAAGAGCAAGTTAGGGTTTCGAAAGGGAGGATGAGGACGAAAGAGGATTTTCGAATGTTCAAGGCAGTAGGTACTAGGATAAGAAAGTAGGAGGGAATGGAAAATTTTAACCCGCTTTAACTTTTCAATTTTAGTTTTATTTAGATGCGGTGCATATGTTATTACCAAACGACAGCGAGTACCACGCTCTGTTTTTGAACATAAATAACCAACGACAGCAAGTACCACTCAAACGCTATTTATTCCACTTTTGTAGTGCAATTAATAGTAGTTTTTGCTGTAGTGGTGAAACTGGTTCGCGAAGAGCACGAGGAGAGCATACCCGTTGGAATGAACTTGGGACGGAGCCAACCCAAGCTCTTGAAGGGTCGTGTGTAGGAATGGGTTCAATAGTGAAATGGCTCCACCTAGACACATATACCAATTGCATTCAGTATAGCCCACTGTAGGATTATTTGCTCGTTGTACTTGTGTAGGAAGAAGCAAGTCATCCTCAAAAATTTCGTGTTGTATACATATGTTGCGAAGTGTCTTGGCAGTTAGAATAGTTGGCACTTGTTTGGGTGGACCATCTAGAACCCAGAGGCTAATTTATTCATTCACTAGAGGAGGCAGCTCTAGAATTGGGACGACTATCCTCTATAGCTCAACAGTGATAGTATGTCTGGTGGCAGAAGGTGTAGAAGAGGAAGTTTGAGCCATGGTAGACCCAGCTTCTGGAGGAGCAGATATCCAAGCATTGGTCTGAAGTCGATGAGATTGTCGAGTCATTCTGGATAGGAAAACTTGGCATTCAACACGGTCGGGTATGTTCTATTTCAAAATATTTAACTGGTGTGACCAACACTTAGAAACCAAAGGATGTCGGTGTGTGTTGATCAAATGGATTCTAAATGTCGACCGAGGCAAGTAATAGCATTAACCTATGAAGTATGAGTTTCGTGTCCCGTACACGACGAACTGACCATCCCGTGTAGATAGCCCGCTCGTGCAAGAAAAACGAGCCATGCCGCATAACGAAACTATTAGATCTTACCTATTATTGTTAGATAATCAATAATGGAACCATTGTTCAAAGTGGTATGGAAGTTTTTCTTTTACAGGAACACGGGAGGTGTAGGAAATAGAAATGCAATGCAGTGGGATCGCTCGGTATGACCGTTCTTTAGAAGAAAACTGTCATATTAGTGGTGGATAGTGATGTTTGGTTGAGAAAGTGTCGGTCAGAGCAACTTAAAGGACTTTGCGATCCAAGAACTTAAGTTATGGTATTCGAACAATTCTCTTAAGCACATCCTAGATCAAAACCATATTACATATAAAATCAGACCTGAGCAAACCCACCTTTCCTTAATTGGAATTGGGGTTCAGAAGTAGGGAGGGTTCGGTGTCGAACGGTCGAGTATGATGGCCTGGATCTCACAGTGAACTCTTAGAAGTAGTGGCGATTCCAAATGGTCGGTAGCAATCTTGGACGAATGTCGGCGAACGGTGTGAAGTGGCAAGAGTTGGTTGGCCATGAACAAATCTTGGCAAAGGAAATCAAAGCTTGGAGCTCTCGAGATGAAATAAATCGCTGCGAATAAAAAGCAAAAAGTGAGAAAGTAAAGAAAAAGCTCCTAGTCCCGAGTACTTATAATATTCGGGATCAAGTAAAAGCACTTGGTACTGAGTGGCATTTTTGAACCAAAAATCAAAGAAAGATTAGAAAAGAGGAAGAGCAAGCTTGATAAAAGCATGGAACGATCTCCAAAGCATAGATCTTGTCCTTAGCATGAAGAAGGAATTCCGGCTATGCGAAGCAGTTAAAAGAATATTTGTAGGATGAAGGCAACGCTTTGAATCAATTCCTGAACGATCAACTAGAACCGAACGATGGCAATTAGAACTTGTCTTATTTTTAGGTACGCTTTGTTTTCAACGAAAGAACACTCTGAAGGGCAAGTGTTATCCGGCCTTTTGACCAAGCGGATTTTCACTGGAAGTGGAACGTCAAGATGAAGACAAAATGATTCACGAACTTGGAAACATACTGAGAGGGACAATGAGAACATACCCAAGAATTTTCATAGGCGATGGACTAAAGTGGACCACTTCGTACCGAGCCCTATCACTCGGTACTGACACCTTTTTGGTGCCTATTGGAGCTCAAAAACCACTTGTACGTGAGGCTTTTACTCAAGTGATCATAACGAGGAGCTTTTTTTAAGAAATAGACGAATGACTCTAAGGATTTCTAGAAGAAAGCAAAGGAAGCAGAGATGAACAAGCGGGATCGGAAATTCTTGGAAATAGCTCAATCTCAAAGGAAAAGTGCTTGGAATGCAACGAATGGGAGATAAAAGAACAATAGGAAGAAGTAGGGAAGGTTTCTCTCCCATGAAAATCGATCGGTACTAAGTGAAACCACTCAATAACGAGTGGTTTTTATTACTTTGTAGGACCTGTAACTTGCTTCTGCATGCTTGGACTTAGATTTGGATCCAATATTTCATAGGCCCCCGATTCTACTAAATAATTTTCCTATAAATGCAGACTCTATGGCTACTGAAAAGGGATTTTTTGCTCTTTTATTTTCTTTATCTCCTATCTTTCCTCTCTATAGTCACTAAAGCAGATACCGTTGGCTATTCTAGGCTATAAGAACTTGTCAATCCCTTGTACTAGTGACTTTCAATCAAATAATTAATAAATTACAGTGGATGTAAGCCAGCGATTGTCGAACCGCTATAAAATTATGGTATTCTCTTTACTTTTCATATAGTTTTTGCTAAATCTCTATTATTCTACAGACCTTTGGGTGTTGATCCATTTTAGGCGTCAATAATAATAAAACTTATATAATATGAGTGTATAAATTAAAGGTGGAAATTAAAAAACCCTAACTAGACTTAAGGAATAAATACATACATAAATGTAGGTATACTTTGATTTCCAATGTGTCTGACACTTGAATCACGATGGTATTTCATAAGAAATACATTATTACTTAAGCTGATATTACTCTATATAATATAATGAAGATTATGAATCTTTAATGTATTGTTGTCCTTTACCATTTATATATTAGTAGATTACTTGCATACTCTTTAGTTGTTGGGCTTTCCTCAAGCTAAGAATGTTATGCATGCTACTATTAATATATTGAATAGACGAGGTAAGATAACTACACATATTTATTGAGCTTTCCTAAAGGTATGTGCATTATACTTAGGTTGTCGTGAAAATATAGGTCAGAGTGAATAATCTTACTTTATTTTGTTGAACTTTCCTCAAGATAAAGGCAAGATTAGGACAAAGTACCACAGGTTAGGAGTTGTATATGATACAACCGATAAGGAGTTATCCATCATATATAGGAGTATGATCTGCTGAGCTTTCCTCAAGGTTAATTACCTAAGGCATACGAGTCTTAACACCTACTAGTGAAGTCGAAAGACTTATGTGTTTCAACTTAGGGTTTGGCAAAAATATAAAATGATAGTAGGAACTTATTAGCGAAATGAAATGCAACGCTTAACCTGCTAATATTATAAGAATATCTACCATGTTAATGTCTTAATAATTTACCCATTAAAACTTGCAGATAATGTCAAATCCAAGACTCTTTAATGAAAGCGACCGACTAACTAGAACAAACAACTATATCGACTGGCTATGAGCTATAAATATAGCTTTGACATATGAGCGAGTTTGGCCATCTGTAACCTGTGCTCCGCTAATAAGACCCATTAATGACGATCACAAAGGTCTGCATGTTGCTTATACTAAGTGGGAGGCTGATCTTGAAATCACCCAAGTGTTCGTGTTGTCTACTCTAGACAAGCAGTTGCAAAGGTGACACGAATCGATGTTTGTCCATAAGATATTTGTTAGTCCCAAGGCACTTTTTGGTGAGCAGTCCCATTTCACAAGGTACGAGACTACTAAGAAAATGTTCAGCACCAAAATGCAAAAGGGACAGAATGCGGACAATTATATGCTAATGATAAAGTGTTATATTGATAAGCTTGCATCATTAGACGTGACTATAAGTAATGGGGTACAAGTTGATTTGATCCTAGGTTCATTGACCCATCCGTATGAACTGTTCATACTGAAATATAATATGAACAATATGAATGTGAATCTCGTGGAGCCCCTCAATATGTTAAGGTGGGCTAGGTCACAATCTAAAGATCAATCGAGTGTGCTTGCAGTAAAAGGTGGCATGTCATATTCGAACGGTGAAGCAGAAGAGAGATGGTAAAAAGAAAAGTAAGAAAGGAAAGTAAGAAGCTGTCCCGAGTCCTCAAAATAGGGAAAGAAAAAAGCAGAATAGATCTACAGCTCCATCAGGTACATTTATGATTCAAAATAGTTTTGTAATCAATGAAATGTCTTGGGTTTTTGATACAGGATCTTGAACTCACATTTGTAATTCATTACAGAACTTAGGAACTAGCATCGCATGGTAAAGGGCTAAATGAGACTTCAAATTACTGATGGGACTATCATAGATGCAATGGAAGTGGGAGATATTCATTTATGTTTGCCTGTAGTTTTGTTTTGATATTAAATAAATGATATTATGTAAAAGGCTTTATTTATGGAATTCTTTTTGTTTCTATATTATCTAAGACTGGATGTGTGTGTGTGTGTGTGTGTGTGTATATATATATATATTTCATTGTGCAAATAATGTTATGAACATTAGTTTGAATGGAAATAAAGTTTGTGATGGTTCTCTTGATAATGGCATTTATGTTATCAATACAAATTATGTATGTTCTGTGAGTAATTCTAATAGCAATATAAATGAAAATTATCTTTGGCATTGTAAGCTAGGTCATATTAGTGAGAAACAACTACACAAACTGAAAATCAATGTTTTTCTATCATCGATTGATTCTAAATCATTTGACACATGTGAGTCGTGTCTTAAAGGAAAAATGACCAAGCACCTCTTCAGTGGGAACAATGAAAGAGTTAATGAAATCTTAAGGACTAGTGCATATTGATCTATATAGTCCAATGCATGTAGTAACCAAAGATAATAGTTATTACTTTTTTACCTTTACGGATGATTTCTCAAGACTAGGATATGCATTTCTTATGAAGAACAAATCCAATGTCTGCTAGAAATTTAAGGAGCATAAAAATGAAGTTGGAAATCAGATGAACCAAAAGATTAAAATTCTACTATCTGACAATGGAGGCAAGTGCGTTGAATAAGAGCTCCGCTTCAAGAGTTCTAACTGTACTCAAAAAATAATGAGATTATCTTTCAGGTTACTCACCCTATACTCCATAACAAAACGGTGCGTCAGAGAGACGGAACCTAACCTTATTAGATATGGTTTGTTCCATGATGAGTAAGGCTGAGTTTCCTCTATCCTATTGGGGATATGCACTGGAAACCACAGCGCATATACTGAACTTAGTACCCACTAAATCTTCCCCTAAGATGTTGAGATATGGCATATGAAGAAACCTCACTTTAATTATTTGAAGGTGTGGGGTTGTTCAGCCTATGTTAAAAACCCTAATAAGCTTGAGGCGATATCATATTTGTGCAAGTTTATAGGATATCCCAAGAATTCTTGGGAATATATTTTCTACAACACAGAAGAACAAAAGGTGATTGTTTCCGCACATGCTGACTTTTTAGAAAAGGAATTTGTGTCAAAGGAAATTAACAGTGAAGTTGTAGATTTGGATAAGATCCGAGAGACTAACACTGAGACTGAAACAGTGGAAGAACCAAGTTCACCAGTATATGATAACACACAACCTATTAGAAGGGCTAGTATGGAATCTTATGCACCAGAGAGGTACTATGGTTTTCTCGTGGATGGCGAGAAAAAGGACTATGTCTTAGATGACGACGCTCCTCTATCCATTTAAGTTCCAACAAGCACTGCAGAGTAAAGACTCTATACTCTAGCTTGGAGTAATGAAATCCGAGATGGATTCAATGTACAAAAACAAAGTATGGACTTTGTCAGACGCACCCAAAGGGATAAAATCCATTGGCTGCAAATGAATTTTTAAGAAAAAGCTAAATGCAGATGGAGAAGTAAAGGCATATAAGGAAAGATTAGTTGTAAAAGGATTTCATCAAATTCAAGGTGTTGATTATGACGAGACGTTTTCGCCCGTAGCCATATTTATGTCCATTTAGATTATGCTAGCCACCACTGCATTCTATGATGACGAATATGGAAAATGGATGTAAAGATGGCTTCTCTAAATGGTGATTTAGAAGAAACTATTTATATATCGCAGCCCGATGGTTTTATGGTTAGTGGGAGTAAGGGCAAGGTTTGCAAGTTGTTAAAGTCCATTTATGGACTTAAACAAGCTTCAAGGAGTTGGAATAAGTGTTTTGATAAAGAAATCAAACAATTTGGTTGTTATGAGAACATAGAGAAAGCATGCGTATGCAAAAAGGAACATGACAAAGCCATTATATTGTTTAGTGCTATACGTCGATGATATATTATTGATTAGTAATGACACTTTGTTGTTACAATCAGTGAAAGCTTCGCTTTCCAAGAACTTCACAATGAAGGATTTGAGAGAAATGACCTACATACTAAGTATAAAGATCTATAGAGATAGATCTAAAAAGGCTATTAGGATTGTCTCAATCCCTGTGCATAAATACCATACTGAAGAGGTTCGGTATGGAGAATTCCAAGCATGGAAACGTTCCAACGCAGTCTCGAATCATCCTTTCTGGGAAGAATGCTCCTCATACCGATGAGGAGAAAGAGAGTATGAAAAGGATCCCCTATGCTTCATCTGTAGGATCCATAATGTACGCTATGTTATATACTAAACCAGCTGTAGCATACACATTTGGATACATAAGCCGATACCAATCTAATCCTTAAGAAAAACATTAGATGAACTTAAAATTTGTACTTAAGTATTTACGAAATACTAAAGACTTATCCCTCATATACGAGAATGGAGACCTCCTTATGAAGGGTGATAGGGATTCTAGCTTTCAAAATTCAAAGTGACATAGATGATAGTAAATCGGTGTTTAGTTATGTCCTTACACTTAACGGTGGAGCCGTTAGTTGGAAAAGTTCCTAGCAAGAAACAACTGCTGATTCCACGATGGAGGACGAGTACATCGTCCTCAATGAAGCAGCAAAAGAGGCATTCTGGATGAACAAGTTTTTAAGTAAGCTCGGGGTGATTCCTAATACCGAGAACCCTATGGCATTGTTCTGTGATAATAATGCAGTGATGCAGATCACAAAGGAGTGCAGAGTACATAAGAAGTCACGGCATATTCTTCAAAAGTTCCACCTTATTAGAGAATTCATAAAGATGAAAGAGAGGTCATGATACAAAGATCGATACCAAGGGCAAAATAACAGATCCATTCACTAAGGGTCTAGCTTAGTCGGCTCTCGAGAAGCTGATTGAAGGGATGGGATTGAGATTAAATAATTGGCTCCAAGTGCAAGTGGGAGATTGACACACTTAGGGGTATGCCCCAGGGGTAATTTTGTAATTTATTATAAATTAACTCTGTAATCAGTTCTCGTTTGTAATAAAGGTATTTTATGTTATATATTTGTTATAATGTGTTATAACTAATTAAAATATTAACTAAAATATATTTGATTGGAAATACATAAATGGTGTGTTTGTGATAGTAATTACAAATAGTTGTAATCATGAGTATTGTATCATGATATTATAAAACACGTCATTTTAAATGTTCCTAGGAAAGATGCATCGAGACTGGATATCGATGTATCCATTGAGACTAAAGTACATAACGCTTTCCAACTGTTAGGCAGTGTATCACTCATGACTGCTGGGGGCAGCTAGGGGTTACATACTAATAGTTATTGGATAACTATGTAATGACTGACTTTATAGTTTTCTACTGGTTAATAGAACTAAGGTCAAATAGAAAATATCGATGTGACTGATTTACACAGTTCTCTCGACTTGAGAATGCTGTTGATCTTCAATATGAAAGCTCTGCTTTGATTATAGTCAAATCATGGCATGAAGTCCATCGAGTGACCATAGTTGGGTCGAGTGGAAGTATTAGAAGTGAAACACTATTCAAGAGAGAATTCATCTCCTCATTTACATGAGGTTGGTATCACGGTCAACTTAAGTCAACTCAAAGTCAAAATCTCTGGCCAAAGTAGTTCAGTTAATAATAATTGTTATTATTAAACCAAAGACTTTGTGTTTAGACTATAGAGTTGAATACAAACTATATTGGAATTTTTACCATTACTAAATTCCGTAAGTCCAAGTGATATAGTTTTTACGAAGAGAATTGGTGTAAATAAAAGTCACAACCTAACACTTAACAAAGTAAAAATTGGATTTTACCAAAACCAAGTAAGTGATAAATTTGGCCAAAATGTCACACCAAGTGCTAAGTGATGTGTAAAGATTAATATTCGAACAGTTCGATATTAATCGCTGACCAAATTTACACCTAACGAGTCACCCAACCAAAACGATGAATATTCCTTTGACCAAACGATTTAATTAATTTGTAATTGTTATAGTATAATTAAATCGTTTGGATATTTGTGAAATATTAATTATAAAATTTGATTTTGATTTGATGAACAAATATTATTGATTATATTTATAGTTATAAATATATTAATCGATATACGACATCGATAAGCATTAAATTGGATTTAATTGCACAGTTTTTTATTCTGGCTTTAAATGGATTTAAAGCCCATGAAGGGGGCTAGTAGGATTGGCTCCAATAAGGGGAAATAGATTTGGCCTAATGAGGTGTAAGAGAAGCTTTGAAATAAATGGCTAAGATGGAAGGAGAATGAGTAAAAGATTAGATCCAAACTTCTCTCCTTCTCTTCCTCTATATAAAGATCTATACCCTCATCTTTAGGAGAACTTTGGAAGCCTCGTTATAATCTCCATTTCTAGTTGACCTCATACCCTCCATTCCTCTTTCATATCTAGTTCAAATCAAATCAGATTCGGTGTTAATCGATAGCTAGTAGTCAACAATTCGAAGACTGATAATCTATTGGATTGGAATCTGTTCAAGGATCAGATCTCATCGCTCAAGGAGTGCTTACAGGCTTTAGCTATATAAGGTATATTCCTAACATGTTTATAAATATTAATTTATATTTATAATGTTTATTTCATATATTATATAGTTTGTTAGGTGATGATTCCAACATGTAAAATATATTCTCACAATGTTGATTGGTTGTCTGTATATGTATATACGTTTGAAAAAAATGGTTAACTGACTTATATGCAACACGGCTCAATATTTAAAACAAAACATTTTATATTTATTTAAATATTTAATATATAATATATGTAGTCTATAATTCAAATACTACATATACTTATATAAAACACGGAAATATAATTTAATACATAATGATTAATAAGCATAATATTTTCGGTAGGAAGAAAATAATTTTATATATTTATATATTATTTTTAAATAATATTTAAATCAATTAATTATATAATTAATTATATAAATTCATATATGTAATATAAAATATGTTTTCTATTTTATAAAATTATATTTTAGTACATATTATACTCTTGACTGAAAGTAAAAAAACATTTTTTATATTTTTAAATATTTAAATATAAGCCGAAGATAAGAAAATAGATTTTTAAATTGTTTTAAATTTTAAAATTATGTAATAAATTTTCATCTAAAATTTTACTAGAAATTTAAAATTAAAATTTAATTTTGAAAAATAATTATTTATTAATCTTTAATAATTTCGCATGGATTTTTTAATATATATATATCAAAATTTTAAATTTTAAATAAAAATAGAGCCATGCGCATGACTAGGTGGTTATGTATTTCATATAAATTATTTTATGATTTTCTTTTGTATTAATATATATTTACTATTATACATATATATACATATATATATATATAATTATTTATACGTGTACTGTTTTCAGCCTTACAGCAAAAAAATTATTATATTTAATATATCTCATAAATTATTTAAACATATTTATATAGTTATAAATATATACATATTGTAAATATTTTATACTTATGTTTACATATATTTATATATCTACACAAAATTATATAAATAATTTTTTAACAAAGCTAACCGGCATTTATTTTGGGCCATCCTGAATTTGAAACATGTGTTCGGTACATGCACATATACAGCTAGAGTAAAATAAAGCACAGTAGTTTGGCCAAAATACCAAACTACTAAACCTATAACAAACCCAATACTAGTCCCCCTCCGAAGAGGTAGATCCACTACGCTCATCCGAAGACTTGGGCCCAATAACATGATAATACCTAGAAAAAGAGTAGCTAAAGTAGGAACAATATTCATCGAATCTGAGCAATAAAGGAATTTCCTATCGCATGAAACATCCACAAGAACAAAACAATTCATATCACCTAACTGACCAAGCATCGATAGAGTAAGGCCTTCGTCCTCAACATGATAAAATAGTTGTCTTTCTTTTTCATCTCCACCAACATACTTATAAAACCTACCACCCTTAGGATCAAACCTCATTTTAGAAGGCTCATGAATCCAAGCATGCTCAGATGAACCCCAAAAGAAATCATCTGAGGAAGGAAGAGCCACATCCAGATTGACTTTAGAACTGACATCAATAACGGCTTCGGCACAAACATCGATTACCAGAGGCATGACCTCAAGAGGAGAAACCACAATAGCTGGGCAAACTTTCGGAACCCACTTCATGACAAGAGGTCGAGGGAGTGGGTCCTAAGAGAAAGAGGAACAAGAGCAACTTCAAAATGCAGAGTACAAGCTTCCATAAGGTGACCGAAAGTGTGACAGGATGAGAAAATATCTGGTTTCCAACTATAATAGACAACAACAATTGAGACATGCCCCTCGGCAATACTAACATATATCTTGGAGGGAAGAGACATTTCAGGAGTTACTTCAATAAGGACCTCAGCATAACTAACTTATTTCAAACTATAGAATTAGCATCGAAACATTTGAGCTTTCCAACAATATTCGCTAACCAATTAAGACCAATCCTGGGCTGCAACACAGAAGGAATATGAGAGAAATGAGCCCATATCGAAATAGAGAAAATCTGTTCCTTAGCTTTGTCCACCATCGAACTCTAAGGGATAATAATGAAGGGTTGACCATCTATAATAAAGGGATTTGCCTCAAGCACATAGTGCCTTTCTTCTTTTCTAAAGAATTTGAAAAGGAACATGCAGTTATCAAAATAAACTTGAAGTCTACCTCTAATATTCCAACGTTGTCGGTAATTATCACGAACTGCTTGACAAGAGGGATTAGAATCTAGGAAAAAACCCACTAGATATTCTGATCAAAATGCAACCCCCACTTCCAAAACTTCCAACGGAGGAATCATTGTACCATCTACCTCCTCAATATCAAAAGAACAGGGAATGCATTCACCTGCATTCCTCGGGCATCGCATTAAAGAAAGAAGACTACTTACTACGGGGCATTTGCGAAGGATCTAGGGCAATTGCAGAAACTGCAAAATTAGGCAAAGAAACAGTGGTTCTGAGCTAGGCATTTAGACAAATAGATTGCGAGCGATAAATCAATACAACTTGCTTCAATCAGCCCCTTGACTTTTCTAACACCATCAAGCATAACCTCATTACCCAAAGCAGCCTTTATATTGTAGTTATCGGTTAAAGTCCACAGCCCCTTATCACATCCAGCTGCTAACAGAGGTGTTAGAGGATTACCTTCGACAATGTCAGCTGTAGGCGAACCCGATAGCGGAGTGTAACTGGGGTCGAAGCAATTCAAGGTCGTAGCAAGCTCTACGAAAGCGTTCATAAATAATAATGGAAGAATCGGAGCAATTAAATTGATAGGCACACTCATAATAGCAGCACCAGAGCTTCTCAGCAGTGGGAATTCCTTGACATAAGCAGGAAAATCAGGCGGAGCCGAAGATTGATTAGTCACGGGGGACGAGGCGTTGAAAGCTCGACCAGATCTGGTTAAAGACGGGATCTCCAATGGCATGCAAGGAGGAGAATACTTGCTGGAAGTGCTCGCTATGATGAGAAAGGAGGCGAAGGAGAATGAGGTCATAGGAATTAAGCGATGAGGGAGAACGAATGAGGAAGGATTGGGCGATTAGCACTACAGGTTGCGGCCATTAAATGAAGGGTTCGATGACTGAATTCTTGAGCTTTCATTTGTAATATTCTATAGATAAAAGCTCTGGTTTATATATATATAATTGTAATATGTATTGTAATTCTTTAGTTTATACATAAGTACGTACATACATACATATATATTGTTATATTCTATATACAAAAGTAAAAGTATATGTATATATATAAATAAACATACATTTGAATAATATATTTGCATATTGGATGAGCTAACGTGTCAATTGCGATGTAAATCACAGCATCTATACATGGGCATGTTGTTCCTTGCACGGATTAATCTGTTACACATGCACACCCACATAGACCCACATACACACACACACATATATATATATATATGTGCGTGTGTGTGTGTGTGTATTTGATACCACATATACATATATAATGTAATATAAATTAAATATTACATTATTTTATAAATTTAAATAAAATGAAGATTTTATTTAAAAGAAATTTAGAAATGTTCTAAATAAATTAGACTTCATAGGCCCAATAAAGATCCTATATGGTAAAAAAATTGAAATTTACTCATGACTTCCACTGTGGGCTGGTCCAGTTCCAACAGCTCAGGGGTAATCCGGACTGTCCATAAACTAGTGAAGTACACCTATCCAAAAGATAGGAAATTATACCATAACCTGCTCTTCACTTATAATCAATGAATCGGAACAACTAATATAATATGACTGAGACGTAACAACATACTATAATAAAGGTAACCCAACATCCAAAAGTAGGATGATCATAATATAAATCTATCGCGAAGTACACAATGATAATAAATGCAGCAGCAACAACAACAACCAATTGATAATACATACAACATAACAATGAAAGACAACCAAAGAATGCAAATCAATACACATAATTACCAATGGGTGAAGTCAACTACTGACATCTAATACGATCCAATTATTCCCTTCAAGAGTTCAAGATATATAGAGTCGGTACCTAATTATACCATAGACCTCGAGCCACATCCTGAAAGATGAGTCTTGTGTACGTCTCATTGTACCCTCTGAAGTTAGCTTTGGTGATTTTTGACCTACTCTGTATACTTGAAACCTAGTCTCAATAGCAAGTAGAGCCACCATACCAACTGAAGGAAGCTTTGGTGTTTTCCAATCTACTCTAAATATCTAGGACTTACGGATCACATCGTACCCTATGAAGCAAGCTTTGGTGTTTTATAATCCTATAGTAGATGATTGTCATCATCCCCTTCTAGGACATTAAGGATTTCTCAACTAACTTGTGTATGCCTCTATTAAAAAGACAACAGAGGTTTGTTTCATGTATACGCTATTAGGACCACAAAGGAACACCGACGCCGTATAAATATATGCATATATCAAATATAACATCACGTATGGTCACCACTAAGGGACCAATGACATGCATGTTCACTAATAAAAGATCAATACTATGTATTGTCATTGATATAAGACCGATATAATTCATCCACTATAAGTACCTCGAGGTCAGCCCCAAAGGTACGAATTCACTCCGTTTGATCTTAGATGCTCGTTGGACATGATCATGTGACCAATCACGGTACCGATTCCATGCCCAATCATTGTTAATCCCATAGGAATAACTTATCATTCATGTCCGGATCTCAGGCTCCACATTGCATTCTGCCTGGCCGAGTAGCCCATAGTCTTCCCCGAAGTTGTACCAAAGCTCTGCATGAATCCGCACCCGAAACTGGGGAAGAACTCCCACTTAAATGGTACCTTACATGCGCTTTACTGCCCAGGTCAGTGCACCACCGGTCCATCGGTGATTTACCACCGGTGGCTGCCTTTTCCTAGGCAGTAAATGTAACGCCCCCACTTTTATACCCATACTGTTTAAGAGTATTATTAAGTAATACTGTCGAGTAATATGGAGAATGAAGCGATATGGGGCACACACGTGAATATTTCCTTGGACCAACACCGGTACGTATCTCAAATAATAATGCTACTTACCATATTCATACTTGGTCTCGGTACAAAGCAATAAACATGTGCGCCTCTAGGATGAACAATCACAGGTAAATATATAAATATCTATCAGAGAACATAAAGTCAAAACGCAATTGAAATATATAATATACCGATACATAGTCCAATGGGCTACAAAATGATGGTTACTAGCCTAATACATAATACAACAATTACTACTAAATCAATGAGGTTACAAAATGAGTAGGGAATATATCATCCTATCTCTCCTACTAGCCTCCACAAAAGCCCATATCAAGCTCCAACTTCACTGGGTACCTGCGCTAGAAGTCTCTCGGATTTGATTTGATGATCACATTAGCTTCTACTCCTTACTTGCTTCCTTCTTCTAGCCTTCTCTACAGGATTCTTCAACTCAACCTTAGATGATCGCTTGTGCTTCACTAGATAGGTTGGTGTAGAAAGTTGCCAAGAAGCTTTGATTTGATTTGTATAAATTTAAAGTGAATTTAATTTTAGATTTTAGGGTGAAAGAGTTTTAGTAAGATTGCAAATTTTCATATCTCTAAAATGGAGGGATGGGGTTGTATTTATAGAGGTGGGTGAAACCTCTATAATTTGAAAACTCTAAAACCCCATTTCATGACACAATTATTATTTATTTGGGTTTGGGTCATAACTATTTGGGCTAGGTTAATTTATAAACAATTCTTATCTTATATTTATCCCCATGAAAAGATTATCTCCTTATCAAAGTCATCTTTGTCATGAAGACTTATCGGGCTTGGGTTTTGTGTACTAGCGGGCTTTGAATTTATTCATTTCTTATTCAAAATCATTTCTAAATATAATTTAAATTCTTTTAATACTATAAAATCCTTTCCAAATTCTAATTAAATTCCAACTCATTTATTTCAAATCTCATTTACTATAAAATCCCGTAAAAACTTATTTTATCAATTTATTTTAAATAATAATCCATAACTTCACATTTACTAATTAAATTATTGAATCAATATTCTTTTCAAATTAATTTCTTTTCATTTTAATAAACTATTTTCCATCAAAATTTCTAAATTGGTACTTCAATTCTACTTTAATTCATTCAAATCCCACTTATACCATTAATAACTATTATCTAATCATTAATTAATAGCTTCTTGATAACGGGTTGTTACAGTAAAGCCCGGGTAGCTAGCCTCTGAGCTGCCGATTCGAGTCCCGTCTTCTTCATTACTTCTCCCGATGAGTCGTCTAGCTCCCATAGCTTGCCTTCACCACATTGAACCACTTCCGAAGTCCATTGATTGATATTTTGGAAGTGCTTCCTTAAGTATTCGAAAATCGATTTCGACATGAAATCCACTTTTTGCACGTGTAGAGTACAACGGGCAAATCCAGCGACCCGACCTCCTCTAGCACGCCAAAACAACGTAACAAGCCTTCTCACCTTGTGTGATATCTACATGTATGCCCATACCCATTTGTGTACGTTTATACACACACAAACAAACAACCATACTTTCAACTATATAAATCACACTACGAACTTCACCAAAGCGATTAGTCGGTTCGGTATATTTTCGTGCAACTTAGCACACATGATAGTCACTATGGTTACATGAGACGCTCGTCGCGTGTTTATATACAAATGTGGACACACGCACGCACGTGCACACACATATATATATAATAATTCACTTATATACGTATATATGGATAACTATATGCAACGATTCTAGCTACAGTACAAGAATTATCTTGATTATTATACTGCTTAAATAAACGTATACATATACCCACTCATGCCCATATACGTACACGTATATTTGAGTAAGTAATTCAATTATTACTTAAGTCAAAACTTACTTTTATTTACTAAATCTTTTCAATAAAAGTAAAACATCCTTTTATATTATTTTATAAAATCTCATATCATTTTATAAAATACAATACTAACTTATAAATCCATTCAAGCCTTTGAAATACTAATTCTCTTCATTTATGATCAAGTATTCCTTTCGTAAATATTTTATAAAACCTTTACCATCTTATAAAATATCTTCTTCGTACTATTTTATAAAATCTTATATTCATTATAAAATATCTCATTCATGCTATTTTATAAAATCATTATTTTATAAAATATCACTTTTATACTATTATATAAAATCACTTATTTTATAAAATATCATATTATACTATTTCATAAAATCACTTATTTTATAAAATATCACTTTCACATTGTTTTATAAAATCACTTATTTAATAAAATATCACTTCTACACTATTTTACAAAATCACTTATTTTATAAAATATCACCTTCATTTATAAAATTACTTCTTTAAATAATATTTATAAATAAACCATTCATTTATCAAATTCATTTCTTTACTTTAAATAATATATCTTTTAATATACTTTAGGAGAACCCGGAGGACCAGTAAACTCCTAAGGGACATAAAGTTGTGTCAGCTCGCTTCAACTCATGACATCTATAACCCCCATGCACTATTTTTTGCAAGAAGTGTATGTAAGGCAGGGCTAAAACCTGGATCTGTTACCAGACCTAGGCACCCCTTTAAATAATATTTATAAGTACCAACTAAGTTTTATACGGTTCTAATTACTGTAATGATAGTGTAGAGCTCTTAAATCACTGAATTAGCTTACTAACTTTTTCAAAGATCCATTCAAATTGTTGAATAGTTACTAACTAATGATATGTACCTAATTATATCAGTAGATTAGTCTCTAATCAATACTAATATCATACAAAATCAATTACTTAGCCCATAATCAAAATTTAGGCTTACTAACTATTTTCAAAATAGCAAGGTCTCAAACAATTGACGAGTTAACATAACATGTTTATAACATAAATACAAGTCTAAATCAACCCAAACAATCTTCAAATCACTTCATATAATTCCATAACTATCGATCAACAAAATAACGAACTTAATAAGTAAATATAGATAGAGATTCATCACATTCACCTTGTTTTTCCCTAAATCAAGCTCTAATCACCAAAACTCACCCCAAAGCTCTCCTGAAATCATCGATGAAGCCCCAAATCACAACTTCATGCTAATCCCTTGATGGATTTTTTAGAGAATTGGATGAGAGAAATTATGGTGATCTTTATTTGAATTTAAAAAATTTATTTGAATGGTTTATGGCAAGGGGATTAGGAGATGATTAAGTGGTAATTAGGAGGATATTTGGAGAGGAAGAGGAAAAGAAACGTGAAATTAAAGTGGAATGGGAATTATGAAGAGATTTAGCCACTCATAGACTAGCTGATGGACCTTAGCCTAAATTTATTTTATCCACTCAAAAATCACCATTCACTCCAAAAACTCATCGATTTCAAACATAGCGAGTTTATACTCATTTTACTCGCATTGGAAAAGCGAACTTAGCTACAGATGTTTCGAGTCCCAATTCATCCATCTCTGAAAGTCGAATGCAAGGGGTGTTCCATTGATTAACGATTAAATATTAAAATTAATCATTTAAATATTTGGTCGTTAGGGTGTTACAACAATGATGTGCATCCATGGAGTCCCCAATGGATAACATAATGTCTCTAACTCTGTATCTCCTTTAAGGAAAGTTGGAGGACCGAAGATCTGGACCCATGAAGTGTCGAAGAAATCGCGTTTGAAGCTCTCCCTTTTGAGACACCACTGTCTAGCAAGTACAGTGTCATTGTCTTTGTAGAAGAATCCCTTCCTGATGGCAACATTAAGCAGCTGGCAATCAAGGAAGCGGAGTAGAAAAGGACGAGTACTGTGAAAAACGATTCTCCAGCCCTTTTAGCAAAGTGGAACTCAAGCGGCGGTGAAGGTCCGACATAGACCAAAGCTCGCTCACAACTAAGAAAATTACGTTCATTTGAGCGTCACCTTTCGCCTTTGAACTTGAAAAGGCGGAGCAGCATTTTCTAGAATCGAAGGGACAATGCACGTGGGCCGATGTTGTAAGGTCACAACCTTCACAACATTTATTGCACTCTGAAGAATAATGTCCATATCCCTTTTATCTGAAACATAGCACTGCATTGCGACATGATGCAGCCACGTGTCCCCCGAGCCCGCATCGAAAACATTTCCTCTCAGCACTGATCTTGGCTGCAACTTCCAACACACTTTGAATGTGCTAGGCTTAGCTTCGGCCATAGAATTTGAATTTGTAATGCCTATTTAGAGATGAAGGCAACATGAAAGCTCTAACATCTGGCCTTTCTTTCTCATTTTTAAAGCAATATTAATTTTATGAAACGACAATTCAAAATAAGTAAAATATCGTTTTCAAAATTAATAGGATTTTTTTTGGATTTAGCCTCGTTTTAAAACTAATTATCGCAAATAGCCCAGTATTAAAAGTAATATCAAATTTAGCCCTGTTTTGGCCAGCTCCGCTCCGAACTGGCCAAAACATACTGGCGACTTTTCAAAAGTCGCCAGTTATTTTTTTTAACGCATAATATAGGCGACTTTTGGGAAGTCGCCCACTGGCGACTTCCCAAAAGTCGCCTGTTTATTTTAAAAAAAAAACAGGGCGACTTCTGGGAAGTCGCCAGTGGGCGCCTTCCCAAAAGTCGCACATTCGAGGCTCTGCAACATAACCAGAGCCCCCCCCTCCTTCCTTCTTCATTCTAAACCCTTCCTCTCCATTTCCAAAAACCCCCAATACCCTCTATTCTGAAATTTTTGCCCAAACCTAATTAAATTTCATTTTTTGTTCAACAAATTACAAGATGGCAAGCTCTTCAATGCGAGATGTACCTCAAGGTATGGGAAAATCAAAATTCTTTCAATTTAGGGTTTTGAAGAAATTTGCAAAATAATGGTTTTTAGGAATTGTTAGCCATCATTGATGGTTGTGGTATCTATGTATGGTTGAAATCATTGGTAAAATGTTGAAAAAGAATGCGTAAATTCGTAGTGTTGATGTTGAAAAATAAATTTGAGAATATTGTTAACTTGTATATGTGTAGATTACTCGGAGATGCTACTTGGACCAATTGATGGATCTATCCTATATTTGCAACAATGACATCGAACGAATAATCCGGAATTTGTCGCGATAAAATTCTTAGTATTTGAAATGTACAAATATCGAAAAGCAATGTATGTTACATGTTGATAATATTTTTGTGATATTTTGACAAAGTAATACTGCAAACAAAACCATAGATCATTCGTCTAAAATGAATAGAGTAACATCTGCTCATCCAGGCGTTATACAGTTGATAGACCAAGCTGCATTTGGACTGGTTTTTAAGGTGGGGCACATCCAGTTAGATCATCATCTTATCACCGCTTTGGTGGATAGATGGAGGCCAGAGACATCGACATTTCACCTACGAGCCGGAGAGATGACTATCACGTTGGGTGATGTTGCATGCTTACTTGGCATACCCATAGACGGTGCTCCGTTGACCAACCCCGATCCAGTTGATTATCTTATTTATGCCAAGAGCTCCTAGGTTTAACTCCTCCAACAGAGGAGTGGTGGGGAAACGAAATGATACGGACACTATGGTTTAGGGAACAATTTGCGGACGACATACCAGCAGACGCCATGGAGATTCAGATTCAGCAATGAGCCAGGGCCATTATATTCCATATTATATGCTCGAGGTTGATATGCGATCATTCTAAGACACGGATATAGTTAGATGGCTTCCATTTTTAGAAAACTTTGATGTTTGTCGCCAATAATCGTGGGACAGTGCAGTTCTAGCGTATACGTACTGCGAGTTGACGAGGCTTGGAGCGGAAGCATAGGTGGTTGTGTGAGTCTAGTACAGGTATGTCCATTATTTACTTTCGGCGACCGTTATTCCATATTATTTTATCCAACCGCAACCATGTGTCTACTTTTATTTGCAGCTTTGGTGTTGGACTTATCTACCCGTGGGTAGAATAACGATGAGGAGGACGTCGATTGATTTATCATTGCCATACAGTGCTAGGTATAATTAATTATGTAGTATACTAAGTATACGTGTTGGGATTTGAGAAGTCACAATTGAATATTTGTACAGGTGGGTAGGACCTAAAAGCACCATTTCATCGCCAAGGCGTCATGTTGCCTTCTACCGTAATGAGTTCGATGTGCTAGACTATCAGTCTGTGACTTGGACCCCGTACGACGATGTGCTTGGTCATCTTCCAAACTTATGTACCACTTCCATTCAACTGCGGACTGCTCGGGTTCCTCTGATTTGCTTTAATGATGTCGCCTATCATCTGCCTGACCGAGTGATGAGGCAGTTTGGTATGGCCCAGCATTTACCAGAACAACCACTGCATTACAGGATTGATATTGAAGCTGGGGAGTATGCTATGGCGATTGAGACATGGATCGAGCACTACATGCACACGCAACAGGAACGCGAGTTCACATTGTCTGAACAAGAATATTTGTCTTGGTACTGGAACATCACGCGTCGATATGTTCTTCATGCCATCGATCCACCTACAGCGCCTCCTATTGTTGCATACCCTTACACTCCTAGAGCACCTCTCGAAAGGAATGTGGTACGTAGTACATACAGTCTTTATTTCAATATTTGAAATTTATACCTTTTCTTGAATTTTATGTCATGGCAGGCGGACGGCATTTACCGTGCGATCGAAATTGTGGATGAGCTTGCACAAGAGGTTCCTGAAAGGTCGCAGGGGAAATGCTTTAGTGTAAAACGCATCTTAGAATCTATTTTGGAAAGAAACAAGTTAACAAGACCAAGACCGCCTCCACCGCCTCCTCCTCCGCCAGCACATAGGCTCATCGAACATGCCATAGAAGCCCATGGCGTTCCTCCCACTACTCGTACGTATCAGCGACGTAGACATCGAAAAGGCGCATCTTCATCTCAAGAAACACAGGTTGAAGTTGCTCCCGGCCCTTCACAGCCTATAGATCCTACACAAGCAAGTGAAGAGGAGGATTCGCTGGATGAAATTCCACTGTCTATGAGAAAACCAAGACGAGCTCCACGAGAACTTCGTAGGTTGAAGAACTGAGGATGGTATAAGTTATTGATATGCTAATCTTAAATTGTAGGATGTTAATTGTTCGAATTAAATTGTTGAATTGGTGGATGTTGTAATTTGAGTCGTGGATGATTGAGTTTGATTGAAATGTTAAATTATTGGATGTTGTAATTTGTTGAATCATTGGATGATTGAAATGTTGAATTATTGGATGTTGAATTAGTGTAAATGGTGATACAAGGTTTCTATTTTGAAACCCTGCAAATTTGGGGCGACTTTTCAAAAGTCGCCAGTAAGCGACTTTTGAAAAGTCGCACCAGTAATGTGCAGGGTTTCAAAAAAAAACCCATTCCTTCAACCTTCCTCATACCTTACTTTACCAAATTGCAAATATAGAACCTAAAACTTAACCCACTTCTCTCTTCCACAAATTCAATATTTCCCGGCGGCAAAAGAATATCTTTTTGAGATTTACAGACGCCAAAAGAAGGTAAGATTCATAAGCTCTATTAAATTTGTTTAATCTTTTGCGATTTAGTCTAACTCCAACATTGATATTTTCAAGAATGGATAATTGGGAGATTGACGACAAGACGATGATGAAAATGTATGACGAATTTGAACAACAACGAGGCTCTACGCCGGTTAATGAAGAAAATGTTGTAGTTGATTTCGTCCCCGAGACGCAGGTTGAAAACTTGCCCCCCTCTAGGGTTGGCGGTACATCGACATTGGCCATAGATAGCGGTAAATCAAAACATCAATCATTTCATGGAAGATTAATGGATGTGCTTGCTCGTCGTAAGACTAATAATGCTAGTACATGCCGGACACCGCCTCGGGTACTTCGTTATTGCGGAGATGAATGTAAGTGGTTGTGTGTTGGAATAAAAGGAATGCGGGCCGTCGCTTTTACCGTTGTGAATCGTACGACGATAATAAGATATAGCCAAACAATGTTGAATGTTGTAACGTTTTTAAATGGAAAGCTCCAGAAATGTGTCCGAGGGGAGTTGCATATGCCCTTGAGATGCAAGCGGAAAACGCCCGTTTGGAGAAGTTGAACCTACAATATTGCAACGTACTATTGAATAAGGGTGTACCATTCGATAAGTTGAGTCCTCGTACATTGCGGGAGGAGAAGTAAACACAAATTTAGGTGTTTATGTTTATGTAATTGAATTAAGTATCGTTGAACATGTATTCTGACGATTTATGTGTAATTGCATCGTTGAATTTGTATCGGTAGCTTTCATTTATATGTAATTGTATTATGTATCGATGAACAAGTATTGTAAAGATTTATGTAACACTAGCTTACATTTGCATATGTTTACGTATCACATAACGTTCATCATCTCAAACGAACATAGCACATGAAATAAAAACACAAACTGTTCTTACATTAACAACATACGGCTTACAAACATCAAACCAATAATAACACGCATACGAACTGAATTACAACGACTCCTTTTGTGACCGTGCATACCACATTTACTGCATCTATTTGGCCTTGGAGGCTGCATCTCGTCCATAACGCCTTTAATTCTAGTTGACTTAGGCCTTCCTGGAGCTCGCCTTGCAGGAGGTGGAAGTACCATTTGACCTTCGTGTGGAGACCAAAACCTTTTATCGCGTACGGGATGAAATTCTCCAGAGTATGCCGCTAGGTAATTTTGAACAAAGTACCAATGTGATGCAAAATCATGATGAGCTCTGTTCGCACCATTGGCCACCGACGAACAAGCAGCAATCACATGGGCGCAGGGGAAATGCTGCAGTAATGGGATGTTGCATGTACATGAACAAGTGCTACCATCGATTATAACTTTGAATTCATCTCCGAAGTAATGAATCACTTGCCATTCAATTTGACTAAAACGGACAATCCGACAACGTCTAGCTTCGCTTGCTCTCTCCGCTATTTTTGCTTCCCATTTTGGCGTGACACGAAGTGTGGAATTCTTAGCTAACTCTCTTCTTTCGCAAAAGTAATCAACGGATCGATAGAAGTTACGTGCAACAAGTGTTCTAATAGGCAAAGGTCTTGCACCCCTAAGTACACCATTAAAACTTTCTGACGCATTAGTTGTCATAACATGAAAACGACCACCATCATCTTTACATAATGCCCAATTTTCCTCCTTTCCACCCAAACTTCTCTCTATCCAGTTGTGTGCTCTTATACTGCTGGTTTTAATTTCCTCACGAATCTTTAAATACTCAATCTCCTCAGAGGCACATGCAGCAGCGTAGAATAAACCGGTCAATCGTTTGTCTCTAAAACTCGCTGCTTGAAAATTTGTTTTCAAATGTCTGGCACAGTATCTATGTTTATGTGCGGCTAGCCATTTGCTCTGCAATGCTGTAGGTATTCCTTTCATTCTATCAGAAATGAAAGTAATACGACGATTGTTCACGCTGTGAATGAACCTTTGCATGCATGCAAAAAACCAACCCCAACTATCAATGGATTCGGACTCAAGGATGGCAAATGCCAAGGGAAATAGCTGATCATTTGCATCAACGGTTGTTGCAACAAGTTAGGTGCCTTTGTATTTTCCATATAGATGTGTACCATCTATGCAAAGCAAAGGTCGACAATGGACAAATCCCTCAATACATGGCCCAAATGACCAAAATGCACGATCAAGAACTCCATACTCATCAATTGTCACATGTCCTACACTTCCGGGATTTGTTTTGCATATTTCACCAAAGTATTGTCGTAGGTTGGCATATGACTCTGCCCAATCGCTGTAAATTCGTTCAATTTCCTTGCTCAATGCTCTCCATGCTTTCAGATAGCTAATTTTTATAAATAATTGTTCCTCCATTAGAACTTGCACCGTTCCGGCTGTAATGTTCAAATCAGATTTCACGAAAGGCATGATCTTCGATACCATAAAGGATGATGTAGCTTGCCTATGATTTGAGTTCACTGTAGGGTTAACACATGTATGATCACTAGGATATTTTTTAATAACCCACCATCCAGCCTGTGTCATTTTTGAGTCAATAGCATGTATTCTCCAAGGACAACTGCCATCGACGTTGCAAATGGCGGTATATTTTGCTTTGTTCGACCTTATTGGCTTAAAGGACACCGCATGTAAGACTGACCATTCTGATAGTTGTTGCAGAAATTTAGTTTTACTCTCAACCACCATGCCAACTTTGAAACCAGTTTGTACGCTGCAGGATAGAAATAATCCGCTGTTGAAGTTTACATTTGCTACAATTGACTTAGCCATAATTTGTGCGCTGCACAAATCATCATCCAACGATATCTCCATTTCCGGTTCATCGTTGTCCACACAATCTGCTTCTGCACCTCCAAAATCATAGTCTAGTGGATCATTGTTTACTTGCATATTTTCCACCCAAGTCGTATCAACCTCTGGTATTGACACAACAGACATACTATCAAGTGCAGGAGCATCTACAGCTTGTACATCTTCTTCATCTTCTACATCCATATCATCATTGCACATAGTTTGACATGTTGGTTCATTTGGTGGTTGGACGTATGACTGTGTAGTAGTGTTGTTTGCTGCGCAGCTGCAGTAAATTAATACACCAATTTTAGTTTATTTCTTCATACCAACGATTTTGCAACATATTGCAATATTTAACTTACTTTTGGCTTAAATGGTAAAATTCGGGCCGAGTTGGCTGCATTCGTTCATTTGTACGGCTACTCGATGCTCTAGCACTTCTTTGAGTGGAATTCTGAATTGGAATAAAACTGCACGAGAATACAAATTAGGTATAATAATTATATAAATTCAATAAAACATATCTCTATGTAATCACGGCTAAACGATACCTCTGACTCATTCGTGGAAAGCTGTCCTGCGTTAAATGTGGATAGGTAAATTGGACATTTGGCTGCAAACTCATGAATGAATGAAAACCATAATACATTTGTTGTTGCCCGTATTACGATATGTGCTGAGTCGGATTGCTAAAACTAGGTGACGGAATTCCTTGCCCGGTACTCATGTTCCCCACCATTCTAGAATATTCTTCAACGCCAAAATTTGTTACGGGTGTCGGTGTTGGTTGTTCTGCAACCGATCTCCTTTTTTCCCAACAAACAACTCAATAGATTTGGTCGAGGCAGCAAACACTAATTCAACATCGCCGTTGTCAACAATTTTGATTGCTTTGGATCCGGAATCTGTTGGCCAATTGCAAACTATTTCAATCTCGTATTCTTCTGGTTTTATCTTTGTTACTTTACAAACCGACTCTTTCAACTACTCAAAAGTAGATCCTCTTCGAACTTTAGCCGGTTTGTAAGATCCACCAAGATATTTCGCACACATTAAATCGTCAATAACTAATTCACCATCAAAATAGCATATAGTTGGAATAAAACTAGGAGTCATTCTACATCAAGCAAAAAAAAATTTAGTTTGCAAACTAAATTCAAAACTTAGGGTTTCTAGTGCATACCTTAATTGGATTCAACCGTACAACGTTTTGCTATGCTTGAGGTAGATCTTCGAAATCTACTACTTTTAAGAATATTAAAACGAAATTTAATTGGGTTTGGGAAAAAATTTCGAAATAGAGAGTAATGGAGGTTTTTGGAAATGGAGAGAAAGGGTTTAGAATGAAGGAAGGAAGGGGGGCTCTGGTTATGTTGCAGAGCCCCGAATGGGCGACTTTTGGGAAAACGCCCACTGGCGACTTCCCAGAAGTCGCCCTGTTTTTTTTAAAATAAACAGGCGACTTCCCAAAAGTCGCCTAAATTATGCGTTAAAATAAATAAATAACTGACGACTTTTGAAAAGTCGCCAGTATGTTTTGGTCAGCTCGGAGCTGAGCTGACCAAAACAGGACTAAATCTGATATTACTTTAATACTGGGCTATTTGCGATAATTAGTTTTAAAACGAGGCTAAATCCAAAAAAAAATTTACGTCTTCTATTTTTTAATCCAATTTAAGCATCTTATTAAATTTACTTATTTGATTTGTAGTCGAACCATTTCCGCATTCTCCTTCTTTTTTCCCCTCTTCGCAAGTAACATTGTTTCAACATCCAAAGAATGAGTAAATTTTAATGCGTTAATGCTTTTTTTTTTTAACGAAAACACAGGAAGGGCACACGTTGCCCAATATAAAGCTGAGCATTCATCAATAGTGCAAAATTTTGCCATATCCACAAAAGAAAGAAATTATAAAAGTTTCATCTGGAAGAGTTCAATTACAGAATATTGCAAATTTGGCAAACAAAGAGAAGAATCATACGGCAAAACCACAAGAAGTTAATATTAAAGCTTCTATATCATACAACTTTCTACCTTTCTTTATAGGTACCCACCCTATGAACATAAAAGCATGCATGTAGCTCCTTGTGCACGTATACAACAATTAAATCACAATTATTAAAAATTTTATGTAGTAAAAAAAAAACATCAAACAGTAGACATTAGCATTTTGATCATCTTCCGACCTCAAGCAATATCAGCAAAAACAGATGCTGCAACTCTCTTCAAAGATTCTGATGCTTTGTGCAAATCCAACTCAGAATGCCCGGCAGAAACAAATATTCTTATACCAACTGGAAGGGGGCACTTGTCCAGGTAAGATCTCTTTGTAGCAACGATGAATATGGAATCTTCATTCATGACCTAAACATGCAAATTTAACTAAAATTTAATACACTGCATTTAAAAGAAAGTTGAATATATATTTCGTTTAATACACATTGCATTCGACCATCCAAACATTGTATAACTCTATAAACCATTAAGGTGTAGCACAAGGGTGGATCTAATTCAATATTTTGAACACTAATAAATTTTAAATGATCTCAAATTTGGTGGAAATGATCTTGAACAATGTTTGATTTCATTTCAAATTGTATAATTTTATAAAACATTAAAGATATATACATACATAGGGGAGGGTCTAGAAATTTTTAGGAAGGGTAGCAAAAAAACCATGAATAAGATTTATAAAAGAAAAAACATTCATATGTAGATTGAAAATATATATTATATTATCACTGCCAATATTAAGAGTTCAAATGACATCCTAAAACTAAAATTTGTTTCTTAATAATTGGTTTAATTGAAACATATCACTCTAGCTTCATCTCATATAATTTTCTCCAATTCCATGGATTTCGGTCGTGAATAACTTTTATTTTTAAATTCAATTATACGCTTGTTTATCAAAGTCTATTATCTATTTTAGCATCACATATGTACAATTTATGAAAGTAACGTAAGAAACTAACTATACTTTAGATTTGAATCATCATTCAAAACCATACCTTTCGCACAACCAGTTAATCAAAATCATTAACCGAAATCATATAACAAATTACATTTCACTTAAGCTAGATGTAACAGACCCAATTAGGTATAACTCACATCTAAAAGCTAGCTTGTAAATGAAGGATGCCTAATGGGTTATATAGACATCACCTACCCCATACTAAGCGATGTGGGACATAACATTCCATCACTCTTCGAAAGTCTGACATGGACTCTATTGACACTAACCCGATGGTAGCCATTTTCTCTCCAGACGGCTTCACTCGCCTCTCGGTATTTTAATTTAGTCTATAGATCGTCCCTCTCGTAACTCGAACTTCCGTCGGTGGGACAAAACATACTTCATAATACTAGCTTGAAAAAGAAGGGTGCCTAATGATTATATATGCATCACCTATCACATACTAAGCGATGTGGGACATAACACTAGACGTCAAACTTCATACTACTAACTTGAAAATCGTAATATTGTTTTTCTCAAACTGTACTTGATGAGAAGGGGCTCTACAAATGAAGCAACAAGCATACTTCTAGTATTGTAATTTGTAAACAATATTTAATCTCAATTTAGAAAAATATTGCTCAAATATGAAACTTTTCAAGCATTAGTATATGACAAATTATCATCATTTTTTTAATATGCATGTGAAGAAAGACATGAAGCTTAAAAATTAAAGCACAAGAGATTAGACAACAAATTTTGATAGCATGTTAGAAGACCAAGAGTATAATGGTTTTTTTGTATTAGGAAACAAGGGAGGGCAACTGCCCTCTCATGCCGTACATATACATGTGCATACATACATACATGTGTGTGGAGAGAGAATAAGGATCAATAGCATCTCTTTTTTGGAGCACCTCTTTAACATCTATATCACATTTTGAACTACACTATTTCAAATGTTATGTAAAATTTGTGCATATGCTCACATCATACCATAATTTTATATCTCTACAAAATTTGAGCTCTTTGAATATGTCTATCATAATGAATTTGACATTTCGGATCAATGGTTAAAATGCATGTTTTAATGACTAGTATTACTTATTATTTTGAAGCTCCTACAAGATTTAAAAAGAATTTATCTTTTATAAAGAAGATATTCTTAATGTAAATTCAACATCTACAAAATCTTAAACAATTTTGAATAGTGTAACTCAAAATACGATACAGGTGATAGAAGGGTGTCATGGAACATTAGGACTATTATGGTTATGGCAAAGTATGTCATTGATTGGTAATGGTAAATTAACAATACATAAAGACATTAAATTTTGTTACATTAAGATTTTGATAGTGATAAAATAATAATTATTTTGGTACCAATTCAAACTCCATCAATGCTTACGTCAACATTTTGATTTATTTAAGCTGATATAGAAAATTCTCTTGTTTCATCACAAATTATTTACAACAATATAAAAGGATAATTTTGCTAATATTAAATTTTGAAGTTAGAAAACTAAAAAAGAACATCAGCACGAAGGTTATTAGAAAAGTCTTCTTGAAATCTAACATATCTTCGAAAATATTCATGATTAAGATTAATTAAAATAGTGAAAAAACATCAATATAACTGGCAAAATTACCGGTACCACTTATTTTGACATTTCCTTGTCGTTATATTTAGTGCTAACAAAGGTAAACTTACCATTACCATACCGATAGCATTGGTATATCGATGTAACTCAATTTGGATTATCTATTGTCTAGTATTGGTATGATAATGCTAAATTTACCATTACCATAACAACACTAGAATACACACATATACATGTGTCTGTGTTGCGGGTTGGAGGGAGGAGTGTAGGGACAACTATATCCATGCTACACTCCTTATGAAGATGATCTTGAATGGATATTATGTGCGTGCACACACACTTTTCTTTCATATTGAATTGCATAACTCTAAAAAGTGGAGTGTAGCGGAGCGGTAGCTTAAGAGGTATAGTCGATCTCTTTCGTATATATATAATACGTACATATACATATATGTATGTATACATATATGTATATATGTATGTATATAAGCATTGACTGCAGAAAATTTGGTGAATACTTTACCTTGTTAGTAATTTTCTCAAGGAGCTGCATGTCACTTTTATATGAACCTGTTGGTTTCTGCAACTGTAGAAGCACAATAGGAGAGAGAGGATCACTTGCTATAGTCAACCCTTTAATGTCAGAAAGACCTGCATTTTATTAGGAAGTTAAATTATTGTGTGATGCTGAAAGGTTCAAAATTGGACTTACACTCCAAATTTGATGTCAAATAGTTTCTGATGCCAACTATTCAAAATTAAAGGGAGATATGCCATGAAAGAAACTGAGGGCGTTTCTAACATTTTAGGTACAGAAGACTGATGAACAAAAATGAATAAAAATATACCTTGTATTAACAAGGGTAATAATGTTCTTCGACATGCAAATGATATACAGACAAAGCAATTAATACACAACTGTTCTGAGTAAAAAATACAAGCAATGTTGTAAAAACATTTATAGTTACATTTTTATTAAAGAGATTAGGAACCATATACTGATTAAATGCCAGTTCTAAACTCAACAAAAGGTCTGAAACCATAACTTCTTTAAAATTGTGAAGAATCAAAAAACAACCCAGATCCAGACTCAACTGTAAGTAAAAGAAATACAG
Organism: Allium fistulosum; assembly: GCA_030737815.1. Lineage (NCBI taxonomy): Eukaryota > Viridiplantae > Streptophyta > Magnoliopsida > Asparagales > Amaryllidaceae > Allium > Allium fistulosum. The sequence goes on along the minus strand of CM060903.1, from coordinate 1,238,449,783 downwards.
GTTAATATTTTGAGATCTGTACGCACGCACACGTGCGCATGCACGTGTATATGCGTACATTTATCTGTGTATGTATGTATGTGTGTGTGTATGTGTGGTGTAAATATTAGAAATATAGTATGTATATGTATATACATCAAAAAGGTTAAGTGGAGCCTCAAGGTATAGATCTCATGACATTCAAAGTTGTTTATCCTACCACTTAACCAGTGGTTTTGACATATATAATTAAGGCAGAACAAAATAAAAAATGCCCATTCTAACTCAATGTTCTTTTAGGCATACATCCAAAGTAAGATATGGCTACAACTAAAACAAGCATCTGCAAGCGAAATGAACTGTGTGTATGATTCTTTTATATATATATATATATATATATATATATATATATATATATATATTTGATTATATCTTTGAAGTAGCAGATAACTTTTTTTAGTTGGAGTGTGTGTGTGTGTGTGAGTATGACCAAACACAGATGTCAACAGTTTATATATGTTTCACATACCTTTCCATAACAAGGCAATATTATTTCTCAAAGTTTCAAGTATATCTGGATTTTCCTCCAAATGATCGATTGCAGAAATTGCAGCAGTAGCAAGGTATGGAGGCAAAGATGCAGAAAATACGTAGGCAGAGCTACTAAGACGCTGCACATAGGAAACAACACCAATCATTAAGCAATTAAACCAATAAGAAATCATTAAAAACTAATCATAGCTTCCATAGTAATTTATTCTTACTTGGTGATCAACAACTCTAACACTTCCTGTGCAAAATCCTCCATCAGTAGCCAATGCATTTCCCATACCCGCAGTTATAATATCAATTTTCTCAATCTACAATCAAAATATTTTCAACTTGTTCATACTTTTAGATAAAAGGAATACTAGGTTAAGCTTGCAAATTAAATCATTTTTACCGGAACTCGATAATGCTCGGCAAGACCTCTTCCAGATTTACCAAGTACACCAAGAGAGTTGCTTTCATCCATCACAACACGAAAAAGGAATTTTTCCTTCAATCGTACAATCTCATCCAATGGAGCTATTCTCCCAGAATTCTGGATTTTTATTATTTACATTAGAATCATGACTCTGTAATATAATCAAAATGAGTGGGGACAGAATAGCATACCTGATACAATGCTTCAATGACAATATAACGGCGAACCTTCTCTGCTCGCTTGTTCCCCTTTGTAACTTTCAGTAATGTGCTTTCAAGAGATGCCATGTCATTGTGCTTAAAGTACACAACAGTACTTCTAGAAAGATGTAATCCATTTTGCACTGCCCAATTAACACCCTCATCTCTGCAAACATAAGGTCGACGAAAACCTCAGGATAGTTTATATGATTTTACAGTAACATCATGATGCGCATTAATTATCTAATATAAATCAAACCACAAAGTAACAATAATAGTAGTAACAAAAAATAAGAATATGATACTTACGCAACAATGATGTCTCCCTTCTTTGCAAAAGCTGGAATGACACTAAAAATTGTAGATATACCATAAGAATACAGTATAGAATCAGGGGTCCCCATAAAATTTGCTATTTTGCTTTCACAGTCAAGATGCACATCTGCAAACCATGCAAAAATATACATGTGATATTCCAAAATGAAATGAATTTTGAAGGAACATGTACTATAAAGTATAAGTTAAGGGTGAGAGTACCTAGTGTTCCATAAAAACCACGAGGACCACAAGATCCAACACCATATTTTTCCATTGAGCCAACACATGATTCCTATAATATTCTTGTATTAAGACACACAAACCAAAGATGATATAAAACATATAATAAACCTGAAACATGAGAGTTTATTCCATACTGTTATTTTTTCATTTCCTAACAAGCCAAGATAATTTGCGGATGCAAAGTTCACAACTTCTTTCCCATCAATGATAGTATGCGGACCTGCAGCACTGCATGAAATAATAGTATCTTAAAAAGATGCTAGCTAGAGAGAGCTTATGATAACCTTACAAGTGATAGAAATACACCAAAATTAAGTTGTAGGCATGCATATAAGGACGTTAGGCAAAAAATATGTACCTTTCCAAAGTGGGAGGTTGTTCCTCCATCTCTTCTGTAATTTTGGGGTGAAGAGGTTCAGGTTCCCACTCGTCACAAAGTTCATCGATTTCCTGATACAACCATAAATAATTTTACTAAGGAATTTGGATCCTGATCATGAAAATTATAAATGTCAAGTGAATTTAGTTATCAAAAAACTTAATCAGTTCGATAGATGATATCGGGATATACTTCATCAAATCTTTACATGGTACTTTTCATTTTGGTCTAATCAACACATTAGAAGTTAATAAAAGCAGCAGCACAAATGCCTCCATATTTGCTCTTCCAAGCAAATTTTGATTCTAATTTCAACTTCTTGTGCCAAAGCATGTTGGATTTAATCCCTATATTCTCCAGTGAGGGCACAATACGAGTTGGCAAACAATATTTTAACAATTTTCACTCAACGCCTCACGCAAGGCATCTTTTACAATACAAATTTTGAGGGAAACCAGTGCACCATTTATTGAAGCACTGATCATCATTGTCAAATTTTAACACCACCTTAATCTAAAATAGCGATTTGAAGGTCCAATCAATAAAAAAAATCAGAAAAATACATGTTATTATGATTCTAGATTCCAATCCATTCACGGATGTGTTTACTTGCTCGTATTGTTTATTTACAAATGTGGTGTATGCACGTGCCTGAAATTATGTAGTTTGAAATACAAACGTGATGTATGCACATTCTCAACTGTACATTGATATATGCTCAATTTGACCATGGTACCACCATTCTAACACAAGTTGTAAGTATATTATATGTATTACCATAATAATATGTTGGTTTGAATCATATGTGTTCAAGCTATACGTCCTTTGGAACATTAATCATTCAGAATAATTCAGATTGCCAGCAGAAAAACTATGTCAAACATAAATATCGCAATATATGACCATTTATCTAAAGAATATGTAACCAACCTTTTCAGATAAAGGCTTCTTTGCTGGATTATAACTCTTCCTTGGAAGCAGAATCAATATAACAATACCTAGAAGCGCTTCAACAACAAAATGCACTGCACAAAAACACACACAAAAGAATACGATTATTATTATTATACAATTTGGACAAAAGAGCTACGGCAATTGCAGAATTCGAAATACCCACAATGAACAGGAATCCCAAATATCACAACACGCGTCGGAGCTTTATCCGATAGCCATGCCCACGCAGCCAAAATCATATTCGCAATCTCCATGGATTCAATTTAAAAATGTCCCAATCTTCACAAAGATCTCAACTTTTCCGTGTTTTCAACCCCTACAAGTTCGGAGACGAACCTCACCTCAAATTCAGAATTTTATATTAAAGAGTCAATGAAAAATGATGCAGAAAGGAGGCTATGCTACGCGCATATATATAATTTAGATAGAAAAAGAAATGTGAAATTTTCAAATCTGGGAAGAGAAGAGAGAGTCAAATTTGGGAAGCGACATGATGAATTGAGGGTCAAATGCTGTGAGCTTTTGAAAAAGACGAAAATAGCATTGATAATTGAGAACTAATCTTCGGAATGAAATGAAAGAGACAGGGATAAGTTGGTCATTTTATTTATGAATTTGACGAACTAAGTGCAACGCGGTACGTGGCTTGGTTTAATTTGACTTGCAACTTATTCTCCATCATCAGTTAAAACATTGGCTGTGTTTGCCGGCTCCTCAGAAGCGTCCGACGCGTTAGACATCTGAACTAGGCTGACTCCTTCTCAGTCCAGTCTAGTTCAGTTGGCGTGGGGATACATTAGCGTCCGAAAGAAACTACTCGATTTATGTTGAAATGTATTGGGTTTTTGATATTCAGTCCGGACATCAGGAGCGTTGTCAACGAACTTTTATTCGAAAAACTTTGCTTCATTGCTTTATGTGACCACTTAGAATCTTACGGTCTAATAGTTACAAAAAAATCTACATCAACGTAATGGTAGCAATATTTTTATACATCATAGCACTAGCTCTTCCAATACGTCAGGTTGCAGGAAGGTTCTAAAGATAAGATAGTATTATTTGTGTTTATTTTTATGTTGTTATAAAAGTTGTAGTGCAATTCAATACTATACCGAACAAACTAGGAATTCAAACTAATACTATCCGTTTTTAAAAAAATTGTGTTAGAGTTATAGACAGTACACACTAATAGAGTAAGGAGTGTGACTTAAGTGTAATTATGTAATTTGGTACATATATATAACTCTGTAACCGATCTTGTTCATAATAAAGGTATTCAATTTCTATTATATTTTTTAATATAGTTTATATAATTAGTTAAGTAATTAATTTAAAGTATATTAATAAGAAAATCTTTGAATGAAATGTTACGTGATTGTAGTTGCAAATAGTTGCAATCATGAGTAATTAATCACAATATAAAATAACATTTTATTTTGAATATTTATGGTCAAGATGCTTTGAGAAAGAATATCGATACATCCGTTTGAGACCAAAGTACGTAATGCTCTTCAAATGCTGGTCGACGTATTACTTATGATTGTTTGGGGCACTAAAGGGTTACCTACTAATAGTTATCAGATAACTGTGGAGTGACTCATCTAAAACTTTCATGTTAGTTAATAAGAAATAAGGTCAAACAGGAAATCTCAAAGTGACGATATTGCACAGTTCTCTCGACTTGAGAATACCGTTAAACTTCAATGTGGATAATACACATTGACTATAGTTAAATCATGGTATGACATCTATCGAACGACTATAGTTGGATCTCAGCTAAAACATTGGAAATGAAACCTTATTCAACAAAGAATTTGTCTCATCAATTATATAAGGTTAGTATCACGATCTACTATAGCCAACTCAAATTCAAAATCACTAGCCAAAGTAGTACGGTTAACAATAAATGCTATTATTGAACTAATGATTTTATTTATGGCCTAACCAAGATGAATGTGGATAATATTAAAATTTGACCAAAACCAAATTCCAAAAGTCCTAAAGTGATTTAGTGTTAACGAAGAGAATTGGTATGAATAATCATTACTATAAGGTATTGCTTAAGAAATTATGAAATTGGATTTTACTAGAAAGACCTGTAAGTAACGATTCAACCAAGTTATTATACCATTAGCTATGGTGACGTGTAAAGGTTGATATTTGAATTGCTCAATATTAATCGCTCATGGAATTCACACCTCTAAGTCACATAACCACATTTGTAATTTCTCCAAAAACCGCATGATTTAATTAATTATGAAACGTTATAAATCGGTTAAAATAAAAATATTTAAGAAACTAACTATTATTCATGTATTCGATGTTTTAAATAATATTGATAATTATTTAGATGCATGTATAAAAGTTATATTTGCATATATAGATATATGATATCGGTATACTAGGATTTAAAAAATAAGTAATTATTTGGAGGTTTTTATTTGGAAACTTTGTTCCCTAAAGAAGTAAGTTTTAATAGGCCACAATTAGGGGAATGAAGTAATTGATTAATTGAAATTTAAAAGGTATGAAAAAGGGCAAGGTTTTTGGGTATGTTTTTCTTATTTATAATCTATTCGTAATATACAAAATGATGATTGTTCACATATATGTATATTGTAGCCATTTATTAAGATACGTTTAAAATTCTTTTATCCATCGTGATTCATTTTGAATTCTTTTGTGTATGCTTTTATGTAAATATCGATGGTTTAATTGGGTTTGAAATGATTAAATGTTGTTGAATCGGTTTTTTTTTGAAAATTTTCATCTATTATTATAATTGCTTGGTTATTTTATTTAAGCAAACAATTTATATTTTTTTTCATTTGAGACCTGAAACATATCTTTTTGTCCGTTGAATCTAAAACCGTGTATTGTTGTAAATCTGTCTATTTCAATAAATTACTATTGTTATTGCATTTTACTCCTTAAACATGGATCTAATTTTAGTAAAATTGAATTAAATTATGTGTGTACACACACACACATATATATATATATACATATATATATATACATATATATATATACACACATATATATATACACACACACATATATATATATATATATCCATGTGTGTTTTTTAATCAATTCTTCTTCATACCTTGAAGTTATAAACCAATGTAAAAACTAAACCTTTTATTTGGTTGATTTGTTTTACATCACTTCAATTTCATAGTTTAAATGAAATTTCAGTTTATTACATATATGTACGTACATAAATACAAGTATATGTGTGCATGTTTAAGATTTTTTTTTTTGAAAACCCAAGAGAACCCGGCGGGCCGGTAAACTCCTGAGGAGGGTATAGTAAAGCTGTCCGCTGATCCAAGCCCGCATACCCCTTGTTACATTTATATAGGATAGGGAAGCATATGGTAGGAATCGAACTTGGGTCTTTTTACCAAAACTCAAGCCTCCTTTCCACTGCGCCGCACCCGCGGACTTGTTTAAGATCTTGTTATGTGAACGAGACAATAAATTAAATTGTAAAACTTTTAACTTCTTTATGTTAATTATATGCTTTTCCAGATTTAGATATAATACAAATTTCCTTTTGAGCTTTCAATAGTGTGGATGTTTATTATAATTAAGTTTAGAATTCAATATGGTATTATTAAATTGGTGTAGAAGAAAAGTAAAGTAGAATCGCTCTTTATGATTATTTCCTTTTTGACTCGGATTTGATTAGATTTATTTGTAACATGAATTACCTTTCCACCTTCATTCTTTTAATTTACTCTAATTTGAAATATCTACTTTATATGATTTATTTTCATACCTTTATATATATATATAACTAACAAGGTTTGATTAGATTTATTTGTAACATGAATACCTTTCCACCTTCGTTCTTTTAATTTACTCTAATTTGAAATATCTACTTTATATGATTTATTTTCATACCTTTATAAATATATATATGTGTGACAACAAAGATTACATATATGTATATATATGTCTAAATTATAATATGGTACTGTCAATATGTGTATGCAAACCATATACATATATCGTAGTATACTCAAACATATGTATATATTTATGCATTTATATTTTCGATACGCATGTGAGATTATTACATGTATATGTAAGTATAATATATGTACATACGATAGATATAAATCACAATATCTAGATGTGTGTGTATATATATATACATGTTTATATATTAGTTTATTTATGTTTTTGTATGTTTGAATGTATATATGATGCATTTTCAGTAAAATATTTTGTTAAAATGTTAACATATATTAATTTAAATCAGTTAATATGATTAACTAACTAATATAGAACAATATTATTAATAATAACTAGATTGGATCTATGGAACCATTTAGACTTCATATATCTACAATGATCCAAATAGGGATTTTTTTTTGATATTCACATATTTCCCCTTCTACAGACTGGCATGATTACTTTAGTGGTATTAGGGCTCTAATGGTATATATGGCCTATATTAGCAACTTTAAGGCCAACTAATAAAGCATACTTGTCATTTGGATGTCTAGAATAGTAATGTCTAAGCTTAGGGGGGATGAACAAGTATTTTCCATCCTTGGCTATTGACCTGGCACAATAACGGAGTAAGTCTAAAAGGTTGGCCCTAGTTGTAAAAGTCCAAACTGGTTTGAGCCTTGGGCTAATTTTCAAAATTAAGTTTGAAAATTTTAAATATATTTTAATTTAAAAGTTAAGTTTAAGGTATAAAAGGAAATTATAAAAGTTATAAAATGAATTCAAATATTTTAAAATAAGAAATTAAAATATTTAATTTCAAAATTTTAATATATGTAATTAATTCGATTAATTAAATTAAATTCAATAACTAATAACAAGTTAATTAATCAATTTGCATATATATATATATATAGGTTGATATATGTATGTAGCTATAACTGTTATAGTTATATATTTATCTTAAATTTTTTAAGGTGAATTATATTAAACTTTCGAACTAATTTAAACATTTAATTAAAAAAATTAATTAAATTAATTTATTTATTAAACAAAATTAATTAAAAATTAATTAATTAAAATGTATATATAAAAATCTATAAATTTTACAGTTGGTTATTTATCTTAAACAGTTTAAGATGAATAATTACATGTGATTTAATTAATAAGATACACGCATACATATATATTCATATAAGTTACTAAATTATAAAAGTTATAAATAAATTAAAACTTATATAAATATATATGTATAAACATAAGTGGAACTGTAAGAACCCAACTTAGATTTAAGGAATGAGTACATGCGTATTATACGTGTAGCATGATTTCAGATGTGTCACTTGAATCATAAGGGTATTTCAAAAGAAATACATTGTTCTTTAAATCGGTATCATTCAATGTTTATGTATATTAAAGGTTTTGAATCCTTAATATAAGTTGCCCTCTACAATTTGTATGTTAGCAGATTACTTCCATACTCTTTAGTTGTTAAGTTTTCTCAAGCTAGAGATCTCATGTATAGTACTACTAATATAATGACTAAACGGGGTAAGATACATGCATGTATTTTTTGAGCTTTCCTTAAGGTAAGTGTATTATACTTAGACCGTCGCAAAATGGTGGGTATGAGTGAATAATCTCTTTTGATTTATTGTGCTTTCCTCAAGGTTGAGATGAGATTAAAACAATGACCATAGGTTAAGACTTGCATATGGTACAGCCAATGAGGTGTTATCCATCACATGCGGAGCTATGATTTGTTGAGCTTTAAGGTCAGAATCTTGACATAGGTGAGTCCTAACATCCAATAGAGAAGCCAAAATATTTCTATGTTTTCTCTTAGTGTTTTGAGAAACATAAAAGTCTAGTGGGATCCTTATCAAAAAATGAAATGATAACATTTGATCTTCTAATATTGTAAGAACATATGCCATATAAGTCGAAATAATCTACTTTGATAAATTTGTGCAACTAGTGTAATTAATAAAATGTTTATCAGTTAAAATATACAAATGAACTGAATTAAGATAGAAATATAAATATAAATTATACTTACCAATAGATCTTTTGGCATGTTGTCATTTTAAGATTCATGTAAGCGCCTGTTTATACAACCACCAAAACATCATGCATCGATCACTTAACTATTTATTTATACGAGACTGTGTATTATCTTCTATGAGTTTCGAACTCTTAACCAATACAAGAGCATAGACCCATATTTGTTCATATACAGAAGTGATATGGTAAACAATCATGATTCATAATGTATAAAATTTCAATGAAATTAGTTCATTCGAAATAAGTAAATAACCCATAATGTGAGATCATGTATCCAATACAATTGATTACTACAATGAACTTGTTGTGTTACATGTACCACTAAACTAAGGGATAAAAGACGAACCTGGGGATTAAATCATTGAAATTTCATCTTTATCTATTTACATAAGGCGCAACTTAATTGATATTCTTAATATTAAAGGTGACCAAATGTATTTTTTGTAAGGAGTTCATGTGGTTGTGTAGTAAGAGTTTCATTTAAATGGTTTGGCCGTAATGGAAAGGAAAGCGAAGGTACGAGAGTAGTTGTAACTTGTATACGGTTGGGATGAAGAGGATGAATGACTACCTCTGGTTCATAAAGAGACGTCAGGGACGAGAATTGTATAAAAGTAACAGTAGATACTTAACATGGAATGAAAAACATAATTTCTATTCTAGAATGTAGTTTTATATAATTGTTTTCTATGAGATATTTTTTTAAGTTTAAGATATTTGATCTAAAGCTATCGACTATAAACTAGTTAAAGTAAACAAAATAAAAGCCCATATTAAGTGGTTGAATGGAGTCTCGTATTTTATATGCTTTTATAGTAATAGCAAAAATAGCGAGAGCATATCATATAATACTTCTTAGTGAATGCATCAAATTACGAAAATTATATTCGTGAATATACCAAATATTAATTATGAAATAATTACCGGTTTTGGTTTTGACTAGAAATATGTATGGATTTATTTTGTCTAAATATTACGAATATTCATTGTAAGATAAAACTATAATATTTGTTTTCATAACAAAAGTGACATATTATAAAGTACAACAGTATCTGAAATTTATAATTATTTTGGAACTATGGACTAAGCTATTATTTTGAGAAATAATTCAATAATCATATGATTATGAATCATATGGTACCGATGAACTGTATCTTAAAAGATTAAGGGTAAAGCACCCATTCAGTGGGAGCAACAAAAAGGCTAATGAACTCTTCGAATTGATATATACAGATATGTGCAGTTCGATGTCTAATGATACCAAAATGGATCTACTTACTTTGTTAAATCCATAAATGAATTACCATAGAAATAAACATGTGTATTTATGATAAGTTTATTGAATATAAAATGAAAGCAAAAAACATAACATGTAAAGAAAATAAATATTTGATTTTATCGAATAGGTGGGTGTATTAGAAAGAATTCCAAAAGTAACTAATAACGAACAAGATTCAACCTTAAAAGTCACTACTCCCTATGATACATAATGATATATTGATAAGGAATGATCAGACTTTGTTGGATAAAGAATGGTTGAAAATGAGCAAAGTTGAGTTAACTTTTTTTTTGTTAGGATGTGTACTTAAGTGTAAGTATATAGGTTAAAATTATTGTCATCCAAAATATAATTTACGAGATCATACAGGATAGAAGTTTATAAGAAACTCTACATACCCTTGGTCAAGGAGTTAACATGTTGTGTAAATCAGTAGGCTGCATTTAATATTCGTTCATGAGAGAGCTTGTGTGGATTACACCAAAGCAGTTTGGGGCAGGCCAATATTGATTGAGCAACATATGTTACGAACATAAATTTTCCTTGACCCGAAACCAAATCATTTTATACAATCGCAGTTCATGAAATGTTTCTGAATGCATATTTCATTATGCTGAAAAACAACTGGTATTTCAGGAATTGCCAACTCCATGACAATGGAATTTCTTCTAGATATTATTGATAGTAAAATGGATTTGGATACGATCCAAAGATAAAACTGATTATGAAGGATGAAATGAAATTAACCAAGCGAAATACACATGCTCATTATAATGTCTAATAAGAACTTTGCACACTAAAGAGAAACTATGAGTTTTATATCAATGTTGAAAACATAATTTTCTTAATTGTCAAATAAGCCATTAAGAGTATTGACTCTGCTACATGACACAATGGAAAATCTAGAATGGATACATCATCAAAATATGATTTTAATAGTTGTATCCGAAAGGATATGATTTATCGGTCATAGAAATATTTTTGAGAAAAAGACCAATGCATTTGGAATATGGCAAGCTACATCGATAAGAATAACATTGTAAATTTAAATTGTTGAAATTAATGTAACAGATTCATTATTCAACAAGCTTAAGGTAATTTTGATTTTGCTCGTAAAATTATCATTTGATAGAATTTTGAGTTTTGGTACATATATGTTAAAAAAATTCTAAATGATGATTTAGAATAATCTGTTTGGACATAGCAACCAAAGTGTCTCGAAGTTAGTGGAGTGATGCTCAATTTGTAATACCCCGATAATTTAACTGGAAATTTAATAAAAATTAAATTTAAATATAATAAGGGTTAAAATGGAATTTGTACAAACATCCGATTCTGGCTACGAAACTTCACTGTTGCGTTCGTAGCAATTTTCTGGTTGATTTTCATATATAATGTTTTGAAATCAAAGCTAGTATAAAAAAGTTATTAACGTTTGAAAATTAGGAATTGAAAATAATTAAACAATTATTTAAGGAAAGAAAAAAGTTAAATATGGACAGCTCCACTGGTCGACAATATGAGCTTGATCGGTCAACCCATAGCGGTCGACCTCTCCAAGCCTAGCGGTAAACCGGTTGACGTTATCGGGTTAAGGTTTTAAGTGGCCGAACGGTCCAGATTTTATAATATTAAATTTGACAGCTAAGATTAGTTTCTACCCCTATAAATAGAACCCTAGGCTAATTATCAAAACCCTAATTCACTTACTATATGTCCAAAGTTTATCTCTCTAAAATCTGAAATCTCTTTTTCCTCAAATCAAAGTTTATTCAAATCCAATTAATAATTAAATTAGGGGAACTGAAGAAGGGATTAAATCAAATCAATAGAGGATCTACACCAAGCTAAGACGGTTCCAAACGTGTACGAAAGGGATAGCTTTTTAGAGATGAGTGAGTTCGTGATTCGTAAGATGATTTACATGTATTTGATTTTATTTGTACCCTATTTGATCTGGAATTGTTTAGATTAAATAAAAGATTTTGTTTATCGGATAATTGTCATAGATTCGAATTTGAATAAGAATTTAACCTATTTGAATATGGCACTTGCCCAATCTAGATCTGGATAAAGTAAACCTATTGAAAAAAATTGGTTTAGGTTGAAAAAACCTGTTTGTTGAATTGAATACAAACTATATGTTAATTCTAAACCCGATTTAATTCATTACGATATACAAACATGCTTATTAAGTTCTTAGGGATTGTAACTGAAAACATTGAAGGTTGTAGATTGGTAAAATAAGGGTTCGCTATAATCAACAGTTTACTGTAATATGCAATTTCTAATTAACATTTACTATAATTGAGAACGATGATAATTAACAAACAACGATAATTAAAATACACAGTAAACACCATGACCGGTTGACAGGCTCACAGGACCTGGTCGATGGTAAACGATCGACCGCTCCAATGACCAACGGTTGACCGTTAATGTTTTACCGCTAAAATTTAACCTTGGCCTAAGGTCTAAGTTATTAAATTAATTATATATATTATATATATATATATTAGAAGGGAAGTTGGTTCCCAATGTGGGCGATCCTAGGAAGTTACGGATGGAATGGATGTATATCCTGGCAACAAGACCCAGAACTATTTATTTAGCATGGTCGACTTTTAACTAGGGTGATTCTATAGTAAATTACACTCATAGGAGGTTCTATGGTGTACGCGCACAATAACGATGATGCTTGGAGAAGTGTGTGGCCCAGCATTAACAGGAGTTCTTTTGTATGCACGACTCCGTCGACGTGATACTCTATTTTTGATGTATCCCAGCACGATGCGATAAGAGGCATTTCGTTACCATTGAGAGGTGGACATGTATGCTTCAGACATCTTTGGCATGAGTCAGCATTGTGGGCTCCCCTCAATGCATAATTAAGATATGTGTAGTTGTAATTTGGGAATGTGATCCGAAGGATGATATTATATGTAACCCTATCTTGGAGTACTTCTAGTAGTTATTAGCCGATCTGTATTAGCATTAGGGCTCGATTAGTTGTTTAATCCTGAGTATAAGCCTTCAGAAGGGGTGGTGTAGGTGTGTCTATAACCATACCCTAAGGATAACAAGAGTTTTCTTAGTAAGAGGTTCACAAACACAAGTACAACACCCTAAGTCACATAGAGTATTAATGAAGTTATTGCTAGGATCGACATATATTAATGATGTAACTTATTCACTGGACTTTTGTCTGACCCACTCCCTTCCTTTCTTTTTCCTCCACCACAAGAGGACAACGCAACAGGTGATAGGCCCAGAGATTAGTAAGTGGAGAGGCGAGCTTGGTATTGGAGTTGCTTTCTATTTTCCATTATTCTCCATGTAACTATTTATCATATTTAGCACTTATCAAACTATATGCCATATTTTTGTATGCTCTGGGTTTTGACTACGTACTGTTTTGAAACTTTGTTTTCTGAGACATTTTCTGAGATGATTATTTTCTATATTTATATTTTATATCCTTCCGATGTGAGATCTAAAAGTGTAGAATGTCTTATATTTATCCTTATATCTTTCACCTTTATAATGTTTAAAAACCCGATAGCTCGTACTTATTGGCACTGACGTGAGTCCAAAAGTCACCCTAGGCTTTGGATTGGTGTGTCGGAAGGTGCGTGTTGTCACATTTGGTATTAGAGCCTAGGTTTGAAATTCCTTAGGGATTAAGTGCATATTGAGAGAAAGTACTTGAAATGTTTTTGAAAAAATAGAGTTTTCAAAAATGGTTTTCTATAAGTTTTCCAAAATGGATTTCTAAAAGAGTGTGTGTGTAAAGTTTTTCAAAGAATTTATATATAAATAATATGGAAATGCTTTCCATTATTTTTGCCAATATTATCTATGGAAAAGTTGCTAATAAATTCCTAAATCACAGATAAAAAGGATGAGCAATCCTGCTGGTTGCAGCTTAAGTGATGCAGTTAAGATTCCAGGTGTGAACGTCCCGATTCGGTTTCATTATTATCTGCAAGCGAGAGGACAAGACGAGTTTAACCCTAATAGGAGATACAAAAGGCAAGCCTCAGGTGTAGTTCCAGCCCACCCACTTGCCTTTGATTTTGCCTAGCTATGTAAGGACTTAGCGAGTCTAGGAGGGAAGTCGTATGTGGGATCCAAGTCGTATGTAGACTCGAGTGTATACCGATGGTTGCGGTATAGGGTTAGGCGCAATCCTGATGCAGGAATGGTGAAACAACCAGCCCCGAAACGGACCTAAATTCCGACCCAGAAAAGCCCATTGAAACAGACCCATCTTGAAACTAGCCATTGGTTGGTAAAAAGAACAATATAAAGCTATTTATCTACACATTTAGATCTCACGGCGAAAGGATAAAATATAAAAACAATAGTACCCATTTTATTCAACTTCAAAATGTTATAAAATACATAACACAATACATATCCATAGTACAACGTTTTCAAAATACATCATTATACTTTAACAGGTACATCAGAAAATAACATAAGTAGATAAATAAGTAAACTGCCACAAGTTTTCTCCACGCTTTTGCCTTCAACATCATCATCTTTCCTAACCTGCGTTGCAATAAGAAGGGAGTCGGAACACCATATGTCTGGTGAATAAAAATCTCGAGCCTTACTATATCAGTACTTGGCCAGTATAATTTAAATAGGAATATGTCTTACGTTTCTACCTACAACATAAGTCTTTTCAAAGTAAGCCCAAGGGCTTTTCTCAAATTTAAATAAAAGGTTTTCCAAATATAGGCCTAAAACTAACTTGCATTTAACCTAATAACCCATATCTATCGTCCATGATGTCCTATCAATGTAAGAGATAGTGTTCAAGTCACTTAATACATTTTAATGGAGATTAGGTAGACTCCAACCATTTAATGCCTTATTTAAGGCAGGTCCACATCATTTACTAACTATAATTCCAAGGCCGACTCCTCGCTAGTAACTATCTAGTTAACATTGCATGGAATCTCTTCAGCCACTTAATACTTCCGATTGAAGTAGGCCCTTTTTCCGAGATATCCTCTACCATGTCTAACCCATAACCCCGACCATTTACTATTTCCTACATAAAGAAGAGGCGGACCCTCACACAACCACTTAATACCTTCAATCTTTGCAACAGGTCCTTTGTTTATGACCCGTACCCTACGGTGATGTCTCACATTAGACTGACTATTTGTACGTACTGGTAGATAGATTAGTTGGGCAGATTTACCTTATAGCATTTGGGAGCATATTTACCCTATAGACTTTGGGATTAACCTCATGTCATCATAGTTACTTATTATAGGTGATGTCTCACATCAGCCCTAAATTCACACCGCTGGTAGCTAGATTAGCCAGGCAGACTTCAATGTGCTTTTGACTGACCTCGCATCCTAATAACTTAGTCATAATTTATATCATACTCTACATATTTATCATACATATCACTGTTTTCAAAATCAAGGCCTTATAAGAAATATGCCTTATTTCACCTTCAATATTAATTTCCTTCCTAAAGGCGATTTAATCGAATTAATATCCTATTTAACCATAGAATTATATATTATAATCATACGTTAATTACACTAATACATACATACACACACACACACACACACACATACGAGTTTAGCAATTTCCAAACGTGCGAAGTTTACGCTCTAAACTAGCATTTAAATGTCAAATCTTTAAACAATTATACAAGTCTCATTCCATATTATCAAAATACCAAAATTTCAATATTCATATCCAAAGATTCCAAGCAATAACTTATATACAATAAAAATTTAAACTCAACTTATCACATCAAAATAATGGAATACATTGATAATGGAAACTTACAATTCCAATTTTTTTACGCTCTATTCAACTCCTTTTTACATAAAGATAAACAATTTCTATTTAATTTATGGGAATAAGCAGTGTAAACTATGAATAAAATTTGTACCTTACACACAATTCCGTAATCAAAATACTCTAATCAAATTCAAAGAAAAAGAATAAGCAGTGGAATAGAAGGTAGAATTATAAAAACTGCAAATTTACACAATTTCCTTCATTTTGACATAAACAAATTGAGATTTCAATCTAGAATTGACATTTTGCATTAAAGGAGTTTTGGAATTTTTATAATATGATGCATTCTCAAACCAAAACTCCCCAACGCATATTCAAGCCCAAATTATACTAATCAATTACTAAAATAGAAAAGCTAAGATTTAAGCTCATAGTATATCCTTAAATTTGCCTCTTTTGGA
Organism: Allium fistulosum; assembly: GCA_030737815.1. NCBI lineage: Eukaryota > Viridiplantae > Streptophyta > Magnoliopsida > Asparagales > Amaryllidaceae > Allium > Allium fistulosum. The sequence continues at coordinate 1,238,433,192 of CM060903.1, read as the reverse complement.
TTTGGCATGCCTTTGACAATCTCTATCAGATATCTTCTTTTAGAAATATACAATAAGGAAGTTGTATATATAGATTAGATTTGGAAAATTGAAGAAGAATAGCTTTAGAAAATAAATAGAAAACAAAATAGACATATAGGATTTCTTACTTGAAACCCTAATGGAGTTTTCTAAATCTTGAAGAGAGCACTGAAGAGCTTTACTAGGTTCCCAAAATATTGTGTGAACAAAAATGATGGTTCTAGGGTCTTATTTATAGTGGTTAAAAAGCACCAGAATTGTCGGATTTAGATAATTAAATCCAGAACGTCCAAAATTAAAAACCCTAGCCGCTACATGATAAGGAGCGGTCGACTGCCATTATGCCACCGGTCGACCCCTATGGGTCGACCGATAGAGGTCAGGGGGTCCACCTCTCCATTTATTTTAGGAATATTGATTTTCAACCGTTGTTATTTTTATTTAATTTCTCAATTAACATTTAATGTTTACGTTAATTTTAACATTTCCTTAATCCCTAAGTCTATCTACTGTTAACTTTTGAATTTCAAATTTTAAAATTAATTATTCATCCGAATTTGAATTCTATTCAAATTATTTTGAATCCAAAAACTTCAAACGTGCATAAAATTTTCATTTAAGCTCCATTTTTAACATATTATATATGGAAATTGATCAGAATTTCACCACGAACACAACAGGATAATTTTTGTGGTCAGATTCTGATTTTTACCAAATTTCCATTTTTATCCCTCTTTTATTTAATTTTATTTATTCAACTTATTTATTTTTGGTTGATTTAAACCAGAGTCATTATTTATGGTATTGGGTTTGCATTTTAGGGATGACCAGATTTTGGTTTTCGAGCAAGTTCTGGTGACTGGGGTGATTCTGGAGGTCAAGGTTTTGGCTGGAGCTAGCTTGGTGATCGTTGAAGTTGGGAAAAATGACAGGGAGATGGGTAGATCGCCGTGGCATCGACGATAGTTCAATTGGGTTTTAAACCCTAGTTCTGTCGAGGTCAGAAAAATTGGTCACCGTGGCTTCTTTGGTGAATCGAGCTGCAAGTGCTTCTGGGAAAAGATGGCGTGAAGGCTAGCGAGCCTGTGGCCGGAGTTTGGGAAGGTTAGGTGATCGACGATGGTGGTTCGAGGGGTTTTCTCATAAGGATGGGTTTCCAGTTTTTCGACTGGGAAGCTCGATTTTGATTTTGGCTTCGTGGCGAATGATTGAGTGTCGAAATCGATCATGAGGTTGAACGTCGACGTGTGGGGTGAGTCGTTGGAGGTAGCGGCGGCGTGGTTGAACTGTGCACGTGCACGGTGGTCGACGTGTCCATTTGGATTTTTGGGTTTGGGAAAGAAATGTTTGGCACGGAGTATTTCGTGATTTCTCACGTGTTCGACTCGGAGTTGATGAAGTGAGGTAGCTGTGTTTTGTTGTCTCGAGTTTTTCATATGTTTGTCTAGGGAAATTGTTGTTTTGCTTGGGTATGTTTGTTTCCAGTTTATAGTTTAACAAAGTTTCAAATTATATTTTTAGAAGTTGAGTTTTAAAGATATTATAAGTAAGTTTTTAAGAATAAAATTTATTTAAACAAGTTTGAATAAGTTTTCAAAGACTTTAATAATTAAGATTAAATGTTTAAATTGTATTGTTTTAAGAAAATTTTATACTTTTAAATTTTAAATTTAATTACAAAATGTTTTCAAATGGAACTTAAAATGATGGAATTATGTATTTATTTAAGATAAAGAATTTATCCTTAAATTATTTAAGTTGTGATTAATTAAGATTTATTTATAATGTGATTAATTAAAAGATAATTACTTAGAATAAGTAATTAATGGGCAGTTATTGTGGGGATCATTAACTAGTGATTAAAAGATGATTAATTAATTCTGGTAATTAATTTAAGATAATTAATTGGTTTAATTAATTAAGGATAAACTTGAAATTGATTAAGGATTAATTACTTAATGTAATTAATTAAGTGAATTACTTAGTGTAAGTAATTAAAGGATTAAGCTGTTGAGGGTTAATTAATTTAATTAACAATTAAAGGTTAAATTAATTAATAATCGAGGTAAATTAATAGAGGTAAATTATTTAAAGTAATTAAAGATTAATTACTTAGTATAATTAATTAAAGGATTAATTAATTAAAGAAATTAATTAAGGGTTAGTTAATTAATGAGTGTGATTAATTAAAGGATAAATAAATTAATGTAAGTGATTATAAGATAATTAATTTGAGAAGTTAATTAAGGATCAATGTAATTAATATGGATGAGTAAAGGATTTGTGTAATTAATTTAGAGTTAATTACTTATTGTAATTAAAGGATAATTAGTCAAGGGTGATTAAATTAAGATGGAAAAACTAAAGGATGATTAATTAATTGGTTTGTAATTAATTAATGTTAAGTAAAGGTAATCTAAGTGATTAAAGATTAGAAATTAATTCAATTAGAGATAAATTAAATTAATCTTGGAAGTGGTAAATCTTGCTTATGAATGATTAAATGATGTTAAATGTCTTGAATTGGTTGGTATTTCTGTATGAATAAATTTGTGATATGTTATGTTTGGGGTGGAATAGTGATAATGTGGTTACCTCTTGATGATCAATTACTATGTAAAAGCGATATCTTGCATCTAAAGTTTGAATTGTATTTCATTAGAATAACTTGGGTTAAGATGACATGGGACTCGAAGAGACCGGGGTCGGGTATTAGTAAATACCCGAAACCACTTCAATTTGAAATCTTCTATAATTCTTTATAGATTGATATGTGAAATCAATGGGCTGGATTGGGATCAGATTTGGTACATTACAGCATGATAGGGGGTTCTCGCTTCGCGTTTGGTGGCAAACGGGAGACTCTTACCCCTACATGTCCCTTTGAGGTAGTATAAGGCCTTGGGTTGGTTGCGAGTCGAGAGGCTGGCCGTAAAAGCAAATTCGAGGTATCATTGTATGCCACGGTGGAGAGTGGCCGTTGTCGATGGTTGAAAAGCCTAGACTGTTACACCTGTAACATGACCCGCAAACCCATACCCCTTGAACCGACACTATTCTCCAACATGTCGACTCCAACATGTCGACTCAAGTGATAGGAAATACAGACCATTATGGTTAAAGAAGAAGAAGGTAGAAGAAGAAGAAGCCAAAACAACATCAGAATCTCACAAATGCAGCGGAACAATATATAATAGATAAATGACTAATCTTTAAAACAAAAGAATTATATCTGTTCATACATTATATCATCAGAGTACAACACAATTCATAACACACAACTAGACAGTTATCATCACATGTCCTCACAAAACTGAATACACAGCGGAATAATAATCAAGTACGAAAGTACGTCTCGCCATCCAGCTCGTCTCCTGAGCTCCACAGCATCATATCCTGTATTCTATAATACTCGGTCTAACCCGAGCATTATAATAAAATAACACCCGACTCAGTCTGGAAAACTAGCGTGAGAAAACACACTCAATTGGATTATTAAAGTTTTCCAAATCCTTTGAAATCAAAAGCATCTCGTAAGACCACGCCACAAATAAACATGTCGGGTTTTTACCTTACGATAGCCAAAAACACTTTTATCAAATCCGTCTGATATTATAATAGTGTCTATATACAAATACTTATTCAAATAGCTGAAATTGTTACATGATTAAATTCCAGCATACTAGCCACAAAGTGGGTTCTACAAACAAAAACTGTAAAAGGCGCGTAGGGAGAATGGATTTCCAACTAATGACTAGGCACTGGGGTACCACCTATCACAGTACGTGGCCTAGATCAACGTACCAAGGATCACTCCCAATCCCCTGCAACACAAGACCGGGACTACCCCTTACTGGATAATCCCGAGTAAGATCACCTCGCGATTGGGATCAGCAACCGCCCACTAAGCCGAAATAAAATGGAACATCTAGACAGGGATGACCTCACCCTAATGGGTGCTACCCACTTAGCCTTGCTGCATAACCCCTGATTTTCAGTCATTCCCGGTTGATGAGGCTCGAGGCTAAGCGTTACCTTTTTAGAACACATCTCTTAGAATGCCCACCGTCCACCTGACGATGTTCCGAAAGCATTCATCCATACAAGTCCGTTTCGGGTTTGAACGGAATCGAAGGCACTACTCCTACTACATCCATTTTTGAATCACCCTCAGGATTAGCAGCGATTAGCCCTTGCACTTCACTGCTCCATCTTCGACTCCCAAACTCGTTTTCCCCACGAAAACGTACAAACCGGATCGAAGTGGTTTTTGGGAAATTAAATCCCGATCCCGGTCTCTTCGAAACGATCAGCGCATTGGCCAATATTGATAGTCAGTTATTTAACTATCAAATAACATTCACAAACAATCATCAAGCCAAAATAATTTCTCCCAAATTATTTATTAATCTCAAAATATCTTTGCAAGATATATTTCCACTTTTAACCCTTTGAAAACAGTTTCAAACCATCTTCCTCTCACGGAATAAATTTCCCAACATTTCTATTTCCACCGACACCAAGTACAAATACTTTAGATTTTTAAAATAATTTAAAAACACTTTATTATAAAATATACTTTAAAACATTTAAATTGAAAAACTACTTTAATACTTTATTTAAAAATATATACCTTAAGAATATTTAAATAAAGCTATTTTATAAAATATAAAGCTAAATTTTTATCTTTTTCAAACATAATACCAATTAACCTTTAAATAATTACTACTAAAATAAATTTGAAAAATACTTACTTTAACATTTAAACATTTAAAAATAATAGATTTTCCAAACATGCTTTTAATACAACTTTGAAACTTTAACTTATACTTAAGAATTTGCTTTGAAAACGTACTTGGCTATCCAGGGAAATATACTTCTCTTTCACATCTTTAAAAATAAATCACTATTTATTTTTAATAAAATTTATCCATTCCTTTTATAAATTCCCACCTTGAATTTATCCTTCCAAATATCCACTGATATATTACTTCACTTTTATAAACCCGGTTTATAAATTTCATGGTCTCAACTTCCTTTTAAAATCCCAGTTTCAAACACTTAATCAAATTTCAAATTGATTTCCAATTTACGTCACTTTGAATAAATTCCTTTACATACTCCATTTATCTCAAAATCCATTAACTTCAGCTTTTCTTCCTTTATTATGATTTAAAATCTTTAAACTGAAAATATCAATTTCAGTTTTTTTCCAAATTCCTTCTTTATCCCTTTAAATAAATTCAAACCTTGAATTTTTAAAATAAATTCTTTTATTCCCTTAAATAATATCACTTAGGTTTAAAAATTTAATATTTCCCCTTTTATTCAAAATCTCCTTTCCCATACTCGTAATTTATTTAACAGAATTTAAAAATCACTTTTATCCTTTCCCAATTCATTCTTTAATTTATTTAAATTCTATATAATTATTTACTTAAAAATTTACTCTTTTATTTCTTTCCAAAAATCCAACCTATATATTTGGTAACACAATATACCCAAATATATTCAATCAAACAATCACATCCATCATCTCCAATTATCAATATAATTCATCACATAATATCAAATAATCATATCACATAATATTTTAACAAATCTAAATATTTTGAGGAATCCAGTTGGATCCCTCCAACCTGTTTCCCTGCATCCACAGATGTTAGCACAATACCAATTCCACTTCGAGGTGGAATATCGAGGTATATGGGTTTATATAATATCATTCGCTATTATACGGCGCATAGGGTCTCATCCGCTATATAATGTGGGAAATCAATCACTCCAATATATATATATATATACTATATATAATATACAACAACCAATCAATTCAATCATTCAACCAAATATTTAAATTTAGCCATTTAAATTTAAATAAAACCCAGATGAGTGAGATTAACTCACCTTTGATTTTGTTTTGCAATCCAATTCAAATCTGGCTGTTTTCTTCACGATTTTGACCTTGTAAAACCCATTTACGATTTATTAACATTTGAATTAATCAAACAATTAATTGCTATAAATAATTTAATTAACTAACATTTAAACTAATAATTTTCCTTTAAAAATCCTTTAGTAACTAAAATAGTTTAGATAAGTTAATTAAACAAATTATCTTCATTATTTTAAAATAAACTAGTTAAGTGAAAATATGTATTATTTATTTTTCTTTTGATACTACATATACATACTTATAAAAATAACCTATATACATTTAAAAATCTAATTTTTATGAATCCTTTCCATATTTTAAATTTCTATTTTCAAAATCTTTCCTATATATATATTTACTGTTTATTTGTGTATATTTAAATTAAACTGGAGTTTTGAAATTTGGACTCAGAATTAATAGGTTTAAAAAAATTTTAAGTTGTTAATTTAAAAGTAAAGGTTGATTTGATTTAAAGGATTAAATCAACATTTAAAATTTTAACTCGAATTTATGAAATTCCAGATGGTTTTAAGTTGAGATTTGAATAAAATTTGTTCAAATTGAATTTGATTTGAATTAATTGAAATTGTGATTGAAGATGGATAAGCATAGAATTCAAATGGAAAATTTGAATTGAATTAATTTGAAGTGAATATTTCTATGATTAGAACTCATTTTATAGAAAAGTAAGATGGTAAATAACTTTATAAAGTAATCAAACTTGAATATTTGATTTGGAAATAAATAAAGTTATACATCTTTGTTATATATGATAAACTCCCCTTGTTGAATCTATAGCCAGAAGAAAAGGGTTTTTGAAAGTATTTGAAGTATAAAAATGGAATTTATACAAGTATGAAGTGATCCAAAGATTTTCAAAGTTATATATATCTATATATATAAGGGATTTTATGAGAATGATTTTGGAAAAGGTTTTGGAACCTATGGATTTTGGAAAGGCTTTTGATTTTTGAGAAAAATCAGTTTTGGGAATTTGGAAAGCCAAGTTTGGAACTATCGATTCGGGATATCGATTTTGTGTAAAGAAGATTTTGATATAAATCATAAAGTGTATGATTTGAAGATACTATAAGTGTATAGTATAAAGTGTTTTGAGAATGGCTTTGGGGAAAAAGGCGCTCCCTTGAAATGAACTTCTCAGGAGTTCCACAGGGTGGTACTGCCTTGAACCCTAAGGGGGGTTCTAAAGTTGATCCTGTGAGGAGTCCGGACAAACTAGTTCCTACGGATTATGTGTAGTGGGTGCGAAAGTCAAGGGCGCTGATGCCTATAGAGACATTGGATTATGCTGTGACGACAGTGTAGCTCGATGTCACTGCGATCTACTACGGACCATAGCGGAAGTTGTGTATGCTGCTGAGAGCCAACGGTCTACGTTTGATTTTGTCGGGATGGCAACGTAACATCGGTAGACTGCGATCTATGAAGACATAGCGAAAGTTGAGAGGCCGTGAGAGCCTAAGGCTACATTGGGACTTGACTGATGTAGTTTGCGACCTATGTGGGAGTGGAGATGTTTCATTCTTTTGGCAGCAAAATTCGAGGGCGGTGATGCCTATAGTTACATGGACTTTTGCAGTGATGACAACGTAACCCAGGATGTAACTGTGATTTGTAGCGGGTTCCATGGTGTAATCGAGGGGCACGGAGGCCTACAGTTATCTATGGCTTTGCCGGGATGGCAACGTAACCATCGGGTTAACTACGACCATGAAGGGGGTGATGATTTCCAGAGCATTCTCACCAAAGATATTTCCTCTATTTTCAAAACTGTTTTCTATATTTTCATAAATTATTTTCCAAGTATTTTCACTGGGTGTTGAAAACGGGTTTACCAAGTACTTATAGATTTTCAGTCCTACGCCTGATCAACGTATGACCGAATTTCTGTGAGAACGAGGATGGATTTGTTGGGACATCGAGTTATAAAAAGTATTTTATAAAACTATTTTGGTAATATTATATAAATTTTAAAGTGTTTTAAAACATTGTAATAAAATTCTTGCTTCGTTCCTTTTCGAGGACGAAAAGTTTTAAAGGGGGGAGGAATGTGATAACCCGGATTTTTGGACATTTGTTAATTGATAATTAACTGGATTGAATTAATAAAATACTGATTTATAAGTGAACAAATAAATTCTGATAATTAAAAATATCTGGATGTATATAAGTGGATTTGAAAACTATAATAAATGTTGAATTAAATATCTGGAAATGATGAATCTTATAGTAAATTAATAAATATATAAGTAGATATGTGCAATCTTTATAATGTTGAAAATTTTAAGTGTGTTCATATACAAGAATATAAGTGTGTGTATATATATATATCTCTTTTGGAATTCATGAGATAAATATAATAGATATAAATTTAAAAACATTAAGCATATATTAATATAACATAAAGGAAAATAGATTATAGGTTTTAACATTTGTAAGCTTGGTATACATACAATTAAACATTTGTAAGATAGATAACATGCAAAATTACATGTGGCAATGGTTTCTTTAAATTGAATTATAATAAAATGTTGGGAACCAGGCTATTTTCCAGTTCAAAAACTTTTATTCTCAATTCTTTCATCCTCCTTCAAAAATAAAACCCGAAGTAAAACTAAAAAGAGAAAATCAAAACTATAATCAACATCAGCTTCAACTTCTTTCAAGTCTGAGCAAGAATTAAAGCTTCAGACAAGCAAGAAATCAACTCAACCTAATCAAGTTCAAATTCAAGCTGCTGTTAAATTTCAAAATCAAAAGCAAATTCCAGATTTTAAAATAATGTGGCCTGTGTTCTCTGTTCCAGCATTAAAGGTGAGTAAACTTTTACCTTAAAAACAATTATAATTATGTGATTAAACTTGTTGCATGTAATGGAAATGGGTAGAGATATAGTATACAATAATTTCTTGAATGTCTGGTTAAGCATGTATGTATGAACATTAGATTTGTTTGAGATTATGCCTGTGCATGTATATATATCTACTCTGTTGTTTACAAGCTCAAGAATAGCTTTTCGAAAATTTATATCTTCCCATAGATTTGATTTCAGGCTTAGATTCCTAAATGAAAACTGTTTCTAACTATCTAATATCAATTCTAAAAATAATTTCAGAATTTTATATTTAGTAATTAATCTAAATTTGGGAAAATTCAGTGAAAAATCAATTTGGGTTAAAAATCAAACATCTTGATTTAATAATTGGAATCCATAATCAGAATAGTTATTGAAATTCATGAATTTAGGTATAAAAATTATGATTTTTGGTTTGATAATCTGTGGGTATTTTCGAGTTCATCGTTTTGGGGATTTTGGTTAATTGCCGATGATCGGCGGAGTCTTGGGAGGTCGGTTTTGGCCTGGAGGAGGGTGGTGGCATGGGGGTCTCAGGAAAATACTTTGGTATTTTACTAATAGCTGTGATGGTCGGAATTGGGCGAAGTAGGGTTTAATACCTGACTTGGTCGATTGGGTTTTGCGAAGCTTGTTCGTCGTCGTGGGTGAACTGGAGATGATCGGTGGTGGGGGAATTGGAAGAGGAGTGTCTGGCGCAGCTCCAGGCGCGAGCATGTGGGTTCAGATGGTCTGTGGCGGCGTTACGAGGTGGTTGTTGACGATCAGTTTTGAGTTCCAGCTTGTATTGATTTGTTCGATTTCGATTCTAAGTGTAATCGATAACTCTGGGTGGTCGTATCGATTGAGGGGAAGATCGACGATGTGTTGATGGTCTCGGCGTTGGTCGGAGAGGCGTGGGCGCGGCGTACACGTGCATGCGTATCCTTGGTATCAGATGTTTGCTGTAGAATTTGAGAGGAAAGCATAGCCTCGGGTTTGCTTTTGGGGAAGTAACGTTGTGGCTCGAGTTTGGTATCGGGGGTGTTCGCATGGGTTAATATGATTAACATGTTTTAAACTTTAATCAAAACAAAGAAAAAGATGGCTCGGGTTGGACTCGGGGAAACTTTCATTTGTCTCGGGGAAGCACTCGGGTTTGTCTCGGGTTGGTTTAAAGTATTAACTAAGTTTTAAATTTTTAAATAAAATAAGTTTTAAAAGTTAAACAACTTCTTAATTAATTCTATTATATAATAATTATCTTATTTAAAGTTTGGGATTAATTAAGGGTTTGAAAATAAAAATTATTTAAATTAACTAAGTTTAAAGTGTTTAATATATATATATATATAACCTTTATTTTAAAAAAGTTTATTTTAAATAAACTTAATAATGTAACTAAGGAGTTAATTACGAAGATAAAAATGTTTTTAAAGGTTAATTAACTTAAAGGTCTAAGTTAATTGGTTAATGATGAATTAATTTCAAAGGTTATTAAATAAGATTTAAATGATAATTAAAGTAATTAATTAGGATAAATAGTTTATCTTTTAATTAATTAAAGTCTTATGTAATTAAGGATAATTACTTAATGGAGCAATTAAAAGAATAATTACTCAATGTAATTAATTAGAGGATTAATTACTTAATGTAAGGATTAATTAATTAATGTAATTAATTAAAGGGTTAGTTAATTAATGAAAGTAATTAAAGGACAATTACTTAAAAGATAATTACTTAAGGTAAGTAATTAAAGGATAGTTAATTAATGTGATTAAATAAAGGTTAATTAATTAATGTAATAAATTAAAGGATAATTAAGTAATTAAAGATTAATTACTTAATGTAAGTAATTAAAAGATAATTAATAATTAAAGGTTAATTAATTTATGATTAAGGGATAATTAATTAATTAAAGGATAATTAATTAGGGGTTAATTAATTAATGAGTTAAATTAAATTAATTATTAATTATGTGATTAATTAATCTTGCTTATGGATGATTAAATTGTATTGAATACCTTTGATTGTTATTGACTCTGGTATGTACTTTGTAATGTTTTGTGATATGAAATGTTTTGGTTGAACTGTGATAAATATTAGTTATTTATTTGTGATGAAATCGCTGTGAGAATATGACATTCTGAAGTTAAATTTAATTGTTTAAACTTAAACAACTTGGCTTAAAAAGATGGTATTGAATTCGAAGAGACCAGGATCGGATATCAGCGATATCCGGACCACTTCGATTAGTAATCTATAATTCTTTATAGATTTGATTTGTAAATAAAATTGGCTGGAATGGAATAAATTAAGTAAACTAGACCTTTGAAACTAAGTAACGGTACTTAGATATTATTTTGTGAAATAATTGTTTGACTTTAATAAGATAAGAACTCGTAGTGAGGTACGAGTTACCCTGGTTTTTCAAAGAAGTTTTCCAACCTTAGAGTTTCAAATCATATGGGTTTACTCATGCTGGTTTCCAGCCTAACTCGGGTGTTACTTTATTGTAATGCTCGGGTCAGACCGAGTATTACAGATTTTTAGGTTAAGACGTTTTGGAGTTTAGGAGACGAGCTGGATGGCAGGAACGTATAAAGTATATTCCGCTGTGTATTTGAGATTGTATTGATAGTAGTCTAGGACGGGTTATTATAACTGTCCAGTTTATGTGTGAATGATTGTACTCTGATATAGTGTATGTAAATTAACATTTACAGCTTTTCTTGTGTAAATGCTATTATTTGATATTATATTTTGATCCGCTGCGAATGTGAGATTCTGTTGTTTTCTGTTTCTTCTTCTACCTCTTTTCTTCTTTACCCTAACAATCTGGGATTTCCGACGTTCGATTGCTCGACACTTTTACAGTGAACGTATTAGTGTCGAATTTTCGGGGTCGAAAATTCCGGGTCGTTACATAAATGTAACGACCCGAAATTTCGACTTCGAAAATTCCGGATTGTTAGAGAAAAAGAAGAAAAGAGGTAGAAGAATAAACAGAAAACAAAACACAGAATCTCACATTCGCAGCGGATAAAATATAATATCAAATAATATTCATTACACAAAGAAAGCTGTATCAGTCAATTACATTTTAATACATCAGAGTTACAACATTTCACAATCACTGGACAGTTAAAATAACTTGTCCCAAATAAGTAACAATATATCACAACGGAATACACTCCATACGTTCCTGCCATCCAGCTTGCCTCCTGAGCTCCAGAACGTCCTTACCTGAAAATCTGTAATACTCGGTCTGACCCGAGCATTACATTAAAGTAACACCCGAGTCAGGCTGGAAACCAGCGTGAGTAAACCCATTTAAATTGAAATACTAAGGTTGTAAAGCTTCTTTGAAAAGCCAGGGTAACTCGTACCTCACTACGAGTTCTTATCTTATTATAGTCAAACACTTATTTCACCAAATAATATCTAAGTACCGTTACTTAGTTTCAAAGGTCTAGTTTACTTAATTTATTCCATTCCAGCCTATTTGATTTACAAATCAAATCTATAAAGAATTATAGAATTCAAATCGAAGTGGTTTCAGGTATTTACTGATACCCGACCCCGATCTCTTCGAATCTAATGTTATTTATTAAACCAAAAGTTTAAGTTTAAACAATACAATTTTATACACAACAATTCATCTCAAATCACAAAGCAGCACATATCACATATCAGAGATATTCAAATAATTCAAGGTATTCAATCATCCATAAGCAAGATTAATCAACCTCACCATCTCTAATTAATTTAATTAACCACCAATGAATTAAATTAATTACTTTAATTACTTTTAAATCCTACATACTTAAACATTAATTAATTACAAACCAATTAATTAATCATCCATTAATTATCCATCATAATTAATTATCCTCAATTAATTATTCTTTAATTACATTAAGTAATTAGCCTTTATAAATTAATTTTCTTTAACCATTCACATTAATTAACCTTAACTACACTCATTAATTAATTAACTATAATTAATTACATTGACCTTTAATTAATTACATAAATAATTTTTTCTATAATCACTTACTTTGATTAATTATCTTTTAATTAATCACATTCATTAACCCACCCTTTAATTAATTTCCTTAATTAATCAATCCTTTAATTACTTACATTAAGTAATTATCATTTAAGTAATTAACCTCTAATTACTTACATTAATTAATCTCTAATTACCAATTAATTTATTTCCAATTAATTAATATATAACCTTTAATTTTTAATTAATTAATCCTTAATCATTAATTAATTAATTTCTCTTTAATTACTTAATTGAATTAATTAATCTATAATTACCCACAAATCCTAATTAAATTCAAAATAAACATTAGACCTATATTTTATATTTGAAACTTGTTCTTGAAAATTTGATAAATATTTATACTTTTAATACTTGTTCCTATTGACTTTGAAAACTTCACTTTTGCTTAAAACACTTGATTTATTTATTATTATCAATTATGAAAGAATACTTTGGTACAGGCCGAGCCCAACCCATCATTTACCCGAGCCAACCCCAGTTCCTACCCGAGCCAACCTACCTTAATCACTACACCGATCAAACTCGAGAACGACCCCGAGCAAAACTCCATCTTCCCTGATGCATTAAATCACGGCAACAACTACAGATATTGACGAAGACTCGTGCACGTGTACGCCATGCCCACGCCTTTCTGACCGACCCTCCGACCATCATCCAGTCGCCAATGACCCCCTCGAACACTCCGACCAACCCGCTTCCTTGATCGAGCTAGAAATCAAAATCGAACCATTCAAGCTCCCATTGGAACCAATTCGATCAACTGAAACCGCTTCGTACCACCACCTCCGATTGCCAGAAGACTCGCGATCACATTCACATCACCATCAAAGTTTCATGCTTCTATCCTCACCACTCCGGTTGACTCCGATGCAACAATGACGAAGAAATCAACTCGATTTCACCCTCAACCCAAATAGTCAAATAAACCCAGCTAAACCCTACTTCTCCAATTTACCGACGCCACAGTGGTCAATAAGATCAGCCACCATTTTTTTCCAAACCCGCCTACCACCTCGCCACCTCCAGAAGTGATCCCGACCCTCCACATCACTCCGATCACCCGCAATTACTCAAAACTCAAATCCCGTTCAACATACATTATCTCATGATCTATACTCTTAAAATTCATGATTATATTTTTAAAAATCATCATTTCAGATAACAAATCAGATTATATACTTGAATACATGATTTATTTAAATTGAGATTTCGATATGTTCATGCTTTTACTGTAATTCTTCATTTTGTTAAAAATTATCTTTAAATCTTGCCTGGAAATATTTTTAGATCAGATATCTTGTTATTACAAACAATATTTGTTTATATATCTAAGTCTAAAAAAGAATTTAGGGAAGAGATATGGAACTTTAACAAAGTTTTATAACCTGAAGCATAAGAACAGAGCAACACAGACATACACACCAATATATTCTTATATATATATACATATAATCATATAAAACAATAATGCAATCACTTTTCACTAATTTACTTTAAGATCACTGCATGCAACAAGACTTAAACAGATTAAAAGCTTGTTTACTCACCTAAGTATGAACAGAGAAACCTGGGAAGTTTTGAAATCTGGAAACTTGATTTTTTTTAAAACTAGAATTTGACTTGCTTCTTGACTTTGATTTGCTTACTGATCTGAGTTGAATTTCTTGAATTTGTTGAGTTAATCTTGCTTAGCTTTAGGTTTGAAATTTGTGGAGAGATTGTTTTGAATTTTCTCTTTGATTTCTTCGGTTTTTAGTGTACAGATTTTTGGTTTTCCTTTGTTTTGATAATGATGATAAGAGAAAAAAAATAGAGAGATAGAGATATGTTTATATAACTTAGCTTAATTTATTTTAAAATAAAAAGAAAATAAATTGCACTTGTTCAATTGGCTTAAAAGTGTCATTAGCATGCTATAATTAATTTACACTTGTATTTAGATAAAATCTTTGACTTACATTTGTAATTTCATGTATAAATATGTTTTAATATATATATATATATATTTATATTTCCAATTTAGTTTTATTTTATAAATGTCTTAAGTGTTTTAAATATTAAACTTCTCTTATATTTATCTATATAAAATTTTAAAGAAAATGATACAAAACTAATTATATACCAGATATTTTTTTTGAAACTGGGTAAACCGCCTCATTAAAAACCTTACTAACTATCAAATGATAACTAGTAAGGGGAAAAGAGTGCGGTGCTTTATTGATAACGCATCAATAAAAATACATACAATGTATATGTACAAGGAAGGTAAACCAGGACCCAATACAAAAACCATCCAAAAGAAAAGCAGAACGGGTAAAACCACAAACCTGGTACAAGCAGAAACAAAACACGTGGCAGATGCCAATGCCCCATCTATCTAAAAAAATTTCAAATTCTCTTGATCTCATCGTCTTCCTCCTACTTTTTGACTGGCTGAAAAAGGAAATTATTGATTCGAAGCTTTAGCCGGTATCCACTAAGTCAATGCCCCACCTTTCTAAAATATTTTCATTCTCTCTTGATCTCATCGTCTTCCTCCTACTTTTTGTCATATGAAATTTAATATCTAATTCTGCAAGATTCCATCTCCGAAGCTTGTCAGTCTCTTTACCTTCATGGATTCTAGTGTTTCGTTCCAACCAGATATGGTAGATAATCGTGACGAATCTACAAATGGCCAGATCTTTGATCATATATATATATATTATTACATCCAATTTATTCTCTAAGATATTTATATTTGAATTTCAAATCCAAATTCTCTTTTAAAATCTACTTATATATATATATAAACAAATACACATTTTATTTGTTTGAAAAAGAATAAATTAGCCAAATTAAATAATTAGATTATTTTAAATAATTTATAAAGAAGATTACTACATTATTATTGCCCAAAAATCCCGGGTTATCACATTCCTCCCCCCGTTAAATCTATTCGTCCTCGAAAAGGAATGAAGCAAGAATTTATTCAATACTTATTATCAGATAAATTACTCTTTAAACATTTTAAAATCTATTTAATATTGCCAAAATAGTTTTATAAAAATATATTTTATAACTCAATGTTTCAACAAGTCCATCTTCGTTCTCAAAGAAATTCGGTCAGACATTGATCGGGCGTAGGATTGAAAATCTATAAGTACTTAGCAGACCCATTTTCAACACCCAGTGAAAATACTTGGAAAATAACTTTACTGAAAATATAGAAAACATTTTTGAAATCGAGAAAACATCTTTGGTGAGAATGCTCTGGAAATCATCACCCCCATCCATGGTCGCAGTTAACCCGATGGTTACGTTGCCATCCCGGCAAAATCCATAGATAACTGTAGGCCTCCGCGCCCCTCGAATACGCCATGGAACCCGCCACAGATCGCAGTTACATCCAGGGTTACGTTTATGCCGAAGATTAATTTCATTATTTTCAAACAATTTAACATAAATAATGACTCTGGATTAACGTAATGACTCTGGTTTAAAACCCAAAATGGGACGAGGTCGGAAATGTGGCTGCTGCATCGTCTCTCTAGCATCGGGTTGCATCGGATTTAGGGCGATGGAAGCGTGGATGAATGACGGAGCTTAGGATGGGGTTTCGCGATCTTTGGTGGTCGGCGTCGTCGAGGCGAGGAGTTTTTGTGTGATGGGTTTAGTTCTTGGTTGATCGAGATTTTCTCGATTTTGATTTTGAGTGTGTGGTGAACTTCGGGTGGTCGGAATCAGAAGAGTAGGTCGGGGCCGAATTGTCGAGGGTAGTATGGATGGTCGGAGCTCTGGTGAGCTAGCATGCATGTGCACGGCGAATCTGATGTCAGTGGTTTGGGATGGGAGGATTGCTCGGGGAAACGTGGTTTTGGCTCGAGTGTGCTTTCGGGATGATACGCGAGTGTTTAAATTGTATAACAGGTTTTTAAATTTAAAACTAAAACAAAGTTTTAAAAAGAATAGGAAAAGAAGAAGAAGATGATCCGACTCGGAGTTGAGTAGGGTGAAAGTACGGGATGGTCTCGGGTTTTCTATAAGGCATTAATAATTTTTAAAAGTAAATTAATTCAAGTTTTAAACAAAGTTCTCTTAATTAATTCTTTTAAATAACAATTGTTCTGTTTTAAATTTGAGATTAGTTAAAAGGTTTTAAAATAAATTATTTTAAATTAACTAAGTTTAAAGTGTTTTAAATAGATATATAACCTTTCTTTTTCATTTTAAAATCTTTATATAAGAAAATAACAAGTACGCTCTAATATATAATACTCTCAACTCATTTTAGGGTACCATTGACCCTATCCTTAATGAGTAATCCCACCAGAGCCAAGGTTCTCGCTTAACCTTCAGCTCTTACCAATTTGGGTTATGCTGTGAGGATAGTGTAACTCGATGTCACTGCTATCTATTGTGGACCATAGCGAAAATCGTGTGGAGGTGAGTGTCAACGGTCTACGCTTGATTTTGCCGGGAAGGCAACGTAACATCGGTAGACTGCGATCTATGGTCGAGTGGAGAAGTTTCATTCTTTTGGCAGCGAAATTCGAGGGCGCTGATGCCTACAGTTATATGGGTTTTTACTGTGATAGCAACGTAAAGCCCGGGTGTAGCTGCGATCTGTAGCGGGTTCCATGGTGTAATCGAGGGGCGCGGAGGCCTACAGTTATCTATGGATTTTGTTGGGATGGCAACGTAACCATCGGGTTAACTGCGACCATGGATGGGGATGATGATTTCCAGAGTATTCTCACCATAAATATTTCCTCTATTTTCAAAATAAATGTTTTCTATATTTTCAATAAATTATTTTCTAAGTATTTTCACTGGGTGTTGAAAACGGGTTTACCAAGTACTTGTAGATTTTCAGTCTTACGCCTGATCAACGTATGACCGAATTTCTGTGAGTACGAGGATGGACTTGTGGAAACATCAAGTTATAAAAAGTATTTTTATAAAACTATTTTTGTAATATTATGTAAATTTTAAAAGTGTTTATAAATAAAAAGGGGTTATAGTTTAAATATGTTCAAAGAGTAATTTATCTGATATAAGTATTTTAATAAATTCTGGCTTCCTTCCTTTTCGAGGACGAAAAGATTCTAAGGGGGAAGGAATGTGATATCCCGAAAATTTCAAGCAACTTAAAAAGTGATAACCTCCTTTATAAATTACTTAAAAGTTGTAAAATTGTTATTTTCAAGCAATAATAAAGTGATGTTTTTATATAAATTGATTTTAAATAAATTATTATTTACAAATTGAATTTGTGTTTGTTTAAAATATATATATTTTTTAAATTGATTTTAAATTGGATTTTAAATGGAATTTGAATTCGAATATGGATTTGAATTTGAAATTTCAAAAGAAAAATATATATCTTAGATACATATATTTTTTGGATTTAAAATATATTATATATGATTTTATTTATGAATATAGTTTGTTTTATATTATTTCTTTTAAGGATTTTATTTATAAAATTAAGATATGTATTTATTAATTTGAAAATTTATTATAAAAGTTTTTAAAACCATTTAAAATTTAATATATTCATGCATTATTACAAGTGTTAGGTTATTTTTTTTATAACAAGTGTAAATGAATTATGAATGGTAAAGGACAAGTGTTAGGTTTTAAAATAAGTGTCACCATTCTTATTTTTATTTTCTTTATTTTTAATAAACCTAAATTAAATCCATATAAACACATCCCTCCCTATCTCTCATTTTCTTTTGATCAGAAACCAAATACCAAACCTGTAATTAAATCAGAAAAGAAGAAAAAAAAAGAAGAGAGAGCCTGTAAGAAATAAGCAAACCGAAAAATATCAAGCAACATCCTCTCAACTATTACAAATCAGAAGCAAAGTCATCTCAGTTTCTTTTAAAAGCAAGATTTAAACAACTAAGTTACAGATCAAAAAGTGATTTTCCAATTTACAAGTTTCCAAAAGATTGCAATCATTTTCAAGTTTTTGGTTCAAAAGCAACTCCTCTATTGAAAACTGAATCTAAGGTGAGTAAACATTCTTCAAAAACAGTTTTGAAATCTGTTCATATGTTGTTCTCTGAGATGAATGATGAAGTAACATGATATACAATGTTTACATGTATGATTTAGATACAAAAGTATTTACATATAGTAGTATATCTGGGAAATAACTGTAGAAATATATATGTATAAGTCCTCTGTTCTTAGTTCATGCTTCAGATTTATTAGAAAACAAAATTTATCCCCACATACATTTAATTTTAGACTAAGTGTTGTAAAAGAAAAATGACTCTAGTAAGGAATTATCAATTTTAAATTTTGTTTCAAAAATTTATATTAAGTAACCATCTTGAAATTTTGAAATTATAATAATAAACTAATTTATGTCGAAAGTCAATGATTTTAAATCCATGATTTGATTTCATAATGAGATTCATTTGGGCAAATGATGAATTTAGGGATTGGAATCATGATTTTTAGGGAAGTATTTGTTGAGATATGGGATGTTGACCAGAATTTGGATTTTTGTCAAATTCTGGTGATCGGCATGGAATTCGTCGACATGGTTGTTGTCGAGGGAAGGTTGAAGGTGGTTGATCTCGGGAAAAATGGAGATGTTTTTTTAGTGGCCATAGTGATCAGGGTACGACAATTTAGGGCTTTGACGTCAGTTTTTGTCGACGAGGTAATTGAGGCAATTGCGGGGCCGAGAGGGTATCGGACCTGATCGCGTGAAGGGGAAAGGGTGCTAGAGTTCGAGATGTAGCTTTGGACGTTGTGGCTGATTTTTTGGTGATGGAGTTCGACGTCGGCGAGGTATTCAAGGGGCTTGAGTTGAGCTCCAGATTTAGTCGATGGGCTCGTTTTGGTTTTGCCGCCATTATCGCCGATCTGAGTGAACGTGAGGGTAGTCGAAGATGACGATGGCTTGTTGAGTATCGCGGCGACGACCTACGGTGGTCGGAGCGACCGTGCACGTGCACGTGCGTGTTTATATCTGAAGTGGATCGGTGGGTTTGGGAAAGAAGGAGCTAGCTCGGGGAAATCTCAAAATACTCATGTGTTTGACTCGAAGTAGGGGACGGGAGGAAGTTGGTTCGTGAGTGTATCGTGTTTTGCTCGGGAATTTTATGTGTTTGACCTGGGTATTTGTGAGTTATTGTGATCTAGTATTAAAAGCTTATCAAATGTGTAAGTTTCAAAGAGGATTGTATACCAAGTCCTTTAACAAAGTTTTAGCAAGTTTTAAAGGAGTTTCCAAAGTTTTAAAATGTTTTCAAATTTTTTATTTAGAGTAATTAAATAATAGGTTAAATCCTATATGTTTTAAAGGTGAATTAAATTATGAAATTAAATAATGTATAAATTATTTAATGTATTAAGGATGGTTAATTGATTTATATGATCAGGGAATAATTAAGTAATTTAATTATTTAGATGATTAATTAAAGGTTAATCACTTATTGAAATTAATTAATTAATGATAATTACTTAATGAAGTAATTATAGAATAATTAGTTATGTTATTAATTAAGGTGGGTAATTAATGGACAATTACTAAATGTGATTTATTAAAGGATAATGACTTGATGTAAGTAATTAAAGGGAAATTACTAATGGCAGTAATTAAGGATTAATTACTTTGTGTAATTAATTAAAGGATTGATTAATTAAGAAAATTAATTAAGGGTTAGTTAATTTATGAGTTTGATTAATTAAAGGATAATTAATTAATATAAGTGATTATAGAAAAATTAATTTGAGTAATTAATTAAGGATCAATGTAATTATTATGAATGGGAGGTTAATTAATTTATGTAATTAATTACTTAATGTAATTAAAGGATAGTTAATCAAGGATGATTAACTAAGATGGATAATTAAAAGATGATTAATTAATTGGGGTATAATTGATTAATGTTAAGAAAAGGTAATCTAAGTGATTTAAGTCAATAATTAATATTAATTAGAGATAAATTAAATTAATTAGGAAGTGATAAATCTTACTTATGAATGGTTGAATGATGTTAAATGCCTTGCATTGGTTGATATCTTTGATATGAAATGTTTTGTGATATGAGATGTTTGGGTGGACAGTGATAATGTGGTTATCTATCGATGATAAATTGCTGTGAAAAAGTGACATCCTGTATTTTAAGATGAATTGCATTTAATTGAACAACTTGGGTTAAGATGACATGGGATTCGAAGAGACCGGAGTCGGGTATCAGTAAATACCCGGAACCACTTCGATTTGTAATCTACAATAATTCTATATAGAATTGATATGTAAAATCAATAGGCTGGAATGGAATAATGTGGACCCTTGAAACTAAGTAAAGATACTTAGGGATTGATCTGTGAAATAAGTGTCGACTATAACAAGTTGTGGACTCGTAGAGAAGAACGAGTTATCCCGGGTTTTAAATAAGTTTTATGCATTGGTATTTCATACTATATGGGTTTACTCACGCTGGTTTCCAGCCTGACCTGGGTGTTACTTTGATGTAATGCTCGGGTCAGACCGAGTATTACAGATTTTCAAGTAAGGATGTTCAGGAGCTCAGGAGGCGGGCTGGATGGCAGGAACGTATGGAGTGTATTCCGCTGTGATATATTATAATTTATCTAGAACATGTTGTTTTTAACTGTCGAGTGTTGTGTAATGGTTGTAACTCTGATGTATTAAAGTGTAAATTTACTGATACAATTTTCCTTTGTATAACTGTTATTATTTAATATTATATCTTGATCCGCTGCGAATGTGAGAATCTGTGTTTTGTTTCTGTTTCTTCTTCTACCTCTTTTCTTCTTTTCCTAACTATCCGGGATTTTCGGGATCGAAAATCTCAGGTCGTTACAGTAAATGAAACAGTCTAGGCTTTTCAACCATCGACAACGGCCACTCTCCACCATGGCTTTCACTGGTACCTCGAATTTGCTTTTACGGCCAGCCTCTTAACTTGCAACCAACCCAAGGCCTTATACTACCTCAAAGGAACATGTAGGGGTAAGAGTCTCCCGTTCGCCACCAAACGCGAAGCGAGAACCCCCTATCATGCTGTAATATAGCAAACCTGATCCCAACGATCATCGCCTTCCAAATCGCTAAGATTTGACGAAAAGACGATTTTTCGTTCAACCCGCTATATCTCGACAACCACAAGTTTAAAAATCTTGAATTTTATTTTAAAAATCATGATTTTCTAGGTCGTACTCGATTATGTAAGTGGATCGAGCGAATATGATACTTGAATTAAGACATTGTTTTGAATTTCAATAGTATATCTTCTTTCCTGACCCACTTGTCTTCATTTTATCTTAAAATATTTTTTAGTAGTTAGAACATGATTATACAAACGTAATTTGTTTAGATCCTAAAGCCTAACGTGGATTCAAGAATAAGAACTTGATTTTTAAACAGGTTCTTGAAGCCTGGAACTAGAACAAAGAGATATCCAGACATGCACACACATAATACTTCATACTTATACATTAATTTTATTTATATCATCATACATGCATATTTCATATTATACTTCACTGATTTACCACATGCTAACACAAGATATAGCAAGTTAAGGAGTTACTCACCTATCTAGTTTTGAACAGAGGAGCATATTTACTTTGAAAAACTGGAAAACTGATTACACTTTGAAAATCTGAAATTGATCTGCAACTTGCATTTGATTTGAATCTTTGGTTTGCTTCAGTTTGCCCCTGATCTTGCTCGATTGATCTAGTTGGATTTGCTTTGATTTAATTTCTGGTTTGATTTTCTTTTTTTACAGGCTTTTGATAAAGATGGGAAAGAAATAGAGAAGAGGATGGTATAGATATATTTATAACTTGATTTATCTTTTATCCAAAAATGAAAAGAAAATAAATTAGATGACACTTGTAATTTGGCTTCCACTTGTCATTAAACACATTCTTATGCTTACATTTGTTTTATGCATGTGTTAATATATTTAAAAAAATGTTTTTATAAAACTTTTATATTTAATTTCTATTTGGTAAATACATTTTCTTAATTTATATTTATAAAATCCAAAATATCTTAAGATAATTATCATTTAAATTTCAAATTTAAATCCAAATTCAAATTCATTTACATATACAGATATCCTTTATTATCAGATTTATTTGTTCAATCTATAAATCAGTATTTCTATTAATTAACCAAGTTAATTATCAATTAACAGATATTCCAAAATCCGGGTTATCACATTCCTTCCCCCTTAGAATCTTTTCGTCCCCGAAAAGGAACGCAACCAGAATTTATTAAAATGCTTATTATGAGTTAAATTATCCCTTAAACATTTTAAACTATAAACCCTTTATTTAAGAATCTTAAAAACACTTTAAAAACTATATAATATTACCAAACAGTTTCATAAAAAAAATGCTTTTTATAACTTGATGTTTCCACAAGTCCATCCTTGTTCTCACAGAAATTCGGTCATACGTTGATCAGGCGTAGGACTAAAAATCTAAAAGCACTTAGCAGACCCATTTTCAACACCCAGTGAAAATACTTGGAATTTTTTTTCGAAAACTTTGTGAAAATATAGAAAACATTTTTGAAATAGAGGAAATATCTTTGGTGAGAATGCTCTGGAAATCATCACCCCCATCCATGGTCGCAGTTAACCCGATGGTTACGTTGCCATCCCGGCAAAATACATAGATAACTGTAGGCACTCCGCGCCCCTCGATTACACCATGGAACCCGCTACAAATCGCAGTTACATCCTGGGTTACGTTGCCATCACAGCAAAAGTCCATGTAACTGTAGGCATCAGTGCCCTCGAATTTCGCTGCCAAAAGAATGAAACTTCTCCACTCCCACATAGGTCGCAGACTACATCAGTCAAGTCCCAATGTAGCATTAGGCTCTCACGGCCTCTCAACTTTCGCTATGTCTTCATAGATCGCAGTCTACCGATGTTGCTGCGGACATTTTCGAGGGCATTGGATTATGCTGTGACGACCCAGAATTTTCGACCCCGAAAATTCCCGATAGTTAGGGTAAAGAAGAAAGAGGTAGAAGAAGAAACAGAGACAAAACACAGATTCTCACATTCGCAGCGGATAAAATATAATATCAAATAATAGCAGTTATACAAAGGAAAACTGTATCTGTTAATTTACATTTAATACCTCAGAGTTACAACCAATCACATATAAACTAGACAGTTAAAATTAACTTGTCCTAGTACTACAAACAATAACACTCAGCGGAATACTCCATACGTTCCTGCCATCCAACTCTCCTCCTGAGCTCCAGAACGTCCTTACCTGGAAATCTGTAATACTTGGTCTGACCCGAGCATTACAACAAAGTAACACCCGGGTCAGGCTGGAAACCAGCATGAGTAAACCATATAATTTGAAATACCAAGCTATATAACTTAAGTGAATTACCAGGGTAACTCGTACTTTTCTACGAGTTCTAATCTTATTTAAGTCAATCATTTATCTCAAAACAGTATCTAAGAATCATTATTCAGTTTAAATATCCATGATACTTAACTTATTTCATTCCAGCCTGTTTGCTTCTAACCAAACTATAAAGAATTACTGTAGATTACTAATCGAAGTGGTTTCAGGTATTTACTGATACCCGACCCCGGTCTCTTCGAAATCCAACGTCATTTAAAAAGTCAAGTTGTTAAAGGTTTAATTCAATACTTTGAATTCACACAGCATTCATCACAGATAAATCATTTAATAGATATCAATCAATCTAGACATTCTACTCAAACAATCATCCATAAACAAGGATTATTAATCCATACTATAATTAATTTAATTAACTTCAATTAAATTAATTACTTAAGAATTTATTACTTAACCATGCTTAATCAATCATTCATTAATTACAAACCATTTAATTTATTTATCATTCCTTAATTACCTTATAAATCAATTAATTAGTCTTTAATTACCTATTTAGTTATCCCTTAATCATTAATTAATAAACCTTAATTATTAATTAATAAAACTTAATTACAAATTAATCAATTCTTAATTAATAGTAAATCAATCCTTAATTACCAATTGATTAATCTCTAATTACTTAATTAATTAATGCTCGATTACAACTTAATTTCTTAATTAATTAATCTCTAATCATTAATTAATTAATTTCTAATTATCTAATTAATAACCCTTAATTACAAATTAATTAATCCTCAATCATTAATTAATTAATTTAATTAATGACTCTTTAGTTACTTCATTAATTATCAAAAACCTTAATTAATTATAAGATAAAACATTCCCTTTATTAATTACTTATCACATATTTTTAAAACATTTATCCCTTTAATTAACACTTAATTATATTTAAAAAAAAGTAAGTTTGAAATAACTTAAAGATTTACTCAACAAATTTAAGTTGAACAAATCATATAACCTCCTAATCAATGTTAAAGAAAACATTTATATATAGAAAAGAATTTTATTTAAGAAAAGTTTAAAACTAAATCCATTTAAATTTTCAAAAAAAAACTTTGCTTTTCAAAAACTTTTAAAAACATGTTTAAATTTTGCTTAAACTTCTGCTTCGGGTTAAACCCGATACCCACTCGAGTACTGCCCCGAGATTTCTTTCTTCCTTCATTTTTTTTAAACTTAGTTTTAAATTTAAAAACTGAAATGATAAAACATTCACGACCCGAAACGATACTCGAGCTCAACATCCTTTCCCCCGAGCTTCGACCCGAGGAAATCTTCCTTGTTCCCACACCCAAACTCCAGCGCACAAGAAACTGGTGCACGTGCACCTACCGCCGGCGACACTCCGGCGCCCACGATCATCATCGCCAAGTCATCGATCGTCTCCCTATCCGATCTCAGCAACTTATTCACCAAAATAAACTCGAAATCGAAATACAACGATTTCGAACCCACAGGAACAAACATTCCGACCAAAAGATCATCTCGTCTAGGCGACACCGACCATCAGAGATCACCATTCTCCGTCTGAAGCCTCGCCACGATCCTCTGCCTTGATTCCCCTACGACCGACCTCCTCCGGTGCTCCGACGACAAAGCAACAACCAATTTTCCGACCTCGACTTCGAACCCACCTAATACCCTAGTTCGACCAATCGCCATCGCCACAATGATCAATCCTCCCTCCAGACATTTTTCCTGACATCCCCGATCGCCATGCTAGCTTCGACAAAAACCCCAGCCACCCCGAGTCCTCCGGCCACCAGAAATAGCCCAAAACCCATTTCTGATCATCTTAGAAATGCACATCCAAAACTCAACTAAAAATTATGATTTTTATTTTAAAAATCCTAGTTTTCATAGACACATCAGATTATAGACATAAATCTTCAATTTATTCAGGCTGGAATTTTGATATAATCAATTTTTTACTGTAATGTATATGTTCAGGTTGATAATGTCTTCAATTCTTACTTTATATATTTTTAAAATTTAAACCTTGTTATTAATGTGATAACCCGGATTTTTGGGCAAACTTATTATTTTCAAACAAATTAAATTATGTGTTTTCTTGAAATATATATATATATATATATATATATATGAGTTGATTTTAAACTGAATTTAAAATTTGAGGTTTGAAATTCAAAAGATAAATATCTTAAAATAAATTGGATATAAAATATATTGTATATGATTTTTATCAGTATATGATTTGTTTTATATTATTTTCTTAAAAGGATTATATTAATATAAATTAAGAAAATGTATTTACTTAATAGAACATAATATATAAGTTTTATAAAAATCATTTTAAAATTTTATTAATTCATGGAAATTACACATGTAAGTTAAATATTTATAATTTAACAAATGTAGGATGATAAACTAATGTAAATGACAAATGTTAGATTATTAAATAAGTGTCACCTTTTAATTTTATTTTCTTTTATTTTTTTAAATCATAAAATCAAGTTATAAATATATCTCTACATTACCTTCTCTATTTCTTTCCTATTTTCATTTCCAAAACTAGAAATCAAAAATCTATTAACATACTAACCTGAGAAAATCAAAACAAAAACCTGTAATCAGTCCAAACTAGAAATCAAAGGGCTGTGAACAAACTCAAACCTGGAAATTTAATCAAGCAACAACTCTTCAACTTGAATCATTAAAGCTTCAGGTTCAACCCAAGCATTTTAATCACAAATCAGAAATCAAACTTTTGTTTCAACATAAGATCAAACATCAAGCTCCAAGAATGAACTGTCCTCTGTTCTTCAAATAAGGTGAGTAAACAAACTGTTATTTTAAAGGTTTTAAATCTGTTTCACTCTTAATGCATGCAGTAAACTTGAGTAGTAAATTAGTGATAATGGTTTGCATGTTGATTTAATGATTATATGTGTATATGTATATGGATATCTCTGTGGGTATAACAGTGTTCACTCTGATCTTGAATGTTTGGATGCTAATATAATTCTAAAATAATTTGTTCTTGCTCTGATCAGTTTTAGGTTAAGTTGTTTAAACAAAATTTGTTTAAAATAACAAGGTTTAAATTTTAAAAATATATAAAGTAAGAATTGAAGACAGTATCAACCTGGACATATACATTACAGTAAAAAATTTGATTATATCAAAATACCAGCCTGAATAAATTAAAGATTTATGTCTATAATCTGATGTGTCTATGAAAACTAGGATTTTTAAAATAAAAATCATAATTTTTAGTTGAGTTTTGGATGTGCATTTATAAGATGATCAGGAAATGGGTTTTGGGCTATTTCTAGTGGCCGGAGGACTCGGGGTGGCTGGGGTTTTTATCGAAGCTAGCATGGTGATCGGGGATGTTAAGAAAAATGTCTGGAGGGAGGATTGATCATTGTGGCGACGACGATTGGTGGAACTAGGGTATTAGGTGGGTTCGAAGTCGAGGTAGGAAAATTGGTTGCTGCTCTGTCGTCCGAGCATCGGAGGAGGCCGGTTGTGGGGGAATCTAGGCAGAGGATCGTGACGAGGCTTCAAACGGAGAATGGTGATCTATGATGGTCGGCGTCGCCTAGACGAGATGATCTTTTGGTCGGAATGTTTGTTCCTGTGGGTTCGAACTCGTTGTATTTCGATTTCGAGTTTGTTTTGGTGAATAAGTTGTTGAGATCGGATGGGGAGACGATCGATAACTTGGCGATGATGATCGTGGGCGCCGGAGTGTCGCTGGCGGTAGGTGCACGTGCACCAGTTTCTTGTGCACTGGAGTTTGGGTGTGGGAACGAGGAAGATTTCCTTGGGTCGAAGCTCGGGGGAAAAGGTGTTGGGCTCGAGTATCGTTTCGGGTCGTGAGAGTTTTATCATTTCAATTTTTAAATTTAAAACTAAGTTAAAAAAAAAGAAGGAAGAAAGAAATCTCGGGGCAGTACTCGAGTGGGTATCGGGTTTAACCCGAAGCAGAAGTTTAAGCAAAATTTAAACATGTTTTTAAAAGTTTTTGAAAAGCAAAGTTTTTTTTTGAAAATTTAAATGGATTTAGTTTTAAACTTTTCTTAAATAAATTTCTTTTCTATATATAAATGTTTTCTTTCACATTGATTAGGAGGTTATATGATTTGTTTAACTTAAATTTGTTAAGTAAATCTTTAAGTTATTTCAAACTTAATTTTTTTTAAATATAATTAAGTGTTAATTAAAGGGATAAATGTTTTAAAAATATGTGATAAGTAATTAATAAAGGGAATGTTTTATCTTATAATTAATTAAGGTTTTTGATAATTAATGAAGTAACTAAAGAGTCATTAATTAAATTAATTAATTAATGATTAAGGATTAATTAATTAATGACTCTTTAGTTACTTTATTAATTTAAAACACTCTTTCTAGCATTCTCATCATTGATTTTAAATTTAATACTTAATTAAGTTAATTTTAAATTGTTTGAAAATAACATTATCACTCAAACATATTGTTTGACAATTGTAACTTTTATGCCATGCAATTACAAGTGGCCAATATGTTTTCTTTTCAAATTTGTAATGAAAATAAAAAGCAAAGGAATTAAACTAGGTTTTCATCTTCTTGCCACTTTCAAAAACCTGGAAATCAAAAGAAAAAAAAACAGATTCAAACATCTGCCTGAAATCAAACAAATCATCAAGCAACTTCAGATCAGTTTTGAAAGCCTTAAATCATCTCAGCAATTCAAAGATTCCAGTAAAAACAAGATCAGGTTTTCCAGTTAAAACTAATCAGGCTTCAACAATTCATGTTTACAAAGCTTCCCAGTAAAAATCAAGCCCTCTGCCTCTTTAATTTGTGAGTAATCTATTATTTCTAAAAAAAATCTGTTTAAACTTTGATTCATGTGATTAATGTTTGAAATAATATTGTGGTAAATGATTTCATAAATGTACAAAATGCTTGCATGTCTGTTTATATGTATGAGTTGATTATGCATGTCTGTATATTGATATAAATGTATCTGTTCTTAATGCAACAGGCTAAGATAAGTCCAAAAATTTAAAATCATTTTCTCTAATCTCTTATAGCTGGTGATGTAAAAACAAATTATGTTTGAATTAACAAGATCTAAACTTTAAATATATTTTTTAGTATATTTAGAAAGAAATAAACTGGAAAATAGAAATATACAGTGAAAGGTAAATTCAAGTCAAAATTTGATTCTTAAAATTCCAAGTCTTGATTGTATAATTGGATTCGTGTTTGAAAACCATGATTTTTGGTATGGATTTCATGATTTTTTGGTTTGTGAATTGGGAAATATTGTGTGTTGATCCGAAAATGAGATTTCATTGATTTCCGATGATCGGAGAGTGGTGGAAGGTTGAACTCGATGCTGGAGGTAGCTCGAGGGTAGAGGTGTTCAGGAAAAATGATCTGAAGGTTCCAAATTCACCGTGGAGGCGCAGCGGAGCGATTTTAGGGTTTAGTTTCGGTTTTTGGACTGGGATGTTCGCGGGGCAATCTCGTCGTCGGCTAGCAATGGGGTGAACCGGATGTGGGGGAAAGGGAAGATGGAGACGAGGCGAAGGCTTGGTCCGAGTATCAGATTTTTCTGATGATCTGAGGTGGTGATCCTGGAGGTTTGTAGTGACCTGGTGCTTTCTGTTGGGTGTTGAATTTGCTCGAATTCAAATCAGGGTGGTTAGCGAGGAAACTGGGTAGTTGGATGGACCGGGGTGATCAACGGCAACATGGGATGACGTCGGAGTTGGTCAGAACGGCACTGATGCCGTGTGCACGTACACGTGTGTACGATATTTTCTTGGGGTGTGGTTTCATTGCTGGGTTGGATGAGGTTTCGAAGAAGAACTCGAGAACGATGGAGTTTAGCTCGAGATAAGGTTCATGATGGACTCGAGTGCGTACCATTGAGTATTGGTAGGAAGTGATGCAGGAAGAAGCAAATTTTGGGCCGGAAAGATTTTGGGCCAGGGAGATTATAGATTAGATTAAATGAAGTAAGGAATTAAGGGAAAGAGAAAGTTTTTGCTTGAATGTTAACTCGGGGTTATGTGGGGTTGTGCTCGGGTTTCATTTGTAATAGTTAAGTTTAAATAAGGTAATTTTATTAACCAGTTTAATAAGGGAATAGACTAAGTTTATCAAACAAATATGAGATGTACAAGTTTTCCAGTAGGTTATTAAACCAAGTTTCCAATTTAATTTATTGAACATGTTTTTAATCAAGTTCAAAGATTTAATATTAGAGGTAAATGTTTAAAAATTATTTGGCTAAAAAGGTTATATGATTTGTTAACTTAAATTTTTAAAAATGCTTTATTTATTTTAAACTTAAATTAAATGATTTAATTAAGTAAGTTAATTATGAAGATAAATGTTTTAATATGCTAATTAAGAAATTAAATAAAGATAAATGGTTTATCTTAAGGTTAATTAAAACCCTGGATGATTAAGGATTAATCTGTTGAGGGTTAATTAATTTAATCAAAATTAAAGGTTAAATTAATTAATGATTTAGTTTAATTAATTGAGGAAAATTAACCAATGGAATAATTAGGATAATTACTCGATAAAAGTGATTAAAGGTAAATTATTTAAGGGAAATAATTAAGGTTTAATTACTTAGTGTAATTAATTAAAGGGTCGATTAAATAATTAAGGAAATTTATTAAGGGTTAATAAATTAATAAATGTGATTAATTAAAGGATAATTTTGATTAAAGAATAATTAATTTGTGTGATTAATTAAGAGTTAATCACTTATTGTAATTAAGAGATAATTAATCAAAAATGATTAATTAAGATGGATAATTAAAAGATGATAAATCAATTGGTTTGTGATTAATTAATGTTAAGTAAGGATAATCTAAGTGATTAAAGATTAGTAATTAATTTAATTAGAGATAAATTGAATTAATTTTGGAAGTGATCAATCTTGCTTATGAATGATTGATTAATGATTAAATGCCTTGAATTGATTGATATCTCTGATATGAAGTGTTTTGTGATATGATATGTTTGGGTGAATAATGATAATGTGGTTATCTATCGATGATGAATTGCTGTGTAAAAGGTGAAATCTTGTATTTAAAGTTGAATTGTATTTCACTTGAATAACTTGAGTTAAAATGGTATTGAATTCGAAGAGACCGGGGTCGGGTATCAGTAAATACCCGAACCCACTTCGATTTGTAACCAACAATGATACCTTATTGATTGGTATATCAATAGGCGGTAATGGAATAATTTAAATAACCGGACCATTTAAAACTAAGTAAGAGTATTTAGGGATTGATTGTGAATATAAGTGTTGATTATAACAAGTTGTGAACTTGTAGTGATGAACGAGTTACCCTGGGTTTTAAGTATGTTTTATGCATTAGTATTTCTTTTTAGATAGGTTTACTCACGCTGGTTTCCAGCCTGACCCGGGTGTTACTTTGATGTAATTCTCGGGTCAGACCGAGTATTACAGATTTCCAGGTAAGGACGTTCTGGAGCTCAGGAGGCGAGCTGGATGGTAGGAACGTATGGAGTGTATTCCGCTGTGATATATTGTAGTTTATCTAGGACATGTTGTTTTAACTGTCCAGTGATTGTGAAATATTGTAACTATGATGTATTGATGTAAATTAACTAATACAGCTTTCTTTGTATAAATGATATTATTTGATATTATATTTTATCCGCTGTGAATGTGAGGATCTGAGTTTTGGTTTTTTGTTTCTTCTTTTTCTATCTCTTTCTTCTTTTTATAACTATCTGGAATTTTCGGGATCGAAGATCCAGGGTCGTTACAGTAATAGATTACTCAAGGTAGACATTGGATTATGCTATGAAGACAGTGTAGCTCGATGTCACTGCGATCTACTGCAGACCATAGCGGAAGTCGTGTGTGCTGCTGAGAGCCAACGGTCTACGTTTGATTTTGTCGGGATGGCAACGTAACATCGGTAGACTGCGATCTATGAAGACACAGCGAAAGTTGAGAGGCCGTGCGAGCCTAAGGCTACATTGGGACCTGACTGATGTAGTCTGCGACCTATGTGGGAGTGGAGAAGTTTCATTCTTTTGGCAGCGAAATTCGAGGGTGCTGATGCCTACAGTTACATGGACTTTTGCTGTGATGGCAACGTAACCCATGATGTAACTGCGATCTGTAGCGGGTTCCATGGTGTAATCGAGGGGCGCGGAGTGCCTACAGTTATCTATGGATTTTGTCGGGATGGCAACGTAACCATCGGGTTAACTGCGACCATGGATGGGGGTGATGATTTCCGGAGCATTCTCACCAAAGATGTTTCCTCTATTTTCAAAAATGTTTTCTATATTTTCAATAAATTATTTTCCAAGTATTTTTCACTAGGTGTTGAAAACGGGTCTGCTAAGTACTTATAGATTTTCAGTCCTACGCCTGATCAACGTATGACCGAATTTCTATAAGAACGAGGATGGACTTGTTGAAACATCAAGTTATAAAAAGTATTTAAAAAAAAACTATTTTGATAATATTATGTACATTTTTAAAGTGTTTTGAAAAATTTAA
Organism: Allium fistulosum; assembly: GCA_030737815.1. Classification (NCBI taxonomy): domain Eukaryota; kingdom Viridiplantae; phylum Streptophyta; class Magnoliopsida; order Asparagales; family Amaryllidaceae; genus Allium; species Allium fistulosum. The sequence goes on along the minus strand of CM060903.1, from coordinate 1,238,400,338 downwards.
ATAAAAAGAGTTAAGATGTCTAAGTAATAATTTAACTGATAATCAACATTGTAATAAAATTCTTGCTTCGTTCCTTTTCGAGGACGAAAAGATTTAAAGGGGGGAGGAATGTGATAACCCGTATTTTCGGACATCTGTTAATTGATAATTAACTGGATTGAATTAATAAAACACTGATTTATAAGTTGAGCAAATTAAATATGTGTTATATATATATATATATATTTAAATGAGCTGATTTTAAATTGAGTTTAAATTTGAATTTGAAATTCAAATTGATAAATATCTTAAAAATAAATCGGATTTTTAAGACTCTATATTTTAAAGTAAATAAGAATTTGTTTTCTAATATGTATATATTTGGAGGTTATGATTTGAGATTAATATAATAATTTACAATGGGGTATTTTAAGTTAAATTTATATATGCCAAATAAATGTGATTTCTTATTAATGTATAATTAATTCTAAAATCTTTTTCTTTAGGATTTTATAAATATTTATAAAAGGGAAAAGTATTCATTTATAATTAAAAATAGAATATAAATATAAGTAGGAAATTACATAAAAATATATTTAAACATTTATACATGAAGATAAAGACAAGTGTAATCATCTCATCATGAAATTAGATATGTGTAACCATCTTAATATATGAGATAAACAAGTGTAGATAAATTAGCATGCAAATATAACAAGTGTCCATTTTTAATTATCTTTTATTTTTCTTAAAAAAAAGAAACCGGACTATATATATATATCCATACTTCTCCTCTTCTCATTTTCTTAGTGAATTCAAAACTAAAACCTAGCAAAACAAAAATCAAAGAAAAAGGGAAGAACAAAATCTGAGGAGGCCAAACCAGAATAAGTATAAAACAACTAAATTCAACATCAGGTCCAAGTTAGGATTCAGGTCATAATAGCAGTTCAGCTTTCCAGTTTCAAAAGAAAATCAACTTCCAGGAAGGAGCTCCTATGTTCTTCTTTAAACTGTGAGTAATCCTTTCTTTAAAAAGCTTAAACTTGTTTTTATCATGATGATGTGATAAATTGTTGATGTAATGTTGTGAACTGCTTTGCATGGATGAATTAAGATGGTTGTATGTATATAAATAGGAGATAAACTTGTGCATGTCTGAGTAAATGTATATTCAAGCCCTGTTTGATTTGAACAGATCAAATTAGATTCAAAAATCCAATTCTCCCTCTCCAATCTATTTTTGGTTATAATCTCTAAATGAAAAGTGTTTGTATGATGGTAACATCAATTTTAAAAATAATTTCAAGTATATATATTAAGTAATTATTTCGAAATGAAGATATACAGTAACAATTCAAACCATGTCAAAAATTCGAATGTCTCATTTCCTTGATTCACATTCGTCAATCTGTTCGTTTTCATAAACCATGATTTTTAATAATAAATTCATGATTTTTAAGTTAGGAAATCACGAGCATTTGCAAGTTGAACGGAAAGCTTATTTTGGGTAAATTCTGGTGATCGGAGGATATTTGGACCTCGGGATCGTAGGTGGAGTTTGCGAGGAGGTCAGTGGTGTCGGCAAAAATAGTGGGTGGATTTATCCACCACCGTGGTGGTCGAACGACAAAGTTTTAGGGTTTAAGGCCCTATTCGAGTCGGCAAGGTTTGCGAGGCGATTGAGAAGGCGTGGGTGCACCGGAGTAGATCAAACTGAGGGGGATCGAAGCGTTGGTTCGTGGCGAAGCTTTGGTCGGAGTGCCGAGCTCTCTGGTGATCTGAGGCGGCGGCACGAGGAGGATTTAGTTGATGGGATTTGGGTTCCAGGTGATGCTCGATAGCTCGATTTCGATTTCAGGTGAGTTCGACGGAACTGGGTGGTCATGACGACTCAAGGGTAGATAGGCGACTCGTCGATGGTCGGAGCCTTGATCAGGGATGGCCAGATTTCATGTGCATGTGCACGAGCTTCTGGTTTGTGTCAGTGGGTTTTGTTTTAAGGGAGAAGATGTAGTTGATTTCGGGTTTGGTCTCGAGGAAGTTTTGTAATGGCTCGAGTGTGTCTTCGGGTGAGTTCACGTGAGTGTTACAGGCTATAACAGTTTTATTTTTATTATATAATAATTATCTTATTTAAGATTGGGATTAGTTAAAGGTTTTAGAATGAATTATTTTAAACTAAGATATGTGGTATTAAACTTTAATAAAGTAATTTAAGATTAATTAATTAATGAAAGTAATTAAAAGGATAATTACTCAATGTAATTAATTACAGGATAATTAATTAAAGGTAAATTAATTAATGATTGAAGGTGAATAAATTAATGATTAAAGGTTAATTAATTTATGATTGAAAGATAATTACTTTTGTTAAGGGTTAATTTAATTATGTAATTAACTTAAGGTTAATTAATTAATGTGATTAATTAAGGGATAATTAATTAATTGAGGATAATTACTTAAGATGGATAATTAAGGATGATTTATTAATTTCATTAATTAAAAACCAATGGTTTGTAATTAATTAATGTTAATCAAGCAGGGTTAGGTAATTAATTCATAGAAATTAATTTATTTGGAAATTAAATTGAATTAATTAGGGATTGAACAACTAATTGATCTTGCTTATGGATGATTGAATGATATTGAATGCCTTGGATTATGTGATATCTCCGATATGTGATATGTGCTGCTTCGTGATTGAGATGAATTGTTGTGTATAAATCGTATTGTTTAAACTTAAACTTTTGGTTTAATGAATATCATTGGATTTCAAGAGACCGGAGTGGGGTATCAGCAAATACCCGAAACCACTTTGATTCTTTATAAATTTGAGTTTAGAACCAAACAGGCTGGAATTGGAATAAATTAAGTAACTGGGCCTTTAACTGAGTAATAGTTCTTGGATATTGTTTGTATAAGTGATGGACTTTGAGAACTCGTAGGAAGGTACGAGTTACCCTAGTTTTCAAAATAAGTTTTATAACTTAGTATTTCAAGCTATATGGGTTTACTCATGCTGGTTTCCAGCCTGACCCGGGTGTTACTTTATTGTAATGCTCGGGTCAGACCGAGTATTACAGATTTTCAGGTTAGGACATTCTGGAGCTCAGGTGGCGAGCTGGATGGCAGAAACGTATGGAGTGTATTCCGCTGTGATATATTGTAGTTTATCTGGAACATGTTGATTTTATCTGTCCAGTGTTTCGTGTAAATGTTGTAACTCTGATGTATTGATGTAAATTAACTGATACAGTTTTCCTTTGTATAACTGCTATTATTTGATATTATATTTGATCCGCTGCGAATGTGAGTGTCTGTGTTTTGTTTCCTGTTTTCTTCTTCTACCTCTTTTCTTCTTTTCTTAACTATCTGGAATTTTCAAGATCGAAAATTCCGGGTCGTTACAAAAGGATTTCTTCCTTGAAATTTTTCCAAAGAGCGAACGGCGTAACATGCAATAAACATCCTTGTTATATAGCCAAGTTATCTACAAAACTGTCTACTCAATTAAAAGTGCAATGTAATTTTGCATGCAGACATACTATAAGTAAGCTCAATCATAGCGTGGGGGTATGATCGTGACATATAAGTATGTATGCAAACACCTTAATTATGAAAAAAAAATGTTCTATATGAGTGCAAAAGTGATAGTAAAAAAGTAGCAACAATCTCCCACCATCCAACCAAGCAACCGCAATGCAGCTAAAAACTAAGAGGAGGAAAGTTTGCCAGTGAAAAGCTTAGGATAAAAAGTCCTTATGCTTTCCGTCTGATTTTCCTCCCATTATTACTTGAACTAGTCTAATTTCTTTGCTATGGAGCTTGCTAGCTCCATGTTCCATAATGCTTGTGGTGGCACGGGATGCTATTGGCTCCATCTCAATATCCCTCGATATATCAGGCTCTACCATAGTAGTTATGCCTTGAAGGCATTTCCTCAAATGTGAAACGAAAAAAATATGTCGTGGACTCCTGCCAGTTATCCGATAGCTCCACACGGTAGTAAATTTTCCTATAATTTCTAAAATTAGGAAAGGCCTGAAAAAATTTTGGTGCCAACTTTCTCGACTTTCCAAATCTCATTATCTATCAAAGAGGGAAAACTTTGATAAACACTATGTCCCCTACATCTAATTCTAATTAACTCTTTCTTTGCTTGCTCGCATATGATTTCGGGCGATCTTTTGCGGCCTTCACTCGCTGCCTAATCAATTTTACATTTTTCTTTTTGGCACATCAAACATCTAGTAGCAAATCTACCACCTTCTTCTTCATCCCTGTCCAATAGAAAATAGTTTTCATATCCATATTCATCTTATCTCCTCGGGGTGAATGATCATACTTGAATGGTGTCTCTTAGTAAGCTAAAATTTATTTTTCCCAAAATTCTAAAAAAGAAAAAAATTGGGATTGAAGTGTTCCTTTATTTTCAGTTACTATCTTAATTTCCTCATTAACTTTCAGTCTTACTTACAACATATCGCTAATTAATTATCCTTATGAAATTTCCTTATTTACGATGTCCCTCGATATATATGTTTATTTGGCGGTCTAATCTCATCCATAAAATCAACCAAATGATAAAATAGGAACATATCTTCTATCATATCATACGCTTTTCTAATAGCTTAAGGGAAACAATTAGATATAACAATCAAGAAAATTTTGCTAGAAGTTGTCATTTATCATTAACTAGTATTAATGATGTTGGGGCCCTTAATACTCCTTACTAAATTAAAATGAACATCCTTAGTATGTAATTCCATTTAATTCTCCATCTTCTATAATTCTCCTTCTTGGTTTCTAATAAATGAGGTTCATCTATTACTTCAGTTAATATATCTGTAATAATTGATCGTTAATGTCAAAGTTGGACCATCTCCATTCAATCCTCATTTAAATTCCTTTAATCATTTTACCAGTTTCATAATTCATCTATTATGCCAATTCAATTCCTCCATCAATGTCATATTAAATTTTTAATCAGTCCCCATCTAATTCTATTAATTACAAATTTATTGTTCATTAAATCTATAATTAATGTCCATAAATCCTAATCTTATAATAAATAATATGAATATCATTGTAAATTACGGTATTTATATATTTCTATTTTTATACGTTAAGCGTGGTTATACATAGGTCTATATATTAATTTCTAAATTAGAACATTCCTTTCCACATTTTAATTTATCAAAGCTATCCTTTTAAAAGGATTACCATTATAATTTCTATAAATTAACCAAAGTGAGATTTCTTTTTTATTCGAAATTATAAGGAATTATTTCTTTACTTTTTAACGAAATAGACAGTGTAAACTATGGAAAAGAACATCCATATCTTGGACATCTCTTCCCTTTTTGGTATATTCCTTATTAATTCAAACGCCGCACTTTTATACATATTTACACGGAGACCGCTCCAAATAAGTCAAAACATATAAATTTACATTCTAAGTTGACTAGGAAACCTAACTTACAACCCAATTATAAATCTAGAATATCTTCACAGCTTTACCAATATTCTACAATTTAATATTTGGGACCAATTTCAAATTTCCAGATCAGGTCATACATACTATTCCTATTTTATTCATACCTTAAAACTTTTACACTGTCTTACCCAGGTAGTGATCCCTATCTACTCCATAAAAAAATTTAGTTTAGTTCTCACGATTCTTAAAACTAAAATTTCACAATTATAAAGTACCTTATCCAAAATCTTTATTTTTAAAAATTATAAACTTGGAAACCCTTTTAGCCAATTTTCAAAAATTGCGTAGTTCTTGAAATGAGCAATGAAAAGTTTTCCGTTCTCTAACCAACTATTCCCTTTTAAGGACTTTCTACGACACATAATTATTTCTTTAAAAGTCGGACTTTTAATTCAAAAGCATTTAAAACTCAATTATTAAATCAAACCATTACTAAATCAAAAATTCAAAAATTGCTTAATTCCATAAAGGAGCAAAATAACTTCCTTGCTCAAAAACCTTCTACAACATACAAAATAAGCTTTAATAAATTCTTTTCATACAAAGAAACGTATTACATCAAATTCAAAATTAGCATTTATTACTCCATGAAATTATGGCCTATACTTATGAAAAGTTCATTAATGCGAAGATATTCTAGTTACAAGTCAAGTAGACTTCAAACCACAATCTATTCACATGCATGCTAAATTCCTAATTTTAAGTTGTTATATTATCCCAAAAATATACATCCACATCTATTGCTTTACTACTTAAAATGTACTGTCACTTAACTAAATACATTTTATAACTTTATTTAACCCTTGTATAAACTCATATAATCTTTTGCAATCCTTTTCTTATCAATCCCAATTTATTTCTCTTTCATTATCATTTAAAAATATATATTCTAAAATGAATATATAAAATTCTTGTCCTTACATAAATGTTTTTCCTTATAACATTCACAAAATTACCCAAACTCATTTATTAATTATCATATTTTTATTTCATTCAATAGTAAAAAAAAATTCAAAAGCATCTTCTAAAAACAATGAAAAGTGGAGTAGATAAGGATAACTTCTATCCAATTAATTTCTAACTAGACTACTGATCATGTTTTATATAAATTCCTAATGTTATTTCTACCCAAATCTTCCAATATCGCCTCTATTTATTTTTCTCCTAACTAATTGGCTCCTATTTCAGCTGTTATTTTCTATATTTTTCTTATACGAAAATGATACAGAATGTTTCTCATATTCTAGTTATTCTTATCATTTTGTTCTCTATTCCTTAACTTAATCAAGTTCCATTTCCATTCATTCACCCTTTTAGAAAGAATTAAAAATAGGACTTCCAAATTTATGAAATAGAAGAAAAATCATCATGTCCAACCTACACTCCATCTTACATTTATTTTAAAATGAAGAATCTCTTTCTCTAAAAGTCGAAAACTTTTTAACTCAACCAATTTTAAACCTGAATTTCAAAAATGAAAAATCCTTTACCAAAAAACTTCTAATCGTTAAATTTTGACTCAACAAAATTTTAAATTATGAGTTTACAGATTTCCTTACTTTTTCAAAACTACTTCTCGATAAATTCTTTGAAACTTTTTCAAAACATTTCAAGGAATTTTTCCAAAATCTTTTATCAAATTCTTTCCTATAGAGTTGGATTTAGAAATTGACTTTAACTGTATTTCCTATTGATCTTTCCTTCTTCTCTACCCAATCTTCATAAAAATCCAACTATCTCCTTGTGGTGATTAATGTACACCTTCTTATGTGAACTTGCCCACTCCTTCACATCTTGCTTCATTTCTTAGTTTCGGTTGTTTGCAGCACATAGATTTTTATCTCTCATTTATTTTTACTACAACACATAGATTCTTATCTCCCATTTATTTTTATGTATGGCAAGGACCACTAACCTTCTTCTATATAACTAAGGCTACATAATTTACTCTAATGATAATTATACTGCCTTATAATATTTAATTACTACCTAACATGTTTATTTGCTATTTATATAATTGTCAATTGTCCATAATAAATGATTATTTTTCTAATGGATAATTTTTAAAGGCATTAGTTTATTCATTCAAATTTTTTTCCTACTATGCCTTCCTTATCTCTCCATAATTTCTCTAATAATCTCCTTAATTGGTCCACTTATATCCTTATTAAATTCTTGTAACTCCCAATTTATTGCCTTATTAACCTTGGAGTTACAATCATTTCCATCTACATTTCCTAAGATAGCAGTATCAAAGGTAAAGATTTGCCTAGTGTTATTGCATACGTTTAAAATAAGTATATATATTTATAAACAGTAGGATTTTTAAAAAGTATTTTCAAAAAAAAAATATGCCTCTCATACGTATACTTATCCCCATTGATCGGGTAACCTATGATCTGATACCAAATGAAACAACCTGCCTCGAAACTGACCTAAATTCCAACTTAGAAAATGCCCATCGAAACTTAGACCCATCTCGAAGCTGGCTATTGGTTGGTAAAAAGAACAATATAGAGCTATTTATCTACATATTTAGATCTCACAACATAAGGATAAATTATAATAACAACAACAACAACCATTTTATCCAACTTCAAAATGTCATAAAATCATAACACAATACATATCCGTAGTATAAAATTATCAAAATACATCATCTTACTTTAATGGGTACATCAAAAAATAACATAAGTATATAAATAAGTAAACTGCCATAAGTTTTCTCCACGCCTTCACCTTCAACATCATCATCTTTCCTAAACTATGTTGTAATAAGGAGGGAATCAGAACAACATATTTTCGATGAACAAAAATCTCAAGCCTTACTATATCAGTACTTAGGTAGTATAATTCAAATAAGAATATGTCTTATGTTTCTACCTACAACATAAGTCATTTCAAATGTAAGTCCAAGGGCTTTCCTGAAACTTAAATAAAAGGCTTTCCAAATATAATCTCATAGCTAACTTACTATTAACTCAGCAACCCTTACTTATCGTCCATAATGTCTTATCAATGTAAGAGATAATACTCAAGTCACTTAATACCTTTTAATAGAAATTAAGTAGACTCTGACCATTTAGTGCTTTATTTAAGCCAGGTCCACGTCATTTACTACCTATAATCTTAAGGCGGAATCCTCGCCGGTAATTATCTAGCTGACATTGCACAAAATCTCTTTAGCCACTCAATACTTCCTATTGAAGCGGGTCCTTTTCCTGAGATATCCTCTACCGTGCCTAACCCATAACCCCGACCATTTACTACTTCCTACATAGAGAAGAGGCAGGCCCTCACACAACCACTTAATACCTTCAATCTCTGCAGCAAGTCCTACGTTTATGATCCATACCCCACGATGACGTCTTACATCAGCCCGACTATTCGTAGGTACTGTAGACAGATTAGTTGGGCATATTTATCCTATAAAATTTGGGACTAACCTTGCTTCATCGTAGTAACTTATTATAGGTGATGCCTCACATCAGCCCCAAAGTCACACTACTGGTAGCCAAATTAGCTGAGCAGACTTCTATATGCTTTTGACTGACCTCGCATCCCTATAACTTAGTCATAATTTATATCACACTCTACATATATTATCACACAACTTGCTATTTCCAAAATCAAGGCCTTATAAAAAATCTCTCTTATTTCGCCTTTAATATTAATTTCCTTCCTAAGGGAGATTTTATAAAATTAATAACATATTTAACTACGCAATTATACGCTATAATTATATGTTAACTACGCTAATACACACACACACACACGCATGTGCGCGCGCACGCACATATACGCACCTAGTAATTTCTAAGCATGTAAAGTTTACGCCCTAAACTAGCATTTAAATGTCAACGCTTTAAATAGTTATACAAGTCTCATTCTATATTATCGAAAATACCAAAATTCTAATATTTATATCCAAAAGATTCCAATCAATAAACTTGTGTACAATAAAAATTTAAAATCAACTTATTACGTCAAAATAATGGAATATATTGATAATAAAAACTTGCAATTCTAATTTTTTTATGACTTATTCAACTCCTTTTTACATAAAGATAAACAAAAAACTTTCTATTTAATTTATGGGAATACGCAGTGCAAACTATGAATAAAATTTATACCTTACACACTATTCCGTAAATAATGTCCTCTAATCAAATTCAAAGAAAATGAATAAGGAGAGGAATAGAAGGTAAAATTATAAAAACCGTAAATCTATACAATTTCCATTATTTTGACATAAACAAATTAAGATTACAATCTAGAATTGACATTTTGCATTGAAGGAGTTTTAGGGGTTTATAATATGAGGTTTTTGCAAACCAAAATTCCCTAAGGTATATTCAGACCTAAATTATACTAATCAATTACTAAAATAGAAAAGCTAAGATTTCCACCCACAATATATCCTTAGCTTTTCCTCTTTTGGATTTGACAAGCGTTTGACAATTTCTATCAGATCTCTTCTTTTAGATATATACAATAAGGGATTTGTATATATAGATTAGATTTAGGAAATTAGAGAAGAATCGGTTGGAAAAAAAATAGATATATAGGATTTCTTACTTGAAACCCTAGTGGAGTTTTCTAAATCTCGAGGAGATGAACTGAAAGAGTTTCTCCAGGTTCCTAAAATATTATGTGAATAAAAGTAATGAGTCTAGGGTCTTATTTATAGTGGCGAGAAAGCACCAAAACCATCGGATTTAAAAAATTAAATCCAAAACATCCAAAATTAAGAACTATGGTGACGACCGCCCATGACCCCTGCACCGAACCTAGAGATAGTGCGCTGTAAAGTGTGCCAGGCGACCATGGACGATTACTAGGGTAAATTTAAACAACATAATCTATCGTATTACTCACAGCGCAAGGACAAAATACAATAGAATATATATATATAGTGAAGCTTCACAGAATAGAATCTCATCAATAAAACTTCATAATAGTTGAATACAAACATCTGAATAGTCAATACATCAAGCCTCACTACATAACACTCAAAGAATTTACAAAGCAGCGGAACATCCAATACATAAAGTAAGAAGATAGTATGCAAGCCTCCAGCTCATCTTCGATATCAGCATCGTGGGAAGCAAGAACAGCACCTGTCACCTGCTACCTAGTCTGCCCGTCCCAAAATGGACGAACAGCCCAAGGCAATAAGAGTTAAAACATAAAGCCTTGAGTCAGATAACAGTCTTAGTGAGCGGTAAATTAACTAACAACATACCAAAAGAGCATAAAGGAAAAGGAATAGGAATACAACCCTCCCACTCCACCTCTTTCTACAGTGATAGCCCCCAGACACACACTAAGCAGAAGCAAACATAGCAGAGCATACAATTTAAAGTAAAGCAATTGTCACTCAAGTCAAGGGCGATGTTTTCCAAGCACAAACCCCCAAGGCCTAAACCAAGATCAGATAAGCACCCAGAAAACACTGCTCTTGAGACTGAATGACGATACAACCAAACATCCATGACTCTGGCTATCACTGTTATCATTGCTTCGATATCATCGTTAATTGAATGACCGGCTCATTCTTTCATCTGTCCGTCAAGGGCTAATGGAAACCCCGGTTCTAGACATTACTCCCGCACGTCGTCGTGACCCGTGCCTAGGACTATCGAATCTGCCCAGAGTACTTGACTACCAATCAGTAGCCTTTAGGGACTATCGAATCTGCCCAACGTACTCTTGCTTTGAGCATGCTAGAACCTTCAACAACGATGAGATCTCAGCCTTCTAGTCATCCTCCTCGACGACTATTTCCATACTAGCTCAAGCGCCTCTCGAGCAAACCATTATCCTCAAACTCGAACCATATCACCGAGTTATCAACATGCTTGGATTGTGTAACAACCCTACATTTTAGGCTTATTTTATTTTATATTTTATTTCTGTTAAATTGAATTTCCTGATTGAAAAACTTTATTTTAATTTGAAATTATTTTAAACTTGTTTTGTTTCAAATATTTCATTTCTAAATATATATTTTGATTGTTATGTAAATTATAATTTCAAACTGGTAAAAATTGGATATTTTACTGTAAAGTGAATTTCTGTTCAAACTGGTCAAACTTTGACTTTTAAACTTTAAATTTAAATATTTAAAATTCTTAAATTTTATCTTTTATTATGAAAATAGATTTAATTCCATGAATACTGCTTTTCGTTTCGTTGAAAACGGACTTATATTGTAGAAGTTATGTAATTTTCAATTTTGTGTATAAACTGTTTATTTTGCAATATTATTTATTTTAAAAACATATAAATTATATTTTATTTGTCATATTTTGTTCTAATATATGTTAATATTTTATTTTATGTATAATTTTGTCTTTTAAATAATTTAAAGTGATTATATAATTTTTCCAAAGCGTATTGAATTTATTTTCTATTTTTAAAGGCTAGTTCCTATTTTTCTGCTATTTTGTTCAATTAAATTATATTTAATTAAAATTTATTTATTCATTTTGTGAATGCATTTTTATTTTATGTTATTATCTTTGTTTATAAATGTTTTACAAGTCCATATGAATTTTCCAAAATTTATTCTGTTTATTTTCAAATTTTCTAGACTAGTTTTCATTTTTGTGCTAATTTCTTATTTTATCATATATTATTAATATTTATTTATTTATATTTTTTATTTTTGTTACATTTTCGAATTGAAACTGAATTTTTAATTATATTCAGATATTTAAACTTATAAAAAGAGAATAGAAGAAATTCGAAGAGTTTTAAACTTTTGAAATTCCAAAGTCTCTTTGCATTTCCGACCTTTCCCTTTCCAAACTCCTTTCTTAATTGCTTGGCCGTGCCTTTGTTTCTCATTTTCAGCCGTACCTCCTTAATTTCTTTTCTCTTTCACGTGAACTTATCATTCCTCAAACAAAAATATACGGCTATCATCATTTGTTTGATCAAAAGTTAGGTAATCTCTTCTCTTTTTCTTTGTTTTTCCTATATTTCTACTTGATCTTTGCATTTGTTCTCCACTATTTTGATCAGCTCCTCCTACACCAGCCCTTGGCCGACCTCCACCACCACGTATGCTGACCATCACCACCTCCAGACCATCACCCCACCAGGTCGACCACACCATGGCATGAGATCATCACAAAATTGCACCAAAACCATTCCTATGTACACTAGATGACCTAGTTTTGCTCCACCACCTTCAATCAACCTCTAGCCACCACTTCCTCCACCACCACCACCTCTGACCTAACCTCCAACCTCTGCCACATCAGCCACCACCATCTGGACATCAGGCCATGAACATAGAGCTTGAGGCCGAGCCCAATAAGAGCCAAGATGTGATGATATTTGCCTTGTTTTGTAAAGTGTTGCACCTATACCTATTCACCTTGATAACCCATGATGGCCGACCCTTTTGTGACCCAAACCAGACCCAATCACCTGCCTTGGCTGAGCTTAACACATGTCTAACTGAAGCATATGAGGTTGAGAACAAGTGCAAAGAAATTGGCATTGTTTTGGGCTTTGAATTCTAATGTTATTTGATGTTTAATTCGAGTTGAAACTTACATATGCTTGTATTGTTTTGTGTAAATATTTGAACAAGTCCAATTGCTTTGGCTCTCCACTCTCAAGTCATATCCATGTCATCATGCCTTCATTATGTTTGTTTTGTGTGCTTTGGTGGATATCTCCAGCTCTGAACAGGTGAGTTATTCTCACCAGACAATATGTACCTATATAACTGATAAACCGACACCATTTGAATCTGTAATGTATATCATCATGTTATATATGTTTATATTATTATCATATGATGTTCACACCTGTTATTACACTTATTATATCATATGTTACTATTATTTAATGTTATTCTGTTATTTATATCTGTTATCACCATTGCAAGTTCCCTATAGATTAGAATCACTATGGGTTGAAATGATACATACCCGAACGGACTTTAGAATAGGGAAAAATCGTTATGGGCTGAAATGATAGGCCTGAATGGTTTTTATTTAATTTATTTTAACTTGGGATTGCGGGTTTGAAATGATAGAACCCGGATTTTTCTTTTTAAACTGCGGATTGAAATGATACATATCCGTATCACTTGACCTAAGTTAGAAAATTATATACAGGCCCGTGGTTATTTTATAAAGTGTTTTGAATATTTTTAAGTATTTTAAAAATTATAAATTTATGAATTTGATTTAATTAGATTTTGAAATGTTTTAAAATAAAGAAATTATGGTTTTTTTTTCATATGTTAAAAATGTAATTAATGAATGGTTTAACTGGATTTTTGAAATATAACTTAAGTTGGAAATTTGGAATTTTGGTTAAAAATGATATTTAAGTTTATGAATAAAAAAATGGAAATTTAATTATATTTGGAAAATGGTAAAGATGATAATTTGATTTAAATTTTAATTTAAGTGATTTATTAAAGTATTATTGATTTTTCTATTAATTTAAGTGGTTAAATAAATGAATGTTTAAAAGTGATCTTTTAAAATATAACTTGACTTGGAAATGTGAAATTTGGGTTTAATTAAAGTTTAAGTTAATTAAATAAAATTGGGAATTTAGTTAAATTTGTTAAATGGTAATTTAAATTTGAAGTGTTAAGTTATTTGTTGAAATGTGAAGAATTGGAAACTTTTACACTAAAAATTATTAAGTAAATTGTTGAAAATTGGATTTAATTATAGGAAATTTATTGTGAAAAAGATACATGTTAAATGATATGTAAATGAACATTTTAAATGTTAAATTATGATTTTTAAAATGTTTTAAGAGTTTAAAATTAAGTTATTTAATTGCTGGAAATACACTAAAAAGCTGGAAATCACTTTTAATAGCATTCAGAAATGCTATGGTTCTGAATTACACTAAAAATTGAATAAAAGGGCTACTACGGCATTTCTGAAATGCTGCAGTTGCTGTAGTTGAACTTATAGGCTAATATTGAACCCAGGTCTATTATAGCATTCTCTGGAAATGCTATAATGGTCTGCAGTCTTTGCTGAAACCAAATTTAACTCTTGTTTTGAAATCTGAACTACCGCAGCACTTCTGAAATGCTGTCTTTTCTGTTTTGAACTATAATTCAACTAAAACTGAGTTTTAACAGCAGTTTTAAGTGCTGTCTTTGCTGAATTAAAAATGTTTTCAAATATAACTTATAGCAGTTGTTTTTAAATGCTGTGAAATGCTGAAATTTTAATAATTAGGGTTTTTGACTTAGTAAACGAACTCAGAATGGTTTGAAACTTTGGAAATTGAATACTTGATTTGAAAATATAATAATTACACTTTTAAAAGGTTTAAATGAATTATTTTGATTGGAATATAAACTATTTAAAGGTGATTTGAAATGATAGTAAATGAACGATATCTATGAATTTAAAAGGTATTTAAAGTTGAATATTGGATTTGAACTGATAGGATATTTTATTTTATTAAAATGATTTGAAATGAAGTTTTGTAAGGATATGATATTTTATTATATTAAAATGATTTGAAATGAAGTTTTGAAATTATATGAAAATTTAAATATATGGAAATGGTTTGGAATTGATTTAATCTTTATTTTGATAAAGATATGGTTTGAAATGATATTTTATTTTGAAGTAAAGTATTGTTTTTAAAAGTTATAACCACGGGTTATAATAACGTTGGGTTGTTAAAGAGACCGGGATCGGATATGGACATACTCTCTGTCTTACCGAAAACCACTTTGGCAACCGTGTACGCGGTGGAGATTCCAGAATGAAGTAGGATGGTGGCGACGATCCTAAGGTATATACGTGGACCCAACTCCCGTGAGTTGGCATAAGGTGGCTAAAACAGGAGCGATTGACGGACCAATGAGGTAGCACCTCTGATCGGACACACTTCTTCGATACCATTCTATTACTTGTGATTGATTTGGTGCGCACCCTTGATTTGGGAGTGTTGTTCGAGGTGGGCGGTAGTGGCTGCTATGCGTCACCACCAGTCCGGATGCGTAATTGGTATATCTACCCTGGCATTGCCTAGTTGTGCCGTGTCACCTACCATATCGAGCTTTACTACGATTATGATTTTAAGATCCGACCGCGTTAAGGTTCTCCATCCCCTTAACGCTATTTTCCGATATGATTATACTTTACTTATTTAGACACTACTGTATATAGCGTATATTACTACATAGTAGATAGTTTAACGGATCCTTAGAGGATGGGCGGTCCCAAGCATCTTCTAAGTTACTTGTACCCTTATTACAGTTCGCTTGAGTTGGTTTACATTATATAAGTATATATTGTCCTGACTCGAGTGTTTTGTGTTTTGCTTTACGCTCGGGTCAGCCTGAGTTATTCACAGATTTGGATTTCCACTCTCTTGGAGATTTGAATCGCTGGAGATTATCTGCTTGTCATGTCCTATCTATTCCAGTTCCGTTGTTCTACTCAGCTTGTACTTGGTTATTTTATTGAGACTTTTGTTGTACTCTATTTCTTCTGTTGTATCTTATGTAACTCTGATATATTTATATAGTAGCTTCATGAACTACTATTTCTTTTACTTCCGCTGCATTATTTTACTCTGTGTCTGTGATCTGTGATTATATTTATTTACTGTATATTCTGAGATTTGCCAAATTTTATTTACAACGCGGTATTTTGAGCAATTCAACTCCGGCATGAGTGTCTACCTATACACTTATAATGGATGCGAATGGTTGAAAATATCGGGTCGTTACAGTTGGTATCAGAGCTTTGGCTTTGAGGCAAAACTCAGCATATGGAGTAAATTTATTTACAGAATCACTTTCGTTCGAGTTTGAATCTTTTCCTCTTGATTCGAATTTCCTTTGAATTTTTGGAATGTTCCCTGCGGTTCCAAAATTCATTCTTGTCCCTCACTATTCATCTTCTTTTGATTCTGGAGTATTCCAAAACTCCACTTCTAATGATCTTTATAGTGAATTGGCGGTCTCGCCAATATTCTAATTTTCTTGTAAAAGGGTGAAACTCCTTTACAATTAGCATCGATTCACCAGAGATTTATATTTATCCTTGGTTTAGATGCTAATATCTTTTGTTATTCCAAACTCTATCTCTTGAGATCGGATGTAGATTTACCACAGAAAAATCCACATTGTGATCTTATTCATTAAGTCACGGTTGACCCGGTTAAGGTTGCCCGTGATTTATCTAAGCTTATCCATCTTCCTATTTTGTTATTAAATCATCTTGTCTTTGTTTCCAAAATATCTCCAAACATTTTTAATTGTACTAGTAAATCTATGTTTTGTTTTATATTGTGTTGTTTGAGTTGTTAATGTTGATTTGGGTTTCCGATCGATTCGTCTGATCAACGCTATTGATAGGATTTCTAAAACACTTTGACAGAACAAACTGACACAATATTATTTTAAAATTTGGTTTATGAAATAAATTTGGATATATAATTTTATGGAACTTAATAAATTGATTTAAATTGATAATTTGAAATGATAATACTTGATTTATCATTTATTGTTCTACAAATGAATTTATAAATAGTTGTTTATAAATTTATTTGGGAACTGAAATGAATTTAAAACAAGAAAGTTAAAGAATTTAATTTCCGATGGTTTCAAACCTTGTGTTTAAAAATTTTAAAAGGATATTATTTAAAGTATTTTGAATAAAAATTTGTCTCTAAAGAATTTTAAAGTTTAAAAATTTAGTGCTCTTCTCTTTGTCGCTGGAAAATAATTTCGGTGATGACTGCAGCATCATCGACGTTCATTTTCGAGTTTCGAAGTGAAGAAACCATTCTGTAGTCTTGCTACAGCTTTGTTTTGGAAAATCTGATTGATTTGAATTTCTAAAATATGACTGGATTATAATATATATAAAGATATATGATTTAAATTTGATTTAACATATTATGTATATATAATTACTTATCTCCAAATGGTTTGAAGATGTTCGAAGATTCAAATTCTTAAATTTTTTCTTAAAGAATAATTTCAATTATAAAAAGAAAAATCAAAATTTTGGATAAATGATTCAAACTTGAGATAATTGAATTGGATAGTTTTATTTGTATATTACAATTGCATTCAAATATAACTTACCTTAAATTTTTTAGAAGTTAACAATGTAATTGGATAATATACAATATAAAAAGGATTTTTATACACTTAAATATTAGTTATAAAAGATTAACAGAGGTAAATAGTGAAAAAGGAATTTAAAGAGATTTTATTTAAATAACTTAATAATCAAATTGATTTAATATGGAACCTTAAGTCTAACCTAGGAATTTTAATAAAGGTTATTTCTTGAAATGAATATGTTGTATAATAAATAATGTATCTTTGAATAGATAAAATAAAATACATTTGAATTGGACTTTTGGTAATAAAGTTTATTTAACTTGAATTCATAGTTTAATTGATGTCTAAATGAATAAATGTGTAAAGAAATTTGATTGTTATATTTGCTATATAAATGTTTATTTATGAAATAGATATGTCTTGGAAATTGAATAATTATGATTTAAATAGTTAAAATGTATTTTAACATCACTAAAATTTGATAATTGAAAATTTGGTTTTCAAATGGAATTTTAAGTGTAACTTATTAAAGGAATATCTATTTATGAAATGGGTATTTTAAATAAGTGTTAGGTTATGTGTTAAATTAAGAGCTAACTAAAATAGTGAGCTTTTGACTTAATAAATGAAGTATAGTTTATTTGGATATTTCATTCATAAAGGTTTGTTTTAATAAGTCATAAGTTAAATGATATCCAAATGAATATTTCTGAAATTAAACTGATTTGAAATATTAATATATCTACTGTAGCATTTTATAAGTGCTGCTGTTTTGAAAATACAATGTTTTGGAAATTTTATAATTGAATGAACTTAGAAATGTTACAACTTTGAAATGAATATTATTTGACATTGGATTTAAATGGTTTAAATGAAGATTATTTTTAAAAAGGTGTTATGATTTTCAAAGTATTATGTTTTTTTTTGAATAACATTTCCAAAGTGTTATGATTTTAAGTAGTACGATTTCTAAATGATAACATCTCTAAATTGTTATGATTTCAAAACATTATGGTTACAAATCTATTATCTTATTTTGTTTTTCAAACTACCTTTTGGTTGTCCTTATTTCTCTTATCTTGTTACAGAATGGGAAGGCTATTGCTTATACTAGTCTGTTTAGAAATCTTTCTGTAATATTTGATAACCTTTGTTACTCATCTGGATCTGAACACTGTTTTTCCATTCATAGACCGTCAGTCAAGTGAAAAGGGAGATTCAGACTCTAGAGGATCTTTTTCGTGCTTATATTCTTGATTTGATCACCTCCATCTTGTCAAACTTACCTATAACAATAGTTATCAGGTGTAATTCCAATCTTCTTATCATCTTGTCTTAATTCTATTTCATTTTTTTCTTTTTCTGTGCTTTCCTGTACCTCATTCCTTTTCGGGGACGAAAAGTTTTGAGTGGGGGAGAGTGTAACAACCCTACATTTTAGGCTTATTTTATTTTATATTTTATTTCTGTTAAATTGAATTTCCTGATTGAAAAACTTTATTTTAATTTGAAATTATTTTAAACTTGTTTTGTTTCAAATATTTCATTTCTAAATATATATTTTGATTGTTATGTAAATTATAATTTCAAACTGGTAAAAATTGGATATTTTACTGTAAAGTGAATTTCTGTTCAAACTGGTCAAACTTTGACTTTTAAACTTTAAATTTAAATATTTAAAATTCTTAAATTTTATCTTTTATTATGAAAATAGATTTAATTCCATGAATACTGCTTTTCGTTTCGTTGAAAACGGACTTATATTGTAGAAGTTATGTAATTTTCAATTTTGTGTATAAACTGTTTATTTTGCAATATTATTTATTTTAAAAACATATAAATTATATTTTATTTGTCATATTTTGTTCTAATATATGTTAATATTTTATTTTATGTATAATTTTGTCTTTTAAATAATTTAAAGTGATTATATAATTTTTCCAAAGCGTATTGAATTTATTTTCTATTTTTAAAGGCTAGTTCCTATTTTTCTGCTATTTTGTTCAATTAAATTATATTTAATTAAAATTTATTTATTCATTTTGTGAATGCATTTTTATTTTATGTTATTATCTTTGTTTATAAATGTTTTACAAGTCCATATGAATTTTCCAAAATTTATTCTGTTTATTTTCAAATTTTCTAGACTAGTTTTCATTTTTGTGCTAATTTCTTATTTTATCATATATTATTAATATTTATTTATTTATATTTTTTATTTTTGTTACATTTTCGAATTGAAACTGAATTTTTAATTATATTCAGATATTTAAACTTATAAAAAGAGAATAGAAGAAATTCGAAGAGTTTTAAACTTTTGAAATTCCAAAGTCTCTTTGCATTTCCGACCTTTCCCTTTCCAAACTCCTTTCTTAATTGCTTGGCCGTGCCTTTGTTTCTCATTTTCAGCCGTACCTCCTTAATTTCTTTTCTCTTTCACGTGAACTTATCATTCCTCAAACAAAAATATACGGCTATCATCATTTGTTTGATCAAAAGTTAGGTAATCTCTTCTCTTTTTCTTTGTTTTTCCTATATTTCTACTTGATCTTTGCATTTGTTCTCCACTATTTTGATCAGCTCCTCCTACACCAGCCCTTGGCCGACCTCCACCACCACGTATGCTGACCATCACCACCTCCAGACCATCACCCCACCAGGTCGACCACACCATGGCATGAGATCATCACAAAATTGCACCAAAACCATTCCTATGTACACTAGATGACCTAGTTTTGCTCCACCACCTTCAATCAACCTCTAGCCACCACTTCCTCCACCACCACCACCTCTGACCTAACCTCCAACCTCTGCCACATCAGCCACCACCATCTGGACATCAGGCCATGAACATAGAGCTTGAGGCCGAGCCCAATAAGAGCCAAGATGTGATGATATTTGCCTTGTTTTGTAAAGTGTTGCACCTATACCTATTCACCTTGATAACCCATGATGGCCGACCCTTTTGTGACCCAAACCAGACCCAATCACCTGCCTTGGCTGAGCTTAACACATGTCTAACTGAAGCATATGAGGTTGAGAACAAGTGCAAAGAAATTGGCATTGTTTTGGGCTTTGAATTCTAATGTTATTTGATGTTTAATTCGAGTTGAAACTTACATATGCTTGTATTGTTTTGTGTAAATATTTGAACAAGTCCAATTGCTTTGGCTCTCCACTCTCAAGTCATATCCATGTCATCATGCCTTCATTATGTTTGTTTTGTGTGCTTTGGTGGATATCTCCAGCTCTGAACAGGTGAGTTATTCTCACCAGACAATATGTACCTATATAACTGATAAACCGACACCATTTGAATCTGTAATGTATATCATCATGTTATATATGTTTATATTATTATCATATGATGTTCACACCTGTTATTACACTTATTATATCATATGTTACTATTATTTAATGTTATTCTGTTATTTATATCTGTTATCACCATTGCAAGTTCCCTATAGATTAGAATCACTATGGGTTGAAATGATACATACCCGAACGGACTTTAGAATAGGGAAAAATCGTTATGGGCTGAAATGATAGGCCTGAATGGTTTTTATTTAATTTATTTTAACTTGGGATTGCGGGTTTGAAATGATAGAACCCGGATTTTTCTTTTTAAACTGCGGATTGAAATGATACATATCCGTATCACTTGACCTAAGTTAGAAAATTATATACAGGCCCGTGGTTATTTTATAAAGTGTTTTGAATATTTTTAAGTATTTTAAAAATTATAAATTTATGAATTTGATTTAATTAGATTTTGAAATGTTTTAAAATAAAGAAATTATGGTTTTTTTTCATATGTTAAAAATGTAATTAATGAATGGTTTAACTGGATTTTTGAAATATAACTTAAGTTGGAAATTTGGAATTTTGGTTAAAAATGATATTTAAGTTTATGAATAAAAAAATGGAAATTTAATTATATTTGGAAAATGGTAAAGATGATAATTTGATTTAAATTTTAATTTAAGTGATTTATTAAAGTATTATTGATTTTTCTATTAATTTAAGTGGTTAAATAAATGAATGTTTAAAAGTGATCTTTTAAAATATAACTTGACTTGGAAATGTGAAATTTGGGTTTAATTAAAGTTTAAGTTAATTAAATAAAATTGGGAATTTAGTTAAATTTGTTAAATGGTAATTTAAATTTGAAGTGTTAAGTTATTTGTTGAAATGTGAAGAATTGGAAACTTTTACACTAAAAATTATTAAGTAAATTGTTGAAAATTGGATTTAATTATAGGAAATTTATTGTGAAAAAGATACATGTTAAATGATATGTAAATGAACATTTTAAATGTTAAATTATGATTTTTAAAATGTTTTAAGAGTTTAAAATTAAGTTATTTAATTGCTGGAAATACACTAAAAAGCTGGAAATCACTTTTAATAGCATTCAGAAATGCTATGGTTCTGAATTACACTAAAAATTGAATAAAAGGGCTACTACGGCATTTCTGAAATGCTGCAGTTGCTGTAGTTGAACTTATAGGCTAATATTGAACCCAGGTCTATTATAGCATTCTCTGGAAATGCTATAATGGTCTGCAGTCTTTGCTGAAACCAAATTTAACTCTTGTTTTGAAATCTGAACTACCGCAGCACTTCTGAAATGCTGTCTTTTCTGTTTTGAACTATAATTCAACTAAAACTGAGTTTTAACAGCAGTTTTAAGTGCTGTCTTTGCTGAATTAAAAATGTTTTCAAATATAACTTATAGCAGTTGTTTTTAAATGCTGTGAAATGCTGAAATTTTAATAATTAGGGTTTTTGACTTAGTAAACGAACTCAGAATGGTTTGAAACTTTGGAAATTGAATACTTGATTTGAAAATATAATAATTACACTTTTAAAAGGTTTAAATGAATTATTTTGATTGGAATATAAACTATTTAAAGGTGATTTGAAATGATAGTAAATGAACGATATCTATGAATTTAAAAGGTATTTAAAGTTGAATATTGGATTTGAACTGATAGGATATTTTATTTTATTAAAATGATTTGAAATGAAGTTTTGTAAGGATATGATATTTTATTATATTAAAATGATTTGAAATGAAGTTTTGAAATTATATGAAAATTTAAATATATGGAAATGGTTTGGAATTGATTTAATCTTTATTTTGATAAAGATATGGTTTGAAATGATATTTTATTTTGAAGTAAAGTATTGTTTTTAAAAGTTATAACCACGGGTTATAATAACGTTGGGTTGTTAAAGAGACCGGGATCGGATATGGACATACTCTCTGTCTTACCGAAAACCACTTTGGCAACCGTGTACGCGGTGGAGATTCCAGAATGAAGTAGGATGGTGGCGACGATCCTAAGGTATATACGTGGACCCAACTCCCGTGAGTTGGCATAAGGTGGCTAAAACAGGAGCGATTGACGGACCAATGAGGTAGCACCTCTGATCGGACACACTTCTTCGATACCATTCTATTACTTGTGATTGATTTGGTGCGCACCCTTGATTTGGGAGTGTTGTTCGAGGTGGGCGGTAGTGGCTGCTATGCGTCACCACCAGTCCGGATGCGTAATTGGTATATCTACCCTGGCATTGCCTAGTTGTGCCGTGTCACCTACCATATCGAGCTTTACTACGATTATGATTTTAAGATCCGACCGCGTTAAGGTTCTCCATCCCCTTAACGCTATTTTCCGATATGATTATACTTTACTTATTTAGACACTACTGTATATAGCGTATATTACTACATAGTAGATAGTTTAACGGATCCTTAGAGGATGGGCGGTCCCAAGCATCTTCTAAGTTACTTGTACCCTTATTACAGTTCGCTTGAGTTGGTTTACATTATATAAGTATATATTGTCCTGACTCGAGTGTTTTGTGTTTTGCTTTACGCTCGGGTCAGCCTGAGTTATTCACAGATTTGGATTTCCACTCTCTTGGAGATTTGAATCGCTGGAGATTATCTGCTTGTCATGTCCTATCTATTCCAGTTCCGTTGTTCTACTCAGCTTGTACTTGGTTATTTTATTGAGACTTTTGTTGTACTCTATTTCTTCTGTTGTATCTTATGTAACTCTGATATATTTATATAGTAGCTTCATGAACTACTATTTCTTTTACTTCCGCTGCATTATTTTACTCTGTGTCTGTGATCTGTGATTATATTTATTTACTGTATATTCTGAGATTTGCCAAATTTTATTTACAACGCGGTATTTTGAGCAATTCAACTCCGGCATGAGTGTCTACCTATACACTTATAATGGATGCGAATGGTTGAAAATATCGGGTCGTTACAGATTGACCCCGTCTGGATTAATCCAAGACTATCTCATATCATGCTTCGCTTCATCACATCCTCGCAAAGCCTCATCTCAACATCATCATCCAATCTATCCATATGTGCTTCCACATCCACTACATATGCCACAAGCAGCTTTCCCAATCCAAGAGCCTTCCTCTTAGCTTTTGAATCATCTTCGGTCTAAATCAAATCATCAATCATCTAATTCATAGCAATCAATCAAGTCAAACATTAATCCAAGTAAACAAGCATTCAAATATGATTTAAATAGACAATTATAACAACAATGGCAATTTCGTTATTAAAGAGTCAAAAGTCTAACAAGCATGAAAACATGAGCAATGTCTCTATAATCTTGATGAATGAACTTGCATAAGTTAACATATAGTAAAATGGATATCAAATCATCATGGACAATGGATCTATATGGATCTACACATATGATTAGGAAAATGCATGGAAATCTCTACTTTAACACCAAATCAAGCCAGCGATCCGATATACTCCTTTGGATCCGTGTGAGAGATAATCACCACTCACCAAATCACCTAAACAACCCAAAAGCAACACACTTCAGATCTGGACAGCGAAGGATCTAACTCGATCTATCACCAATCCGCTTCAAACGATGAAATCTCTCTTCGAAGAGTGTAGATCTTCAATCTAAGCTCTTCGATCTTCGATTTGGATGAAAGGAAGCACAAGGTTAGAGTGGAGAAAAGAAGTGAAGAAGTGTAGAAGTCGAGCTCTCAAAATGGCAGCACTTCGTCGCTTCAAAATCCGGATCCCAAAAAGTGAGGAAATGAACGTGTATTTATAGCTGAAATCCCTAAGCCGTCCGCCTCCTTGAGTCGTCCACGACCTATAGACCATCACGACCTACGACTTAAGAGATACCACGACCTAACAGATCCTCCGACCTAACTCTGCGCGACCTAACACCATGCGACCTAACACAGATGCGGCATGGCGACCTAACAAATACCACAACCTAACGACTTAGGCATCCACGCGACCCATCATAAGTCGTCTTCGACTTAACGACTTACCATAAGTCGTCTTCGACTTAACGGCTTACCATAAGTCGTCTTCGACTTAACGACTTACCATAAGTCGTGACCTAAAATGTCACGACTTAACAACTCACGCGACCTATCAACCCACGCGACCTAACACTTAAGTCGTCTGGACGACCTAACTATCTTAGGTTGCTTACGACCTAACTATCATAGCACCCCATAGGTCGCTTACGACCTAACTACTACTCCTAGGTCGTTAACTCGCAAAGTTTCCTATGCCGCTAACACTTAGGTCGCCACTTCCTTTAAGTCACCCAATCCTATAAGTCGCCAAATCCTATAAGTCGTTCACTCGACCTAAGCCACCACACGACCTAACTGCTATACGACTTAACTCCTATAGGCTTAACTTCCTTAGGTCGTTACCGACCTAACTTCCTTAAGTCGTTTCACTCCTTAGGTCGCCAACTTCTATAAGTCGTCCCATTCCTTAGGTCGCCCAATACCTTAAGTCGCTCCACGACCTAAGTCCCTAGGTTGCACCACTCTCTTAAGTCGCTCACGATCTAACTCCTACGCGACCTAAGTTTTGAACGACTTAAACCCTAGATGACTTAACAACATGCGACCAGAAGATAACTGTTTTACGATGTTTCGATCCGTAAAAATACGGGTCGTTACAACTATAGCTGCCACCTGTAAGGAGCGGTTGGTCACCCCTATGGGGGTCGACTGGTAGAGGTTATGGGGTCGACCTCTCCATTTATTTTGGGATGTTAATTTTCAACCGTTGATATTTTTATTTAAATCCTCAATTAACATTTAACGTTTATGTTAATTTTAACATTCCCTTGATCCCCAAGTCTATATATTGTTAACTTTTGAATTTCAAATTTTAAAATTAATTATTCATTTGAATTTGAATTCTATTTAAATTATTTTAAATCTGAAGAGTTTAAACGTCCGTAACTTTTCTGTTTGAGCTCCGTTTTCAACATATTATATATGGAAATTGATCAGAATTTCACCATGAACACAATGGCATAAATTTCATGGTCAGATTCTAACTTTTATAAAATTTCCATTTTTATTCCTATCTTATTCATGGTCAGATTCTAACTTTTATAAAATTTCCATTTTTATTCCTATCTTATTTAATTTATTTAACTTATTTATTTATAGTTGATTTTACGAGGTGTTACAAAGGGAGAGTGGTGAGCTATGCTAGTCGGCAGTTGAAAGTCCACGAGAAATTCTATCCTACCAATATCCTGAGTTGGCGGCTATTGTCTTTGCACTCAAGTCATGGAGACACTATCTTTTAAGAGAGCGGTTTAAGCTGTATACAGATCATAAGTCTCTGAAGTATTTATTCTCCCCGAAGGATTTTAATTTAAGGAAGTAGAGATTGATGGAGTTTTTGGCATCATATGACTTTGATATATCCTATACTCCAGGCAAGGGCAGTGTTATAGCCAATGCCTTGAGTAGGAAGCATGTAGTGTTGAGTCCTATGTTCTTAAAGTGGAAGCACTTGGAGTTTATTTCTACGCTTGATTTCTGACCATCGTTAGACATCACTCCAAGATTGTTAGCAGCTTTGGATGTGCAACCTACACTTTTGGACCATATTGGGTCAAGTCAAAAGCATGATAAGGAGTTAGTGGATATTTTTGAGAAGCTTGGTAGAGGAGAGCAGTCGAGTCATTTAAGGCATTGTAGCATTGAATCAAAGGGGTAGTTACGAAGGGATGGTGGATTATGTATTATTCTCAATATATATTTGATTGACATGGTACTAGATGAGTCTCATCGTTCTAAGATGACCATTCATCTCGGCAGAGACAAAATGTACTGAGATATGAAGATAGTCTTTTATTGGCCTGGTATGAAGAAGCATGTGATAGATTATGTGGCCCGATGCATGACTTGCTAGATGGTAAAGGTGGAGTAGAAGAAGTCGGAAGGATTGTTATAGCCATTAGATATTCCGTAGTGGAACTAGGAGAGTGTTTCTATGGATTTTATTAATGGACTACCTAAGAGTAGATGCAAGAATTGGAGTTTTTAGGTCATAGTCGACCGACTATCCAAATACGCTCATTTTGTTCTGGTTAGGAGTACGAGGACTACTGTGTCTTTGGTGACACTATACATGAGTAAATAGTTAGGTTACATGGAGTTTCTTCTAACATAGATAACAACTAAGATCCGCTTTTCATCAGCGAGTTTTGGAGGAGTGTACAGGAGACTTTAGGCATTAAGTTAAGCTTGAGCACCGCTTATCATCTACAGAAGGATGGATAGATGGAGAGGGTGAACATGGTGTTGATGGACTTGCTTCAGATGTGTATCTTGGATTTTAGAGGCTCTTGGGAGGATTTCTTGCCATTAGTGGAGTTTACCTATAGTAACAGCTATCATGCGAGTATTGGGATGACACCATTTGAGGTGTTATACAAGAGGCCTTGTAGATCGTTGTTTTATTGGTGGAACACTATGGATGGGATTATTCTTGGACCAGATATAGTGAGGTAGACATCGAAGAAGTTAGAATTGATCCGTAGAAGGATGAAAACCGTGCAGGATGGGTAGAAGTCTTACGTTGATATGAGATGCATGGAGTTGGAGTTCGTAGTGGGCGACATAGTTTTTGTTAAGGTCTCACTGCTTTGGCATGTCTTGGGATTTGGTAGATTGAGAAAGTTAGCATCGAGGTTTGTAGGGCCTTTTCAATCACTGATAGAGTATAGAAGTAAGCTTATAGGGTGAAGCTTCGTGAGAAGTTAGTGGGAGTACACGATATTTTCCATGTGTCACATTTGCGAAAGTGTCTATACGATACATTCGTAGTGATCGAGCCGAGTCAACTAGAGGAGGTGGAAGTAGAGAGAAAGTCACTTATTCGTTGTGCACTCAATCGTGTTCTTGATCATGGTACAAAGCAACTTTGCACTAAAGTTACCAAGCTTCTTAAGGTCCAATGGAGAGATGATCCAATGAAGAGTACATGGGAGCCTAAGGAGAGTATCCAAGCTACACATACGCAACTCTTTTTTGGTATGTTTCAATTCTAGTTAATTAAAAATAAACTACTTGTGTGTTAGGTTCTACCTTAGTATACCCCATAGGTAGGGACAATTGGATGCTAGGAATGGTTTCGAATGTGTCATTAGTTTGGATGATGGATGCTAACCAATGTATTTATTAAATTGACCTTTCCATACTTAGGCAAATATATTCTCGAGTTAGCATACACTCACTCCATCACTTATTTCATTTCATTGAGTTATATGCATAAGGTTGTTACATATAGATTGAATGGTTTCACATTCATGTAGAACTTCCAGTATATTTACATAGTATGTTGCATACATTTTGGGCACATGACATAAGCAGTTACATTTTATGAGGTCGCCTACCTAATTTTTGCATTAGTTATAGGTTTATATGCATTCCATACCTATATGTACATACTGAATTAGACTTCGAATTATGGACAATGGTTGCTAGTTATTGATGGATGAGTAAATGGTTGTAATTATTGATTTCTGTATGTATGAGTTACATTTTTCCTTCCTTGGAGATTTCGGGGTCAAAATCCCTTTAAGAGGGGAGAATATAACATCCTAAAAATTTAACCGGAAATTTAAGGAAAGAATTAAATTTAAATATAATAAGAACAAAAAAAAAATGAAATTTGTACAAACATTGGAATCTGGCGATGAAACTTACACCGTTGCATCTGTTGCGATTTTCTAGATGATTTTCATATATAATATTTTGAAATCGAAACTAGTATGAAAAGTTATTGATGTTTGAAAGTAAAAATCGAAAATAATTAAACAATTATTTAAGGAAAAAAAAATTAAATATAGAAATCTTCACCGGTCGACACTATGAGCTTGACTGATTGACCCCTAGCGGTTGACCACTCTAAGCCTAGCAATCGACTGGTTAACGTTATTCGGTTAGGGTTTTGAGTGATTCAATGTCCTAGATTTTATAATTTTAAATCTGATGGCTACGATTATTTTCTACCCCTATAAATAGAACCCCAGGTTAATTATCAGAACCCTAATTCACTTACTGTATGTCCAAACTCTATCTCTCTAAAATATGAAATCTCTTTCCCCTGAAATCAAATTTTCTTCAAAACCAATTAATAATTAAATTAGAGAAACTAAAGAAGAAGAGAATAAATCAAATCAAGAGGAAATCTACACCAAGCGGCGACGACTCCAAACATGTTTAGGAAGGGATAGCTTTTTAGAGGTGAGTGGGTTCATGATTAGTAAGATGATTTACATGCAATTGATTTTATTTATACCCTATTTGATCTGGAATTGTTTATATTAAATCAAAAATATTATTTATCGGATAATTGTTATAGATTAGAATTTGAATAAGAATTTAATCTATTCGAATATGATTCTTGCCCAGTCTAGATTTGGATAAAGTAAACCTATTGAAAAAAATTGGTTTAGGTTGATAAGCCATATTTTTTGAATTGAATATAAACTATATGTTAATTATAAACTTGATTTAATTCATTACGATAGACAAATATGCTTATGAAGTTGTTAGGGATTATAATTGAAAACTTTGGAGGTTGTAGATTGATAGAATAAGGGTTCACTATAATTAATAGTTTACTGTAATATGCAATTTTTAATTAACGTTTGCTGCAATTGAGAACGATGATAATTAACAAACAACGATAATTAAAATACACAATAAGCAACATAACTGGTCGACAGGCTCACTGGAGCTGGTCGACTGCTCTAGCGACCAGCGGTCGACCAGTTAACGTTTTATGGCTAAAATTGAATCGCGGCCTAAGGCCCAAGTTATTGAATTATATATATATACATATATATATATATACATGGACGTTTGTATAGTTGGGAAGTTAGTTCCCTATGTAGGCGACCCTAGGACGTTACAGATGGAACTGATGTGTACGGTGGCAAAAAGATCCAGACACTATTTATTTAGCATAGTCGACTTTCGACTGGGGTGATCCTATAGCAAATTGCACTCACAAGAGGTTCTACGGTGTACGTGCACGTTGACGATAATGCCAGAAGAAGTGTATGACTCGACACTAAAGAGGGTTCATGCATGGCTGCATGGATGTAATACTGTATTGTTGATGGATCCCGACACGATGCGATAAGAAGTGTTACACTACCATTGAGAAGTGGATACAGATGCAGCAGACGTCTTTGGCGTGAGTCAACATTGCAGGCTTTCCCTTAATGCATAATTAAGATACGTACAGTCACAATTTGGGAATGTGATCCCAAGGATGATATTATAGGTAACCCTATGTTGGAGTAGTTCTAGTAGTTTTTAGCCGATCCGTAGTAGTATTGGGACTTGATTAGTTGTTTGACCCTGAGTATATGCCTTTACAAGAGGTGGTGTAGGTCTGTCTAAAACCATATCCTTAGGATAGCGAGACTTTCCTTGGTAAGTGGTTCACGAACACAAGAATAACATACCCTAGGTCACATAGAGTATTAATAAAGCTAATTGCATGCGATCACCATATATTAATAATACTCATTTACCAGGCGTTTGTCTGCCCTACTCCCTTCCTTTCTTTTTCCCCACCAATGGAGGACATGATAGCAAGTGATATGCCCATATATTAGTACGTGGAGAGGTGAGCTTGGCATTGGATTTGCTTTCTATTTTCCATTATTCTCCATGTAACTATTTATCATATTTAACACCTACCAAACTATATGTTGTATTTTTGTATGCTCTAGGTTCTGACTACGTACTGTTTTGAGACTTTGTTTTTTGAGACATTTTCTGAGATGGTTATTTTCTGCATTTATATTTTATTTTCTTCCATTTTAAGATATGAAAGTGTAGAACGTCTTAGATTTATCCATATATCTTTAGCCTTTGTAATGTTTAGAAACCCAATAGCTCGTACTTCTTGGCACCGACATGAGTTCAAAAGTCATCCTAGGCTTTGAATCGGTGTGCCAGGAGGTGTGGGTTATGACATAGTTATGGGTTTCAGGTAGGATCTAAGAACTAATACGAAAGTATTTTTCAACACGCACTAGTGTTGAAAAAACATTTTGGAAGAAAAATAAATAGTTTCAATTTCTGTTAAAATGCAAAGGAGGCATGCATTTATAAGAAATAACTATAAATGTACTTCAATATTTTTAAAAACAATAAGTAAATGGCAAACTTATGATTGTTAACGATGTACCCATCATAAAATCATTATAGTTTGGTTTTTTAATTCTCGATATCGGATTTGAAAGGACATCATTTATAATCAATATAAAAGGATGTTGGAAATGCCCCAAATGACATACATAGACCACATATTAATTTTTTAAATGTGGAGCATGTAATATGGATTCATATGCATTGACAGTAGGAATTATCATACATGTTGTGTTGTCTACAATATTACACTTCGTTTATGTATTTGATGCATAAAGCAAGTATCAAATTTGAATTAAGATCATTAAATGTTAATCTAAAGTGTTCTTGAGTATATACAAAATACTAAAGAAATTTTTATAGATACAACAAAC
The DNA here is from genome assembly GCA_030737815.1 of Allium fistulosum. Classification (NCBI taxonomy): domain Eukaryota; kingdom Viridiplantae; phylum Streptophyta; class Magnoliopsida; order Asparagales; family Amaryllidaceae; genus Allium; species Allium fistulosum. The sequence goes on along the minus strand of CM060903.1, from coordinate 1,238,368,876 downwards.
TTTTTATGAAGGAGTACATAGACCAGAACTTCATAAGTGACATCGAGTATAGTATGTCAATCTCAAATTCATAATCAATCTAAGTTAATGAGCTTTAAGTTGGAATTTTTCCAAATGGAAGGTTATGGCCAACCAAAAGGCTTAGTACATCGCCTTGGATAACACCGCAACAAAAATGCATAAATTTGTAAGTGAGCCGGGGCTGATTCCAAAGTTGAGGTGATTCTAAAGTTGAGGATCACTTAACATTATTATGCGGTAGTAGTGCCGTAATGCAGATTGTAAAAGAACCTAGAGCTTACTAGAAGTCGAGAAACATACTCCAAAGAGTTCCTCATGATAAAAACAATTTATCAACGCTGAAGAGAGTTGATTGACAAAGTAGATAATTAAGACAATATAACATATCTGTTCACCAAAGGACTAGATCAATTATTACTGAGTAAACCAATCAGAGGAATGGGAATAAGATTCCGTAATTGACCTAGTTGAACCAAAATATGGCATAATACCCCAAAGTTGATTAGATCTATATCTAACAAGTATGAAAATGATTGAAATAGAACAAACATGTGATTTTAAACCTTGTTATTAACAGTTTTTTCTTCGATATACAATGATTACACTCAAAATGCTAGCTATCCTATAAATCTTGGTTTTATATGGGTTTTAGGAGTTAACAGAGGAAGAAGATAGATTATTTAGACCTGTGCCACTCCCCTTTACAGTTGAAGTTTCCTTCCTTTTAATAGATAAATCCCAACACAAATCCACTATCCAGGCTTAAATACTTCTCGATCTCCAGATTCAAAAATATAGCATGAAGAATAGGTCGTCGCACTCAAATATCCAGTAAGCCAACCATTTTGCTACCGATATGATCATGTCGACACTGACATGATTTTGTGCATCTATACATCATCTTTTTCTTCATGGCCTAACTTCCTTCCTTCAAATCTTGCTGATCCAAGTCCTAACGTCATGTTGGTACCGACCAAATCATGTCAGTACCAACATGATTTTGTTGATCAAAACTTCATCAAACTTCATTTGTTCCTTTCTTTCGCCATTCTTAATATTCTCCAAGTCTCCAATTCATCATTCGTTAGTCCAGTATTTCCGTTTGAGTCTATGTTGAGACAATGGAAAATTTGTCGATAACATTTGCCCCTCAAAATACGCCTTATGAATATAAGGCATGCTTTCCAAAAGAACAAGTATTAGGACCACCAAACTGTCATTAGTTGTGTTCCTCGGCTATTCAGTGATCTAAGTTGTGGCAAACCATCTTCAAATCAAAGGTCATCCTAGACCATCGTAGCTAAGGACTTATACCCTTACTTAAGTGTTAGTCATAAATCATAAATATTTCGCGTTCACTCAGACTTTAGCAAATAATATATCAATATCGTTCCGTGTTCTCCCAAGATTTATCTATGTAACAACCATGCTTTCTATGTCCGCGAGCATAGCTCAGCTGGTTGAGGACTACCTTGCAACCATGGAACAAAGTTCCTGGAGGTTGCGGGTTCGAGTCCCGCAGCTGAGATATGTTTCCCTTAAGGCTTGGAGCGGTTATCCTCTTAAATACCTATAAATCGGTGGGGATTGATGCTCCAGGCTGGGCTAGTCAAAAGGGGGACCGGTGTGGCGGACAGCTGAGTTCCCTAGCTCTACTCTTAGGGTTTTTTTAAAAATTGATTGAATTTTATATTTGATAATTAATATTTTGAAAATAAATTCTTGGTTATTTGAATTATGTTTAATAAAAGATTTTGATTTAATAGATTGAATTAAATTAATAAATTCTTTCCAAATAATATACTGAAATTGAATAAATCATTTTAATTGAGTACAAAATATTTTATAAGTGTAAATTAACTTAAATCAAATTGAAATTTAATTGTAATTAAATTAAAAAGAGCTCTTAGAATAAAACGAAATAAATAAAAAAATTAATTAAGTAAATCTAATGCCCATTCAACCCAACCTGCTTCCTTTGTTTTTGGAAATCTCGCCTATATACTTGATTAAGCCCAAATTCCCCAAATAGTAACAGTCCTAATTTTCAATTAATGAAATCACTCACGAAAAAAATAAATCGAAGTCACGACTAAGGCATGTGATTCTTGGCGATGTCATCAGCGACGTGGGCAAGCATTCTGGGTGATGGAAAGGGATGCGATCGTTTGGCTGGCAATAGGGGTCTCGCGATTGGTGTTGGCGGCGGCTTGATGGGCACTACGATGAGGCGCTCAAGTTTGATGCTGTCGACATTGCAAGGAGTGGTGGTTCATGTGTTCATGTATGGATGTCATCACGATGGTGGCAGCATGGTGACAAGGGAATGGTGGTTGTGACGTGTGAAGAGCTACAACTAATAAGAGTCTAGCAATCGGAGGTAGCTGCAACTCGAGAGCGGGAACGGATGGCCTAGGCGTTGTGGTGCTGACACATATTTGGGTTGGTGCAGTGACAATGGTGAGCGGTTAGTTGCCGTTTTGCTAGTTCACGAATTGCTTTGGTGAGTTATTCTCATTCCTAACTATATCTATTTCATTGCCTCCGATATATTTACCCATCTTAGTAGTTATTGCATAGCTTGGTTGAATTGTTTGTTTGGTATTATGATGAATTTGGTTGATATAGATGAGGTTATGACCATTGGTCGAGTGTTTTAGTTAGCTGTCTCGATTTACAAATAGAACTATATCCGTTTGTGAGTTGAGCTAAAAAAAATTGTTTGTATGTTGATGTATTAATTTTATAAATGACTGGAGTTTGATGGAATTCAACTCGGTCCCTCGACATTTATAGTGATGTTTGTTGGTATGTTTGTGGAGTAATTTTACTCCATAATTATATATATAGATATTTATTTGTTGTTTTAAAGAATGTTTAAAAAGCTTTGAAGTATTATTTAAGGTTTTTAAAGTCTTATTAAAAGTATTTGATAAATATTTTACTGAATTTTTTTAATTTAGCTATTTTCAAATTTATAACTAAATTTTGATTATAAATATAAATAGTCTCTTTTTAGTTATAAAACCTTTTTATTTAAATCGATGTCATAATATTGTAAGTTTGAAATTATTTTATAGATAAAATAGAGTAAAATACTATTTATAAAGTATATTATGAAAATGATCATTTTACTTTAAAGAGATTTTTAATATTTAGGTTATTTAAATATTATTGAAAGAGTTTGTATACTTTGGAAAAAATATAGAATTCTTTTTATGAAATAATTAAATGATTTTGGATATGTTTTTAATAAATAAAAATCTCTTCTCTATAATTTGAAAATTTAAAATATGGAATAATTTAAAAGAAATCGTTTTACTTTAAATAAGTTGAATATAAGGTGAAAATGTTTGATTATATTTTATGGTTTGAAACTAATGTAATTTACTTTAGAGTGTATATACATTTGAATATTTGATTTAAATATTTAAAGATAGATTTTGATGACCATTATTATTATTATTTCATTTTCTGAATTAAATTGGAATTTTTATGTAAGATTCCTACGTCTTCTAATTTCTCATTTTCCTATACTGAATTGGATTATATGAATGATTCATAGTTGATATAGATTTGTTTAGTGATTTGATATGATACGACGATGACATCTTTAAATTTGATTTATGAGATTTCATTTCTGTGCGATGAGAAATTTGAATAAACGGATTAGTGATACCGTTTTGTATGGGACTTTCGGTAACACTTTTCTAGTTATTCATCGGACTTGTCATATAGAGATATCTAGTGTGGATCAAGGGTAGTTTATGAACATTGAATAATTATCCGAACAATATGCGGTGATATAGGATGCCATTATGTTATTTGTTTGGTTATTCATTGTAAGTAAATGTCACTCAAACGGGAATTACGCTCATGTGTATATGTGATACTCGGCGAGGAGTATCATATTGTTAGATGTTGGTTTATGAGAGTCGCATGTTATCCTATTGTTAGAGATATACGTAGCTATAGGGTATGAGTGACCATCCATATGTGTCCAACTTCCTTGATTTTTCGGCGTGAACCAGATTAGCCAGTATCCACCCTAGTGGCCTGATCATGGGGTCGTGCCCCAAATCTGCGACACTGTAGTTATATGTCCCTTTGATGTGCATCATAATATTGGTGCTAGTAGATAGGTTATTTCCCATAGCCTCTTGTGTCACATAGGCCAGTGGTCTATTACCATTAGGGGCAAAGCAGGGTCATGACTGGGGTTACGCGTAGACAAGCCGATGGTGGATGGGGTCATGATGTCCGTTGAGGTAACTAAAGACTATAAGAAAAGATGGTACTCTACGGGAGGCGAGTAGTCCTGAGTTCTAGGAGCATGTTGTACTATCAGTTCCCTTTCTGGTTCAGAGTATATATGTGTAGTGAATTGGCATAGATGTCTCGTTCCTATGATGAGTTGGCTAAACTAGAGATTGGATGAGTCTAAAGTATAGTCAGTCCACGTATATCCATACCCTTCTAGTTTGATATTCTAGAGATAGCCTTTGTTTATTGATTAAGATTTGGATTATGATAGATTATTTTTGTGATTTGTGTAATATTGGATATCATTTGGATGATTTGATGGCTATCTCACATTTTCTACTGATTATATGATTTTATGATATTATATTAGGGCATTGCTGTGTGTTAGCACAATTTACTTGATGAGTTCTTTTTCTGTGATGATGTTTTATTGTATGGATGATTCACCCATTAGATATAGTATTCTTGATTTCTATTAAATTGTTCTATATGGGTGATGACATTTTATACTGGGTTTTGTGATGTTTTATGTTATATAATATTTGGATTTGTATGAGATAACATTATTATGTTATTAGCCAATATATACCGAGTACCATATGTTTATTGACCTTGGATTTAGATATAGTTTGACCCATGTGTTATTTATATAATACTCAAGTCAGTTCAAGACATTTCAGGTACATAGGCAGTGAAACTTGCTTCTATGTTGGGCATAGAGGAGACTAGGATGTGATATTTTGTATATCAGTCGTGTATTATATAATTTCATGAATGTAAAATTCTGGAATTGTATATTGGACATACCATATATATTTATGCATTATATATTATTGTTGCGATTATGACTCTATGTTATCTATTTATATATTGTATATTATGTATTGTTCTAACCTGGAGGCACTTGTGTTTATTGCTTATGCCGATACTGTGTACGTATAAGTGAGTTATTTATTCGGTGCTTTAATACACAAGTGTTAACCCAAAGGAATAATCACATGTGTACCACATATCGCCTTATTCTCTATATTATCTGATGGTATTACTTCGTAGTACTCTTAGATAGTATGAGTACAGAGGTGAGGGTGTTACAAATTAGTATCAGAGCAGGTTCAAAACAATACATCATATATAAGAGACACGAGTCTTGACTTAGAGAGATTTAGAGTTCCTGTCCCCGTGGATGCGTGGTAGATTATTGTTTATACTTAAGTAATGGTAGGTGTAACGACCCGATATTTTCAACCATTCGCATCCATTATAAGTGTATAGGTAGACACTCATGCCGGAATTGAATTGCTCAAAATACCGCATTGTAAATAAAATTTGGCAAATCTCAGAATATACAGTAAATAAATATAATCACAGATCACAGACACAGAGTAAAATAATGCAGCGGAAGTAAAAGAAATAGTAGTTCATGAAGCTACTATATAAATATATCAGAGTTACATAAGATATAACAGAAGAAATAGAATACAACAAAAGTCTCAATATAATAACCAAGTACAAGCTGAGTAGAATAACGGAATTGAAATAGATAGGACATGACAAGCAGATAATCTCCAGCGATTCAAATCTCCAAGAGAGTGGAAATCCAAATTTGTGAATAACTCAGGCTGACCCGAGCGTAAAGCAAAACACAAAACACTCGAGTCAGGACAATATATACTTATATAATGTAAACCAACTCAAGTGAACTGTAATAAAGGTACAAGTAACTTAAAGAATGCTTGGGATCGCCCATTCTTTAAGGATCCGTTAAACTATTTACTATGTAGTAATATACGCTTTATACAGTAGTGTCTAATTAGTAAAGTATAATCATATAGAAAATAACGTTAAGGGGATGGTGAACCTTAACGCGGTCGGATCTTTAAACCAAAATCGTAGTGGGCTCGATATGGTAGGTGACACGGCACACAAGGCAATGCCAGGGTAGATATACCAATTACGCATCCGGACTGGTGGTGACGCATAGCAGCCACTACCGCCCACCTCGAACAACACTCCCAAATCAAGGGTGCGCACCAAATCAATCATAAGTAATAGAATGGTATCGAAGAAGTGTGTCTGATAAGAGGTGCTACCTCCTTGGCCCGTCAATCGCTCTTGTTTTAGCCACCTTATGCCAACTCACGGGAGTTGGGTCCACGTATATACCTTAGGATCGTCACCACCATCCTACTTCATTCTGGAAACTCCACCGCGTACACAGTTGTCAAAGTGATTTTCGGTATCGACAGAGAGTATGTCCATATCCGATCCCGGTCTCTTTAACAACCAATCGTTATTATAACCCGTGGTTATAATTTAAAAACAGTTTATACTTCAAAATAGAATATCATTTCAAATCCAAATCTTTATCAAAATAAAGAATAAATCAATTCCAAGCCATTTCAATATAATTAAAGTATCATATCATTTCAAATCATTTCAATATATCAAAATATCATATCTTTCCAAAACTTCATTTCAAATCATTTTAATATACAAAACATCAAATCTTTCCAAAACTTCATTTCAAATCATTTTAATATACCAAAATATTATTTGAGTTCAAATCTAAATATTCAACTTTAAGTACTTTTTAAATTTAAAGATATCATTCATTTATTATTATTTCAAGTTACCTTTTAAATAGTTTATATTTCAATCAAAATAATTCATTTAAACCATTTAAAAGTGTAATTATTATACTTTCAAATCAAGTATTAAAATTTCCAAAGTTTCAATTCAATTCAATCATTTATTTCAATTAAATTTCCATAGACCATTTCAAATTTTATAAATTTCAAATATAGATTTAATCCACAATATAACTTTTCAAATTATAAAATAAATTCCAAAGCTTTATTATCCTATATTTCATAAGTCCAATATCCTTTAAATAGATTCAAATTACAAGTAAACCAATTATTTTTCATTCTAATACAAAATTCAATTATTTATTCCAAGATATAATATCATTTCAAATTCATTTAAAAATATCAAAATATCATTTCAAAATATCATCTATTTAATTTAAATTTAAATACCATTTAATCATATTTCAAAATAGTTGTATTTCCCAAATCAACTATTCCATTTAAATCATTTAAAGTCAATTCATTATATTTAAAAATTAAATATTTAATTTCCAAAATTTAATCTTTTTCAAAGATCATTTATCCATTTAAGTTTATTAAAACAATGAAAATTCAACTTTCGCAGCACTTAGGAAATGCTACGAAATGTTATGTTTTAAAACAGTTCATTAACAAAAGACAGCATTTAAAATGCTGTAATATCTTAATTTAGTTTCAACTAAAATTTTAGTTAAATTTAACAACTATAGCACTAACAAAGTGCTATAATAACCCTTAATTCAAATTTGCTATTTGGTTCATTTAAAACAGCTACAGCATTTTCCAATGCTGTAATATCTTTAAATTACATTTCAAAAATGCTGTAATATCTTAATTTAGTTTCAACTAAAATTTTAGTTAAATTTAACAACCATAGCACTAACAAAGTGCTATAATAACCCTTAGTTCAAATTTGCTATTTGGTTCATTTAAAACAGCTACAGCATTTTCCAATGCTGTAATATCTTTAAATTATATTTCAAAAATGCTATCAAATCAAATTCAGAGTTTTATTTGCAATTTCACACATAATTAAATTTTAATATAAATCATTTTAACTTATAAAATCATATATTTTCACATTAAAAACAATCCTTTAAATGCCTATATTTCTATGATTTTATAAAGTTAAATTTCCATACAAAAAATCAAATTAAATAACAATTAAATTTTCATTTCTTTAATTAAATTCTTAACTTAACAACTAAGTTTAAATTTCCAAAATATAGCTTATTTCCATTTATTTTACTTAATTAATATTTCACTTTTAAACAAATTTCACAAAAATTCAATTTAAGTTATATTTCCAAATTCAGCTTAAATATTCATTTATTCCATATTTTAATTTATACAAAATCATTGACACTTTTAAAAATTATTATTACTTAATAAAATCATTAAATTCATTTTTAAATCAAAATTTCACATATTCTTACTTTACATAAATTCCATTTATAAACAAAATCATAAATTCCAAAATTAACTTATATTTCAAATTCTACTTCACCATTTACTTAATTCACTTATTTATTTTGTATAAAATCACAAATATTTAATAGAAATCATTTTAATAAAATTTTAAATCAAAATATCATAATATTTACATTTTAAAAATATTTTGAAAATTTCAGAAAGATATATAAACCACGGGTCTGTATATAATTTTCTAGCCTAGGTCAAGTGATACGGATATGTATCATTATCCGCAGTTTACAAAGAAAAACCGGGTTTTATCATTTCAAACCCGCAATCCCAAGTAATATAATAAATAAATAAAAACCGTTTAGGCCTATCATTTCAGCCCATAGCGATTTTTCCTTATTCTAAAGTCCGTTCGGGTATGTATCATTTCAACCCATAGTGATTCTAATCTACAGGGAACTTGCAGTGTGATAAACTGATAAAATGAACATAATAACATCATATAACAGTAATAGATGATATAACATATGTAATAACAGGGGTAAACATTATATGATCATAATATAACAGTTATAACAGGATGATATAATTTTACAGATTCAAATGGTGTCAGTTTACTAGTTATATAAGTACACATTGTCTGGTGAGAATTACTTACCTGTATTAGCTGGAGATGACAAACAACAACACACAACAGAGAAGCTTCGAAGGCACGACAACACGAATATAATTTGAGAGTGGAGAGCCAAAGCTAATAGCCTTGTTCAAACATTTACACAAAACAATACAAATATATGTAAGTTTCAAAACCAAATAAACACTAAACAATGCTAGGAATCAATGCCCAAAACCAAATCAAATGCATTACACTTGTTCTCAACTTCACATGGATCAGCAAGGGATGGATTTAGCACGGCCATGGCATGCACTAAGGGCTGGGTTTGGTTCAAACAGGGTCGGCCTACTAGGTTTGAATGGTGATGAGGTATATGTGTGCAACAATTTACATAACAAGGCAAATATCAACATTCCTATGCTATAACTTGGTTCGGCCAAAGGCTATATGGTCAGGTCCAGATGTCCAGGTGGTGGTGGATGATGTGGCAGAGGGTGGTGGTCAGGTCTGAGGTGGTGGTGGTGGAGGAAGTGGTGGCTAGAGGTTGATTGAAGGTGGTGGAGCAAAACTAGGTCATCTAGTGTACATAGGAATGGTTTTGGTGCAATTTTGTGATGATCTCATGCCATGGTGTGGTGATGGTCTGGAGGTGGTGATGATCAGCATACGTGGTGGTGGAGGTCGGCCAAGGGCTGGTGTAGGAGGAGCTGATCTGTGACGACCGCCCATGACCCATGCACCGAACCTAGAGATAGTGCGCTGTAAAGTGTGCCAGGCGACCATGGACGATTGCCAGGGTAAATTTAAACAATAGAATCTATCGTATTACTCACAGCGCATGGACAAAATACAATAGAATCTCATCAATAAAACTTCATAATAGTTGAATACAAACATCAGAATAGTCAATACATCAAGCCTCACTACATAACACTCAGAGAATATACAAACAGTGGAACACCCAGTACATATAGTAAGAAGATAATATGCAAGCCTCCAGCTCGTCTTCGACATCAGCATCGTGGAAAGCAAGAACAGCACCTGTCACCTGCTACCTAGTCTGCCCGTCCCAAAATGGACGAACAGCCCAAGGCAATAAGAGTTAAAACATAAAGCCTTGAGTCAGACAACAGTCTTAGTGAGCGGTAAATTAACTAACAACATACCAAAAGAGCATAAAGGAAAAGGAATAGGAATACAACCCTCCCACTCCACCTCTTTCTACAGTGATAGCCCCCAGACACACACTAAGTAGAAGCAAACATAGCAGAGCATACAATTTAAAGTAAAGCAATTATCACTCGAGTCAAGGGCGATGTTTTCCAAGTACAAACCCCCAAGGCCTAAACCAAGATCAGATAAGCACCTAGAAAATACCGCTCTTGAGACCGAATGATGATACAACCAAACATCCATGACTCTGGCTATCACTGTTATCATTGCTTCGATATCATCGTTAATTGAATGACCGACTCATTCTTTCATCCGTCCGTCAAGGGCTAATGGAAACCCCGGTTCTAGACATAACTCCGCACGTCATCGTGACCCGTGCCTAGGACTATCGAATCTGCCCAGAGTACTCGACTACCAATCAGTAGCCTTCAGGGACTATCGAATCTGCCCAACGTACTCTTGCTTTGAGCATGCTAGAACCTTCAACAACGATGAGATCTCAGCCTTCTAGTCATCCTCCTCGACGACTATTTCCATACTAGCTCAAGCGCCTCTCGAGCAAACCATTATCCTCAAACTCGAACCATATCACCGAGTTATCAACATGCTTGGAATGATCCCGTCTGGACTAGACCAAGGCTATCTCATATCATGCTTCGCCTCATCATCATCATAGCAAAGCCTCATCTCAACATCATCATCAAATCTATCCATATGAGCTTCATCATCCGCCACATATGCCACGAGCAGCTTTTCCAATTCAAGAGCCTTTCCCTTAGCTTTTGAATCATCTTCGGTCTAAATCAAACCATCAATCATCTAATTCATAGCAATCAATCAAGTCAAACATTTATCCAAGTAATCAAGCATTCAAATATGATCTAAATAGACAATTATAACAATAATGGCAATTTCGTAAATAAAGAGTCAAAAGTCTAACAAGCATGAAAACATGAGCAATGTCTCTATAATCTTGATGAATGAACTTGCATAGGTTAACATGTAGTAAAATGGTTGTCAAATCATCATGGACAATGGATCTATACTTAGGATTAAGAAAATGCATGGAAATCACTACTTTAACACCAAATCAAACCAACGATCCGATATACTCCTTTGGATCCGTGTGAGAGATAATCACCACTCACCGAATCACCTAAACACCTCAAAAGCAACACACTTCAGATCTGGACAGCGAAGGATCTAACTCGATCTATCACAAATCCGCTTCAAACGATGAAATCTCTCTTCGAAGGATGAAGATCTTCAATCTAAGCTCTCGGATCTTCGATTTGATCTTCGTTTTGGATGGAAGGAAGTACTAAATCAAAGTGGAGAAAATAAGTGAAGAAGTGTAGAAGTCGAGCTCTCAAAATGGCAGCACTTCGTCGCTTCAAAATTCGGATCCCAAAAGTGAAGAAAAACCCTCCTATTTATAGGTTGATCCTTAGGTCGCTCGCTCTTAGGTCGTCCACGACCTAAAACCCACGACCTAACAAAACCCTACGACTTACGACCTAGCGCAAGCGCGCGACTTACAGATCCAACGACCTAACACATGCGCGCTTATACGACCTAACGACTTAGCATATGCGCGTTTCCTCGCGACCTACGACTTAACTGAGACGCGACCTAGCAACAGTTCCGACCTAACGACTTAACGGAAGCCACGATCTAACTATGTCACGACTTAAAATAATGCGCGACCTAACTACTCAATAACCACGCGACTTAACTGGGTTACGACCTAACCCCTTACGACCTAATACTTATCGACCTAACAACCCACGACCTAACTCCTAAGTCGTCTACGACTTAACCTCCTTAGGTCGCTCACTGCTACCCCCAGCTTCCTTAGGTCGTCGCCGACCTACCCTTCTTAAGTCGCTTACTAACTTAAGTCGCCTATTTCCTTAAGTCGTCTACGACCTAGCCTACTCCACGACCTAAGTTACCACACGACTTATCTCCTATACGACCTAACTCTCACACGACCTAACTTCTTAGGTCGTTCCAATACTTAGGTCGCTCCACTTCACTAAGCCGCCTACCCCTTAACTCGCCAACTTCCCTAGGTCGCTCCAAACCCTCATACGACCTAAGACTTAGACTCTGGACGACTTATCAACAATGCGACCAAATGTCAACTGTTTTACGATGTTTCGATCCGTAAAAATACGGGTCGTTACATTCTCTCCCCCTTAGGAATTCCGCCCCCGAAATTCCAAACAAACAAGAGCAAACAAAGGCTATTCTGCATGCCTACCATCTATAGCAATCTAAAAACCATGCATCCAATTCTAGCTTAGCATGCAGAATTCTAAAACTTAGAACAAGTTACAATGTTGTTAGATGACACGACACCTTAGGGCCATACCTTGAAGAGTTCAGGATGAGCTGCTTTCATCCTCTCTTCCACCTCCCATGTACAGTCGTTATCATCATCACTCCATTGTATCTTGAGAAACTTAACTACCTTCCTCCTAAGCTGTTTCGTGTCGGTTTCCACAACACGAAGCGGCTTACGAGGTCTCTTATCGACTGGATCAATTTCGAAATCTTCACAGCTATCAGCAGAAACCACTGTATTCGAGTCGTGCACATACTTCCGTAGATACGATACGTGAAAAACATTGTGCACACCCGACATCTTCTCTGGTAACTCCAATCTATAGGCGAGCTTTCCAATTCGCTCGATGATCGGGAATGGTCCAACAAATCTCGGAGTCAATTTCCCTTTCTTCCCGAATCGAATAACATTCTTCAGTGGAGAAATCTTCACAAAAACCATATCACCTACGTCGAATTCCAAATCCTTACGACGCTTATCGGCATAACTTTTCTGACGGTCTTGGGCTGCCTTCATTCGTTGCCGAATGATCTCTATGCAATCCGAAGTCTGTCGAATCATCTCTGGCCCAAGCATCAGCTTTTCTCCTGTTTCTAACCAACATGTCGGAGAGTTACACGGTCTTCCATACAATGCTTCATACGGTGCCATACCAATGCTGGACTGGTAACTGTTATTATACGAAAATTCCACCAAATGAAGGTGATCTTCCCATGATCCTCCGAAATCTAAAACACAAGCTCTAAGGAGATCTTCCAAAACTCGGTTGACTCTCTCGGTCTGACCATCTGTTTGAGGGTGATAAGCTGTACTCAAACACAGCTCGGTTCCCAAAACTTCCTGGAAGCTCTTCCAAAATCCACTAGTGAACAATGGGTCTCGATCGCTCATTATACTCTTCGGAATACCATGGAATCAAACTATCCACTTAACATACAACTCAGCCAACTTTGATGCAGTCCTAGTCGATCGAACATGAATGAATCTTGCACTCTCAGTCAGACGATCTACGATGACCCAAATCCCTTCATTTCCCGTTCTTGTTCTAGGTAACCCATCAATAAAATCCATCGATATTTGTTCCCACTTCCATGTAGGAACTTCTAATGGCTGAAGCAATCCACTTGGCTTCTTCTATTCGGCTTTTACCAACTAGCAGTTCATACATTTGGAAATAAAATTTCCAACATCCTTCTTCATACCTTCCCAGTAATAGGTTCTCTTCATATCCCGATACATCTTGTTTCCACCTGGATGAATTGTCAACTTCGAGTGATGACTTTCCTTCAGAACTTCACTCCTCAATTCACCTATATCGGGAACAACTAGTCGTCCTTGCTTCCGAAGCCAACCCTCTCGATCGACCTCAAATCCTTTATCTTTTTCTGGGTCCAATCCAGATTCCAAATCACGGATAGCCTTGACAAGCTTATCATCTCACTTTTGACTCTCGCCAATCCTTTCCACAAGAGTTGGTCTTATCGATAAGTTTGCCAACATCTCAGGTTCCAATTCACATCTAGGCCTGAAGTCAAATCCAGCTAAGTACTCGAGATTCTTCCATTCTGAAAACATGGCTCCCAATCCTGCATGTCTTCGACTTAACGCATCTGCCACTACGTTACCCTTTCCCGGAGTATAAGCTATACCAAAATCATATGATGCCAAAAACTCTAGTCATCGCTGCTGCCGAAGATTCAAATCCTTTTGGGAGAAAAGATACTTCAATGACTTATGATCCGTAAACAAATCGAATCAAACTCCCAATAGATAATGTCTCCACATCTTCAGAGCAAATACAATCGCTGCTAACTCCAAATCATGAGTCGGATAATTCCTCTCATGTGGCTTCAGTTGTCGACTGGCATACGCAACAACTTTATCCCTCTGCATCAGCACTGCTCCAAGTCCAGTACCACATGCGTCGGTGTAAACCACCATCTCTTCATTCCCACTTGGAATAGTCAAAACAGGAGCACTTGTCAATCTCTCTTTCAGGATTCTGAAAGCTTGCTCACACTTATCATCCCATCTGAACACTTGGTTCTTTTTCGTCAATCCTGTTAACGGTGCAGCTACCTTGGAGAAGCCTTTGATAAACCGTCGATAATATCTTGCTAATCCAAGAAAACTTCTCACATCAGATGCATTCTTAGGTCTAACCCAATCCTAGATTGCTGCCACCTTAGCGGGATCAACCGCTATTCCATTTCCAGAGATAACATGGCCTAAGAACCTCACTTCACTCTTCCAGAAGTGACACTTCGAAAACTTAGCCTTCAACTGATGTTTCCGCAAGATTTCCAAAACAATACGCAAGTGCGTCTTGTGCTCTTCTTCAGTTCTGGAATAAATCAGAATATCATCCACGAATACTAGCACGAACTTGCTCAACTGATCTCTGAACACTCTATTCATAAGATCCACAAAATATGCTGGCGCATTAGTCAATCCAAACAGCATTACTAGCCACTCAAAGAAACCAGATGGTGTCCTAAAAGCAGTCTTCGGCACACTATCCTTAGCCACTCTTAACTGGTGAAATCCCGTTGCCAAATCCATCTGAGAAAACACCTTAGCTTCGTGAAGCTGATCAAACAAGTCATCTATTCTCGGCAATGGATACTTGTTCTTCTTAGTCACCTTATTCAGCTCACGATAATCCACACACAACCTCAATGATCCATCCACTTTGGTTGCAAACACAACTGGTGCACCCCATTTGGACACACTACGCCGAATGAATCCTTTCTGTAAAAGGTCATCAACCTGCACCTTCAACTCCTGCTGTTCCCTAGGCGCCATCCGCCTAAGAGGCATCACAACAGGTCTGGCTCCTTCAACTAGATCTATACGAAACTCGATCTCTCTATGCGGCGGTAACCCTTTGACCTCGTCAAGGACATCCTCAAATCCATTAGCGATTGGCACAGATGTCAGTCCATCCCATGGAACAACCAGCGAATACATGAAGCTCATGAAGACGCCTTCTTCATGCTTACATCGTATCACAATCTTTCACCCCTCCACATTCTCGACTGTCACCTCCAACCTATCACAATCAACCTTTGCCGCATATCTCCTAAGCCAGTCCATACCCAAAATAATTCCGAACCCCGCAAAGTTCAGAACAAAGCAATCACAAACAAAAGAGCAATCATGACTCGATACAATCAGACCACGGCATAGCATACACAAACAAGACAAACCCCCAACTGGATTAGTCACAACCAATGGCCTATCAACAATATCCGGTTCTAAACCCAACCGACCTACAAGTTCGTTACAAACAAACGAATGCGACGCCCCAGTATCAAATAGAACTCTAACTGTAACACCACATATGGAAAGAGTACCTTGAACCACCACACTCTTTCCTTTCTCTTCAACGGTAGGAGCTTTCGAAGATGATGGAACAGCTCCCAAAGCATAAGCTTGCACAATCTGCTTGTCCTTCCGCGGTTCTGGACAATTCTTCCTGATATGCCCCGGCTTGTCACAGTTGTGACACTTCATCGGTACCTTCGGATTCTTGCAATCTCTAGAGAAATGGCCCTTCTGCTGACAATTGTAGCAGGTCACTTCGCCCTTCGGCTTCTTCTGGCCATCCTTACCCTTCTGCTGCTGCTGCTTCCTCTTCTTGTTTCCACCCTGCTGTGGTCTAGACTCTTCCTTGGTCACAGCAACAACAGATCCTTCCTTAGGAAACAGATTCTCATGCCTGAGAGCTTTCTCCACAAGCTTCTCAAATGAATCATCCAGATGATCCACCAACTGCCTCCCAAGATAACTGTCCAAGCCTGTCACAAACTTCTCATTCTTCTGGTATGCAGCTTCAATATACGACCGGGCATACTTGGACAAAGCTTCAAACTCAGAAACATACTCAAGAACTGGTCTTCCACCTTGCTTGAGCTCCACAAACTTCTTGAACAGAACAGACTTCTGAGCTGTAGAAATGAACTTAGCCTCAAATCTGGCTTGGAATTGCTCCCAAGTGATCTCTTCCTCCGGAGTATCAATGGTGATAGAGTTCCACCAATCAGAAGCTCTTCCTTGAAGCTGTCTTGATGCTAACTTCCTCTTTGTTGCATCATCGATTCCCAAATCACCAAAGATCCTTCTACAAGCATCTATCCACCTCTGGACTTCAATGGTTGATTCTGTTCCCAAGAAAACCTTTCCTCCAAGAGCAGTAAAGTCTTTACACAACTTAGCGAAATCCACCGGTTTTGGAGTTTGAACTTGAACTCCAACATCCACCGATGGCCCCGGAGCTGGCATCCTTCTCATGATCGAAGTCATCATAGCTTCAAACATAGCAGCATAATCAGCAGCCACTTCAGTAGCACGGCCTTCCCTAGCAGCTGGTCTCCCTCTTCGACTCATTCTCAATATCTATAAAAAGGAATGATTAGCACACCTTGAGAAACAACTGCATAAAGGACTCAAACTCTACTAAGCTACTATATTATATATAGTAATCATCCATCAAAATACAATTACGTCTCTCATACGTAGTTACGTCAGCGAGCGTTGGGTAAAATTGATTAACCAATGCTCCGATACCAAATGTGACGACCGCCCATGACCCCTGCACCGAACCTAGAGATAGTGCGCTGAAAGTGTGCTAGGCGACCATGGACGATTGCCAGGGTAAATTAAAACAACAGAATCTATCGTATTACTCACAGCGCATGGACAAAATACAATAGAATATAAACATAGTGAAGCTTCATAGAATAAAATCTCATCAATAAAACTTCATAATAGTTGAATACAAACATCAGAATAGTCAATACATCAAGCCTCACTACATAACACTCAGAGAATATACAAACAGCGGAACACCCAGTACATATAGTAAGAAGATAATATGCAAGCTTCTAGCTCGTCTTCGACATCAGCATCGTGGAAAGCAAGAACAACACCTGTCACCTGCTACCTAGTCTGCCCGTCCCAAAATGGACGAACAGCCCAAGGCAATAAGAGTTAAAACATAAAGCCTTGAGTCAGACAACAGTCTTAGTGAGCGGTAAATTAACTAACAACATACCAAAAGAGCATAAAGGAAAAGGAATAGGAATACAACCCTCCCACTCCACCTCTTTCTACAGTGATAGCCCCCAAACACACACTAAGTAGAAGCAAACATAGCAGAACATAAAATTTAAAGTAAAGCAATTATCACTCGAGTCAAGGGCGATGTTTTCCAAGTACAAACCCCAAGGCCTAAACCAAGATCAGATAAGCACCCAGAAAATACCGCTCTTGAGACCGAATGATGATACAACCAAACATCCATGACTCTGGCTATCACTGTTATCATTGCTTCGATATCATCGTTAATTGAATGACCGGCTCATTCTTTCATCCGTCCGTCAAGGGCTAATGGAAACCCCGGTTCTAGACATAACTCCGCACGTCATCGTGACCCGTGCCTAGGACTATCGAATCTGCCCAGAGTACTCGACTACCAATCAGTAGCCTTCAGGGACTATCGAATCTGCCCAACGTACTCTTTCTTTGAGCATGCTAGAACCTTCAACAACGATGAGATCTCAGCCTTTAGTCATCCTCCTCGACGACTATTTCCATACTAGCTCAAGCGCTTCTCGAGCAAACCATTATCCTCAAACTCGAACCATATCACCGAGTTATCAACATGCTTGGAATGATCCCGTCTGGACTAGACCAAGGCTATCTCATATCATGCTTCGCCTCATCATCATCATAGCAAAGTCTCATCTCAACATCATCATCAAATCTATCCATATGAGCTTCATCATCCGCCACATATGCCACGAGCAGCTTTTCCAATTCAAGAGCCTTTCCCTTAGCTTTTGAATCATCTTCGGTCTAAATCAAACCATCAATCATCTAATTCATAGCAATCAATCAAGTCAAACATTTATCCAAGTAATCAAGCATTCAAATATGATCTAAATAGACAATTATAACAATAATGGCAATTTCGTAAATAAAGAGTCAAAAGTCTAACAAGCATGAAAACATGAGCAATGTCTCTATAATTGTAACGACCCGTAAATTTCAACTATTTTAATAACGTAATTAGTTGAAATTTTGTGAAATTTTAAAATGATAAAATTTTGAAATATAAATTTGATATTTGGAATACGTTTAGTTAAACATAGCAACTGGTAAATTTTCGTTCGAAATTACGAAAGTTTATTTCGCGCGTAAATTTACTTCAATTTAATCAGTTAAAAGCGATGAAAATAAAATGTTTCCGAAACCTAAATATTTTTACATCGAAAAATTCTAAACCATCTTCTGAGCAAGATGTCAGTTTGTCGTTTTTCCAAATTCGGACATCTTTGGCTCCGTCGATCTTATTTTTCAGTGTTTTTCTTGCATTTTCCGCTATTAGAAAATTCGAATTTTTATAATTCAATCGCATCACTGATATCTGTATACCGTTTTGATCGTCTCGTCGTGCTGGTCTCCGTAGTATATTCGTTTGTCAATTTCGCAGTCCGGACGACGGTGGAATCAATGGAACGATTTCAGTATCGGTTCCCCAAAAAAATTGGCTTTTGGGTTTCCCGTGACCATTCAATTTTCAGCGTGCAAACCAACAGCCTTTGGGCATTATTATTCCCACTTTCCAACGTCTACCTTTTGTTATTCCCAAAGATTTTGACATTTTTCTTTGTTATTCTCTGGCTTCAAACTTTAATCTCTGATTTGCGGATTCATTGTAGCTCCATCTTCTCCATACCATAGAAACCACACCTCCACGTGAATGTCTCATCCAACAAAATCCCTCATCTCTTCCCCATATTTGCCGCATCCTCCACTTACCCGCATCCTCTGCTGTCACTTCCCACATGCCATGCAAACTTCCGCCACGTCAGGAGTCTTCACCCATGCCCGGCTCCACCCGAAGCCACATCTCCTCACACCGCCCACCACCGAATGCCGCCGCTGGTAATCATGGCGTGGCCCCACTTTGCCTCCGCCGCTCCTCCTTGTCAAAGGCCGAGCTCATCACCCCGTCGACCACTCCGCCTCCCAATCCAACAACACACAACCGCCTGCTTCCCAGTCTCGCCTCCAGTGCTTCCAAAGCCATAGCCCTGCCTCCACCTCGTGCTCGCATAGCACTACCACGGCGTGGCTCAGCATCTCGCCACCTTTCCACCTTGAGATCTCATTCCTGATGCATGCCTTTCTTTCACATGGTGGCGTGGCTGTTGTTTCACCATTAAAGGTCCCAATCCAATATTGTTTTCAACTAAATTTATATATGATATGTATTTACGTCTATATATATAAATAGCTAAAGTTAGATTTATTGGTTTAAATGTTATATATATGCAGTATAATATTTTGGGTCTGTTTCTTATCAAAATTTTAGTATGGATGTGTCATAGTTTCCTGTTTATAAATATAGGCTACGGGGTATAGGTGCTAGCTCCTGATCTGTTTGGTTATGTTATAAATCATCACAGGATTTTTGTTCACAAGTTAGATGTATAAGGTTGGGTTTTAAAATAGTGTGATACATCTATTGCTGTATATAGGCTGTTATATATATATATTAGTACTTGAGTTCTTTTGATATATGTTGTTTCGAATATAAAATACATGTTGTTTCAAGTTATATAATATAATTCAAAACCTTTCAGTTCTGTAAGTCTATAAATTTTATAATAAATCGTTATATAGCTGGTTATATACAGTCTGTTAGCATATTTTATTTGTTATGTGATGCATAGTTTACATTTGTTACGTATATAATATTATATAATTATTTGTTATATTGTAAGTTATACGTTATAATATAGTATGTGACATTTACTTTTATGATATAAATATTGTTTTAAAATATAATGTATATATGGTTTATATTCATTCTGTATCCTAAATACCTATCACTCTACTTTGTGTTTTGACTAAGCCTGCTCGGTCATTACGTGTTATATGTTGCCGCTTATTATACTTTTATCACCTAGGTTGCCTAGTAGTATATATGCTTGTATATGTATGTTATCGATTTTGTTTATATACATACGAGTATATTGGCTTCCAAAAGATACACATATATTTTATATACGTAAAACCTTATTCACCTATAGCATATGTTAAAGCTTTACTGTTACATCTATTAAAGTGTATAAAGTTATATTGATTTGGATTATATAAGCACTGATCCCAAAAAAAGAAAAAAAGAAAAAAAAGAAAAAGAAAAAAAAGAAGAGCTTATATATATAACATACATTCATGTAATTTTAGTAAGTCTACATATATATGAGTTATGCAAGTTTTATATTCACGTCAGTTGCACATATATATTTTGTTATATATATATATCTAAGTTATATTTTGTCTATGTTGTTTTATATGTATTTTAATAAAAACAGCGATTTTGAGGTACGTATATGGATATATATGTTTTGAATATGTATTTTAGTTGATTTTGAAACACACACACATATATATATATATTATTCTGTATATGCTTAAATATAAAATATGATTATATGTATATAGTTATATGTAAGTCCACTTATATCCATTTTTTTCATCGATCCAGTACTGATTTGATTTCGTCCATTTCTATTTATCAGTTTTGTTCGTCAATTCATGTCAATCCTGCTTTACTTTGGAATTCGTAGCTTGTTCTGTTGTCAAACTTCTCTAGCCTCGAAAGGTGAGCAATCACTCACGATTAACGTTCTTTTATTTATTAAATTTGATTTCAATTGAAACGACAATTGAAATATGCTGCTGTTAGTTAATTACACTGTTTATATATGCTATTACCTGTACCAGTTCACCTGTGACATTTGACACCATTATCTGTTATTTATGAAATGATAATACAGTTTGGCTGATAATTGATTGATTGTTCGATGTTTATATTGGACATTAATTTGTTAATGTTAAGTGATAAATAGTATGCAGAATGGAAATTGATATAGGATAGTTAACAATTTTAAAACTGATTTATATGTTAAATTTGATTAGTTGAATATGACCCCTTTTAATTGTTAAATTAATTGACATGTAGAATAGTGATAATTACATTTTGAACCATTGAACGTATATTGGATTAATTGTTGTAGTATAAGATTGTAATTGAATGACAAGTGAAAAATCGTAATGTAATAATCTTTAATCTACATGAAATGATAGTGTAGATTCTAGAAATAATTATATTAATTCGCACAAACAACAATGTGAATTAATACGGTTATTTCGGGATTATTTGAATTGATTATTGGATTGTTATTGATTGTTGTTATTGCTTGTTTATTTACTTTGACACCATCCCAGTTATCACACTGCAAGTTCCCTTTGCTATGTTTTGATTTTGAATTAAATTGGAATCGGGTTGAAATGATAAATACCCAAATTGAACTTTGACCTAGGATAGAGAATTAAATAAAAACCCGATTGGTCAATAATTTGATTCAAAAATAAAACGAAGATTTTATTTGAATAAATAATATGATTTTTGAAATGAAGTTGAAATTTGAATTTTAATGAAAGAAAATGTTAATATTTAATAATCTGAAACAAAATATTAACAGTGTAATTGATGAAAGAATGTTGTTTAATTTGAGAAATGATTGAATTAAGTTTGAAATGATTTAATAATTAAGTTTGAAATTATAATTAAGTTGAAATTATTAAACTTTGAAATTATTTAATAATTAAGTTTTGAATTATTTAATACCTAAATAAGATTAAATTATTTAATGATTAAATTGGATTGAAATTCTTTAATGAGAAAATTGAACTTTTGAATAAGAGAATTTACTTCGTAAATAATTGAAATTGAGTTTTCTTTATTAATTAAGTTTTGGAAAAAAATTTATTTAAGTAAGTAAATAAGTGAAACTGAATTTCTTTAACAAGAAATAAAATGTGATTTATTGAAATTAATGTAAGACTTGAAATTTAAAGAATTTGATTTGATGAATTTAATTTAATTCAATTTGTAAGTTTTGATATAATGGCATTGAACTTAAGTAATTGATTTAATGTATTGGAAATTTAATAGAAATTGTTTTGGATGATAAATTTATTTAATATTGAATGAAATAGATAAATTGATTTGAATGTTAAATTTAAATAAATTTAAATGATTTCGGAATGAAACTTATATACGAACTTGAATCAATTTTGAATTGTTTTAAATAAAGATTTAAATTGAATTATAAGATTTTGAAATGATAATTTGGAAGTTTTGAAACGTAAATTATTGGGAATTGTTTTAGAAAGGACAAATGAAATGTTGATTTACGAATTTTAATTGAAATTGAAATTGATTTGGTTTTGAAATATATTAAATGACCAATCGGTGTAATAATTACGGAAGTTATTAAAGAGACCGGAATCGGTTATGGATATACTCTCTATCTAAACCGAAACCACTTTAATAACTATACGCGGAGTGTGATCCAGAATGAAGTGGTTGGAATGATGTACGTGATGACTGAAGAAAGAGAACGATAATGGATAGCCTTGACACTTGTGTCAAATTGGAAATGACTAAAACAGGAGCCGTGCCGGGCCAATGGAGGATTAGCTACCTCAAGTGGACACACTTCTTCGAACTACTCATTACTTGTTGTCGATTGGTGCACCCTTGATTTTGGGAGTGTTGTTTCACGGTGTTGCGGGCGCTGCGGCATTGCGTTCTCACCAGTCCGGATCAGGCAAACGGTAGTATCACTACCTTGGGTATTGCCTTATGTGCCTTGTCATACTTGTATTCCCTATTCGCGACCACTACGAATTTGTTTTGTACCTTTAGTATATGGATTGCCCTCTGGTGACTTTCGGTTTTGGGGAAACTACGGTCTTGTATATGCTTTTGGGAATAAAAATGTGTTAAGGGTGGAATGGGCCATGACTTAACACTATTTTGATATCTTTATATTACTGATAGACATTATCTACTTAGCGTACATTACTACCTAGTAGATAGTTTAACGGATCCTTAAAGGATGGTTATTCCAACATCCTTTGAGTTACTTGTATTTCAATTGCTATTTCACTTGAGTTAGATTTATTTATATAAGAATGTTAATCCTGACTCGAGTGTCTTGTGTTTTTGCTTTACGCTCGGGTCAGACTGAGTGTACCAGTATTCGAGACTCACCTTTGGAGTTGGAGCTTTGCTTGAAGATCCAGCCATCTATTCTGCTTTCAGTATTCAATGATTACAGTGATGTATTCTGATTTGTATCTGATGTATCGTATTACTCTTCCGTTGTATCTGGTTAACTCTGATGTAACTTATACATTTATATAGTAGCTTCATGAACTACTATCTCTTTTATTTCCGCTGCATTTATTACTCTGTGATCTGTGATTTTATTTATTTACTGTATATGTTCAGTTTTGCCAATTTAAATTAACAACGCGGTATTTTGAGCAATTCAATTCCGGCATGAGTGTCTACCTATACACTTATAATGGATGCGAATGGTCCAAAATAACTGGTCGTTACAGTTGGTATCAGAGCTTTGGTAGCTCTAGGCAAAACTGAGCATATAGGGTAAATGTAATTACAAAATCACTCTCATTCGAGTTTCCATCTCTTCCTTTGACTCACTTCCTTTGAATTTTGGAACGTTCCCCTCGGTTCCAAAATTCATTCGTGTCCTTCACTATTCGTCTTCTTTCAATCATGGAGCACCCCATAACTCGATTCTGAATGTTATCTATAATAGATCGGAGGTCTCGCCAATCTTAGAATGATTCGTAAAGGAGTAAACTCCTTTACAATAGGCATTGATTTACCGGAGATTTCTGTATCCTCGGTTTACGATGCTATCTATCTCCTGCTATACCTGAATTATATTTCTTGAGATCGAATGTCAATTTACCTCGGAATTCTACACCGATCTTATTTTTGAAGTCACGGTCGACCCGGTTAAGGTTGCCTGTGAATTAAATAAACTCATCCATCTTCCGATTGTGGTAATTGAATTATCTTATCTTCTGTTTCAAACTTATTTTCGAATCAAAATTTCCTTTGGTTTGAGTCAACAAAAATTTGAATCCCTATCCTTATTTTGAAAATTCATTCCTGTATCGTCGAGCAAAGAAATGTATTTGTAAACTAATATATATAAATGTTTTAATATATGCTGTGTTGTTTGAGTTGTTGATGTTGATTTGGGTTTCCGATCGATTCGTCTGATCAACGCTATCGATAGGATTTCCAAAACACTCGAGCAGAGCAAACCGACACAATATTGTTTTCAAACTTGGTAAATGAAATAATTTTGTATGATTATATTATAAATATATAAGTAAATTTTCTGAAAGAAAAAAAGGGTAAATTAATTCGTCGTTTGAAATGATAATATTTGATTTCATCTATTGTTCGATAAATGAATTTATAAACTTGGTTTATAAACTGATTTAGAATTTGAAATGAAATTAAATTAAGAATTTGAGAATTTAATTTCCAATGATTTCGAACTATGGTTTTAAAGGTTTAAAATGCACATTATTTTAAGGTATTTTGACTATAATTTGTTTCCAAAGAATTTTAATGTATATTATTTAAGGTATTTTAAAATAGAAACCGTTTTCAAAGAATTTTAAAATGTTGAAATCAGTGCTCTTCTCTTTGTCGCTGGAAAATAATTTCGGTGATGGCGGCCGCATCATCGACATTCATTTTCGAGTTTCAAAGTGGAGATACTATTCTGTAGCTTTGCTACGGTTTTGTTTTGAAAAATATTTTGATTTGAATTTCTTCAGTATAATTTGATTTATATATAAGTATCTTATTTTAAAATTTAATTTGATTTGATATAAATATACTATATATATCTCTAATTTGTTTAAAGTTAATCGAAAATCTAATTCTTAAATTTTGTTAAAGGATGATTTTAATTATAAATAAAACCAAGATTTGGAATAAATATTTAAACTTGAATAGTTGAATTGGGAAAATTTTATTTGTATATTGTTCAACTGCATTCTAATACAACTTACCTAAATCATTCAGAAGTTGAATATGTAATTGGATAATATATAAGATAAATTGAATTTATAAATAAAATTTGAATGTTTATAATAAATGTTATACACTAAATTTTGATTATAAAGATGTTAATAGAGTTAGATAGGATAATTAGTAAACTCAGTTAATAATGAAATAAATTTGTTTTGAAAGAATTAATAAATTGAAATTTGATCAACATATGAAAATACCTTAAATTTAAAAGCAATTAGTAGATGTAAATTAATTTAAATCGAAACTTTTATGGTTTAAATTAATTTATATGGGTTAAATATATGTGATAAGATATATTAAGTAGAATAAATTTAACAGTAATTTGGAATAAAGGAGAATTTAAATTATTGAAAAAAATATGATTATAATAAAAGACTATTCAAATTTATGATTTAGAAATTGTAAATTGAGGATGACTAGATAGTAAGATAATGAATTTAGAAATAGATAGATTGATTTAACTTAAGTGAAACCAAGTGGATTAAACCAAATTGTTAAATATTAATTAGTTTAATTTGAAATTATATGGTTTAAATTAATTGTTTTATCTTGTCTTTTAATCTATTTTCTTTCTGGTTGTTTTTATTCTCCTACCTCCTTCCTTTTCGGGGACAAAAAGTTTTGAGTGGGGGAGAGTGTAACGACCCGTAAATTTCAACTGTTTTAATAACGTAATTAGTTGAAATTTTGTGAAATTTTAAAACGATAAAATTTTGAAATATAAATTTGATATTTGGAATACGTTTAGTTAAACATAGCAACTGGTAAATTTTCGTCCGAAATTACGAAAGTTTATTTCGCGCGTAAGTTTACTTCAATTTAATCAGTTAAAAGCGATGAAAATAAAATGTTTCCGAAACCTAAATATTTTTACATCGAAAAATTCTAAATCATCTTCTGAGCAAGATGTCAGTTTGTCGTTTTTCCAAATTCGGACATCTTTGGCTCCGTCGATCTTATTTTTCAGTGTTTTTCTTGCATTTTCCGCTATTAGAAAATTCGAATTTTTATAATTCAATCGCATCACTGATATCTGTATACCGTTTTGATCGTCTCGTCGTGCTGGTCTCCGTAGTATATTCGTTTGTCAATTTCGCAGTCCGGACGACGGTGGAATCAATGGAACGATTTCAGTATCGGTTCCCCAAAAAAATTGGCTTTTGGGTTTCCCGTGACCATTCAATTTTCAGCGTGCAAACCAACAGCCTTTGGGCATTATTATTCCCACTTTCCAACGTCTACCTTTTGTTATTCCCAAATATTTTGACATTTTTCTTTGTTATTCTCTGGCTTTAAACTTTAATCTCTGATTTGCGGATTCATTGTAGCTCCATCTTCTCCATACCATAGAAACCACACCTCCACGTGAATGTCTCATCCAACAAAATCCCTCATCTCTTCCCCATATTTGCCGCATCCTCCACTTACCCGCACCCTCTGCTGTCACTTCCCACATGCCATGCAAACTTCCGCCACGTCAGGAGTCTTCACCCATGCCCGGCTCCACCCGAAGCCACATCTCCTCACACCGCCCACCACCGAATGCCGCCGCTGGTAATCATGGCGTGGCCCCACTTTGCCTCCGCCGCTCCTCCTTGTCGAAGGCCGAGCTCATCACCCCGTAGACCACTCCGCCTCCCAATCCAACAACACACAACCGCCTGCTTCCCAGTCTCGCCTCCAGTGCTTCCAAAGCCATAGCCCTGCCTCTACCTCGTGCTCGCATAGCACCACCACGGCGTGGCTCAGCATCTCGCCACCTTTCCACCTTGAGATCTCATTCCTGATGCATGCCTTTCTTTCACATGGTGGCGTGGCTGTTGTTTCACCATTAAAGGTCCCAATCCAATATTGTTTTCAACTAAATTTATATATGATATGTATTTACGTCTATATATATATAAATAGCTAAAGTTAGATTTATTGGTTTAAATGTTATATATATGCAGTATAATATTTTGGGTCTGTTTCTTATCAAAATTTAAGTATGGATGTGTCATAGTTTCCTGTTTATAAATATAGGCTACGGGGTATAGGTGCTAGCTCCTGATCTGTTTGGTTATGTTATAAATCATCACAGGATTTTTGTTCACAAGTTAGATATATAAGGTTGGGTTTTAAAATAGTGTGATACAGCTATTGCTGTATATAGGCTGTTATATAAATATTAGTACTTGAGTTCTTTTGATATATGTTGTTTCGAATATAAAATACATGTTGTTTCAAGTTATATAATATAATTCAAAACCTTTCAGTTCTGTAAGTCTATAAATTTTATAATAAATCGTTATATAGCTGGTTATATACAGTCTGTTAGCATATTTTATTTGTTATGTGATGCATAGTTTACATTTGTTACGTATATAATATTATATAACTATTTGTTATATTGTAAGTTATACGTTATAATATAGTATGTGACATTTACTTTTATGATATAAATATTGTTTTAAAATATAATGTATATATGGTTTATATTCAATCTGTATCCTAAATACCTATCACTCTACTTTGTGTTTTGACTAAGCCTGCTTGGTCATTACGTGTTATATGTTGCCGATTATTATACTTTTATCGCCTAGGTTGCCTAGTAGTATATATGCTTGTATATGTATGTTATCGATTTTGTTTATATACATACGAGTATATTGGCTTCCAAAAGATACACATATATTTTATATACGTAAAACCTTAATCACCTATAGCATATGTTAAAGCTTTACTGTTACATCTACTAAAGTGTATAAAGTTATATTGATTTGGATTATATAAGCACTGATCCCAAAAAAAGAAAAAAAGAAAAAAAAGAAAAAGAAAAAAAAGAAGAGCTTATATATATAACATACATTCATGTAATTTTAGTAAGTCTACATATATATGAGTTATGCAAGTTTTATATTCACGTCAGTTGCACATATACATATATATATATATATTGTTATATATATATATCTAAGTTATATTTTGTCTATGTTGTTTTATATGTATTTTAATAAAAACAGCGATTTTGAGGTACGTATATGGATATATATGTTTTGAATATGTATTTTAGTTGATTTTGAAACACACATATATATATATATATTATTCTGTATATGCTTAAATATAAAATATGATTTTATGTATATAGTTATATGTAAGTCCACTTATATCCATTTTTTTATCGATCCAGTTCTGATTTGATTTCGTCCATTTCTATTTATCAGTTTTGTTCATCAATTCATGTCAATCCTGCTTTACTTTGGAATTCGTAGCTTGTTCTGTTGTCAAACTTCTCTAGCCTCGAAAGGTGAGTAATCACTCACGATTAACGTTCTTTTATTTATTAAATTTGATTTCAATTGAAACGACAATTGAAATATGCTACTGTTAGTTAATTACACTGTTTATATATGCTATTACCTGTACCAGTTCACCTGTGACATTTGACACCATTATCTGTTATTTATGAAATGATAATACAGTTTGGCTGATAATTGATTGATTGTTCGATGTTTATATTGGACGTTAATTTGTTAATGTTAAGTGATAAATAGTATGCAGAATGGAAATTGAGATAGGATAGTTAACAATTTTAAAACTGATTTATATGTTAAATTTGATTAGTTGAATATGACCCCTTTTAATTGTTAAATTAATTGACATGTAGAATAGTGATAATTACACTTTGAACCATTGAACGTATATTAGATTAATTGTTGTAGTATAAGATTGTAATTGAATGACAAGTGAAAAACCGTAATGTAATAATCTTTAATCTACATGAAATGATAGTGTAGATTCTAGAAATAATTATATTAATTCGCACAAACAACAATGTGAATTAATACAGTTATTTCGGGATTATTTGAATTGATTATTGGATTGTTATTGATTGTTGTTATTGCTTGTTTATTTACTTTGACACCATCCCAGTTATCACACTACAAGTTCCCTTTGCTATGTTTTGATTTTGAATTAAATTGGAATCGGGTTGAAATGATAAATACCCAAATTGAACTTTGACCTAGGATAGAGAATTAAATAAAAACCCGATTGGTCAATAATTTGATTCAAAAATAAAATGAAGATTTTATTTGAATAAATAATATGATTTTTGAAATGAAGTTGAAATTTGAATTTACTGAAAGAAAATGTTAATATTTAATAATCTGAAACAAAATATTAATAGTGTAATTGATGAAAGAATGTTGTTTAATTTGAGAAATGATTGAATTAAGTTTGAAATGATTTAATAATTAAGTTTGAAATTATAATTAAGTTGAAATTATTAAACTTTGAAATTATTTAATAATTAAGTTTTGAATTATTTAATACCTAAATAAGATTAAATTATTTAATGATTAAATTGGATTGAAATTCTTTAATGAGAAAATTGAACTTTTGAATAAGAGAATTTACTTCGTAAATAATTGAAATTGAGTTTTCTTTATTAATTAAGTTTTGGAAAAAAATTTATTTAAGTAAGTAAATAAGTGAAACTGAATTTCTTTAACAAGAAATAAAATGTGATTTATTGAAATTAATGTAAGACTTGAAATTTAAAGAATTCGATTTGATGAATTTAATTTAATTCAATTTGTAAGTTTTGATATAATGGCATTGAACTTAAGTAATTGATTTAATGTATTGGAAATTTAATAGAAATTGTTTTGGATGATAAATTTATTTAATATTGAATGAAATAGATAAATTGATTTGAATGTTAAATTTAAATAAATTTAAATGATTTCGGAATGAAACTTATATACGAACTTGAATCAATTTTGAATTGTTTTAAATAAATATTTAAATTGAATTATAAGATTTTGAAATGATAATTTGGAAGTTTTGAAACGTAAATTAATGGGAATTGTTTTAGAAAGGACAAATGAAATGTTGATTTACGAATTTTAATTGAAATTGAAATTGATTTGGTTTTGAAATATATTAAATGACCAATCGGTGTAATAATTACGGAAGTTATTAAAGAGTCCGGAATCGGTTATGGATATACTTTCTATCTAAACCGAAACCACTTTAATAACTATACGCGGAGTGTGATCCAGAATGAAGTGGTTGGAATGATGTACGTGATGACTGAAGAAAGAGAACGATAATGGATAGCCTTGACACTTGTGTCAAATTGGAAATGACTAAAACAGGAGCCGTGCCGGGCCAATGGAGGATTAGCTACCTCAAGTGGACACACTTCTTCGAACTACTCATTACTTGTTGTCGATTGGTGCACCCTTGATTTTGGGAGTGTTGTTTCACGGTGTTGCGGGCGCTGCGGCGTTGTGTTCTCACCAGTCCGGATCAGGCAAACGGTAGTATCTGTAACGATCCATAAATTTTGATTGGTTTTGATAACGTAGTTAATTGAAATTTTGTAAAATTTTAAATAATAAAATTTGAAAATAAAATTTGAAAATAAAAATTTATTATTTAGAATACGTCTATTTTAATATAGCAACTGGAAATTTTCATTTGATAATATTGAAGTTTGTTTTCCAGTGAAATTTCATTTCAAATCAAACCGGTTAATAAAAGTGAATTTAAAAGTTTTCCGAAACCAAAATATGTCAACAAGAGAAAATTTATTCAGATCATTCTGAAACAGACTGCGAAATTCGTTTTTCCAAATTTGGACTTCTACTGCTCCGTTTATCTTAATTCTGGCAAAATAGCAGCATTTTCGGTACCGATTATCGACTTTTGGTCGGATGGTCGTACCACTAATATCTGTATACCGTTTTGATCCTCTCATCGTGTTGATCTCAATGGTATATTTATTTCAGTATTTTAGGGTCCGGTACGCGACGGAAGTGATAAACGGTTCGTTGTAACGGTACCATAAATTTCTGACTTTACTCATTAATTCAGTTCAAATTTCTAAACGTGCTCTTCATACCATAATTAATTGTTTTAATTAATTTGCTGAATTAGAGGGTGACCATTTCCATCCCATGACCATTTCAAAAATCAGCGTGTAAATTTGTATACGTTATTCATTTTGAACGGTTCATCTACTACTTCTGTCCATATCTTTATTTCTCTTTCTTCTCTTTACCTTTTCATTTTCTTCCAGATCGAGAGTTCTCACGCAACTATCTCCTGCTCTTGTATGTTTTGCCTGGCCTCACTTTTCATTTTCTCCCCACGCAAGCAGTAGATCACCGAAGCCAAGCACGACTTCTCCCTCACTTGACACACAACCACCCATACCCTTCACAATTCCGCCCTCTCTCTCCCTCTCGCCTCTCTCGTTTTTCCACCTGAGCACCTCCTCATCACCATAAACTCAAGCCATCTCCTCCTCACGCGAGCCAACCACAGCCCAAACCCCGCAAGCACCAACAGCCAACCCAAAGTGCGACAACCATCCTCCTTGCCTATCTCTCCATCACCTCGTCACCAAAGCCTCTCTTCTTCCCATCAAGGTTCGACTGCTCCACTTCTCCTTCCTCCTTGTTCCGACCCAGCCCTATCACCTTTCTTTCCCTCCATTCGAAAGTCTTCCCGCCAACAGCCTCTCCGCCTCTGCTCCCCTTTGCGCCACCCCTCTACCGAGCCCACCACATCATCCTAGACTCCGCCCATCACCTTGCAGCCGATCCTCTCTGTTTTAAAAAAAAAGTAAGTTATGTGTATTTATAATTTATATATTTTAAAGAATATTAAGTTTCATGCATTTATATTGTAGCTTATAGCTTACAAATGTTATACGTATACAACCTATATAATGTTTATGAATTATATTTTATACTTACTGTTTTGTATAAATAAGCATGACAGCCTATATATATATGTACTTGTCGTATTTGATAAAGTAAGTATCAGGTATTGTTTATGAAATCCTAGTTTTATGCTGTAAGTGTATACATAGATTTAAAACTATAAGCTTTATTGTTTAACTAAATTTACAATGTATGAGTACAGTAATGTATATCGCATATAGATGGTATTTTAAATGGAACTTGGATCTCAAGTGTATAAATATGTATCTAATTATATAGGGGTTGGGTTTCAAATTATAACGATTCACTTTATAGTATATATTTGCTGCAGCTATCTTATATCACTGAGGAGTATTGTATATATGATAGCCGGTAGGGCTTTATTTTGTACCGTAAGATAGTGACCCATATGATCGACCGTTTATAGTAATGTAATGTATTAGTGTATATATAAATTTACTGTTTTAAGATATTGTTTTGAAATATATTACAATATGGATATTATATATACTAGTCGGTTTGTTTATGGGCTATGTTATATATTAGTTAAACTACTTCAGGTACTGTTAACATCAGATGTTATGTATATACTATGGCATGGGTATGGCTTTAAATATAGTTATAGTTTCGTGATAAATTAAACATTGATTCGAAAAAGAGGATATTTGAAGTAATTATATTACATTATAGAAGCCTAGCTTGTTATAGGGTATGGTTCTGTGTAGATAGATAAGTTGTAGTAAAATTTGCGTGTTTAAGTGTTATATTTTATATGTTTTGGTCAGTATCCATGTTAGTTGATATAAAGCAAGTTATACATAGACTTTAGTTTAAATATTGATTTCTAAGATATAACTTGTATATAAGTTCACATACATTTATATTGTACTATATATCTATTCGATTATATAAGTATTGATTTTAAACATATTATGTATATATGTTAATTTTAATATATGTGTTAATTTGAAGAAATGGATTTTTTTTTTGAAATACTTATATATTTAAATATTAAGCAGGTTTGATATTAGAATACGATTCTTTTCTTTATATATATATAAATTCGCTTATACCAATTATCTTCATCGATCCAGTTTTGATTTTTTTCCGTCGATCTCTGTTATCAGCTTTGTTTGTCGCGCCTGTTTTCTTCATCAAATCGTATCCATCTAGTGTTGCTTTGGAATTCGTAGCTCATTTTTTTGTCAGATCTCTCTAACCTCGAAAGGTGAGCAACCACTCACGATTGACATTCTTTTATTTATTAAATTTGATTTCAATTGAAACGACAATTGGAATATGCTGCTGTAGTTATTTACATTGTTATATATATGCTATTATCCATAACTGTTCACCTGTGACA
This sequence comes from Allium fistulosum, assembly GCA_030737815.1. NCBI lineage: Eukaryota > Viridiplantae > Streptophyta > Magnoliopsida > Asparagales > Amaryllidaceae > Allium > Allium fistulosum. Next base: position 1,238,335,310 of record CM060903.1, on the reverse strand, counting down.
TCTGACACCCGTATCTGTTATTTATTGATGATATATGCCTGTTGTTTTATTTTATATTATCTGTTATCACTCTGCAAGTTCCCTGTTAGTATAGAATTCACTATGGGTTGAAATGATACATACCCGAACGGACTTTAGAATAGGAGAAAATCGTTATGGGTTGAAATGATAAACCCAAGCAATTTTCAATTGAATTGAAATTGGGATTACGGGTCGAAATGATATCCACCCGTATATATTTAAATTTCGGATTGAAATGATAAATATCCGTATCACTTAACCATATGATGTATATATACAGACACCGTTGGTCCATATATATATAAATATTTTGAAAATGAATTCTATGGTTTCGGAAAGAAATATATGGTTTTATAAATGTTTGAGCCTTAAATTATTTAATTTAAATTAGGATGGATTAAATACTTATGAGATGTTTAAGTATAAAAATTATATTTTCAAAATAGATTTTGGTAATAATTTGAATAAGTTAAAGTTGGAAAGATAATTTATTTATTAAACCAATTTGAAACTTATTGAAATTGAGATTTAAGATATGATTTATAACTTGGGTTTATTTAAATAATTTAATGAAAATTCTTGCTTAAATAAATTTAAGAAAATAATTAGTAAAAATGAAATGTAAGGCTAGTTAGATGATATTGAGTTTATTAAGTGAATATTCCCTGATTAAATAATAATGAAGTTAAATCAAGAGCTATATGAAACTGTTAAATCTAACTTTGGAAAATGTTGAGTATTAAAGCTTTGAAATATATTGAAAATTTAAATGGTATATTTAGAACTGAATTAAATTGATGAATTGAGCTTTGAATAAATTTGAATCTGGAATTTGAAGTTGATTTGAATCGTTTTGCCAAACTTGAGGAAATTAAATACTTTGATTTTAAATTATTTAACCTATATATATACTATTTTGGAAAATAGATATATTTGAAATGAAATGATATTTTGGTTTTGAAGTATAAATTAATTTGGAATGACCACGGTGTTATAGTGTATATTTCCACCTCGTAGATAGTTCTGAAGATCCTTAGAGGATGGTTATCCCAAACATCCTTTAAGTTACTTGTATTTCAGTTGATATTTCACTTGAGTTGGATTTATTGATATAAGAATGTTAATCCTGACTCGAGTGTTTTGTGTTTTGCTTTACGCTCGGGTCAGACCGAGTGATACAGCATTTGAGACTCACCCTTGGAGTTTGGAGCTTCCTTTGGAGATCCAACTATCGCCTCAGCTTTCAGCTCTTCTAGTTGATTTGTTCGGAGAAGTCATCTATTCGTACTGGAGACTTCACTACATTTGAGATATTCTGTTGTATTTTATTTTAACTCTGATGTTTATATAGTAGCTTCATGAACTACTATTTTATCTATTCCGCTGCGCATTATTGTATTACTCTGTGTCTGTGATCTGTGATTGATTTATTTACTGTATATGCTGAGTTTTGCCAAATTTAAATTAACAATTCGGTATTTTGAATTATTCAAGTCCGACATGTGTGGATTATTGTCGATTTGAATGGTCCAAAATAGCGGGTCGTTACAGTATCACTACCTTGGGTATTTCCTCATGTGCCTTGTCATACTTGTATTCCCTATTCGCGACCACTACGAATTTGTTTTGTACCTTTAGTATATGGATTGCCCTCTGGTGACTTCCGGTTTTGGGGAAACTACGGTCTTGTATATGCTTTTGGGAATAAAAATGTGTTAAGGGTGGAATGGGCCATGACTTAACACTATTTTGATATCTTTATATTACTGATAGACATTATCTACTCAGCGTACATTACTACCTAGTAGATAGTTTAACGGATCCTTAAAGGATGGTTATTCCAACATCCTTTGAGTTACTTGTATTTCAATTGCTATTTCACTTGAGTTGGATTTATTTATATAAGAATGTTAATCCTGACTCGAGTGTCTTGTGTTTTTGCTTTACGCTCGGGTCAGACTGAGTGTACCAGTATTCGAGACTCACCTTTGGAGTTGGAGCTTTGCTTGAAGATCCAGCCATCTATTCTGCTTTCAGTATTCGATGATTACAATGATGTATTCTGATTTGTATCTGATGTATCGTATTACTCTTCCGTTGTATCTGGTTAAATCCGATGTAACTTATACATTTATATAGTAGCTTCATGAACTACTATCTCTTTTATTTCCGCTGCATTTATTACTCTGTGATCTGTGATTTTATTTATTTACTGTATATGTTCAGTTTTGCCAATTTAAATTAACAACGCGGTATTTGAGCAATTCAATTCCGGCATGAGTTTCTACCTATACACTTATAATGGATGCGAATGGTCCAAAATAACGGGTCGTTACAATAATCTTGATGAATGAACTTGCATAGGTTAACATGTAGTAAAATGGTTGTCAAATCATCATGGACAATGGATCTATATGGATCTATACTTAGGATTAAGAAAATGCATGTAAATCACTACTTTAACACCAAATCAAACCAACGATCCGATATACTCCTTTGGATCCGTGTGAGAGATAATCACCACTCACCGAATCACCTAAACACCTCAAAAGCAACACACTTCAGATCTGGACAGCGAAGGATCTAACTCGATCTATCACAAATCCGCTTCAAACGATGAAATCTCTCTTCGAAGGATGAAGATCTTCAATCTAAGCTCTTGGATCTTCGATTTGATCTTCGATTTGGATGGAAGGAAGTACTAAATCAAAGTGGAGAAAAGAAGTGAAGAAGTGTAGAAGTCGAGCTCTCAAAATGGCAGCACTTCGTCGCTTCAAAATCCGGATCCCAAAAGTGAAGAAAAACCCTCCTATTTATAGGCTGATCCTTAGGTCGCTCGCTCTTAGGTCGTCCACGACCTAAAACCCACGACCTAACAAAACCCTACGACTTACAACCTAGCGCAAGCACGCGACTTACAGATCCAACGACCTAACACATGCGCGCTTATACGACCTAACGACTTAGCATATGCGCGCTTCCTCACGACCTACGACTTAACTGAGACACGACCTAGCAACAGTTCCGACCTAACGACTTAACGGAAGCCACGATCTAACTATGTCACGACTTAAAATAATGCGCGACCTAACTACTCAATAACCACGCGACTTAACTGGGTTACGACCTAACCCCTTACGACCTAATACTTAGCGACCTAACAACCCACGACCTAACTCCTAAGTCGTCTACGACTTAACCTCCTTAGATCGCTCACTGCTACCCCCAGCTTCCTTAGGTCGTCGCCGACCTACCCTTCTTAAGTCGCTTACTAACTTAAGTCGCCTATTTCCTTAAGTCGTCTACGACCTAACCTACTCCACGACCTAAGTCACCACACGACTTATCTCCTATACGACCTAACTCTCACACGACCTAACTTCTTAGGTCGTTCCAATACTTAGGTCGCTCCACTTCACTAAGCCGCCTACCCCTTAACTCGCCAACTTCCCTAGGTCGCTCCAAACCCTCATACGACCTAAGACTTAGACTCTGGACGACTTATCTACAATGCGACCAAATGTCAACTGTTTTTCGATGTTTCGATCCGTAAAAATACGGATCGTTACATGATCAAAATAGTGGAGAACAAATGCAAAGATCAAGTAGAAATATAGGAAAAACAAAGAAAAAGAGAAGAGATTACCTAACTTTTGATCAAACAAATGATGATAGCCGTATATTTTTGTTTGAGGAATGATAAGTTCACGTGAAAGAGAAAAGAAAATAAGGAGGTACGGCTGAAAATGAGAAACAAAGGCACGACCAAGCAATTAAGAAAGGAGTTTGGAAAGTGAAAGGTCGAAAATGCAAAGAGACTTTGGAATTTCAAAAGTTTAAAACTCTTCGAATTTCCTCTTTTCTCTTTTTATAAGTTTAAATATCTGAAAATACATATAATTTCAGTTAAAATTCGAAAATGTAACAAAAATATAAATATAAATAAATAATTATTAATTATATATGATAAAATAAGAAAATAGCACAGAAAATGAAACTAGTCTAGAAAAATTTGAAAATAAACAGAATAAACTTTGGAAGAATTATATATGGACTTGGGAAAATATTTATAAATAAAGATAAGAACATAAAATAAAAATGCATTCACAAAATGAATAAATAAATTTTAATTAAATATAATTTTAATGAAGAAAATAGCAGATTAATGGAAACTAGGCTTTATAAATTGAAATAAATTCAAGTAAACTTTGGACAAATTATATTATCACTTTAAAAATCATAAAAGACAAAAATAACATATTAACACATATTAAAACAAAATATGACAATAAAAATATAATTTATAAAATTTAAAATAGACAATGTTGCTAAATAAATCAGTTTGCACACAATATTGAAATATACATAACTTTCACAATTTAACTCCGTTTTCAACGAAACAAAAAGTAGTGTTCAAGTTATTACATCTATTTTCATAATAAAAGATAAAATTTAAGATTTATATAATTTTAAATTTGAAGTTTAAAAGTCAAAAGTCAAAGATTGAACCGTTTGACCAGAATTTCACTTTTTAGTAAAATATTCAATTTATATCAGTTTGAAACTATAACTCACATAATAATCAACATTTATATTTAAAAATGAAATGTTTGAAATAAAATAAATTTAAAAATAAAATAAACTCCAATTTAAATAATATACAAGAATCTAGGGTTGTTACAGTAGGTGTATATGATGATTACCGGCGTAATCAATTGGGGACGTACTTGTTATTTTTCCTACTATATGCATATGCATATATATATATATATATATATATATATATATATGTATACATATATATGTATGTGTATCTTTAATAATAGTTGTAATACCTTTTGTGTCACATTTTTTGGTATCAGCGTGAATTACCAAAAATAACCTTTTAATATCCCTTAAAAATAAGATCTAACAATTAATTTTTTTACAGATTCAAACCGTCTTTCTACATATATTAACAAATCTTAATAACACTTAAAATTAGGATCTAATAAATAAACTTCCATTACAAAATCGTTACTTATTAATTAATAATACACATAAAAATTAAAACTAATAAAAAATTAGATATTACAAATTAGAAATAAAAATTCTTTAATAATAATTTTAATACTTTTGGTGTCACATTTTTTTGATATCAGCATGAACTACCAAAAATACCCCTATAATATCCCTTAAAATTAGGATCTAACAGATAAACTTTTTTTACAGATTTAAACCATTTTTCTACATATATTAACAAATCTTAATAACACTTAAAATTAGGATCTAACAAATAAACTTCAATTACAAAATCGTTACTTATTAATTAATAACACACATAAATATTAAAACTAATAAAAAATTAGATATTGCAGATTAGAAATAAAAATTCTTTAATAATAATTGTAATACTTTTGGTGTCACATTTTTTTTATATCAGCATGAGCTACCAAAAATACCCTTCTAATATCCCTTAAAATTAGGATCTAACAGTTAAACTTTCTTTACAAATTCAAACCACCTTTCTACATACACTAACATGTCTTAATATCACTCAAAAATAGGATTTAACAAATTAACTTCCTTTGCAACTTAAAAATAAAAATTCAAACTAATTACACATGATTTCAACACAAAAATTATAACTAAATATTCATGCAAATCATTTTTTCTTGAATTTGTTAAACATGTACAGTTTTTAGAAAAACAATTCACGTGCGAAGCACGTCCCATGATCATGCACAAACCGCGTGCCATAATGCTTGTGTGTGTATTTCTAATCTCCACCTCTCTTGTATGTATTTGTTTTCGTGTGAAATAGAAGTTGACGAGGGAGGGCACGAAGTAAGGAGTAGTTAGCCCAATGAGTGGTATCGACATTGGTGAAGGTAAATAAACCTCTATGTGGCTTAGAATAGAGTAACCTGATCCAGTAGAGATCAGAGTGCGCGGCGGATGCTAATAAATAGTTTTCCGCTAAAGACGTTTGTTTGTTTGACATGTTTGGTTGTATTGATATTTTTTTGTTTGTCTTAGTCTAGAACGTAGGGATTGAGTAGGAGTTATCACTCATATTTTTTTTTAAATCCACTTGAATCTAGACAGAACTAAATATTAATAGAAGTCAGCAGTTTATCTTAACCAGAGCTGCTATGAATAATAAATTTGTTTAATAATAATAATAATAACAATAACAATGTATATAACTAAATTGTGGAATGGAAAATTTAAATTAAATTAATTGAATGTTTGATTGATATGTTTGATAATTTATATCGTTATTAATGATTGCTGAATTGAATATATATATATGAACTTTAAAAGTAAATATGTTTATTTAATCAAGAAAGTGGTTAACAAAATATAATGATTGCTTTCTAAAGTGATTGAAAATATTTTAATAGTTTATTCTGGTGTTAATTTGTCCGTTGAGTATTTTAAGAATTATGGTCGATGCGTCTGACAAACATTATCGATAAGGATTCCTAAACACTAGAATGAGATATTTCGACACAACATTATGAAAAAAGGTGAACATCTATTTTGAAAAGTAATTCATGTTTTGAAGATAAAATAAATCAATATTTTGTATTTTTTTTAAATAAATAGAAGTGAGTAAATATAATTATAAATTGAAGTAAAGCAATTAATGAGTATGATGACATCAAATAAAATGGTGTTTATTGATACTAAAGGTAACACCAGTAACCTGCATTAATGATGACAATGAAATTTAACGTGCTATAAAATAAAAATATTACTCGGCTATGTGATTTTGTGTGTGGGAAACTTAGGTAAACATAATGATGCTTACTTAAGTTCAAGAATCCTATGCAAACAACATGACTGTTTTATGACATGAGAAACTCATATTTTAACATTGTTTAATTTTCTTTTGTCATTAATGTGTTACAAATAAACAAATAAATAGAAGGAAAGTTATTACAACCAAGGTAGTACAACCAACAAAAATGCTGAAAATAAAATTAAAAATTACCCATCGAATGTAATTTTCGTGGTCAAAACAAACTCATAAATGCAAACAAAATTCAACTGCATTTGAATTTCAAAAATTCCTATGCATTCACAGAGAAAGAAAGGGACATAACTTTAATTGTTTTATTCGATTTTGATGAATCTTCTTTCATTTGAAAGACATTTTAATATGGAGCAACTTTTGTGTTTGTCGCCTTTTCAAAATTTGAAGTTTTGTAGTGTTTAAACACATTTAAAAGTGGATTAAAATTTCTAGCCGAGTGTGTATTTTCTAAGATATGTGCTGTGTTCATTCAACCATAACTTTTGCATGATTTATCCGTTTTCGATGATTTTTCCCATTTAGGAAAGCTAAGAGTATAAGTTACAACTTTTATTTTAACTATTTTGCAAAATTTTGAATTTTCACATGCTTAAAATGGTGTTTTATAAAGTGGGCCTACACCACTTTTACCATTTCAGGTTTTATACATTTAGGGAAAAACACTATAATTTCTTATATACTTTACATTTAAATGATTTGGAGGTTGTTTTGAGAAGTTAAAGCACATTATAATAATTCATTCTTAAGAAACATAATCAAATTTGATGTTTTGAACGTTGAGACCTTCGTCGACAAACGACCTTAGACAATAATTTTAATGTGCTTATTTATTACATGAATGCATACTTGCTATATTTCTTCACATGCGACTAATGCTTGAACTTAAGATTCACTATAGGTACTTATGAAGCAAACCTGGATTAAATGGTGATGATAGCTCGCTTTTTCTTGCTTAATAGCATTGTTATATGCTTAAAATGCTAATTAAAATGGACGTTTTTACGGTATTGATATAAATAGTGATATTATACTGTTTTTCTGTGTTTCGGGATGTACCGCATTGGGATGCCTCTTCAGAGATGTATATTATGTAATTATATTGTGTTATGATTTTTCGAAATGCTCTCTATACAAAGGAGACTCTACCGAAATTTTCTGAAAAATCCAACACGTAGGAAATTTTCACAAATTTATCATATGCAAAAAATATAAAGTTGTTGAATGAATCTATAGCATATGATAAGAGAAGTTTGTGAAAGAGCCACATAGAGTATTGTGTAATCTTTTGAAAATTTGTAGAATATGAAGAAAGTTTAGGGTTTGAAATGTGTACGCCTCCTTAAAAAGAAATTGCGATGATGCAACTTTCATAAGGGAGGATCTCTAACCACCCAGCTTTCTATGTCGTAATTATGTGTAAATTTAATTAAAATAAAAGTTGCCTGAATTTTATATTTGATAATTAATCTTTTGAAAATAAATTCCTAGTTATTTAAATTATGTTTAATAAAATATTTTGATTTAATACATTGAATTAAGTTAATAAATTCTTTCCAAATAATATGTTGAAATTGAATTAATTTTTTTAATTGAGTATAAAATATTTGATAAGTGTAAATTAACTTAAATCAAATTGAAATTTAATTGCAATTAAATTAAAAAGAGTTGTTAGAATAAAAAGAAAGAAATGAAAAATCAGTTAATTAAATCCAAAGCCCATTTCAGCACAAACTATTTTCTTTGTTTATGGAAATCTCACCTCTATTCTTGATTAAGCCCGAATTTCCCAAATAGCGACAGCCCTAATTTTCAGTTCATGAAATCGCTCATGAAAAAAAAATCGAAATTGCGACTAAGGCGCGTAGTTCTTGGCGACATCATCAGTGACGTGGGCGAGCATACTGGGTGATGGAGGGGGATGCGATCGTTTGACTGGCAATAGAGGTCTTGAGATTGGTGTTGGTAGGGCTTGATGTGAACCATGATGAGGCGCTCTAGTATGATGTTGTCCACATCGCAAGGAGCGGTGATTCATGTGTGCATGTGTGGATGTCATCGTGACGGTGGCAGTGTGCTGACAACGGGATGGTAGCTGCGAACCTGTAAAGAGCTGCAACTAATAAGAGTCTCGCAATCGGAGGTAGCTACGACTCGAGAGCTGGGATGGATGGCGCAGGCATTGTAGTTCTGACATGTATTTGGGGTGGTGCAGCGACAATGGAGAGTGGTGTAGTTGCCGTTTTGCTAGTTCACGCATCGTTTTGGCGAGTTCTTCTCACTCACAACTCTATCTATTTCATTGCCTCAGATATATTTATCCATCCCGATAGTTAATACATAGCTTGGTTGAATTGTTTGTTTGGTATTGTGATGAATTTAATGGATATGGATAATGTTGTGATAATTGGTCGAGTGTTTTAGTTGGATGTATCGATTTACAAACGGAAACTTTCCGTTTTTGAGTTAAGCTAAAAAATATATTTGTATGTCGATGTTTGAATTTTATGAATGACAGGAGTTCGATGGAATTCGACTCGGGTCCCGCAATATTTATAGTGATGTTCGTTGATATGTTTGTGGAGTAATTTTACTCTATAATTTTATATATAGGTATTTTATTTGTTTGTTGTTTTAAAGAATGTTTAAAAAGCTTTGAAATATTATTCAAGTGTTTCAAAATCTTATAAAAAGTATATTGTAAATATTTTACTTATTTTTTTTAATTTAGCTGTTTTCAAATTTATAAATATATTTTGATTATAAATATAAACATAGTCACTTTTAGTTATAAAACCCTTTTATTTAAATGGGTGTCATAATATCATAAGTTTGAAATTATTTTAAAGATAAAATAGAATATAGTGTTATTTATAAAGTATATTATGAAAATGATAATTTTATTTTAAAGAGATTTTTAAATTAAGGTTATTTAAATATTATTGAAAGAGTTTGTATACTTTGGAAAAATATAGAATTCTTTTTATGAAATAATTAAATGATTTTGGATATGTTTTTAATAAATAAAAATCTCTTCTCTATAATATGAAATTTTCAAATATGGAATAATTTAAAAGAAATTGTTGTGCTTTCAATTAGTTGAATATAAAGTGAAAACGTTGGATTATATTTTATAGTTTGAAATTAATGTAATTTACTATATATATTTGAATATTTGATTTAAATGTTTAAAGATATATTTTGATGATCTTTATTATTATTTCATTTTCTGAATCAAATTGGTATTTTTATGTATGATTCCTACATCTTCCGATTTCTCATTTTCTTATACTGAATTGGATTATATGAATGATTCGCCATTAATATGAATTTGTTTAGTGACTTGATATGATACAGCGATGACATCTTTAAATTTGATTTATAAGATTTCATTTTAGTGTGGCGAGAAATTTAAATAAACGGATTAGTGATACCATCTGATATAGGACTTTTGGTAATACTTTTCTAGTTATTCATTGGACTTGTCATATAGCGATATCTAGTGTGGATTGAGTATAGTTTATGAAAATTGGATAGTTATCCGAGTAATATGCGGTGGTATAGGATTCTATTATGTTATTTATTTGATTATTCATTGTATGAAAATGTCACTCAAACGGGGATTACACTCATGTATATATGTGATACTCGGCGAGAAGTATCCTATTGTTAGATGTTTGTTTATGAGAGTCACATGTCGACCTACTATTAGAGATTACGTAGCTATAGGGTATGAGTACAATATGACCATCCACATTGTGTCCAGCTCCTCTATTAAGTCACATAGATGCCCGCATTCATTGGTTTTGTGCCCATCCAGATAATGGAATATGCATTATTTTTCTCTCCTAGTCTATGGGTTCTCGCTTCGTAGGTTTTCTATAGGGAATATGTCTCCCGATATCTAAGTTGATCCTCTCTGGAGTTTATGTTAATTCCATGTGAGAGGAAAACTTAGGTTCCCTCTTTTGTCGCGTCGATCCTCCAAAGCCATCATCAGTTTTTCGCTTTCCCTTTATCCTTTTCGTATCTTGCCCTGGATGGTCATCAATCCTCCACAGCTTTAACTTCAGCATTCTAAACTTCAATGTACTCCTAGTGCAGGTATCTTTTAGGTTGATAGTAGAAATCCACAGGAATCACTGGTAGATCTCTTTCCAAAGCGATCTTGAAATCAATCTTATCTGCAAATATGGAAACCACTGCCATTAGAATTATTGATGGGTCTGGCTTCTACACTATAGCATCTGCTACGCTGAATCTAGTTATATAACTCTGTAGGTACTCACCGGCCCTTTGTTTCACGCTCAAAAGCATTATCACATTTTTCGGCCATTCTATATGAACTTTGAACTGTTTCATAAACCTATTCATTAATTCGGTCCACATTCTAATAAACCCATTCTCTAGACATCGAAACCACATTGTGGCGAAGTCAGTCAAGAATAATGGGAAACACCATCCCATTACTTCTTCCAAAGCACCAATACCCCCATATGTTGAATATATCTCATCAAGTGTGTGGTTGGATCTATTCTACCGTTATACATCTCCAGCGTCTATAGCTTAAAGTCAGGTCAATTCCATGCATATCGAATGTTTGGGGTAAATGGTTTTTATTTATATCCTCCAAACTCTTATCTAGGGGTCCACCTCTCAAAACCTATCTTATCATATCGGGAATCAAGTTGTTATCGTTCAGTGGAAAATTTTTGGGCTCCACATGCCCTTGTCACTGATCTTCATCTTGCCTCCCGCTCCTAAGGGGTGTTTCTGATCCCAACCCCTATGGCTCTACATTGGAATTTTGGTCTCAATTTTCAAGCTCAAGACCGTCCCTCAATAGTGCTCCATTAGGCCCAAGGTTCAAATCATACGAGCCCCTTGACCAAACATGTCAGTATCGACAGAATTCATCTCAATACTGACATGATGGTGCAATAGAGGAATGGTTCCAGCTTGCACTATTCTGATTTCTTGTGCATCTACTCTACCTTTTGACCTTTGATTTTGAGTTCCAACTTCTCTGGTTGTCCTTTGCTGCTCCATTCTTTGGAGAAATCCATCAAGCATCTCCTTTTGTTGAGCCATTAATCATTTCAGCATCTCTGTCGTCATCCCTTCCATCTCCTCTTTAGTAATATATAGAAGGTGATTTTGAACTTGAGACACCTCTTGGTTTCCCCTTGTCCCTTTTGACTTCTTCCGCAATAGCTCTTGCAGTAAGCCTCTTCGTCTTCTCCGAGTCTAAGATCCAAGTCTTTATTAATGAAAGCACCAAAAACGTTGAACCAATAGATGGCACAATACCTCCAAATTGATTAGATCTTAGTCTAGCAAGTACAAATATGATGGAAACAAGTTCAAACATGTGATTTTTATAATGGTTCGGCAAATACTCTGGTCTATGTCCACTTAACCCTTATTGTTGATAGTTTCCTATCTGGAATACAATGATTACAATCAAAATCCAAGATACCCTTTTGTAGATCTCGATTTTATATGAGTTTTATGAGTTAAGAGATGAAGAAGATATATTTTTTAGACCCATTGTGCCAATCCCTTTACTAGTTGAAGTTCCTTCCTATTTATAGATGAATCATAGCACAAATATCACTATCCATGCTTGAATACATCTCAAGCTCTTGGTCTAAAAATATAGCACTAAAAATAAGTTGTCGCACTCAAATATCCAGTAAGCCAATCATTTTGGTACCAACACGCTCATATCAGTACCGATATGATCTTGTGTGTAATATCCCAGAATTTTATCGTTTAATTTTGAATATCTAACTAATTTTAAATATTTAAATAATCGGTTTTTAAAATATAAATAATGTATATTCAAATATAGGGATTATTCAAATATTTGAATTGTGAATTTTACATTAATTAAATGGATTTAATAACCTTATTTAACTCCATTTAATTGATAAATAATAATAGTGAACTCATTTTGTAAATTTATTTACAATAATAAATAGTTCGAATAAATAACAAGAAAACCAACTGTTAATAAAACCACTTGATTTTTGATGACGTGTTTATAAATGAATTTATAGGATTTTTCCATAATTTTTAATTTGAAAAATATTTAAGTTTTCATTTGATGTATATTCGGCAAACGATGGTATTTTTGAAATTTCATAATAAGATAACCAGTGTATTTTATTTTTGTTTTGGGATCGTATCGCATTTTTATGCGCGGTCGTATTTTTATTTCTATCGTTCACGGTTCGTACGTGAACGGAATATTGTGTAATGGAATACAACAAAACCTTCTTTTTATTTTTTTTTAAATCAAATCAAAATTCAAATTTTCAATATAACTTAATGGTGATGTGATCGGTGGCTTGAGAATTTGGGTTTACTTGGAATTTGTTTAACTTGTGTTTGATGTAAGAAATTTATTTTTGTTTATAAACTAAACAAATTCACACTTAGAATTCTCTTCCCTTTTCACATTTCATTTTCCTTTTTATTTCTTTAATAGTTTACGGTAAAACAAAAATGAGTGCTTCCTTTTAAAATCCAAATCATGAGACATCAGCCACTAAATATCACAATACTTGTTCCGTTGAGCTCGTATGAGTATGAGCTTCAATTCTATATGGATTTCATTGGCTGCGACAGTGATTTGGGGATGGCTAAAGTTTTGGTTGTGGCTAGGGTTAGTCTTGGGCTGAGAAGGAGGAAGCGAGAGGCAAGGAGGAGGATTCCATTGCATTGCTATTGTCGAGGAGCACCCTCGGCATAATTTCGCCATGTCTGATCCTCCTTGGCATAATGCGACAGTTAGCTACAGGGCGAGGTGGCTTCTAGGTCACGCTAGTAAGGAGGACGTCAAGCTTCATATTTTTAGGGTCGGAATGTCGAGTACGAGATGAGAGGAGCAATGGGAACACCGTTCGTCGAACGGTGCAACGTAGCTCTGTATCGTTGTGATTCGTGCACGACAATTAGGATGGATATTTCGTTCGTGTACAAGTTTTGGTTTAGCTAATTCAGGAATAAAGTTATCAAAGGTGATTAGGGAGTTAATGAAGTAATTAAGTAATTTAAGTATATTATTTAAATTTAAATCCTTATAAATTTAATAATTTTTGCATACGAGGTTCAATCAAGGCACGATCTTTTGCGTTGCGCTCATAGGAATGATATCCACATGTTGTAACAGGATTCGTTGAAATTGGAGCTAGTGAAATTTTAAGCTAAAATCGAACATCGATTAATATAGAACGTGAAAACGTCAATTGGAATTTTGGTGAGTTTACTTACTCTAAATAAACTATATGATTTATATATTCATATAGATTATTGTTGAATGCTTGGATAATAGTCGATAGCTTTAATGAAGTATAAATTAATGATAAAATTATAGTGATTTAATTTAATTACATTTAACATAGTTAAATTAGTTATACTTCATTTGTGATTTCTATTTAGCTGAATAAAACACCGTTTTGCTATAATTAAATTGAATAGATTATTTTGGACATCTATCGAGCAGAATAAATCATTGTTCTATGCTTGCAAAGTAAAAGGATTATTTTTGAAGTTAATTAATATGTAAATTAATAAATAAATGATATGTTAGCTTTGTGTAACGACCCGTAAATTTCAACTGTTTTAATAACGAAATTAGTTGAAATTTTGTGAAATTTTAAACGATAAAATTTTGAAATAAAAATTTAATATTTGGAATACGTCTAGTTAAACATAACAACTGGTAAATTTCCGTCCAAAAATATGAAAGTTTATTTCGCACGTAAATTTACTTCAATTTAATCAGTTAACAAACGACGAAAATAAAATATTTCCGAAACCTAAATATTTTTACATAGAAAAATTCTAAAACATCTTCTGAGCAAGATTTTAGTTTGTCGTTTTTCCAAATTCGGACATCTTTGGCTCCGTCGATCTTATTTTTCAGCGTTTTTCTTGCATTTTTCGCTATTAGAAATTTCGAATTTTTATAATCCAATCAAACCACTGACATCTTTATACCGTTTTGATCATCCCGTCGTGCTGATCTCTACGGTATATTTGTTGTGCATTTCGGAGTCCGAAAGACGGCGAAATCTACGGAACGATTCCCGTATCGGTTTTGAAATTTTGTCTTTAAATTTACCGTGACCATTCGCTTACTCAGCTGTTCAAAATTTACACCCAACTGTCATTTTATATTTTCTAGAGACTTTAATTTTTCTATCACTATTCGTGGTCCGTTCACCTTGACATCGAACAACTCAACAGCCTTTCACAATTACTTTCATAATTACCGTATTCAACGCTTTGGCTATACCATTCCCTTTATGATTTATAATTGAATCCAGCTGTTTGTTGTTCATGTTAATAAAAAAATGTAGAGGCCAAAAGATAGTTAGCAAAGTTTCTCGACAGCAGCATCATGACTTCTTGTATAAACCACTTGGCCTCCCTTCCTTCAAATTCCGCCTTGTCTTCCTTTTCCTCTTCCCTACTCATCATCTTGCTCCACCGTGCCACCTTGTCAACCACCGGAGCATCATGTAGCCAAGCTCCTCCTTCCATATAACTTCCAAGCCTAACTCCTTCTTGCTCATCCACCGCCCCTGCCTTCCACCTCCTCGGCCAAGACAGCCATTCATTTCCCTGACCGACCTGCCATCTTCCAATGCCACCATGAATTTTGCCAAGCACAGCTCGACCCACCTCCAGATCAGTGGATGAACAGTCATAGCCAAACCAAGAAAGCCCGGACCCACCCGTCACCGAACCACCCTCCGCCCACGTCACCGACAACCACCCTCCGCCACCGCTGTGCCGAACACACTAGCATCGCCACCACCCTCTCGGCCTCACTTCCTTCCACCTGCAACCGTGACCGACTTCCACATAACTCTACGACAACCATTTCCGGATCCTACACAGCAACTAGCTCCTACCATCCCCTGCAAACCCACCACGGCAGCCCCTTTGAAACCCTCACACGCAACGGCCTCGACTAGTGGTGTTGCTTTCCTCCACCCGCTCACAGCCTCCAGCGTCGAAGCCGCCACGACGTCGCAGCACTCACAACTTACAACGTTTTCACCACCCATCTTCCGCAAGCTCCACCTCAAAATTCAAGCCCAGGCGACACACTCTAGTGATGTTCCTTCGTGCCCTCCCGTATGCTCAGCCTGAGCATGCACATTCGTTTGATAAGTGTGTGGTAAGTAAGCTTCCTATTTACCTTGGTTAAATTTTTATAATAATATTATCAACATTGTATATTATATTTAGTTTAGATATGATATAATCTGGAACGCGCTATGTTACATTTTGCATTGCCTAAGTATCTTTGCTTGTACATATTATAGATATATATATTATAAGGTTGGGTCTCTGATTCGGTTTTATTAAAACTTATGTATTTTATATTTTTCGATAGTTATATATAAAGTTACGTTAGCATATATTAAATAGTATAAAGTATGAAGGTTATTGTAGCAATACTATTGGATTCTTATATATATATATGTTGGTGTAGATGCAAACTTTATAAAAGTACAACTTAAAGTATATTTGGTTTTATAGTGGTCTGCATGTATACATTATTTTATACTATAATTGTTTGAAACTTTAAACAGTAAATACATGTCATAGGCAAGTTGTATATAATATAGCTTAGTATATTTGAGTCTGCACACTCATCAGAGTTATTTGTATATATACGGCTGTTCTATATATAGTAAGTGTATCGTTGCAGTTTAAAATTGTAAGGATTTTACAATTATCAATAGTTTAAGTTTTATAATAAAATAATTTTGGCTGAAAACATATACTTTGGTTTCAAATTTTAGATAGTAGCTAGTTACTTATAAAAGTATATAGGTCAATTTTATATATAAGTTTATGTATGTTTTAATTCTGTCTAATATTTTAAATACTTATATAAATCTAGTTTACTGTTATAGTCTGCACTTATAGCCATTATGCACAAATTTAGTTTATTTGCTGAATATTAATAATATATAAAACTGTTCAAAGGAGTATAAGTTATTCGTATATTATAATAAATTGTTGTATTGTTTTATAATAATAAAAAAAAATTATTTATTGGATTTAAAATACATACGGTTTTATATATGTTTCAAATTTTATATTGATTTTGAGTAAAATTTAATGTATATTTTTGTTTCCATTTTATCACGTCAATTATTGCTTTGTTCTCATCGATTTCTCCATTTATCAGTTTGTCCGTCGTGCCTGTTTGCTCCACTGAATCGTGTCCATCTAACATTGTTTGGAACTCGTGTTGGATCCTCAATTCGCTCCCAATTCTGTTCATCTCTAGCCTCGAAAGGTGAGCACTCACTCACGATTAACGTTCTTTTATTTATTAAATTTGATTTCAATTGAAACGACAATTGAAATATACTGCTGTTAGTTAATTACGCTATTATATATGCTATCACCTATATCAGTTCACCTGTGACAGCTGACGCCTTTATCTGTTAATTATTTATGCGATGATAATACAGTTTGGCTGATAATTGATTGATTGTTGATGTTTATATTGAACGTTAAATTGTTAATGTTAAAATGATAAATAGCATGCAATTGAACTTGATATAGGATAATTAAATGTTAAATGTGATTAACTGACACTTGTATAATATGACCCCTTTAACTGTTAAATTTATTGACACGTAGGATTTGCTTAATTACACCTTGAACCACTGAATGTATGGTGTTAAATTGATGATGTATGAAATTGTAAATTGGATGACAAGTGAAAACCGTAATGTAATAATCTTTAATCTACATGAAATGATAGTGTAGATTCTAGAAATAATTATATTAATTCGTACAAATAACAATGCGAATTAATATGGTTATTTCGGGATTATTTGAATTGATTATTGGATTGTTATTATTTGTTGTTATTGCTTGTTTATTTACTTTGACACCATCCCAGTTATCACACTGCAAGTTCCCTTTGCTATGCTATGGTTTTGAATTAAATTGGAATCGGGTTGAAATGATAAATACCCAAATTGAACTTTGACCTAGGAAAGAAAATTAAATAAAACCCGATTGGTCAATAATTTGATTTAAAAATAAAACGAAGATTTTATTTAAATAAATAATACGGTTTTGAAATGAAATTGAAATTTGAATTTTTATTGAAAAGGAAAATGTCTAATTTGAGAAATGATTGAATTAAGTTGAAATGAATTAATAATTAAGTTTGAAATTATTAAACTTTGAAATTATTTAATAATTAAGTTTTGAATTATTTAATAATTAAATAAGATTGAATTATTTAATGATTAAATTGAATTGAATTCTTAAATAAGAAAAATTGAACTTTTGAATAAGTGAATTTTACTTCGTAAATAATTGAAATTGAGTTTCTTTATTAAGTAAGTTTTGGAAAATTATTTAAGAAAGTAAATAAGTGAAATTGAATTTCTTTAACAAGAAATGAAAATGTGATATTTTTGGAATTAATGTAAGACTTGTAATTGAAAGAATTGATTTGACGAATTGAATTTAATTCAAAATTGTAAGTTTTGATTTAATAAAGTTGAACTTAAGAAATTGATTTAATGATTTGGAAATTTAATAGAAATTGTTTTGAATGATAAAGTAACTTAACGAATATTGAATGAAATCGATAAATGAACTAAATTGATTTGAATGTTAAATTAAATTAATTTAAATGATTTCGGAATGAAACTTATATACGAACTTGAATCAATATTTGAATTGTTTTCAATATAAGATTGAAATTGAATTACAAGATTTTGAAATGGTAATTTGGAAGTTTTGAAACGTAAAGTATGGAAACTGTTTTGATAGACAAATGAAATGTTGGTTTACGAATTGAAATTGAAATTGAATTTGATTTGGTTTTTGAAATATAACAAACGACCAATCGGTGAAATAATTACGAAGTTATTAAAGAGACCGGAATTCGGTTATGGATATACTCTCTATCTAAACCGAAAACCACTTTAATAACTATGCGCGGAGTGATGATCCAAAATGAAGTGGTTGGAATGATGTACGTGATGACTGAAGAAAGTGAACGATAATGGATAGCCTTGACACTTGTGTCAAATTGGAAATGACTAAAATAGGAGCTGTGCCGGGCCAATAGAGGATTGATACCTCAAGTGGACACACTTCTTCGAACTACTTATACTTGTTGTCGATTGGTGCACCCTTGATTTTGGGAGTGTTGTTTCACGGTGTTGCGGGCGCTGCGGCGTTGCGTTCTCACCAGTCCGGATCAGGCGAACGGTAGTATCACTACCTTGGGTATAGCCTCATGTGCCTTGTCATACTTGTATTCCATTTATGCGCGACCACTACGATTTTGATTTGTACCTTTAGTATATGGATTGCCCTCTGGTGACTTCCGGTTTTGGGGAAACTACGGTCTTGTATATGCTTTTGGGAATAAAAATGTGTTAAGGGTGGAATGGGCCATGACTTAATGCTATTTTGATATCTTTTTATATTACTGATAGACATTATCTACTTAGCGTATATTACTACCTAGTAGATAGTTTAACGGATCCTTAAAGGATGGTTATTCCAAACATCCTTTGAGTTACTTGTATTTCAATTGCTATTTCACTTGAGTTGGATTTATTGATATAAGAATGTTAATCCTGACTCGAGTGTCTTGTGTTTTTGCTTTACGCTCGGGTCAGACTGAGTGGTTCAGCTTTCGAGACTCACCTTTGGAGTTGGTGCTTCGCTTGGAGATCCAGCTATCTATCCAGCTTTCAGATATTCGATGATTCCAGTGATGTATTCTGATTTGTATCTGATGTATCGTATTACTCTTCTGTTGTAAACTCTGATGTATTTTATATGTTCATATAGTAGCTTCATGAACTACTATCTCTTTTGTTTCCGCTGCAACTTATTACTCTGTGTCTGTGATCTGTGATTATTTATTTACTGTATATGTTCAGTTTTGCCAAATTTAAATTAACAACGCGGTATTTTGAGCAATTCAACTCCGGCATGAGTGTCTACCTATACACTTATAATGGATGCGAATGGTCCAAAATACCGGGTCGTTACAGTTGGTATCAGAGCTTTGGTAGCTCTAGGCAAAACTTAACATATAGGGTAAATGTATTTACAGAATCACTCTCATTCGAGTTTCAATCTCTTCCTTGACTCAATTCCTTTTGAATTTTGGAACGTCCCCTCGGTTCCGAAATTCATTCGTGTCCCTCACTATTCGTCTTCTTTCAATTCTGGAGCACCCCATAACTCCATTTTGATTGATATCTATAATAGATCAGCGGTCTCGCCAATCTTCGAATGATTTGTAAAGGGGTGAAACTCCTTTATAATAGGCATCGATTTACCGGAGATTTCTGTATCCTCGGTTTACGATGCTATCTATCTCCTGCTATACCTGAATCCCATCTCTTGAGATCGAGTGTCGATTTACCTCGGGATTCAGCATCGATCCTATTCTTGAAGTTACGGATGACCCGGTTAAGGTTGCCCGTGAATTAAATAAACTTACCATCTCCCGATTCTGTTATTGAATCATCTTATCTTTTCTTTCGAATTTGTCTTCGAATCAAAATTCTCTTTGATTTGAGTCCATCAAAATTTGAATCTCTGTCTTTGCTTTGAAATCTATTCTTATATAGTCGAGCGAGGAAGTGTATTTGTAAATTAATATCGTTTTCAAATTTGGTAAATGGAATAAATTTGTATGATTATATTATAAATATTTACAAGTAAAATTTTCTAAAATTTAATAGGTTAATTAAATTGTTGTTTGAAATGATAATATTTGATTATCATTTATTGTTCTAAATAAATTTATAAATACAGTTTATAAATTGATTTGGAATTTGAAATGAACTAAAATTCAGAAATTTGAGAATTTAGTTTCCGGTGATTTCAAACTTTGGTTTTAAAATTTTTAAAGTATATATTATTGAAAATATTTTCGAATATAAATCGTTTTCAAAGAATTTTAAAATGTTGAAACCAATGCTCTTCTCTTTGTCGCTGGAAAATAATTTCGGTGATGGCGGCCGCATCATCGACGTTCATTTTCGAGTTTCGAAGTGGAGATACTATTCTGTAGCTTTGCTACGGTTTGTTTTGAAAAATATTTTGATTTGAATTTCTTCAGTATAATTTGATTTATATATATATAAGTATCTTATTTTAAAATTTAATTTGATTTGATATAAATATATTATATATATCTCTAAATTGTTTAAAGTTAATCGGAAATATAATTCTTAAATTTTGTTAAAGGAAGATTTTAATTATAAATAAAACCAAAATTTGGAATAAATATTTAAACTTGAATAATTGAATTGGGAAAATTTTATTTGTATATTGTTCAACTGCATTCTAAGACGACTTACCTAAATTATTCAGAAGTTGAATATGTAATTGGATAATATATAAGATAAATTGAATTTATAAATAAAATTTGAGTGTTCATAATAAAGGTTATACACTAAAATTTTGATTGTAAAGATGTTAATAGAGTTAGATAGGATAATAAGTAAACTCAGTTAACAATGAAATAAATTTGCTTTGGAAGAATTAATAAATTGAAATTTGATCAACTTATGAAAATACCTTGAATTTAAAAGAATTTAGTAAATATAAATTAACTTAAATCGAAACTTTTATGTTTTAAATTAATTTATATGGCTTAAATATATGTGATTAGATATATTAAGTAGAATAAAATTTAACAATAATTTGGAATAAAGAAAATTAAATTTGATGAATAAATATGATTTTATTTAATGACTATTCTAATTTATGATTTTGAAACTGTAATTAAAGATGATTGGATAATAAGAAAATCAATCTAGAAATAGTTAAAGCTTGATTTAACTTAAGAAAATCAAATGGATTAAATCAATTGTTGAATATCAATTAATTCAAATTTGAATTTATATGGTTTAAATTAATTGTTATTTTGTATTTCAAAATCTGTTTTTCTTTCTGGTTGTTTCTATTCTCCTACCTCGTTCCTTTTCGGGGACGAAAAGTTTTGAGTGGGGGAGAGTGTAACGACCCGTAAATTTCAACTGTTTTAATAACGAAATTAGTTGAAATTTTGTGAAATTTTAAACGATAAAATTTTGAAATAAAAATTTAATATTTGGAATACGTCTAGTTAAACATAGCAACTGGTAAATTTCCGTCCAAAAATATGAAAGTTTATTTCGCACGTAAATTTACTTCAATTTAATCAGTTAACAAACGACGAAAATAAAATGTTTCCGAAACCTAAATATTTTTACATAGAAAAATTCTAAACCATCTTCTGAGCAAGATTTCAGTTTGTCGTTTTTCCAAATTCGGACATCTTTGGCTCCGTCGATCTTATTTTTCAGCGTTTTTCTTGCATTTTTCGCTATTAGAAATTTCGAATTTTTATAATCCAATCAAACCACTGACATCTTTATACCGTTTTGATCGTCCCGTCGTGCTGATCTCTACGGTATATTTGTTGTGCATTTCGGAGTCCGAAAGACGGCGAAATCTACGGAACGATTCCCGTATCGGTTTTGAAATTTTGTCTTTAAATTTACCGTGACCATTCGCTTACTCAGCTGTTCAAAATTTACACCCAACTGTCATTTTATATTTTCTAGAGACTTTAATTTTTCTATCACTATTCGTGGTCCGTTCACCTTGACATCGAACAACTCAACAGCCTTTCACAATTACTTTCATAATTACCGTATTCAACGCTTTGGCTATACCATTCCCTTTATGATTTATAATTGAATCCAGCTGTTTGTTGTTCATGTTAATAAAAAAATGTAGAGGCCAAAAGATAGTTAGCAAAGTTTCTCGACAGCAGCATCATGACTTCTTGTATAAACCACTTGGCCTCCCTTCCTTCAAATTCCGCCTTGTCTTCCTTTTCCTCTTCCCTACTCATCATCTTGCTCCACCGTGCCACCTTGTCAACCACCGGAGCATCATGTAGCCAAGCTCCTCCTCCCATATAACTTCCAAGCCTACCTCCTTCTTGCTCATCCACCGCCCCTGCCTTCCACCTCCTCGGCCAAGACAGCCATTCATTTCCCTGACCGACCTGCCATCTTCCAATGCCACCATGAATTTTGCCAAGCACAGCTCGACCCACCTCCAGATCAGTGGATGAACAGTCGTAGCCAAACCAAGAAAGCCCGGACCCACCCGTCACCGAACCACCCTCCGCCCACGTCACCGACAACCACCCTCCGCCACCGCTGTGCCGAACACACTAGCATCGCCACCACCCTCTCGGCCTCACTTCCTTCCACCTGCAACCGTGACCGACTTCCACATAACTCTACGACAACCATTTCCGGATCCTACACAGCAACTAGCTCCTACCATCCCCTGCAAACCCACCACGGCAGCCCCTTTGAAACCCTCACACGCAACGGCCTCGACTAGTGGTGTTGCTTTCCTCCACCCACTCACAGCCTCCAGCGTCGAAGCCGCCACGACGTCGCAGCACTCACAACTTACAACGTTTTCACCACCCATCTTCCGCAAGCTCCACCTCAAAATTCGAGCCCAGGCGACACACTCTAGTGATGTTCCTTCGTGCCCTCCCGTATGCTCAGCCTGAGCATGCACATTCGTTTGATAAGTGTGTGGTAAGTAAGCTTCCTATTTACCTTGGTTAAATTTTTATAATAATATTATCAACATTGTATATTATATTTAGTTTAGATATGATATAATCTGGAACGCGCTATGTTACATTTTACATTGCCTAAGTATCTTTGCTTGTACATATTATAGATATATATATTATAAGGTTGGGTCTCTGATTCGGTTTTATTAAAACTTATGTATTTTATATTTTTCGATAGTTATATATAAAGTTACGTTAGCATATATTAAATAGTATAAAGTATGAAGGTTATTGTAGCAGTACTATTGGATTCTTATATATATATATGTTGGTGTAGATGCAAACTTTATAAAAGTACAACTTAAAGTATATTTGGTTTTATAGTGGTCTGCATGTATACATTATTTTATACTATAATTGTTTGAAACTTTAAACAGTAAATACATGTCATAGGCAAGTTGTATATAATATAGCTTAGTATATTTGAGTCTGCACACTCATCAGAGTTATTTGTATATATACGGCTGTTCTATATATAGTAAGTGTATCGTTGCAGTTTAAAATTGTAAGGATTTTACAATTATCAATAGTTTAAGTTTTATAATAAAATAATTTTGGCTGAAAACATATACTTTGGTTTCAAATTTTAGATAGTAGCTAGTTACTTATAAAAGTATATAGGTCAATTTTATATATAAGTTTATGTATGTTTTAATTCTGTCTAATATTTTAAATACTTATATAAATCTAGTTTACTGTTATAGTCTGCACTTATAGCCATTATGCACAAATTTAGTTTATTTGCTGAATATTAATAATATATAAAACTGTTCAAAGGAGTATAAGTTATTCGTATATTATAATAAATTGTTGTATTGTTTTATAATAATAAAAAAAAAATATTTATTGGATTTAAAATACATACGGTTTTATATATGTTTCAAATTTTATATTGATTTTGAGTAAAATTTAATGTATATTTTTGTTTCCATTTTATCACGTCAATTATTGCTTTGTTCTCATCGATTTCTGCATTTATCAGTTTGTCCGTCGTGCCTGTTTGCTCCACTGAATCGTGTCCGTCTAACATTGTTTGGAACTCGTGTTGGATCCTCAATTCGCTCCCAATTCTGTTCATCTCTAGCCTCGAAAGGTGAGCACTCACTCACGATTAACGTTCTTTTATTTATTAAATTTGATTTCAATTGAAACGACAATTGAAATATACTGCTGTTAGTTAATTACGCTATTATATATGCTATCACCTATATCAGTTCACCTGTGACAGCTGACGCCTTTATCTGTTAATTATTTATGCGATGATAATACAGTTTGGCTGATAATTGATTGATTGTTGATGTTTATATTGGACGTTAAATTGTTAATGTTAAAATGATAAATAGCATGCAATTGAACTTGATATAGGATAATTAAATGTTAAATGTGATTAACTGACACTTGTATAATATGACCCCTTTAACTGTTAAATTTATTGACACGTAGGATTTGCTTAATTACACCTTGAACCACTGAATGTATGGTGTTAAATTGATGATGTATGAAATTGTAAATTGGATGACAAGTGAAAACCGTAATGTAATAATCTTTAATCTACATGAAATGATAGTGTAGATTCTAGAAATAATTATATTAATTCGTACAAATAACAATGCGAATTAATATGGTTATTTCGGGATTATTTGAATTGATTATTGGATTGTTATTATTTGTTGTTATTGCTTGTTTATTTACTTTGACACCATCCCAGTTATCACACTGCAAGTTCCCTTTGCTATGCTATGGTTTTGAATTAAATTGGAATCGGGTTGAAATGATAAATACCCAAATTGAACTTTGACCTAGGAAAGAAAATTAAATAAAACCCGATTGGTCAATAATTTGATTTAAAAATAAAACGAAGATTTTATTTAAATAAATAATACGGTTTTGAAATGAAATTGAAATTTGAATTTTTATTGAAAAGGAAAATGTCTAATTTGAGAAATGATTGAATTAAGTTGAAATGAATTAATAATTAAGTTTGAAATTATTAAACTTTGAAATTATTTAATAATTAAGTTTTGAATTATTTAATAATTAAATAAGATTGAATTATTTAATGATTAAATTGAATTGAATTCTTAAATAAGAAAAATTGAACTTTTGAATAAGTGAATTTTACTTCGTAAATAATTGAAATTGAGTTTCTTTATTAAGTAAGTTTTGGAAAATTATTTAAGAAAGTAAATAAGTGAAATTGAATTTCTTTAACAAGAAATGAAAATGTGATATTTTTGGAATTAATGTAAGACTTGTAATTGAAAGAATTGATTTGACGAATTGAATTTAATTCAAAATTGTAAGTTTTGATTTAATAAAGTTGAACTTAAGAAATTGATTTAATGATTTGGAAATTTAATAGAAATTGTTTTGAATGATAAAGTAACTTAACGAATATTGAATGAAATCGAAAAATGAACTAAATTGATTTGAATGTTAAATTAAATTAATTTAAATGATTTCGGAATGAAACTTATATACGAACTTGAATCAATATTTGAATTGTTTTCAATATAAGATTGAAATTGAATTACAAGATTTTGAAATGGTAATTTGGAAGTTTTGAAACGTAAAGTATGGAAACTGTTTTGATAGACAAATGAAATGTTGGTTTACGAATTGAAATTGAAATTGAATTTGATTTGGTTTTTGAAATATAACAAACGACCAATCGGTGAAATAATTACGGAAGTTATTAAAGAGACCGGAATTCGGTTATGGATATACTCTCTATCTAAACCGAAAACCACTTTAATAACTATGCGCGGAGTGATGATTCAAAATGAAGTGGTTGGAATGATGTACGTGATGACTGAAGAAAGTGAACGATAATGGATAGCCTTGACACTTGTGTCAAATTGGAAATGACTAAAACAGGAGCTGTGCCGGGCCAATGGAGGATTGATACCTCAAGTGGACACACTTCTTCGAACTACTTATACTTGTTGTCGATTGGTGCACCCTTGATTTTGGGAGTGTTGTTTCACGGTGTTGCGGGCGCTGCGGCGTTGCGTTCTCACCAGTCCGGATCAGGCGAACGGTAGTATCACTACCTTGGGTATAGCCTCATGTGCCTTGTCATACTTGTATTCCATTTATGCGCGACCACTACGATTTTGATTTGTACCTTTAGTATATGGATTGCCCTCTGATGACTTCCGGTTTTGGGGAAACTACGGTCTTGTATATGCTTTTGGGAATAAAAATGTGTTAAGGGTGGAATGGGCCATGACTTAACGCTATTTTGATATCTTTTTATATTACTGATAGACATTATCTACTTAGCGTATATTACTACCTAGTAGATAGTTTAACGGATCCTTAAAGGATGGTTATTCCAAACATCCTTTGAGTTACTTGTATTTCAATTGCTATTTCACTTGAGTTGGATTTATTGATATAAGAATGTTAATCCTGACTCGAGTGTCTTGTGTTTTTGCTTTACGCTCGGGTCAGACTGAGTGGTTCAGCTTTCGAGACTCACCTTGGGAGTTGGAGCTTCGCTTGGAGATCCAGCTATCTATCCAGCTTTCAGATATTCGATGATTCCAGTGATGTATTCTGATTTGTATCTGATGTATCGTATTACTCTTCTGTTGTAAACTCTGATGTATTTTATATGTTCATATAGTAGCTTCATGAACTAC
This sequence comes from Allium fistulosum, assembly GCA_030737815.1. Taxonomy (NCBI): domain Eukaryota; kingdom Viridiplantae; phylum Streptophyta; class Magnoliopsida; order Asparagales; family Amaryllidaceae; genus Allium; species Allium fistulosum. The sequence continues at coordinate 1,238,308,156 of CM060903.1, read as the reverse complement.
TATCTCTTTTGTTTCCGCTGCAACTTATTACTCTGTGTCTGTGATCTGTGATTATTTATTTACTGTATATGTTCGGTTTTGCCAAATTTAAATTAACAACGCGGTATTTTGAGCAATTCAACTCCGGCATGAGTGTCTACCTATACACTTATAATGGATGCGAATGGTCCAAAATACCGGGTCGTTACACTTTGATTGCTAATTGTTGATAATAATATGTTTGTTATTATTGTTTGACTGTTTGTTTGGATTTGAATTCCCGCTTGGAAAGCGGATTGCATAAATAACCATTATTTTACAAGGGATTAATGTAGAGAGACCCTAAGGGGTTTCTCGTCATTATTAATTTACTGTTATACGCATCTTACTTATATTCTTAGGTTGTTTATATTGATGTTTGTTTGAAGTATTTATGACCTACTGTTTGATTTGTGTAAGTGTCGTTATAGCGATTATTGCTATACCGCCACTTATGAAATATCATCTCCTTAAACCTGTTTATGTGTCATGAACTTGTACTTGTGTTTTTACAAAATAAATGTTTGGTCGCGTTTTTGCACTTTGAAAGTTGTTTAAACCATATTTTTAAGTATTATTATAACAAGTTGTATTTTACGTATCAAAGAATCGTAAAATATTGTTATTTTATTCATATGAGGTTATATGATTCTATAATTTTGGGATATGACTCTTAAGGACATTTCACACACCTATTATTTTTCTTGAATTTCTATGCGACCAGTTTGACAGTAAACATTTTGTTTGGGCTATAACTTTTGATAGGAGTTGAAATAGGGTCTCAAACTAGTTCCATTGCTTCAGGGTGATGGTTTCCCATTCCATAGAGTGGCTATAATAGAAAAAAAGACTTACGGTTAGAAAGCTATGCTTATATTAAATTTTTAAAGATACTGGCCATGATTACTGTGTAATTAATTAAGCCTGTTAGTGAGCCCATTAGTCTAAGTAAAGAACACTATAAATAGAAGGCTGGAGGGTCAAATTAAAACTTTTCACTCTCATTCTAAATCAGGATTAAACCATAATTTGCCCTAGATTCATCCTAATTTCATCCAAAATCACCCAAATTGCTCGCTAAATCAAACTAGATTGCAAATTAAAGATTGGATCTTCAATTAGAAGCTTGGGATCATCAAACTGCTTGATTTGAAGTGCTTTTCTTCGTTGTTCGGGTTAGATCTGCACACAAATTAGTTGAATTTGGTAATTGGTGAGTGATTTATGCCTTCTCACTATACTATACATGTTTATATAGTAGAATTATAGGATTTAACATGCTTTAAATTGATTTTGGCCATAAAAACATTTCCTAACTTTAATGACACATTAATCCAAGCATATGTAGATTGATTAGAAATCACCTTGATTTATGTTCATATATTCATGCATATGTAGATCTATATTAGAAATTGCCTCGTTTATCTTATTTTGATGGATTGCAAGTTTGATTAGATGAAATTGCTTGTTATTCTTTGTTTGCATGATATAATTTGATGTTGTTTACTAGTGCTGTGATTGCATAGAAAGTTAGGTTAGAGCAAATTAGAGGCAAAGTTGGTCGGAATTAGTTGAAACTTGGTAGGTAAGCTCTAAAGGATGGCAAGAGGCTATGGGATAAGTCACATGAAAATTGGAGCCTAAGGGAAGACTCGGTACTGAGTTATCGGGATGAATCGGTATCGAGTTATGGTAGGGGCTCCTATGAGTCGGTGGTTTGTATAGTTGGGTAGAGCTTGGCTAAATGAGGTGTTCTATAGCAAGATGTTGGAAAATTTGGCTAGGTGTTGGATTGGGGCTGAGTTATCTCTAGAATTAGAAGACGAGGCTTTGGATTAGGGCCGAGTTATCAAGGAGGGATGGGTCAAGGTCTAAGGCACCTAGGGAAGAGTATTAGAGGCAAGGAAAGAGATGGTAGCCAATAATTGGTTAAGTGCATAACTCAGTACCGATTTATCTCGATGAGTCAATACCATGTTATCACATTGTATGGGATGGATGTGAAAATTTTAAGGCAGGAAGAGGATGCTCCGTGGATAGTGCTTATGGTATTGGTTCATTCGTATTAGGTTGGATGATGATATAACAACGTGATGAAAAGCTATGGTCTTTGGATGTTGACTCGTGTTGGGAGTTGGTTCTGAAGATGGCAACTCGTAAAGGAGGGAGCTGTATTATCGGGGAATATGGAAGGGTTCTCATGAATAATGGAAACTGGATTGAGCAAGAAGGGCTCAGTATCAAAATGGAGCAAAGATGGACTTGGGTATAGGTGCTAAGGAATCATTAATGCTCGAAGAGTTTTCAGTTGTACTCAAAGTAGGGGTATTGTAAGTTGGGATGCCCTTGGGTTAATTGAGGGACCTGTATACCTTGGACATATAGCTTTGGGTCCAGTGTCTAGCTTTTGGCTCCGAGATACGTTACCAGCTTTGGACTACGAGATACAAGAGTACGACAGAGAATCATGATTTCTGTTAGTCCTTGGGTTGAGGGCCATACGAGTTATCATATATTCAGAGAACAAGGAGTGATAGTTAGGATTGTTGATGGATGCTTTCGTTGTTTTCTTTAGTAGGCTATCACTCATAGGTATCATGGGAAGTAGATATTGGAGATGGGAATACCTGGAAGATTTATATCCTTTATTTGGTTTGTGGTATACCTTTATGACATTGCAGGGTAGCATATTATACTGTTATATGCTAACTCTTTGGTTGCTAGGACATGTTAGGTATGGTTTGTGTGCTCTTGTTCCTTATCATATTTACCAGTATAGTATTTTGAGACTCATTTACCGCTTAAACTAGACTGTTGTTTGACCCAAGGTTTTATGCTTTGTTTATTATTATCTTGGATACTCTTAAAGGAGTAGATTAGATAACAGGTCTAGGTGATGCAATAGCTGTTTGGAGGACGAGTTTGATGGAGCTATCTCATATTATATACATATATAGAGTCTATGCTTATTCCGTTGTGCGGTACTGGCCGGGTAGCCCTAGCAGTGACTGTTACTATTGTGTTTGAGATAGTTGTTGAGTTTGTTTCCATTGTTAAACTCTACTATTGATGTATAACTCTGTGGATATTATACCCTAATGATGATTTGTTCACATTGTTATTACCGTCTCTTTTATTGTATATGTGATATTATATTTGTCTATGACTGTGATGTTGGAACTGGACTAGCCCGCAGCGGAAGTTATGGGTGAATTTCAAAAAGTTTACCCTATTAGATCTTTTATTGGGCCTATGAAGTCTAATTGAATTAGAACATTTCTAAATTTCATTTAAATAAAATCATTTATTTTATTTAAATTCAAATATATTAAGATATGAAATTAATTTTATTTGATTTAGTTTATACATAAATGTATCATATACATATATGGGTGAGTGCACGTGTAACATAATAATCCGTGAAAGGTATAATATGTCCACATGTAGATGTTGGGATTTACATTGCAACAGACATATTAGCTCATTTTGTATTTCATGTATGTTGTCCAAATATGTGCATGTATATGTGTTACAGTACACACACACATACACACATGTATGTATAAATATATTATATATAATATATGAATATAAAACATTTATATAGATAAATATATATATATATATATAGAAAGAGAGAGAACAATTATTAAAAATTATTTATAATTCAAAATTAACTTAGTTTTGCAAACATAATAATTTTAGTATTTTAATTTGTATATATTATGAATAAAATAACATTTTCATCCATAAATAGTTAACATAAAATAATCTGAAAATTCAAATTTTACAATTTTCAAAAATCTAGGATCATAAAATAGAGCTTAGGAAAAATCCGGAGATTTTTCAAAGTTGAAATATGATTTTAACAAATACATTGATTTCAGCAATAATTATTTAATATAAAATAATATATTATTAAAAATTCAAATTTTAAAATTTCAAAAACTCTAAGATCATGAATGAAAGGTTGCAAAATTTTTTGAAGAAATTTTCAATTAAATTATTATTTTTAATAAATCATAAATAGTTTTTTCAAAATAATATTAATTATTAAAAATAATAAAATTTATTGAAAAATTCCTAATTTTTTTCTATATGTTTCTAAAATGATATAATATTTAAAAAAATATAAAATTGGATTTTTAATGTAATAATTATTTAATATATAATAAACAATTGAAAAATTCAATAAATGTTAAAAATATGAATATAAGTATGGTAATTAATTTTCGAATTTGTAAATTAATATTATATATAAATAAATGTACTAAATTTTTTAAATCACATATATATCTTATATATGCATATATGCTATTATGAGAGATAATATACACTAATATATATATATATATGAATTTATTAATAAATATATAAAAAGCAATTATTAATGACAAAAATTGATTTTGTACAGTAAACAACATTTTTCTATACATAAATCAAATAGTATAAAAACAAATTATGCACATAACCAAACTGATTTGTGACAACCACATCTACTTATAAAATCTCACTTAACTAAATATATAGTAGCAATATATTTAAACAGATATGAAATTGCTCATTATAGGATCATAGAATATAATTTAATTACTATAATATGAACTAAAATTACCAATTTATTGATGCCTTTGAATCCACGTTGAAGCAATGACTTACCTTCCTTTTACTGTTCTTGATTCATCAGATTGCAAGTATGTAATCACCGACCTCTAACTATCGAATAGTATTATTTTAATTTGAAATATATTTGAGAATTTTGGAGTGGATTGGGAGCAATGTTTTAACCAGCAATGTAGAAGGTAATGGCGGCCAAAAAGTTTAGTTATTGTTTTTAGATATACATACATACATACATACATATATATATATATATGTATGTATGTATGTATGTATGTATGTATGTATGTATAGGGTTGTATTAGAGAGAAACGAGGAAAACCTTTTTACCCATTCTCACTTTATCTCAACCCATTATCTCCAAGCCAATTCCCTATGTTTTAGCCACCCCTAGACCTTTCCAAAACCGAAATTTTGCAGCCCTAATGATGGGCCTTAAACCCATCTAAGCCCAAGCCAAAATACTATGCAATTAAATCTAATTTAATCGCTTGTCGATATTGTATATCGATCGATATATTTATAACTATTATAAATATATATAACATTATTTATTTATCAAATCATATTCAAATTTTATAATTAATATTTCATAAATATTAATTAATTTAATTAATTTATAACCATTATAAACTAATTAAATCATTCGGTCTTAAGGGAATTCATCATTTTGGCTGTGTAACTCTTGGGTGTAAATTTGGTCAGCGATTAATATCGAACTATTCTAACATTAACGTTCACACGTCACTTAGCGGGTGATGTGACATTATGGCCAAATTTATCGCTTACTCATTTTCGGTAAAATCCAATTTTAGTTTAATAAGCGCTATCCGGTTGTGACATTTGTTTACACCAATTCTCTTCGTCAAAACTGTATCACTTTGGACTTATGGAATTCTGTAATGGTCAAAATTCCAAGCTCATCCACATTCAACTTTATAGTCCAAATACAAAGTCTTTAGTTCAATAATAACAATTGTTATTAACCGAAATGCTCTGGCCAGAGACTTTGACTTTGAGTTGACTTGAGTTGATTGTGATACTAACCGCATATAACTGAGGAGACGAATCCTCTCTTGAATAGTGCTTCACTTCCAATACTTCCACTCGACTCAACTATAGTAACTCGTTGGACGCCATGCCATGATTTGGCAATAATCAAAGCGGAGCTTTCGTATTGAAGGTCCACAGTATTCTCAAGTCGAGAGAACTGTAAATCAGTCACATCGATATTTTCTATTTGACCTTACTTATATTAACCAACAGAAAACTATCGAGTGAGTCGTTCCATAGTTATCCAGTAACCATTAGTATGTAACCCCTAGGTGCCCCCAACAGTCATGAGTAATATACTGCCTAACATTTGGAGAGCGTTACGTACTCCAGTCTCAACGGATATAGGAACATTTAAAATGGTATATTTGTTTCGTTGTGATAAATTACTCACGGTTACAACACTTTGTAACTACTGTCATAAAATATACAATTTATGGATTTTTCTATTAAATATACTTTTAATTAAGTTAATTAATTAATATAATCATATTATATCAAGTATATAATAGGAAGAAAATACCTTTTATTTCGAACAAGATTGGTCAACACGTTAGATATATGTAACAAATTATATAATTGCCCTTAGGGCATACCCCTAACTCTATCAATCTCCCACTTGCACTTGGGGTCAATTATGGAATCTAATTCCAACTTCTCCAATCAGTTTTCTCAAAACCAATTAGGTCAGTCCCTTAGTGAATGGGTACGCTATTATGTTTTAATTATCTACTATGTCGATTAACTCTCTCTAACACTGATAAACTACCTTTATCATGTGGAACGATTCAAAGTATGTCTTTCGACTTCTAGTGAGCTTTAAGTTCTTTCATGACCAATTTCATGACATTATTATGTTACAACAATAGTATGGGATTCTCAACATTTGGAATCACCTTTGGCTCAATTATAAATTTGGGCATTTATATCTATATACATTGGTATATTGTAGCGCTATTCAAGTTAATGTTCTCAACATTTCGTTGAATCGACCACAATCACTTTTATTTTGAAACATTTTCAAATTAAAGATTTTAACTTGAATTTTATCATTGACATGTTATACTCAATATCGCTTATAAAAGTTTGTGTTCAAAACTTTCCATCATAACAAGTTCGTTGTTTCTATAAACAATTCTCTAGTATTTCATAAATATGCGAGAACACCTCAAAATACCATTTATTGACATCAATTTGGATTTTATGTTTGCTCCATGTATCAAATACATAAACAAAACATAATATCGTAAACAACGTAACCTGTATGATAATTCCTATTGCTAATGCATAAGGAATCCAACTTACATGTTCTCCTTTTAATAGGGTGCTCTTGTATATCATTTTGGGACAATCCCTATATCTTTTATACTCACCATAAAAGACATCATTTACAATCTAAAATTGAGTATTAAAACAACTAAAGTTGATTTTAATACAAGCATATTGTTAAAATTAACAACGTGTTGTTTACTTAAATTTAGAAATATCAATGTACCTTTTAACGTTCTTTCTTATGAACACACGCTTCCTCTGCACTTTGATTGAAAATCAAACTATTTGATATTTCTATCAAAATACTCATTCAAACTTGATGCTTATAAAATGATACATTCGTATCATTTCTTGGATCATATCCAAAGACTCACAAACCCAATATCGCTCCCACTTACTTCGAGGCAATTTTGGTTAATATGTGTAAACGACTTACTCTAAATCATTATTTAGAATTTTCCGTTTCAATACATAAGTACCAAATACTAAGTCTTATCGAGCGATAATTTTGTGAGTAAATCTGAATTAACTTGAGCATGTTGAATACCGAATCTATTATGCTAATTTCAACAATTGAAATTTGCAATATTATTCTTATCAACATTTTTTATTTAATTCCAACCACATTAGTCTTTCCAATAAAGACACAATCTTGGCCGATGGATCACATATCTTTGGTTACAACCACTAAAATCATATTTTGATACCGTACTTGGAATTCTTTCAGATATGCGCATCATACCATATAGAGTCAACAATCTTAATGGTTTAATTGAACAACCGAGGGTAATATATATTTTCGACAGTAATAAGAAACTCATAGTTTCTCTTCGATGCACGAGGATAATTATTAGACATTCTAATGCTATGTGTTCATTTAGGTTAGTTAATTTCATTTCATCTCATATAATCAGTTCTATCTATGGATCAGATCCAATTCCATTTAATTACCAAAAATTTCTCAAAGAAATTCCTTCACAATGAAGTGATATATCTTGAAACAACAATTGTTTCTTAGTGCAAATAGAATAGGGATTCATAAACGCTTTATGAACCTTTTATTTATAAAACTAATTTTAGTTTACAAAAATTATGTTCAAAACATAAATATGTCATTTGATGACAGACCTTTCCAAAAACTTTTGGAGATTCATACAAGATCTCTCATGAACAATTATTGCGTGCAATCTTTTGACTCGCACAAACTGCCACCTCCTTGGCCTAGGATATGTTGGGATTTTTTACAAACCCTTATCTTGTATGATTTTGTAAACTGTTGTTTAGATGAAATAATATCAACCTTTTTTACTAATCTTAAGTACATGACCTTATAGAAAGAAACTAACTCAACTTCACTCACAATTAATCGTAAATTGTCCAACAATGTCTAATTACTCCTTATCGATGCATCATTATGTATCACATGGAGGAGTGATTTTGAGATTGAATCTATATTCAATTTAGGTACATTTGGAACTCTTTCCAATATACTCACTTATTCGACCAAATCAAATCATTTTATTCTATTGCATGTTATTTTATTTACTTTTCTTTTATATTTTATGATTTTATCATAAACTTACTAGTATCTAATACACATGTTCATGTTGGTAATAAATCATCGACGAATATAACAAAGTATGTGGAACCCTTTTGGTATTAATAGACTTGTGATTGCATACATCAATATGTATTAATTCAAACAACTCTTATGATGCTCTCACTAAATGGATGCATAGCCATTAATTGTTTGAGATATAATTAACATGTATCATATGATTCATAATCATATAGTAAAATTATTTCTCAAAACTACAGCTTAGTCTATAATTCATAAACAACTGTAAATAATATTAGATACATATGTATTTTTGTTGCATCACTTTTACTGTGAAAACAAATTCCATAATATAGTTCTATTTCATAATGAATATTCATAATACTTATATTGAAATATAGTTATATCTATTTTTCAGTCAATACCAAAAATAAACATTATTTCAAAAATAATGTTCGGTACATGTTACAAAAATAATTTTCGTAATTTTATGCAATCATTAGGTGTTATATGGCATGCTCCCACTATTTCCGCCATTACTATAATAGCGTACTAAATTTAAAGGTCCACCATTCACTTAATATTGTTAATATTGTTTATTTATTTCATATGCTGCAACTAGTTTACAGAAGAGAGTTCTTCGATCAAATATCTTGAACTCAAAGAAATAAATGTTATAGAAAACAATTTTCTATATGAAATTACATTTCAGAATAAAAATCATATTTCATATTCCAATATTAAGTATTAGTTATTATTACAATTCTTGTTTCCAATGTTTCTCTATGAAGCAGAAGTGACTATTCATTCTCTTCATTCCAACTTTACCTTAAATTACATCTATTCTTATACATTCGTTTTTCTTTCAAATGGTCAAACTATTCAAAAGAAAACCTTACTACAATATCATATCAAACCTTTTACAAAAGCGCATTCGATTATTCTTAACATTTAAGACATCAAATATGTTGCACTTTATACAAACCGATCAAGATGACATTTCAACGATCGATTTCTTAGATGTACCTCATAGTTTATGGTCTTGTGTTACATTAGCACAATATGATTCTTTTGAAATCATTCAAGTTGAATACATGATCTTAAAATACTGTTTATTGGCTTAGTTTGAATGAACTAACTTCATTGAAATATTATACCCCACAAACTATGACCGTTCACCGTATAACATTTATATGTGAAAGTACATTGATCAAATATCCATAGTCTTGAATTGCATTTAGAGTTCAAAAACTCATAAAATGCAATACACGGTCTAAACCAAATAAACATATAAGCGACCAACTTACGAATGTATTAAGTAGTTGAAATTAGGCACTTGTATAGGTATAGAAACATTATATAACATGCAATTAGAATTATTAGTAAGTATATATTATATATCTATTTGTCAACTTTCAATTCAGTTTGTTTATATATGCTAATTGACAAATGTTTTATCAATCATATTAAATGCATAAATTTATCATTATAGATAATTATAACATTATATAGCATATGTTCTTACAATATTAGAAAGGTTAAATGTTACCATTTCATTTTTCTAATAAGACTCCCACTAGTCTTTTATGTTTCTCCAAACCCTAAGATGAAACATAGAAGTCTTACAACTTCACTAGTGGGTGTTGGGACTCGTTTGTTTTGGTATTCTAACCTTGAGTTTGCTCAACAAATCATAGCCCCACAAATGATGGATAACTCCTTATTGGTTGTATCATATACAACTCCTAACCCATTTTTCCTTATTCTAATCTCATTTCGACCTTGAGTTTGCTCAACAAATCGAAAGAGATTATTCACTCATACCTACCATATCATGATGGCCTAAGTATAGTATATGTACCTTGAGTTTGCTCAACAAATACATATAGTTATCTTACCTCATTTGTTCAATATATTAATAATACTACGCATAACATCCCTAGCTTGAGTTTGCTCAACAACTAAGGAGTATGTAAGTAATTTTTGAATATATATATGGTAGAGGAAAACATTATATTGAAGATTCATAATCTTCAATATATGTATTGAGTGATATCAACTTATAGAATAATATATTTCTTATGAAATACCCCAGCGATTCAAGTGTCAGACACATCATAAATCACGGTATATGTACATTTACATATGTATTTATTTATCAAGTCTATTTGGGTTTTTTCAATGTTCCACATTTAGTTTATATGCTTATCTTATAAGTTTTATTGTTATATAACTTTTATATTTCATATTACTTATATGATAGTCTTACGTATAATATATCATTAATTAAATCTTATCTAATTAATTTTAATCAATTAACTCTTTAATTAATTTTAAATTAGTATTCCAATACAACTTATATATTGGACATATCTACTATAACATTTATAGTGTATACTATAACCTTTATAGTGTAACACACATATATCATATATATGTGTATTTTATTTACTTAATTAACCTTTAATTAATTTATTCAATTAAAATTTATTAATTTCAAAATTTATCTTCTATACATACATGTATACTTATGTTATTTTGAACATTTTAAAATAACATACCATATATCAACATGTTTGTACCAAAAATGGGCACAACACTCTTCGGAAGTTTTTGAAGAGATAAAAGTGAAGAAAGAAAATTAAAACTGAGGATTATCTAGCAAAAACTCCAAATAACAGAAAGTAAATTGCACAGAAGACAGCGATTTAGAGTGGTTCGGCGTTTCGCCTACGTCCACTATGAAGTTTGATGATTTTATTGCTCGATGCTTGAAGATTACAATTTCTTATAATGTAATACAACTGCTTTTCTAAGTTAAGTCTGAAACTAAAGCAACGGTGGTGATTTGAAGTAAATCTGGCAGAGTCTAGGCGCTCTTTAGCTCTTAGAATTATCCGACCACTTTTCTGAATAACCAGGGGCTCTATTTATAGGTGTTGGAGGCTGATATTTCGCCTAAAATTCGGGGAGACCAGTTCTGGTACGTGAGGGGGCCCACATGCCCGCTTTCAGGAAATCCGGGCCCACTTCGGGATCGATTCGAACTCAACTTCGAATCGATCAAGATTTGCTCCGATTGAGATGAAATTTGGCATGAACATTCCTTAGGTTGCCAGTAAGCTACTGTGAAAATTTCATAGCATTTGGACTTGTAGATCTCGAGTTATGATCGATTCAAGATTGTGTTTTCCGTCATATGGATTCGTTCGAATCGATATGGTTCGAATCGATAGGTTCGAATCCATATGCCTACGTGCGAGAATGATGACATGGTGCGTGTTCCTCGGGTTGATCCATCTTTTTCTCCGAATTTACTGGGTCGAATCCTTGTTTTTAGCTGTTGTGACTTGGTGGATTCGAAGTAGTGGATTCGAAGGTATGCTCCTTCGAATCGATAGAACGTACGTTCCCTTCGTATCGATCAGGGCATTCCATAGTCGATCGATACGAAGACTTTAATGCTGAATGGATTCGAAGATGGGAATGCTCCAATGGATTCGAGGTAATGGATTCGAAGACGATTATGGGATGGAATCGAAGCTCCTTCCACTTCATGGATTCGAAGGGTGTTCCCTTGATGGACTCGAAGCAAGAAAGGCTTCGATGGATTCGAACCAAGGCATATGAGGATGAATTCGAACTATGGCTCGCTCCTGGTGGATTCGAAGCATGGCTTGTTCGACGGAGTCGAAGCAAGATTACTTCTCATGGGTTCGAACTAGTGCAGGGATGATGGATTCGAACCTAAGGCTGGGTCTGATGGACTCGAACCAAGGCTATTCCTTCTACTTTCCACTGGTGGTAACTTGAGCATACGAACTCAGATTGTCTCGAAATTTGGAACGTTGGTTTCTACGACTTTGCTTGACGTGTCTTATCAATTGTAACCCGATCCGGACTCGGGCAAAATTCATCGATATTTGTAGTTGTCCAATAGCCATTCAATGCTGGAGACGTACGACCCTCACTTTCCAGTCAATTCCTTGGTATCTCGGCCTTGCCAAAAGGCGGGATAACATTTGCCCCCCAAAGTACGTCTTGTGTAAACATGACGTGCTTTGAACAGTTGCAGTCTAACGTTAGACAATTAGGACATGCTCCGTTGAAAGTTGTATTCTTTATTGCTGTAATTAACCGTCGTATGACTGTGATTAGCTGTTTGTCGATGAAATTATGACGAGATGAGCATTTTGATCCCTGTGAACGTTAAAGATCAAATATTAGTCAGACATCTGTTCATATATGTGTTACCTTGAATTTAGTTAACGTTGCGTGATTGCAAGTCGTTGTCAGTTCGGTTTGTTATCGAATTCTGCATTGATCCTCTCCTGAACCGATTTGAGATTCGAATTTAAACATTATTTTGACGATTGTCTTTGATCATCCTCTTGTATCGATCCTCTCCTGAATCGGTATATAAGGTAGACAAGTAATTTTTCATATCGAAGCAATGCGTTCGTTCTCATCGACGGTTTCCGATGGATCCGAAACTAGTCGTCCGACCGATAGTCTTCGAATCGATAGGATTTTTCAACTCAGCTCTCGTTCAATTGCTTCGTATCGATGATGCCCCGCATCGATGTTGCCTTGATGGATTCGAAGTCATGAGGGATTCGAAGCCTCGATGGATTCGAGGTTATGAAGGATTCGAAGGATGATGGATTCGGAGCTTTTAGGGATTCGATGTCGTGACTGGATTCGATCGTGATGGTTTCAAGAACAGTAGTTCGAATCAATGGCTATGGTAAGTGACCGGTGGCAAACGGTCAGGATGACCGGGAGACGAAGCGCCACAAACCTTTTATGTAATCCATATAAATACGTGAGGCCGGTTTCATTTTTACTTTTTTACTTTTCACTGTTGCTATAGCTTCTTCTTCGAATCGATTTTCCTAGAGCCGAGAAAAAACGTGTCTTCCCCGAATCGATTGAATCTTTTAAACCTTCATTCGTAATCACATTAAACTAGGTAACTAATGGATCGATGCCAGTTGAAAATGACAAAACTGGAAGTCTTCATCTTCAATTTTTCTTCTGAAAATCTTGAAGGGTTGTGAGATCTGAATAAAAATGGTTCGACTCGATGATTCGAGGCGTAACAAAGCATTGAGATTTCCTAGGAGAAGCAGAGATCTTGAGGGATGTTATCTTTCATTGCTTCGAATCAATCTAGAATGGAGTTTATTCGAATAGACTCTGACTGCAGAGCTTCAAATCGATGCTTGCAAAGGAAAAAGGCCTCGTGTCGATCGATTCGAAGTAACGATACCTTGATCGATTCGAAGGTATTGAATGTCGATCGATACGAAGTCACTCAACGCCCAAGGATTCGAAGCGTTCCTCCATCCCGAAGTACATCGAGTCGAACCATATGGATTCGAAGCACATCGATTCGATTCGATGGATTCGAACGCCTTCAGTTTAGAGAATCCAACTTTTCTGACTCGTTCCAACATCTTAACTACGACTAATTTCAAGTTGAACTTTGATGATCTTAATGAACTTTAGCACACTTGACTCCGACGAGCTTCGGCCTTGCATAATTGAACCTGACTGTAGGACTATACTTGACTCCCTTTTGAAGCTCGTCGATGGAATCATGACTTAACCAAAAACATAACAGATTTATACTTGAATCGGTCGGTAGCATTTGAATGGCATGGATATGACGGTTAGCGATGAAGGTCATTTCCAATCTTGATTTCCAGAGTTTCGTCGTTCGTACATCTCATTTCAGTCTGTAAAATTTGCTTTAGTAACGCACAGCACTTGCACTGCACGACACGTTCATACACTCTACACTGCGGGATGCACGGGTTTATTGCTTGTTTTAACACTGATTTCTGATAAGTAGTCAGTTATGGAGTCTTCGAGCTCTCAACAGCAGGAGATTCAGAGTTCTCCTCCTCCGATCCTTGAGATTCCCAATATTCCCGCTGACGTAATCGACCCAGCTCCAGACGAATTGTCGGAGGCTATATTTATCGAGGATCCCGTTGATTCTGTCCAGTCTAATATCTCTAAATCCTTATTGGGCCGGATATGCTTGAAACACAACATATCTCTGAACGATGTATTATTACCCGGCGCTGATGACAGACCGCATAATACGCCCAAAGGATATACTGCCTTCTACCGCCATGCTTGCGCGGCTGGAACTCTTCCTCCTTTTAATCAATACATCAGGGAAATGTTGTCGTACTTAGGAATAGCTCCTTCGCAACTTCATCCCAACGGTCATGCGTTGCTGAATAGTGCCTTCGTCATATTTATGGACTGTCTCTTTCACCCGCCAAGGCCAACCGAGATTAGATACATATTTAATTTCAAGAGTAGGGGCGATAGCCCGTCCTTTACATTTTTGGAGGCAGTCAGAAATTGCCAAGTTATTATTGGAGCCTGGACCAGACTTAGCTATTTCAAGAATGAATGGTTTTATATCCGATGTCCTCCTGGTTTTGCCAGGCGATGGTTGTCTCGACGTAAGTGTCCTATCGTATTGACGATTTTCCTTGATCAATAGTTTTTTGGCATTGGTATTGACATCTTGTCTCTCTTACAGCCATTATCTCCAGACCCGATGGCGGGTACTACAAGGGCATAGTCCAAAGTCTCCAGGAAGTTCCGAGCGAGCTGAGACACATCGACTCGGTGCTAAATGATAATAACTTAAGAGCTCTCGGTTTGATTGAAATAAATCAGAACATAGTCATCGAGGGGATGTCAAAGCCTGCCTCAAAGAAGAAAAACAAGAAGAAGAAGAAGAAGAAAAAGGCGAAGAAAACGCTCAGAATCACAATAACCGAAGTGAGCGATGAAGAAAGGACCCATACAGACGTTGAGCCGATGGCTGATCTTTCGGGAAACTTCGAAGAGTTGGGAAAAAGACGGAAAAGCAAGGCCGTCGTTTCCAAAAAACTCAAGTCTAAGGGGTGGAAACCTATAGATGTGTCTCCTCCCACTTCCGGAGCCATAATTTCTAAGGCCGCCCCTTCTCATTCGAGAGATACTTTTAAAGGGCTTGACGATATTCCCATCCCGGATTTTATATTGATTCCATGCAATCCCGGGTTGGAGGAATTTCAAGATGTTTTAAATATGAGCGAGCCCTTTCCTTTGAGTGCGGTCAACACTTCCGGTTGGTCTGGGGGTTTACACATTTACACACACTTCCACACCACTACATGACTTTCACATATTAATCATTGTTTTGTAGGATTCTAATATGTAGCTCCTTCTTATCGCAGGTGAGATGTCAGGTGGCGGATCCACTTTGGATAGGCTCCGTAATGTGCGCCGATCTTCTTCTTATTATGAGTCCCATTGGAGGGAATCAGATAGGGACCACGGGCAAGGTTACACTAGCCAGGAGCGCTATGACAGGGATAGAGATTATTGGCGTGGCCGTTCTAGCCATGATCGTACTGACAGAGATCGGGGCCACCAGTATCGATCACGATCTCGTTCTCCTCCGCCTCCTAGGGCCCCCGTAGATATCCTTGGGCCTTCACAGCAGCATCAGCCTTCCCAATCTTCAAGGCCCGAGACTCAGCGGCCTAGAGTTGAACCACCGACAGCTGCCATCATTGAGCAGGCTCCGGCTGAGTTGACAAGCGAAGGAGCCATCCAGCTTGCTCAAATGAAAAAGGACTTCCCAGAAATCTATATGGATGCATATGTCTTTCCTCCTCATCTCAAGAGGATTCCTCAGGATGTCGAAAATACTGCGCACAGCTATATTCGCGACTTCTATGCTCAATACAAGGAGTGGTACAAAGCAGCCGTGAAAGCTTCAAAGGTAGCTTTTGACCGGGCAAAGGTTATTCCGGAGTGTGATGCTGATATTGTCAAGAAAGACCGCATCATCCAGGTTCTTCAATCTGAGATGGAGTCATCTCGAAACTCTGAACTCCAAACGCTCAAAAAGCATGAGGATGCTGTGGCCAAAATGGCGAGGATGCAGCAGGCACACTGTGCCACGGTAGAAGAGATGGGCCACCGTTACACCAATGTCGTAGCTGAGCGAGATGCAGCCGTTAAGGAGCTGAATGAGCTCAAAGCCAAATTTGATGAAGTGGTGAAAGAGAGAGACGATGCAAACACCACCGCTTAAGATGCATGCGACCAAGCTGTATCCCTTAGAGCCGAACTTGCTGCGGCGGCGGCCAAGACTAAGTCTGCGGAGGCAGAAATCCAGGAAAAAATTATGGTGGAACGGTCCAGGATGGATGCTGATTTCGATGATCTCCTGGTTACATACAACGCCAACGTGCTAGAGCACAGAAATTTATCATGGCTGGGAGATGACTCTATGATTCTGTATAACGCCTGGACTCGGTTGGTGGAGGAGAAGAAAGCAGCGCATCCGGATGAAACGCTGGATGATTTCGAGCTTGAGATGCGCTTGCTTACTGAGGAAGAGATGAAAGTTCTTCATGAGGCGGTGATTTCTGTGGCGAAAGAGAGGCTTGGTGTTCAACAGATAGAGACGGGCGAGGGCTCGGGGATTGAGCATCACGAAACAAGTGTTGGAGCTGTAATTCCAACATTGCCTGAAACCACTGGTGCGGTCGATCCCCAGTCCGTCCCCGCTTATAATCCTGACCAGCCACAATTGTCTTCCGCTAATGCTCCTGCCTCAGTATCTGCCCATACTGCGGGCCAGGCTAAGGAAGGTAATTGAACGCCTCTCATATACCTTTAGTGTGGTGAATCTGGATTAATACCCTTAGCTAACAGTCTTCGTTTTTTTTTCACATTTCAGTGACTGAAGCCGTTATCTCTGCGCCCCCTGCATCTCAGGCTTCTTATCAAGCGCATGGGGCTATCGTCACCGAAGCTATTATGACATCTACCATGGTCGGCGAAGAAGGGGAAGCGAATATGTTATCTTTTGATGCTCAGATGATTGAGGAACTCCTCAGTCAACCCAACAACCCCTTCGTCGATCCATCCTTTTCTATGAGCGGGACCACTCCGGCTGTTAGTTCTTCCATGCCAGCCACTAGCATATCTAGCGCGGCCCAAGCACCTCGTGAAGATGAGATTTTGGCTGAGATTAGTGCTGAGATGGCCACAGTGACCACCGGTATGGATCCGTCGGGCCATGCCCCACTAATGATGATATCGCCGGGCGGTACTGTGGTCATTGCGAGTGCTCCGGTCCCACTTCCTGTTACAGTCCCTATGCCCCCAGTTCGACCCTCTAAGAGAATCTCCGTCGCCTCAAGCTCCAAGGAAGATGTAGACATTATGTCGCCATCTGAGGACAATCCAGAGAAGAGTAAGAGAGTGAGGAAGAAGCTGGGTAGCGGCTCCAGTGGGACTACCCCGAAGAAGAAGATAAGGAAGAAGAAAGATTGAACTCTTTCTTTAGTTTACTGTAGTGTCTTGTTTTGTCTTTTGGTTTCTTCTATAGTCGTGTATAGATGTGGACTCGGCTCCCACTAGCAGGAATTTTTTGAACCATCTTGTAATCGAATTCTTTTTGTTGATAATGGAAATGAAAGTATATTCTCTTTCGTCTTTAATTCGATATTTGTTTTGGTCCTGCCCCCAGTCTTGGAGAATGAGTATGGAGTTGATGTATGTTTATACTCCGTCTTACACTCTGGGAGTACGGAGTTGATTAATGTTTATACTCCGTCTCGCACTCTGGGAGTACGGAGTTAAGGAATGTTTATACTCCGTCTCACACTCTGGGAGTACAGAGTTAAGGAATGTTTATACTCCGTCTCGCACTCTGGGAGTACGGAGTTAAGGAATGTTTATACTCCGTCTCGCACTCTGGAAGTACGGAGTTGATTAATGTTTATACTCCTTCTTGCACTCTGGGAGTACGGAGTTAAGGAATGTTTATACTCCGTCTCACACTCTGGGAGTACGGAGTTTAGTGAATGTTTATACTCTGGCTCGCACTCTGGGAGTACGGAGTTAAGTGAAGGATCGTCGTGTATCAACCCAATTTTAGCCTGACGTGATGGCTTGCCCCCGATCTTGGGTTTCATTTAGCGAGCGATTGGTTGCATCGCGGTCACTCTCTATTTGAATAAATCCCATCGTATGATGAGACTTAGCTCTCCGTGCATAGTGATGGTCATATGAAGTACTTCAAGTAAATAATAGCTCTGGCTCGAAGAGGTTGCATTTTATTGCTGAAATAAGAAAGTATGGCAAAGTCAGTTGCCTTATTACAAGTTCTAATTTCGAAATGCATAAACAAATTGCAGAAAAGGAAAGTAAACTAAATGGATAAAGATAGCCTGTCAGGTGTAATAGTGGCGAAGGCTTTCGCTATTCCAAGCTCTTGGCAAATCAAGACCGTCAACGGTCGATAGTTTGAACGTGCCATCTCCGAGTTTTCGCTTAATTTTGTGCAACCCTTTCAACGTTGACCTCATGTGTGGAAGTTCCAGATAATCTTTTTTAGTGACTAGCTCACCGAGTTCAAAAGTTTTAAGTCGGTCCTTTGCATTGCGTAACCGGGCAACTCGATTTCGGTGTATGATTGTTCTCAAATCAACCTGGTCACCCTGGACTACCCCAACTCCGTTGACGGTTGGGAACTTTAAAGTAAAAAACCACGGGGCGATTATGGCCCTGAATTCAGCAAGGGCAGGTCGACCTAAAAAGGCATTATATGGCGAGTCTACATCCAACACAACGAACTGCATTGTCCGAATCGATCTACGTTCTCCGGCTCCCAACTCAACTGGTAACTCTACCATCCCAACAGGTATGGTAGCGCTGCCATTGAATCCATAAAGATGAGTTTGGCAGGGTTTTAGATCCCCAGCTTTCATCTTCATTTGATTATAAGCATGTACAAATATGATATTCACAGAGCTCCCACAGTCAATCAGGGTCCTCTTCATCCACATCGGACCTACTCGGGTCGATATCACAAGTGGGTCAGTAGTCGGGCTTCCGACATAATCAACATCGCTGTCTCGGAAAGTGATGTCGTTAGTCATCGCTCTCTTTCGTTTGGTCGAAGGTTTATCTTCCAAGTTATCATCATACTCGAAGTCTGTTCGTCTAGCTAAGTTGTTATATGATTTCATTTCCTCCCAGCTTCGAACCGCTGGATGAGGACTACCACTTACAGCATTAATTACCAGTCTTCCTCCGACACGACCTAGTTCTTCTTATCTTTCTTGATTCTGTGCATGATTTTGATTTGAGGGGCCCGCTCCACCAGGCTGCGGCGCTCGCACAAACTGATCTAACTTTCTTTCCATGATCAACTTCTCGATGAGGTCCTGCAAATGTCGACACTCATTGGTATTGTGGCCATAACTCTCGTGGAATCTACAGAACTTTCCTGTTTGAATCTGCCTCTCCGATGATTGCTTTGGAGCAGGCTTCTTATATTGCACCGTGTTACAAGTTTGTAAATACACATTCTCCAACGATGTATTCAATGGCGTGTAATTATCGAACATTGGAGTCCTATGTTGTGGGCCTCGATGCTGGTCTCTTTTCTTATCCTGACCACTGTTGACTCTTGGCTGAGTTTGTTTGTTCTGTATATTTAACTAAACTTTTTCGGAACTCTCACCGGACTGGTTAATTGCTACATTACTTTGTGTTCCTTCAGTTCTGGGTATCGCATCGTCCTGCTTCCTAGACTATTTCGCGTCTTCTTGCCGTAAGAATTGAGCGGCTTTGGAGTAGAAACGTTCCAATGATGTGGGTGGTTTCCCGGCTAGCCAATTTCCAAACTCAGAATCAGGGTCGATTCCTTTGGTTAATGCAATCAAGATTGAGTTATTGTTAGGATTACTAATCTCTACACATGCCGCGTGGAATCTTTCTAAATAACGTCTGAGCATCTCTCCCTTAGCTTGGGTGATGCTAGATAGGGTGTTAACGTCTTTAGGTCTGGCGACATGCATATGGAATTGTTCGACAAATTTCTTAGCCAGTTGATCGAACGAAGAGATAGATCTAGGTGGCAACCTTGTAAACCACATTGTTGCGATTCCTCCCAAAGAGATGGGGAAACTTCGGCATTTTACTGCATCATCAGCCCTTGCGGCACTCATTGACCATTCATATTTCAAAATGTGTTGATTGGGATCGGAATTTCCTTCGTACATAGGGAGAGTTGGCATTCTGAATCGCCAAGGGGGTTCAGCGTGTAATATCTCGTCTGTGAAAGGAGTATGACTACGGGAGATTCCCTAGTCGTCATTGGTAAGCCCTTGGCTTTCCCGAATCATCTGACGGATCATGGTTGAAATATCGGGCATAGCCACATTCTATGCATGCTGAGCTAAGGTATGGTCGGGTTCCATAGTGCGAGTTTGGACCGGACGCTGTCGACGGCCCATATCTCGCCTCCTTGGCTCCACATCTTCTGGGACGTATGGTTCAGGAGTACGCCCACGTTGTTGATTATTCGGATCTGACCGATTCCGGGTATCAACCCTTGTTTCTACCGCAGCAGTTGTAGTGCGATTTTCTGAGGTATGCTGTGGAACAGCACCTCCTCGCGACGAGGGCCCGGCCTGGAAGCTAGTTGACGGTCCAACCCTCAATTGTCCTACAGTCAATGCAGGTTGATATCCGGTAGCTTGTGTATGACATGCGTCCAATCGGGGACGCGTAGATCTGCCATGATAGTCAGATGAAGCAGAACTTTCAGTGGACGAGTGGGAAGCATCATCCCTCCTGGTCCTCCTACGCCTTCGGCGGTTCAATCGGTTGGTCAATTCAATATTAGCACGCAACTGTTCGGCCAACTGTTGTCGACTTTGAGTTAATTCCTGGAGCAACACATGGAATTCTTGTCTGGTGACAGGTCCAGACGGATCTGAGTGAGCGGTGTTGTCTTGATTGGATGGCTGCTGTTGTGCAGGATTCTGGCCATCCCTTCCTTCTTGTCCAGCAGCTGTAGAGGTAGTTCTTGTACTAACCATCTTGAGTAGTGGGTTCCTTTCCTAGATTTTATGCAAATCTGAATAGAATGGAAGGATTCTGGATTAGGGATCTGGATCTTCCTCTTGGATTTATGCAATCCGGTATCGATGGTAGATCCAAGCACCAAAGTGTTTGTACCAAAAATGGGCACAACACTCTTCGAAAGTTTTTGAAGAGATAAAAGTGAAGAAAGAAAATTAAAACTGAGGATTATCTAACAAAAACTCCAAATAACAGAAAGTAAATTGCACAGAAGACAGCGATTTAGAGTGGTTCGGCGTTTCACCTACGTCCACTATGAAGTTTGATGATTTTATTGCTCGATGCTTGAAGATTACAATTTCTTATAATGTAATACAACTGATTTTCTAAGTTAAGTCTGAAACTAAAGCAGCGGTGGTGATTTGAAGTAAATCTGGCAGAGTCTGGGCGCTCTTTAGCTCTTAGAATTATCCGACCACTTTTTTGAATGACCAGGGGCTCTATTTATAGGTGTATGAGGCTGATATTTTGCCTAAAATTCGGGGAGACCAGTTCTGGTACGTGAGGGGGCCCACATGCCCGCTTTCAGGAAATCCGGACCCACTTCAGGATCGATTCGAACTCAACTTCGAATCGATCAAGATTAGCTCCGATTGAGATGAAATTTGGCATGAACATTCCTTAGGTTTCCAGTAAGCTACTATGAAAATTTCATAGCATTTGGACTTGTAGATCTCGAGTTATGATCGATTCAAGATTGTGTTTTCCGTCATATGGATTCGTTCGAATCGATATGGTTCGAATCGATAGGTTCGAATCCATATGCCTACGTGCGAGAATGATGACGTGGTGCGTGTTCCTCGGGTTGATCCATCTTTTTCTCCGAATTTACTGGGTCAAATCCTTGTTTTTAGCCGTTGTGACTTGGTGGATTCGAAGTAGTGGATTCGAAGGTTTGCTCCTTCGAATCGATAGAATGTACGTTCCCTTCGTATCGATCAGGGCATTCCATAATCGATCGATACAAAGACTTTACTGCTGAATGGATTCGAAGATGGGAATGCTCCAATGGATTCGAGGTAATGGATTCGAAGACGATTATGGGATGGAATCGAAGCTCCTTCCACTTCATGGATTCGAAGGGTGTTCCCTTGATGGACTCGAAGCAAGAAAGGCTTCGATGGATTTGAACCAAGGCATATGAGGATGAATTCGAACTATGGCTCGCTCCTGGTGGATTCAAAGCATGGCTTGTTCGACGGAGTCGAAGCAAGATTACTTCTCATGGGTTCGAACTAGTGCAGGGATGATGGATTCGAACCTAAGGCTGGGTCTGATGGACTCGAACCAACGCTATTCCTTCTACTTTCCACTGGTGGTAACTTGAGCATACGAACTCGGATTGTCTCGAAATTTGGAACGTTGGTTTCTACGACTTTGCTTGACGTGTCTTATCAATTGTAACCCGATCCGGACTCGGGCAAAATTCATCGATATTTGTAGTTGTCCAACAGCCATTCAATGCTGGAGACGTACGACCCTCACTTTCCAGTCAATTCCTTGGTATCTCGGCCTTGCCATCGATAATAATTTTATAATTTTATCATTATTATATATATATAATAAATAGTTTTGATCATAATAACTAAAAATATTAAAAAATCAAAATTTAAAATTTACGAAAATTTAGGATCATAAAATATAGGTTCAAATTTTTTTCCATAATTTTTGAAATAAAATATTATTTTTAATAAATAAAAGAAATATTGAACCGAAGTAATTTAATTAATAAAAATATTAAATATTTATAAAAAATACTAAAAAAATTTCCATGGGTTGCTGCATAGATGTAGAATTTAAAAAAATATAAAATAAAATTTTTAGTGCAATAATTATTTTAGATATAATAAACAATTCAAATAATCAATAAAAGATAATTTAAAATTATTTATTTTCTTATTTGATAATTCATATTATGTATAAATAGGTGTAAGGAAAAATTCTAAGCTGTTTATACATTATAAATATACATATATGTAATTATATGTTTAAAATATACATTAGTCTATATTTAAATTAATATATAAATATACATAAAATAATTAATAATGAAAAAATTTAAATTTTTTTATAGAAAATTATATTTGTTTATATATAAATTATAACACATAGTAATATAACCATGCACATAACCAAACTAATTTGTGACAACTACATATACTTACGAAAATCTCACATAACTAGATATACAACATTAATATATATATACACAGATTTGGGATTAATCAATATTAAATCATAAAATATGATATGATTACTGTAATATATAAATAAAATACCAATTGATAATGCCTTTGAGTCCACTTGAATCAATGAATTCCCTTCTCTAATTATGCTTGATCCGTCAGATTGCAAGTCTGGAATCGTCGACCTTTTCTATCAAATAGTGCTTTTACTTAACTTGAATTGATTTGGGATTCTTAGAACTGATATAGGGATTAATTTTGGCCAGCAAACTTGATAATTATGGCAGCCAAAAGTTGTTTTTGATTAAGGGTTTAGAGATCCATATATATAGCCTTGTACAAGAGAGATATTAGGACAATCTCATTACCCATTCTCTCTTAATCTTAGCCATCCATCTCTAGGTCTAATCCTAAGTTTTAGCCGCCTCCAATAACTTGTCAAAATCGAAATTTACAGCCCTAATGATGGGCTTTAAACCCATCTAAGCCCAAGCCAAAATACTATGCAATTAAATCTAATTTAATCGCTTGTCGATATTGTATATCGATCGATATATTTATAACTGTTATAAATATATATTACATTATTTATTTCTCAAATCATATTCAAATTTTATAATTAATATTTCATAAATATTAATTAATTTAATTAATTTATAACAATTATAAACTAATTAAATCGTTCAGTCTTAAGGGAATTCATCATTTCGGCTGTGTAACTCTTGGGTGTAAATTTGGTCAGCGATTAACATCGAACTATTCTAATGTTAATGTTCACACGTCACTTAGCAGGTGGTGTAACATTATGGCCAAATTTATCGCTTACTCACTTTCGGTAAAATCCAACTTTAGTTTAATAAGCGCTACCCGGGTGTGACATAATTGCCCCTAGGGCATACCCCTAACTCTATCATATATATGATTTAAAAAATTTAGTACACTTATTTATATATAATATGAATTTACAAATTCGAAAATTAATTATCATACATATATTCATATTTTTAAATTAACATGAATTGAATTGTTTATTATATATAAAAATAATTATTACATTAAAAATCCAATTTTATATTTTAAAAAAATATTATATCATTTCAGAAACATATATAAAAAATTTAAGAATTTAATAATAAATTTTATTATTTTTAATAATTAATATTATTTTGGAAAAACTGTTTATGATTTATTAAAAATAATAATTTAATTGAAAAATTCCTCAAAATTTTTGTAACCTTTCATTCATGATCCTAGAATTTCTGAAACTTTAAAATTTGAATTTTTAATAATATATTATTCTATATAAAATAATTATTGCCAAAATTAATGTATTTGTTTTAAAAATTAATATTTCAACAAAAATCTCAAGATTTTTCCTAAGCTCTATTTTATGATCCTAGATTTTCGAAAATTGTAAAATTTGAATTTTCATCAATAAATTATTTTATGTTAATTATTTATGGATGAAAACATTATTTTATTCATAATATATACAAATTAAATACTAAAATTATTATGTTTGCAAAACTATGTTAATTTTGAATTATAAATAATTTTTCTCTCTCTTTCTATATATATATATCTATATATAAATGTTTTATGTTCATATATTATATATAATATATTTATACATACATATGTGTGTGTGTGTGTTGTGTGTGTGTGTGTGTATATTGTAACACATATACATGCACATATTTGGACAACATACATGACATACAAAATAAGCTAATATGTCTGTTGCGATGTAAATCCCAATATCTACATATGGGCATATTATACCTTTCACGGATTATTATGTTACACATGCACTCACACATATATGTATATGATACATTTATGTATAAACTAAATCAAATAAAATTAATTTCATATCTTAATATATTTGAATTTAAATAAAATAAATGATTTTATTTAAATGAAATGAACATATGTTCTAATTCAGTTAGACTTCATAGGCCCAATAAAAGATCCAATAGGATAAAATTTTGAAATTCACCCATAACTTCCGCCGCGGGCTAGTCTAATTCCAACAGCTCTTATATTCATTAGCTCAACTTCGATTTCAATCCATTTCATTTGATTATCAGACTTAATCCGGACATCAATTTCATTTCCCAGCTTCTTTTTTTGCCCATTACTCAAACTTTCTTTTTCATTAGTTTCCATTTTATTTACATTTTTGTTTCATTCTTGTCTCAGTATTCCGCTTTTAGAATTTACTGCATTTCAATAAATTGGAATTAAAACTTAACAATTAATTATTACACAGTAAATTTCCATACCTTGCCCAAAAAAGGTAGTTTGTGCGATGTTTGAAATTACAAAAAATCCACTTTTTATTTATTGAAATAAACATTATAAAATATAGCAACTATCTTTATTTTGTATATCTCTTTCTTTTAAAGGCATATATTTGCTCCTTATTATTTCAAACATTAAACTTTTACTTAATTTAAACTTGACAATATATGGAAATTCACTTACAATAATATACATTCCAATGAATTAAAATATCACTAAAATTCCAAAAGTTCAATTAACTTTATTTTCAGACTCATTTATCAAAGCAAAATAAAATGGAATCTCAATTAAATATATTTCGGTTAATTAATTCAACACAGAACCGATAACTAAATCATTTCGCAATTATAGAATCAAATCTAATTATTATGTGATTATAGAAATAAAACTAATCATTACGCATTTATTATGATTTTCAAAGGCAAGTTTTATATCTTCAACTTTTAACATTTATGAATTCATTGCAATTTAAATTCTATTCTCAAACATATAGGAACAGATTTGCAACGATATAATCTAGTATTATATAAAAATACATAATATTCCCACCTACTTAAATTAGCACTTCCAAATCAGTAGATCTAATCCAAATCTTACCCTATTATTTGTATTCTCCAATTTTGGCTCCATATTCGGATCTACAAATAACATTCATACATATCTATTAGAATTGGGTTAGAGAAAAGAGATATAGATTTAAATTAGAATTTTAGATTCAAGGTTACCTTTATTTCCATGCTCCGAATCAGTCCCTATTATCCCCTTCTCTTATTCTCCGCTTTCTTCTACTTATATGTGTGTGTATAATATATTATAATTGCTTTAATATTTATTTAAGAATTTGGTGGCGAAGTGAAAATGGCAAAGTTTCAGTATGTAGTTGATTTTCTAAATGAACTAGGGTTAGGTTAGCTGTTTATTTATAGGGGTTAGGGATTGATTTGGAACATTAGATTTGTCTAGTAAATCTTTTAATTTAATCACATACGTAGTTCAATTACTTTGTAATGAAGTAACACATCACGTCCATCCATCTATCCCCTCAAATTCACAATCAAACACTAGCATGGGTCGACCATCATAGACCCATGGTCGACCGTCATAGACCCATGGTCGACCGTCCATCGTCGACCTAGATTAGGTCATGGTCGGCCTATGCAATTCATTTTTGTGAATTATGAACGTGCATTGATTTTGTTAATTGTTTGCATGATTTAATTTGATTGTTTCCTCTTTTGATTAATCTCATTCAATTCTTACCCTTTTTATAAATTTTCTAAGATTTTAATTTAAACGTTAACATTTATTAGTATCCAATCTTTCATTGATCTTCGATTTATTACCATATTTACATATACAATATTTCCGATGCTAAAACTTCAAATGCTAATAACTTTTCCGTTTGAACTCCGATTGGAAAACATTATATGTGAAACTTGATTAGAAAATCGCCACGAACAAATTGATGCAAATTTCATAGCCAAATTCTAACTTTTACAATAATTCTGTTTTCACTATTTATTATTTATTAATAATTTCTATTTTAATTAATTACTGTAAAAATCACGGGATGTTACATTCTACCCCCTTAAAAGAATTTCGTCCTTGAAATTCCACAAGGGTTCGATCATGTAAACCATCGCACATACATTCTACACTAACAGTCAATTAGTGTAAAATCAATTTTGCAACAATCCGTGTATGTATGCACAGTGCATCACAATACATATGGTATGCATGAATAATAATTTCTAATTGGCGCCACCTATATGAATGATTTCTTTTAAATCAATTTTGAAAATATGATGCTACCATCCTAAATATACTGGAAATTCTACATGAATGCAACTTTTTGAAAAATCAAAATGGTTTTTCATCCAGAATTTCCTCCACCTCTATAAATAGAAGCGTAGTTCAATCAATTTTTCATCCAATCCTTACCATCAAAATTCCTAGCACACTATTGCTAACATCCATTTTAGAAAAATTTAATTTTCTAAACTTATTTTCTTATGCTAGAAAGGGTCTAAATGGAAGATTTCATATTTCCATCCTTCTCTTATATACCCCCTTTCCACTCTACTTTGGGATCTATTCCTTTTCCCCCAATCCTTTTTTCACTTTCCCAAACATCGTTTGCATAAGAACTTTTATTTTAAAGTTAAAAACATTGATGTTTTCAAAATCATCTTTGTAAGTTCGCCTATCGACAAGGTACCTCAGGAAATCTACCACAGACAAAATAGCTTTCTTATTGCTCACAGTATCCATTTTACTATAACCACCGCTACGCGGTAAAATCTACACTATTCAACTTACCGACTATTCTCCAACATTAGGATGCGGTATTTTAAAATTTCTAAAACTTAAAATCCTTAACTTTTAAAATCTTTTCAAAGATATGTATATTTTTATAATGAAAACTTTTCATAAATAATTTTTTCATAAAACTTTTCTTTTTCAAAATATATATAATTATATTTTATAAATAATTTTCCATATTTCTAATATCAGGGTTTAGCCAATAATTCACCGCTCATAATGGACTCCACTCAATTGTGCGGTAAAATTTTAAGTTCTCAAAAACTTTTCTTTTTATTAATATTGACAATCACACATGTTGAATTTTTAATTTTAATCTTCAAGGAACAGGAACATTGACCCATGACTCAACCTACTAGACCCTTGTCCTCCGTCTACTGAAATTTATCTTCCAAAAAATTCCTATTCTTTTTGGAACCTACATTTTTCATTTTTCTTTTATTTAGTAGTTAGTTAAACAAATTTTCTTAATTTATTACTTAACTTCTAGCTTCAACTATTTTCCTTTCCCTCACCTTAGTTAAGTGGCACCTTGAAATTTCCTTATTTTATTGTTTTCTCAATCATTCAGTCTTCCCCAGAAAACACATAAAAGGAACATTTCCCTAAACGTACGTAGTTCTTAGCAACAACTAATGCTTACAATCCATGCAAAGAAAAAGTAACACTGAAAGGAAACACAACACCATTAACTACTACCACTACTAGAATGGACCTCCCTAACAGGCCATCCCTCTGCAACAACCTTCATATCTTATCCTTCCTTTATTACTTACATTGAATAAGGTCTATTCATCTCTTCCATCCTACACCTAATTATGGAATAACTATGCCTCTTCTCACTACAATAAATAAGAAATGCAACCTATGAAATCTTCATATTAAATGGTGTTAACCTGCCTTTTGGCAAGGCAGTACACGGGCGGATTTAACCTAACAGACTTCATGACCATCAAGGTAGAAAACAAGGAGAGATGGTTGCCAGGATTGAAGATCGGTTATGTTTGAAACTATGGACTATAGTTGAATGAATTCAGGTGGACAACACTCAAAATATGGCTAAGTATGAAACTAATACTTCCCCTAGAAAAGGGATTGGAATAGAGGGATCAGAATAAAGGGATCAGATTAAATAGGATGCATACAACACAACTCAAAGATGATCGCTCCATATCTCAACATTTACATCCAATTGACTTGAAACTTGGAGCACAAGCTAACTACAACATATGGAACACCCCATAGGGATCGCACATCATTTGGAGCAAGTTGGATGGACCAGCCCTTATCCCTCCATAGGGATCGACTATAATCAGCCTTTGCACCATGTTGCAACAAAGATCGATCAATAACTCGAGTTCTACTAATCCAATTAGCATTAAACTTGGAGGCTATACTTAATATAATATGGAGAAGCTTCCCTAGGGATCGAATGTCATTTGGAGGAGTCTAGAGGGATCATCCCCTATCCCTCCAAAGGGATCGGCTGAAATTAGAATATATGCAACACCACTTCATGGAAAATACGATATCTCATGAACCGTAAATCGAAATGGCACGAAATTTAGAGGGCAAGTAGCTAACATCATGGGGAACCCTCTAGAGAGATAGCAACCCATTTGGACACCAAAATAGGGATCAATACCGATCCCTTTTGTGGGATCCAATTGGCTTGAAAATTCTTGGATGACTTCATTATGGCTTGGAGGTTCTTCTGTCGAAATTTTAGCCTGATCCATGCGCATCTTCCCCTATAAATACAGCAGGAATGGCGTCAAAAAAAGGGATCTTTTTTCTACTTCTCTTTATCTTGAATCTAGGCTACACTCTATCAATTTTATTCTTAGATTTCAAATTGTAACTGTAAACAAATTACAATATAATAAAAAGGATTATTCTAGAGTGGACGTAGGATGGAGTTAGCCGAATCACTATAAATCCTGTCTTTTTTTACTTGCTTTTATTTTTAATTTATTTTTTCTTCACATTATATTCGCTGCATTAGATACTATCTGAGATCTGTGATTGGATATTGGTGCTTTCACATAACTGGGTGTTGGTGGTCAATTTAGATGCCAATATTTTGGTGCTTTCACCGAGAAGGCTTGCACCCGTGGATTTGGAAGCTAGGATCTTAGATTTGGAAGCTTAGATTCTTGGATCTAGGAAGAAATGGCTAGGAAATCAACAAGAAGAGTGCTACCGGAAAGGTGCCATCATGGAGGGAGTTAGGAGGCTTCCTCAGGAGCTGGAGCTAATCAAGCATCTACCTACATCACCAGGGATGAAATGGAAATGATGATGGATACTATGCAGGAAAGGATGCTGAAAAGACAGGAGGAGATGATGTAGAATTTACTCTGATAGTTTGAACAAGTTGGAGCATGTAATCAAGGGAATATAGCAGTGGAAGCTAATGGCAACTTGGATCAAGGAGTTGAAGTAGCATGAATCGTTGGAAATCAAAATCGAGAAACATGGAAATGGAGCAATGGACATAGGAATGGAACAGAGCAGTCGGGGGCAGTCCCCGACTAACTTAGAGGGATCAACACCAGAGGGATTGGCATCGATCTCCAAATGCAAGGGGCATGCCCCCGGGTCTGGTTGATCACGATGCTGGAGGACCAGCGAACAATCCCATGGAGCTTGGTGCGAATTAGAATTTGGATGCTCGTTTAGAGGAATACGTTCCAGAATTCCCTTGTAGAATCGGGGTGGGGGGCAGCTTGGACATGATGATAGGAGACTAGCACTAGAAGACAATGACAGGTTTGTAGAGATGATCAGCCGAGCTATGTGTGGTGGATTGGTGAATATGGATCTGGAGGATGTAAAAAGAAGTCCATTTGCTCCTAATATCTGGAATGCTAGGAATCTACCAGAATTCAAACTACCAACACTGGAAGTTTATGACAGAAAGTCGGATCCGACTATGCATATGATGAGGTATATACGACACATGGAAGTACTGGAGGCATCAGAAGAAGTCTGGGTATGATGCTTCACCCTATACTTAATGGATATATCTGCGCTATGGTTCAGACAGTTGGAAAGCGGTTTTATTTACACATGGACAGAATTGGTCGAAAGATTTATGAAGCAGTTTTGGGTTCACATTAGAGACCCAAGAATGTGATGACATTGACATCAGTAAAGCAGTGGGTGGAAGAATCACTCAAGAATTTCTTAACCAGGTTCAATGCGGCAGTTGTTTAGGTGGATCAACCAGATCCATCGATGGTTTTGGTGGCGGCATTGTCAAGAGTTGTAGATAATTTAGATTTTAAGATATCACTGATACGGGATCCACCGATGGATCATGGGGAATTCTACCATGAAGTAGAAAGGTTTTTGCGACAATAAGGTGTGAAAGCTGACAGAGAGGCAACGGAAGTTAATATGGTACGGGGTGGAGAACCGCTCGGTGAAAGCTTAGGAAAAGGCAAGGGTGAACGGAACATGGACAATAGCTTCGATGGACCGAAGCGGCAAAGAAGAGAACCCAAATTCTCTTCTTACTCGGAATTGAATGAATCCCTAGAATGGATATATATGGATACTCGAGGACACCTTCTGTATCGAAGGCCGGTAAGTAGGGAACCCTCCGAATGTGAACAGACATCAGGAGAGCACTGCCTATTCCATGGGTGGATGGGCACAATACAGATGATTGCAGGCATTTAAAGGATATCATTGAGGAACACATGGGGAATGGTCAGTTACAACAATACTTAAGGACTCGGGCTGCGGCGGTGGAACAGGAGCAACCACTGTCCACCTCGAATGAAAATGGCACATGATTAAGGCATCATCATCAACTTGTCAACAGTTGATCGGGATGGGATAGAATAAGTAACAAACTCCGCAGTAGGACGGCTAAGTCACTTACACATGTACGAGATCGAGGACAGTCCCTAGATATGCACTGGGATAATGATAAACCGTAGTGCTAGGGTTTCTAAAATTTGTCTTTTTCCTCTTGCTTGCTTCAAACTCTTGTTTTTCTAGTTTTATTTGAACTATGTTTTATTGGTTGTATAGACTCTTATTTTATATTTTGGCAAATGGACTTAGGAATACTTAAATTTAGATCAATGTAATAGATAACATTGGTCGCAGTTTTGGTCCTATCCGGAGAGACAGGATAATAATCACAAGGTACGAGTGTTTTCATCGAGCGAACACGATGAAATGGACTTGTGCATCATGGATTAAGTCCTCAATATGGTATCGAGGCTAAATAATAAAACCCAACATGTCATTAGGTATGGACTATGCCTGGCATGGTGTAGGTCGCTTCGCTCCAACGTGATGAATCGGCCTACTCAGGTCATTGAGAATGGACTGTACTCGGCAAGGATTTAGAGAGATCAAGGTCATCAGGGATGGACTATGCCTGGCAAAGGGTAGGTCGCTTCGCTCGAACATGATGAATCGGCCTACTTAGGTCATCGAGTATGGATTGTGCTCAGCAAGGATCTGGAGAAATCAAGGTCGTCAGGTATGGACTATGCCAGGCAAAAGGTAGGTCGCTTCATTCGAACGTGATGGATCGACCTACTTAGGTCGTTGAGTATGGATTGTGCTCGACAAGGATCTAGAGAGATCAAGGTTGTCAGGTATGGAATATTCCTGGCAAGGGGTAGGTCGCTTCACTCAAATGCGATGGATCGGCCTACTTAGGTCGTCGAGTGCAGATTATGCTCGGTAAGGAAATGGTGAGATCGAGAATTCAGATAAGGATAACAACTAGGAGAGGTCATGGATTTGGATATCAGTTTCGAACAACAATGGATTTGGATTTGGATGGATGCAGATTCAGATAGAATGATCCAGAGAGACCATGGATTTAGATTGGATTCTGGATTGGAAAATACGGCTATCAATGGATTATGGATTTTGGATTTATGGCAATTCAAAACACACCTTCCTATCACAAGGCATGTTTTGGGGGTCAAAGTGTTAATCCGCCTTTTAACAAGGCAGTACACAGGCAGATTTAACTCAACAGACTTCATGATCATCAAGGCAGAAAGCATGGAAAGATGGTTACCAGGATTGGAGATCGGTTATGTTTGAAACCATGGACTATAGTTGAATGGATTCGGGTGGACAGAAAAATGGCTAAGTATGAAACTAATACTTCCCCTTGAAGAGGGATCGGAATAGAGGGATTAGAATAAATGGATTGAATTAAACATGATCCACACAACACAACTCAACGATGATCACTCCATATCTCAACATCTACACATCCAATTAATATGAAACTTAGATCCCAAGCTAACTACAACATATGGAACACCCCATAGGGATCGTACATCATTTGGAGCAAATTAGAGGGATCAGACCTTATCTGTCCAAAGGGATCAGCTACAATCATCCTTTGCACCATATTGCAATAAAGATCGATCAATAACTCGAGTTCTACTAATCTAATTGGCATGAAACTTGGAGGCTATACATAATATAACATGGAGAGGCTCTCCTAGGGATCGAATGTGGTTTGGAGAGTTTGGAGGGATCGGCCCCTACCCCTCTAAAGGAATCGGTTGAAATTAGAATATACGCAACACTACTTCATAGAAAATGCGATATCTCACAAACATTAGTCAAAATTGCATGAAATTTGGAGGCAAGTAGCTAACATCTTGGGGAACCCTCTAGAGGGATTGCATTTCATTTGGACACCAAAATAGGGATCGGTACCGGTCCCTATTATGGGCCCCAATGGGCTTGAAATTTCTTGGGTGGCCTCATCACGGCTTGGAGGTTCTTCTGTCAAAATTTCAGCCCGATCCATGTACGTCTTCCCCTATAAATACAGGAGGCATGGCATCAGAAAAATGGGATCTTCTTTCTGCTTCTCCTTATCTTGAACCTAGGCTACACTCAATCAATTTTATTCTTAGATTTTGAATTGTAACTGTAAACAAACTATGGTATAATAAAAAGGGTTATTCTAGAGTGGATGTAGGCTGGAGTTAGCCGACCCACTAAAAATTTTGTCTCTTTTTACTTGCTTTCATTTTTATTTTGTTTTTTCTTTATATTATATTCTCTACATTTGATACTATCTGAGACCTGTGACTGGATATTGGTGCTTTCACATAACTGGATGTTGGTGTCCAATTTAGACGCCAACAAATGACAACTAAGCTTGAGGAAATAACCTTCCAATTCCCTTCTTGCTTCCCCAACTTGAATCTACCAATATCCTCCAAGTGTGTTTACCATCTCATTACCTTCTATTACCATCTTTTCTAACTCCCAGTCTTTTGATAGTATCCTCAATCCTTGGTATTTATCCATAAGCCTCGTATAGCATATCCCAGAACTTATAGAAGTGTACTATAATACCCTTTTTCTATGGCTTACACACATATCAACATAACATTCCTAGGCTCTTCTAGTGTCCTTCACACTCTACGGAATTTCTTCTTATTATTCAAAAAGTAATCATTGTTATCTCCTTCATAGCCTTATTTTTTTCCTTGTCTTACCTAGGCACTAGTTCCTATCTACTCCATATTTAAAATTCTGGTTTGGTCTTTATCATCATTTTTTTCAAAAGCTAAAACTTCAATTTTTTTTGAAATTCTTAGTCCCAAAGCCTCTGTCTTTATAAGTGCTACTTAGAAACTTCTATTAAATTCAAAAATATTTTGTGTCTTAACCCTTTTCAAAACTTACATTTTAAGATTTTTGAATTTAACTTATTCACTAAACTTTAAAAGGTAACATTAACAATTCTAAGTTTAAAATCCAATCAGCCTTTTCTTAAAATGACTATTTTAACTCTTATTAAAAATTTGGGATTTTTAGTTCAAACATTTTATTAACCTAAAAAGTGGATCAACACCCAAGAGTAGAATGTTAAAGCACCAGCCCTGTTAGAATAGGGCAAACACAATAGATAACAGTAATAAAGTCAAATAAATAAGAGAGAGACATAGATATTTCTATATCAGTTCGTCTGATTAACTAAGACTACGTCCACTTTATTGTTGTTTGTGGGAGATTACAAAGTGTTTGAAAGAGAAAGAGTCACAAGTACATGATTTAGACAAGTTCTAAGTCATAGGATTGTCTATAGTTGCTGCCTTGGTGACTATGGTGTAGAGGAAAGAGTTGAAAAGGAGATAGAGTTTTTGCGTAGTGATGGCACAATCCAGATCCTTTCTTGGTTGCTCTATGGTTTGTTTTTATAGGGGTAGAAGTTATATTAGATCAGAAGCCCACTTCCAAAGAAGTCCAAGATTGGCCCAAGATAACATAAAAAATATTAAGACAACTCGAGTTAATAGCTAAATTCGGCACCAAATCAAGGCCTTGACTCAATGCCAAGTTTAATCCTCAGCCAACCTTTGGCTAAGTCCTCTTGTTTTGAACTCCTTGGTTAATCTAGATGTCCTGCAGTAATTTGGTAGATTGTTGATGAGTTTTGATTATCGTTCTTCCATGACTTGAATTATCCTATAGCCTAGACTGTCACATCTTCATTTCTTAGGATTGGCTCACCAGAACTCTACGAAACTTTATGAATATGCATAAGAAGACTACGGGATCACTTGACAGAAATATGAAGATGCCAAGGCCTGGCATTTAGACTCGGTATCGAGTCAAGGTGTTAACTCGAGATGAGTTAAACACTTAGCTTATTTTGGGTTCCATACTTTCTCGAGCCTTTCGATGTAAGGTGTTCTTCGCTCAGGAACAAGTTCCAATAATCCGTCTTTGATGGTTGAGCTTTCCAACTACTTCAACCTTGGCGAATCATGCAGTTTCTTCAGATTCTCTTATCAACCACGGGTCATTTCGAACCTTTCACAGCCTAAGACTCTAGACACTGATTAAGTGTACTATATACATCATCATCATTCCGACTCCATTTGGAGTTATTACATCGCATATCAAAATCATCCCGTGTTCATCCATGATTATCTGTTTAATTCCAATTACAAAGAATTCAAATCCTTTTGTCAAATCTATTTCCGTTTTAAGGTTCGATCTCTCTGGATAATTTTTTATTTGATTTAACATGCAATCTCTCTAGACCATTTTATATTCAGTCTAATGTGCAATCTCTCTGGATTCTTTTATATTCAATTTAATGTACGATCTCTTCGGATCGTTTAATGTTTAAGTTAAGAGGACGATCTCTCCGGATCATTTATTGTTTAAGTTTGTTTGTGCCAAAATTGGTCAGAAACCCCAAAAGTAGTGAAAGCACCAGTGTTAGCACACAGATTCACAATATTCAAACATAGATCTCAGATCTAGATAAAGTAGAGAATAAAAATGAAGAAATAGCAAAATTAAAATGTAAGAAAGCAAGAAAGAACACAAGATTTATAGTGGTTCGACTATCTTCGGCCTATGTCCACTTTGAATCAATCCTTTTATTCCTTTTACACTGTAATTACAGTTACAAGCCTTTGAAATCAGTAAACAAAACGACAGAGTTTTGCCTTGGAAAGAAGAAGAAGGTCCCTCTTTTAGTTGCCATAGGATTGCTATTTATAGGTGGAGATCCGAAAATATCCGCCTCAAAACCTATAATACCTTTTCTAATGCATAGGTGGGCCCACCAGATCGATCCAGAGTGATTTGGGATCGATACAGATATAATTCGCATCGATCCAAAAGTGGTTCGATCGAGCTGAGATCGATCATGGAGATTCTTGAGTGCACAAGGAAGCTTCTGTGAAAATTTCATAGCGTTTGGACTTGTAGATTGAGAGTTATGATCGATCCAAGTTGTAGTTTGTATGAAGGCTGAATCATTTGTATCGATTTGCTCGCCTCAATCCCCTTCGGATCTATTCTATCCCCATATCCATAGCCATTGCCTCTGCATCGATCCAAGTTCCACGCCTAAATCCATGCCGAGTGCTTCATCGCTTGAATAGCTCCACCACTTCGTATCTACCAATTCATAACCTTTCGTACCCATGCTTCATATCCATCGGTATATGCTGTTTGTATCCATCAACCAACCTTCCTTCGTATCCATGATGTTCGTATCGATCCACGCTTCGTTATGGATCGATACAGACAAGGCCGAACGAAGTGCGCCTTCGTATCCATCCAACGTTACTGCTTTTCATGTGTCTTTCGTATCGATCCAATACCTGATCGATACGAAGTGCTCTCCCAAACTCCTGTGATCGCTACTTCCTTCTTCGTATCGATCCCAGCCTTGATCGATACGAAGTATGCTGCCATACCGATGTCGTGTCCAACCAAAACGATGCATATTTCATCAATACGAAAGCCATCGATTCAAATTGAACTGCTGAGTCCATCCCTGATTGATACGAGTTACTATCAGTCCAAAGCCATGCGTGTTATCCATATTTGTATCTATCCAACTGCTTCATCCTTCGTATCAATACGAACCATATCGATACAAGCAACAACCATCGATCCGAAAAAGGATGATAGCCTTGTTTCCAATCGATCATAGCCTTGTTTCCAATCGATCTCCAATCCTGATATCCATCCTTTCTAGCCAATTTGTTGATATCCCGGCCTTAACCAAAATGTGGGGTAACAAAGTTTAAAGGATGATCTCTCTGGATCCTTGCCGAGTCTGTTTGCTCTCCGAAAAAGGGACTCAACAACCAAGCAAGCCAATACGCTCATTCTTTGGTGAAGGGACTTACTTCTTGCACTCTGGTCCCATATCTTTGGTCGGGACTCTAAGGTGATCAATATCCATCCACTCGCTCTCTGGCAAGGGTACTTGCACCTTGATTTTCGGTCCCGTCTCTCTAGTTGGGACTCTATGGAGATCAAAATCAGTCGTCACTCTCTAGTGGAATTTCAAAATTCAAATATCCAAATCAAAGCATCCTAATTATACATCCCAGAAATCCGACTCAGAGTGTGACTAGGGACAAATCTAGGTTTTGAGCACGTATGAGTGGTCGAGGGTTATTATTGTCCTAAATAGTCATCTCAAGCATCCAACTTAGAGTGTGCCTAGGGAACGTTTCAGATCCCGTACATGTGTAAGCGACCCGAGGTTATATTGCATCATTTATTCAAAGTTAGGGTAAAGCAATCGAACTTGACCCCGATGCATCCCGATCATGCGGTTGTTATCCAATAGATTTCTCTGATCCATAACTTCATTCTACCCCCTGTTCCACTGGTGGGCTTCTGGTTTCGGCTCCTACTGTCTTGTATTTGTATTCTGATTTGCCACTCTAGCTCCAAAATCACCAGTTCCAAGCATTAAAGCTCATCCTAGATCAAAATTGATCGTGCCCCTGAGTCATGGAGGCATTGTTCCAATTTTCTTTGCTTGATCTCCAGATGCTCCTACGTTGGTTTTTTGGTTTTGGTTCTGAATTCCAATAGCTCTAGCTATTCCTTGTTGTCCCATTCTTTGGAAGAATCCTTCAAGTATTTCTTGTAGCATAGTTATCACTCTATCCTGCATCTCGTTTATCATTCTTTCCATCTCTTCTCTGGTCACATAGTTAGACTAATGAGAGTTTGAAGACACCTCCTGGCTGCCCCCAGGCTCTGGTTGACTTGCTGTAGTTCTAGATCTAGTATTAGGCTTCTACATCTTCTTCAAATTTTAGATTCAAGCTTCAATTTTTCAGATCTCTCTTTGTTCTCAGTGAATACACCAAAATGTTAACCTAAAAATGGATCAAAACCAAAGAGTAGAATGTGAAAGCACCGGCCCTGTTAGAATAGGGCAAACACAGTAGATAATAGTAATAAAGTCAAAGAAATAAGAGAGGAACACAAAGATTTTTATAGTGGTTCGGCTGTTAACTAAGCCTACGTTCACTTTATAATTGTTTAGTATTGTTTGTAGGAGATTACAAAGTGGTAGAGAGAGAAAGAGTCACAAGTACAGGGTTTAGACAAGTTCTAAGTCCTAGAATTGCCTATAGTTGTTGTTGCCTTGATGACTATGGTGTAGAGAAAAGAGTTGAAGAAGAGATAGAATTCCTACGTAGTGACGGTAGAATCCAGATCCTATCTTGGTTACTCTATGATTTGTTTTTATAGGGGTAGAAGTCATATTGGATCAGAAGCCCGCTTCTAGAGAAGTCCAGGGATCAGCTTAAGATAGCATGAAAAATATCAAGACATCCTGATTTAATAGCTAAACTTGATACCCAGTCAAGGCTTTGACTTTGTGCCAAGTTTGATCCTTAGCCAACCTTTGGCTAAACCTTCTTGTTTTGAACTCCTTGGTTAATATAGATGCCCTCCATGTAATTTGGTAGATTGTTGACGAGTTTTGATTATCATTCTTCCATGACTTGAATTATCCTGCAGCTTGGAATGTCGCATCTTCATATCTTACGATCGGCTTATCAGAACTCTACGAAACTTCATGAATATACATAGGAAGACTAGGGGATCACTTGAAAGAAATATGAAGATGCTAAGGCTTGGCATTTAGACTCGATGTCGAGTCAAGATATTAACTCAGGACGAGTCAAACACTTAGCTTATTTTAGATTTCATACTTTCCCGAGCTCTTCCCGTAGTCCTTTTGAGTATCTTGGCCAAGTTTCAAACTATTTCATCCTCGTTTGAATCTTTTAAGTCCAGTTGAAATCTGCTTTTCTAAAAACCGGGTTAACACATTTATTAAGTTTTTCTTTCAAAAACTTACTTATTTCACCAAACCTTTTCTTTCAAAAATATACTCTACATGTTTCCAAAACATCTTTCATAACTTTTAAATTATAAAATCGGAGTAGATAAGGACAACTATCATCCTATTATTTTTCTTACATCTCATACTCTACCTACATCCAATATTTTGAAGAGTTTCTAACATCATAAAAAGGGGAATTCTAACAGACACTAGAAATAAATGTGCATAACAATGGAAAATGTCCATTTTCCTTTGTTCTGCATCTCTAATTAGGTTACTAGCATTATTTTAATATAATTTACTAACACTTTTATTATACTTAAGGATCCTACATTAATGCATTGGAACTACTTTTACCTCGAAGAGGAATCGTTAACGCTATAATTCTCTATGAATTGCTTAAAAGAGAATTCGTGTTTTGTGTGAAATTACAAGGAATTATATTTCATTTTCTTTATTGGAATAGACAATACAAAATACTGAATTTTCGATATTTTGTACATCTCTTTTTTTGCATTTACACTCCTTATTATTTCAAACAAAACACCTTTATTTGTAACTTGGTTGATTCATAGAAACTTATTTTGCCATCTCTTTTCATTCCAATGGATTAAAATATGTCAAATCCTAACCTAATTAAAATAATTCAAATCTCTCTTTCATTTATGCTTCCTAACTTCATACTACTCAGTTCTTCAGCCGAAACTGCACTAATTCCAACTGTATTTCTCTTAACTTACCATTCTTTTCTTAAACTATTGTAGTGCAGCCACTTACAGTTTAATTTTTAAGACCTTAAGTCTTCTTTTCAATAACATTCATCTTATTTCGATTTATATACCACTCATATTGTCCATCTATAAAAATATTAATATCTTAAATACTTTCTTTATATAGAAAGATTCATGAGCTATATTGCTCTATCATCTCTTTTCAAAAGAAAACAGCCGCATATAAAATTTCCTTTACTGAAATCAAATTAGCTAAACATATATATATATATATATATATATTTTCTTACAAGACCTTTACTACATATATATATATATATATATATATATGTGTGTGTGTGTGTGTGTGTGTGTGTGTTCTTCCAAAATTCAATACTTACTTACTTTTTTTTATTAAAAATCCTTTTAAAATATACAATTTATACTTTTTCTCATTTTCCAAAAATTTCTTATTATTGGGTTGGATACAAAGTGGACTTCTAACTATTCCCTTAATAATGTCTTTCTTTCTATATACTAACTTGTTTCTTTCCAAATCCAAAAATCTAATTATTACTTAGGAGTAACCATTCCATACCCTCCTTTAGAAACTTCTCCACCTTCCACTACTTTAACATACAGACTCTTATTTTCTCTTTATTTAGACCTATTGTACATCATCAATCGACAATCAAATGGAGATCGACAATCATTGGGCTATCAAGGCTCGATTAGGGAGTCATGTACCATCCAGTTTTAGGGACTTTTCCATATGCAACTCCTCTATAGATGGACTGCTTAGGATTTTAGCATATACAATATTTATATTTACAGTTAAAATTCAAATATGTTCACTCAATGTTTCCTAGTTTTTCAAGAATCGACTAACATATGCTTCGATACCAAATGTAACAATCCACACTCCACTGAACCCGAAAACCCAAGTCCACTAAAATATGGATCGTTGATTTAGTATCCTACAAAGAGAAATCATATCAGAGCACTAATGGTAATAACCCATGGCGAAAATAAGTAAATATAACAGATCAATATAAATACTGACCAAAAATCAACATCTGAAATGTCAAGAGCCTCCGCCAGACAAATGCTCCCAATCAATACCAGTACCTACCCTTCTAAATTCTGTGGGTTGTAATGAGGAAGGGGGTCAGAAAAACGTTCTGGTAATTGGAAAATTATACATCTTATACATGACACTAGCTTATGCTAATTTTTCACCCTTTCATGTTATGCCGATCTTTATCCTTAGTCATTACGACTCACGCTATGTACGAACAATACCCATCTACACCATGTAGATATATAAATATATATCCCATCGTCCATTAATGGACCTAGATACTATCCTACTAGTATCTACCACCGAACACCTCGCAAGGATCCATCGCTTCACTACATCGTATCACCTGAGGAAATCCTACCGTGTGCACTGATAACATCTAGTCCATGAGGCCTTGTATTTTTCAAGGACTTTTTACCATGTACGCTAGCCTTTCACGCACCTTTGTCTGCTTCTTATAGTGGATTTCCGGTCCCATGCATCTCCACCCCGTCCATGTTTTGAAAGAACCTCTATATGGGTTAACTAGTCTTTTCCTATCAAACAAACTAACAAACAACTGTGGCAGTGCATAATTGAATCGATCATCAGAAGAAGAATTAGGCCAAAAATTGTTCAACTAAATCTATCCTGGTAGGTGGTAGAGACTAGTTAAGTGTAACCCTGCCCTTCCCGTTGACCACAAGGGACGAATGATGAGCTCGCTAAATATGCAACTCCTACCCTTAGTTTTGGTACCAACGTACGGTAGCCTTTTGCGCACTCTGTTGCAACTCGTTTGGTACCTACACACGCCATCATTTTGCATGCCTTATTGCATAAGTCTGATCTCCCCCATCGTCAATTTAGATTGCCTAGTATAATTAAGGCAATACCCTCCACAGCCAAGTTTGAAACAGACCACTAGTGCTTGTACAGTCTCGCCATCCGTAAAAGGTCCGCTCGGTGCTTGCAATTACGGAGGTTTCAATCCATGCACACCTAACCTGAGGGTATCCCTTCAGCTATACATAAACGTATACTCTCCACATGTCCTATTGGTTGGATATGTTTTTAGCATCCCAACCCATTCTGGGGACCTTCAGTCATATTTTCTTTATAATTATAACAGGTAATGTATAATTATAACAAACAAATTATAATTATTCATGCCCATCATAAATGCATATTCGAGGTTATATATATACATATTTTAGACTCATGTATATTTATTTTTCTTTCATGTTCTTTATTGCCTTACATTTTTATGTCTAACTCTAAGTCTTTATACTTTTTATGCGTTTATCTTCTACTTCATCAAACTTATTTATCGCCTAACATTTTCAGTCATCAATATCATTGCTACTACATTCATTAAATCAACTTCGATTTTTATTCCATTTCATTCAATTATCTGACATAAACCAGACATCTTTCAATTTACTTGTTTAAAGAAAATTAATTCATTTCATTCGATTATTAGAATTAATCCAAACATCAATTTCATTTCCAAACTTTTTTCTCTTGCCTGCCACTCAAACTTCCTTTTCCATTAGTTTCCATTTTATTTACCTTTCTGTTCCGTTCTTGTCTTAATATTCCACTTTTGAATTTACTACATTTTAATAAATTGGAATCTATACTTAATAATTAACTATTACACAATAAATTTCCATATCTTGTCCAAAAGAGGTGGTTTGTGCGATGTTTGTAGTTACAAGGAACTCTCTTTTTATTTATTGAAATATATAGTACAAAATATAACAATTATCTTTATTTTGTACATCCTTTTCTTTTAAAGGCACATATTTGCTCCTTATTATTTCAAACATCACACTTTTGCTAAATTTAAACATAACAATATAAAGAAATCCACTTACAATAATATACATTTCAATATTTTAAAATATCACTAAAATTCCAAAAGTCCAATTAACTTTATTTTCAGTCTCATTTATGCCAAATAAAATGGAATCTCAATTCAATATGTTTCAGTTAACTAATCTGACGTAGAACTGATAATTAAAAATCATTTCATAATTTTAGAATCAAATCTAATCATTACGTAATTACAAAAGTAAAACTAATCACTACGCATTCATTATGATTTTCATAGGCAAGTTTCATATTTTCAACTTTTCACATTATGAATTCATTGCAATTTAAATTCAATTCTCAAACATACAGGAATAGATTTGCAATGATATAATCTAGTATTATATAAAAATATATAATATTTCCACTCACATTTAATTAGCGCTTCCAAATCTCTAGATCAAATCCAGATCTAACCCTTTATCTATATTCTTCATTTTGACTCCCTATTCGAATCCATAAAAAACATTCATACAGATCTATTAGAAATTGGATTAGAGAAAAGAGATTTAGATTTAGATTAGCATTTTAGATTCAAGTTTACCTTTATTTCCATGCTCTGAATCAATCCCTATTATCCTCTTCTCTTATTCTCCGCTCTCTTCTACTTATATATGTATATATCTATTATAATAGCTTTACTACTTATTCTAGAATTAGGAGGAGAAAAGAAAATGGC
Organism: Allium fistulosum; assembly: GCA_030737815.1. Lineage (NCBI taxonomy): Eukaryota > Viridiplantae > Streptophyta > Magnoliopsida > Asparagales > Amaryllidaceae > Allium > Allium fistulosum. The sequence continues at coordinate 1,238,263,889 of CM060903.1, read as the reverse complement.
AGAGTTTCAGTATGCAGTAGAGTTTCTAAATCAATTAGGGTTAGGTTAGCTATTTATTTATAAGGGTTAGGGATTGATTTGAAACATTAAATTTATTTAGCAAATCTTTTAATTTAATCACAAACATAGTTCAATTACTTCATAATGAAGTAACACATCATGTCCGTCCACCTATCCCCTCAAATTCACGATCAAACGCTAGCATAGGTCGACCGTCATAGAACCATGGTCAACCTAGCCTAGGTCACGGTCAACCTATGCAATTTGTTTTTGTGAATTATGAATGTGCATTGATTTTGTTAATTGTTTGCACGATTTAGTTTAATTGTTTCCTCTTTTAATTGATCTCATTTAATTGTTTCCCTTTTTATAAATCCTCTAAGATTTTAATTCAAATATTAACATTTATTAATATCTAATCTTCCATTAATCTTTGATTTTATTACCATATTTACATATACAATTATTTCTGACACTAAAACTTCAAACACTAATATCTTTTCCATTTGAAATTCGATCGGAAAACATTATGTGAAAATTGATCAGAAAATCACCATGAACATAATGGCGTAAGTGTCGTAGCCAAATTTTGACTTTTGGAACAACTTCATTTTCACTGTTTGTTATTTATTAATTAATTTCTATTTTAATTAATTACCGTAAAAGTCGCTGGATGTTACAATTTCAAAATGATTTTGATAAAAGTAATGGTAGTATTACTTGGAATTATTTATAAGTACAAATATTTCAAAGAGAAGATTTAAGAAAAATATATTTTCTTTGGATAGATTGGGGAAAACGACTCGATTAATTTTGTGGTGATCTGAATAAAATCTTCTAAATGATGATCGAATGTTTGCTTAGGCAAACGTTGTAGTGCACTTAGTAAATTATTCTCTTTATTATTGTTTGATAGAAATGAGTTTGAATCCAAATGAATCTGAAGCAAGTATTAGTAAATAAATTATTAAAATTATTTTATTCATATCGAAATATGTGTAGTATGACTTTAGAAAAGGTTTTGAAAATAAAAGCTGGGTATTTAGTTCTCAGGTTTCCTTAAAAGAAATTGATTTAAAATAAATGGTATTTTGACAAAATAATAATTTGATAAATGAAAATTTTAAACTCATGAATAGAGAAGAGATAATTTAACTTCAATTTTTCAATGGGTTAAATTGGATAGGAAGGTTTTAATAAGCATTGTTTTATTAAAACTGTGGTTTTTGTTTAAATATCCAAGTCTTATATACTATTTGATGTTATAGGAACGAGTAATAAACATCTTTACCTTAGGTATGTCTAAGGAAAGTAGACTCTAGGACTGAGTTTGGATACCAGCATCCTACTCTTCTTAGTTACTTATTGAACCAAATAGGTAAAAAGGCTGAAGTAGTCAACTCAGCTTTAAGATCCATATTTTGTTTGGAACTCCATTTGAAATTTGAAAAAAATAAATTAAAATTGATATTTTGTATATACTTTTAGGATGTAGAAGGGTATTATACAAGTAAATAAAAGTGTTGTAAGTTTTTAATTTAATGTTTTATAAAGATGTGTATAAAATGTTTATAAACTTAAGTGAAAATTTATGGAGCAATTCACAAATAATTTTAGTATTGAATGAAATAAAAGTGATTCAGAAAGAGATTGGTGTAGTTAAGAAACAAATCAAATTAAGTATGTAAGTTATACATATATTATTTTATCTGTGTGGTTCTTGATCTAGGATTCGAATACGTAACTTCAGGGTGATTCACACTAGTCCAAAAAAAGATTTCTCACTTGATTCTTGTTAGCGAACACTTGATTTAGATTCTCGATATGATACTGTGGTTTTCTATCATAGTATATAGCCATGTAAGGAGAACGAAGGTTTCTAATCAAGGAACCTGATCGGAGCCTGATCTAGGTAGGTCGAGTGAGCAATACTAGTTTGAAAGTAAAATTTATGTATCCGAGCAAGTGGTCGGATCAGATATTGCATATGGATGATTTATGTACATCATACGGGCTTAAGTATATTAACATGCTTTGTTGTATGACTTAGGAAGGTTTAGTAGTGACTTTCAATTTTGTTTGAGGGAGCTTAGATAATCTTCTAAGCAATAGCCAAAGGCTGAGCGTAATGGTGCGTTCAGGAAATTATCTACATCCTTGAACGATCGAGAAAGTTGTGAACCTAAGAAAAATTCTAAATCTTGTTTGTTAGTCATTTAACATTATTACACTGTTAAGTATTAATCTATTCCTTTAGAATTTGATCCGATTGATAGTGTCATTATATATACACTATGGTTTATAAAGTTGTTGTTTATTAGGACTTAAACCCCGGTGCTTTTGAGAAAAAAGATTGACTTCGAATGAATTTTGAAAGAAATACTAATAAATAATAATATTTTTGAAAACCTTGGTGAAATGTTATTATTTCAGGATATTTGAAAAGAGTTTATGTGAAGTGGTTTTTCAAATATTTTTGGCTGTGACTAAAGTTAGGTGATTGGGAGTTTTCTGATTTGGAAGACTCGTCGGATATATTTGTTTAATCTAGTTGTTGTTTTAGGAGGAATTGGAATACCACTAAATGCTCCGTGTTGTTTTGATTCTAGAGTTATACCATGCTTCGGTAGGAAAAGCCCCCTCATTGTCATAAGTGATTTTGGTTCAAATATATTTCTCCTTAGAGGGATTTTAAAATATATTTTGAGTATAAAAACCTAAGTATTTAGTTCTAAATTTATCTTTTAAAAAGGTTGTATGCTTAGTATTTTACTACAAAGTATTATGTGTACTTTTTTGCATATGGTTGTTATATCGTTTATGTTTCTATTGCTTATGATAGAAATAGCTTGTATATTGCTCTTTTGTCAGCATGATTCTCTTTTGGATTATGTAAGTACAAGATAAGTATAGGGATGCAAGAGATTACTATTTGATCTCTTACGCACCTGCATTCGCATCGAAATAGTAAGTTGCTTGTAGAAATAAAAATCAAATGCAAAAGAGGTATGTAGTAGATTAAATTGATTGATGATTTTATGCCCCAGATATGGAGGCCACTTGGCTTTTAGTTTTCTCTATTGGTTTGGGCCAGTAGTGGCAAGTTGTAGTTTTTCTTGATCAGCCGTGCAAAGGAGACGGTGTCGAAATTTTCTGTAACATACGAGACTTTAAAGGTCTGATAACCCATTTTAATAAATAAGAGTTTTTAAAAGCCTAAGGCTAAGAGTACATTTTCTTCCTTTGGGAATTTCGAGGATGAAATCCTTTAAGGGGGAGAATGTAACATTCTAGAATTTTATCGTTTTAATTTTGAATATTTAATTAATTTTAAATATTTAAATAATTGGTTTTTAAAATGTAAATAATGTATATTCAAATATATGGATTATTCAAATATTTGAATTTTGAATTTAATATTAATTAAATGGATTTAACAGCCTTATTTAACTCCATTTAATTGATATATAATAATAGTGAACTCATTTTGTAAATCTTTTTACAATAATAAATAGTTCGAACAAATAACAAGAAAATTAGTTGTTAATAATACGACTTGATTTTTGATGACGTATTTTTAAATGGATTTATAGGATATTTCCATAATTTTTAAATTATTTAAGTTTTCGTTTGATGTACATTCGGCAAACGATGGTATTTTTGAAATTTCACAGAATAAGATAATTAGTTTATTTTGTTGCTGGGATCATGTCGCATTTTTGTTCAAGATCGAGTTTTTATTTCTATCATTCGTGGTTTTTACGTGAATGGAATATTGTATAGTAGAATACCTTAAACCTTATTTTCAAAGCTTTTTAAATCAAATCAAAATTCAAAAACTTCAACATAACTTAATAGTGATGTGATGGGTGGCTTGAGAATTTGGGTTTGATTAGAATTTTTGTTTAACTTGTGTTTGAAGTAAGGAACTTATTTTTGTTTATGAATTACACAAATTCACACTTAGACTTCTCTTCCCCTCTCACATTTCATTTTCCTTTTTTTCTTTAACAGCTTACAGTAAAACAAAAAATGAGTGCTTCCTTCTAAAATCCAAATCATAGGATATAAGCCACTAAAAATCACAATACTAGTTCCGTTGAGCTCATATGAGTATGAGCTTCAATTCTATATAGATTTCGTTGGTTGCAGAAGTGATTTGTGGATGGTTGAAGTTTTGGTTGTGGCTGGGGTTAGCCTTGGACGGTTGAGGAGGAAGCGAGAGGCGAGGAGGATTCCATTGCATTGCTCTTGTCGAGGAGCACCCATCGGCATAATTTCACCATGTTTGATTCTCCATGGCATACTGCAATGGTTAGCTGCAGGGCGAGGAGGCTTTCGGGCCGTGACAGTGCGTAGGACATCGAGCTTTAATTTTTCGGGGTCGTTGTGTTGAGTACGGGAAGAGAGGAGCAATGGCGAAGACCATTCATTGAACGGTGGAGCATAGCTTCGTATTGCTGTGATTCGTGCACGACAATCTAGGTGGATATTTCGTTCGTGTACAAGTTTGGGTTTAGCTAATTGGGGAATTATTAAAGGTGATTAGGGAGTTAATTAAGTAATTTAATTATGTTATTTAATTTCGAATCGTTATAAATTCAATAACTTTTGCGTACGAGGTTCAATCGAGGTATGGTCTTTTGTGTTTTGCTCATAGGAGCGACATCTACATGATAGAACTAGATTCATTAATTTTTAAGCTAGTGAAATTTTAAGCTAAAATCGAACGTCGATCAAACCGGAACGCGAAAGCGTCAACTGGAATTTTGGTGAGTTTACTCACCTCTAAATAAACTATATGATTTCTATGTTACTATAGATTATTGTTGAATGCTTGGATGATAGTTTTAATGAAGTATAAATTAATGATAAAATTATGGTGATTTAATTTAATTGTGTTTGATGCAGTTAAATTAGTTAAACTTCGTTTGTGATATCTATTTAGTAGAATAAAGCACTGTTCTACTATAGTTAACTTGAATAGATTATTTTGGACATCTATCTTGCAGAATAAATCACCATTCTGTGCTTGCAAAGTAAAAAAGAATATTTTTGAAGTTAATTAATATGTGGATTAGTTAATAAATGATATTTTAGCTATTGGTTGCTAATTGTTGATAATAAAATGTTTGTTATTATTGTTTGATTGTTTCTTTGGATTTGAATTCCCGCTTGAAAAGGAGATTGCATAAATAACCATTATTTTACGGGGGACTTTTGTAGAGAGACCCTAAGGGGTTTCTCGCCACTATTAATTTACGATTATGTATCTTACTTATATTTTTACATTGCTTATATTGATGTTTGGTTGAATTATTTATGACCTACTGTTTGATTTGTATAAGTGCTGTTATTATTATTATCTCTATACCGTCACTTATGAAATATTATCTCCTTAAACCTATTTGTGTGTGTTGAACTTGTACTTGTATTTTTATAATATAAATGTTTTGCTGCATCTTTGCACTTTGAAAATTGTTTAAACCATATTTTCAAGTATTATTGAGAATTTTGAAAAAAAGGATATGTGTTGTTTAAAATTTATAAAAGGAGCCATAAATTTGATTAATTATCTTTCGGGATTATCAATGTTGTTTTAAATTTATGACAAGGTTGTAAATTTGATTAATTTTCTTTTGGGATAATTAATATAATTATATGTTTATAAAAAAGATTATAAATTTGATTAATTATCTTTCAGGATTATCAATGTTGTTTTAAATTTATAAAAAGGTTGTAAATTTGATTAGTTTTCTTTCGGGATAATTAATGTAGTTTTAAATTTATAAATTAATTATATTAATTATCTTTCGGGATGATTAACGATGTTTTAAATTTATAAAGATATTTTAGATCGATTTATTATCTTTTGGAATAATAAATGTTGTTTTAAAGGTTATAAATGATATTTATAAACAAGAATTTTTTTAAAAAGGAATGTTTAAAAATAAAGCTAAGTGTAAACTATTTTGGGTTTATAGTAAACGATGTTTTAATGACATTTGTTTTTGACTTTTCTTTTTAATACACTTAGAAATATAATTTGCTCTTTGAAAAGAATATTTTAAAGAGTGTTGTTTTTTCAAAATGATTTACAAATATTTATGATGTGAAAACCAAGCATAAGTGTGAGTCAAATGTTTTAAGAAATTTAATTTTTGTATACGTCCATTTTGTTATTCCTAATAGGTTATTTATTGACTATCAATTCTGCTATCTTCTTTGAATTTCATCAATTTAAAACGATTTGTTCCTCATTTGCGCGTTGATATCCTTTATTGGAAATAACTAAACCAAAGTGCGAGTGGACATCAAGCTATGTGGGGTTGCTCTCATTTGGGTATCTTCACATCTACTCTAGATTAGATTTGGTTATATGCGCATTGAGATGTGAAATACTCGGATTCTCGTAAGGTTGGACGGGTCTCGCTTGTACATTTCAGAGAGAGTCACAGAGTAAATGACTACCTCAAGTATATTGTCTAGAAGTAAACTTTCGTTAAGGGGCGAGCGCCCACCTAGTCATTGTTGAAAATTTCCTTTTCTTTATTTGATTCAAATCTTTGAATCATTTTCTTAATTGCATCGAGAAGTTCTTGGAGCTCTCCTCGATGTTTAATTATTTGTATCCATTCTTTCAAGGTTTATTTTGATTCTGACTTGTTTCTATTCTTTCATCTACGGATGTTGTTCTTGTGAGGTAAAGCCCGTTCTATGTTTAGCGGCGTGGTCTCACAGAATTATTATATGTTCACCATACTTCATGAGTTTTCTCATGCTGGTTTTCTAGACTGATTCAGATGTTATTTTATTATAATGCTCGGGCAAGATTAAGTATTTTTCTAGGTTATCATTGGTAGGACATGGAGCTCATGGAGAAGAGCTAGATGTTCACCTGCCATAGTATTTTTTATTTTCCGCTGTATTATTATGTACACCCATCATCAATTGTAAGGCCGGGAAGTTATAACTGTCCAAGCTGATGAGGTTAGTTTTTAACTCTGATATACCAAGTATTTTAGAGTGATAGCTTTTATTTTCTTTGTTATATTATATGTTATCATTCTGCTGTGAGATTCTATTTCCCCTGTTCTTTTTCTTTTCCTTTTCTTTTTACCCTTACAATCTGCCTTTCCGACACTTGAATGATGGGCATTTGAATACCGTGGGTGTTTTAAGTTTCGACTTTCGATGGTCCAAAAGGCAGGTCGTTACGTTGTGCATCTATACTTCATCTTTTTCTTCGTGGCCTGAGCTTTTTTTCTTTTAACCTTGCTGATCGAAGTCCTAACACGATGTTGGTACCAACCAAATCATGTCGATACCGACATGATTTTATTGCTCAAAACTTCATCAAATTTCATTTATTCCTTTCTTTTGTCATTCTTAATATTCTCCAAGTCTTTATATCCATTCCTTCATTATTCTTTAGTCCAATCTATCCATTTGAGTCTATTTTGAGACTGTGGAAAAATTCATCGATAATAAACCCTAAGTGCATGTAGGATATTGATAAAATTAGTAGTATGTCCTTAGGGGCAATTATACGATTGTTACACATATCTAACTCTGTGACCCGTCTTATTCATAATAAAGGTATTTGATTTCTATTATATACTTTGTTATATAGTGGTATAGTTAATTAAGTAACTAATTTAAAGTATATATAAAAGAAAATCCTTAAATGAAATGTTATGTCATTGTTGTTGAAAATAGTTACAATTAATTATGAGAAATTAATCAAATATAAAATAACATTTTACTCCAAATATTCTTAGTCAAGATATTTCGAGAAAGGATATCAATACATCTATTGAGACCAGAGTAAGCAACGCTCTGCAAATGTTGGGCATTGTATTACTCATGACTACTGGGGCACCAAGGAGTTACATATTGATAGCTATTGGATAACTATGGAATGACTCATCTAAGAGTTCCCAGTTGGTTAATAATAATTAAGGTAAAACAGTAAATCTCAATATGGTGATATTACACAGTTCTTTCAAAATGAGAATACTATTAAACTTCAATATGTGTACTCCATTAGATTATAGTTAAATAGCAACACAACATTCATCAAATGATTATAGTTTGGTCCAAGTTGAAGCATTGGAAGTGAAACACTATTCAATAAAGAATTTGTTTCCTTTATAAAGTTAACGTCACGATCAATTATAGTCAACTCAAAATCGAAGTCTCTAGCAAAAGTAGTACATTTAATAATAAATGTTATTATAAACCAAGAACATTGTTTATGGACTAACCAGCTTAAATGTGGATGATATTGGAATTTTGATGAAAAATAAATTCCATAAGACCTAAAGTGATATATTGTTGATGAAGTGTAAATAATCGTTACTATAAGGTACCACTCAAGAAATTATGAAATTGGATTTTAATGAAAAAACTTGTAAGTGCTAAATTCAGCCAAACTATCACACCACTAGCTAAGGTGACATGTGAAAATCGATATTTGAGTTGTTTAATATTAATCGCTGTTTGAATTCACATCACTTAATTGCATAACCGCATTTGTGATTTCTCAAAAAAACCACACAATTTAATTAATTTATATAATGTTATAAATTAGCTAAATTAATTAATATTTAAGAAATATTAATTCTTATTAATTTATTTGATATTTTTTGTATTGTTGGTAACTATTTACTTGCATGTATAAAGTTATATTTGCTAATATTGACATTAGATATATGTATATTTTTAAATAGGGTTTAAAAATAAATAATTATTTTAAGGTTTTTTTCGAAACTTTGCTTCTAAAAGAAGCAATATTTGGCCATTTGAATTTAGGGGAAGGAAGGGATTGATAAATTGAAAGTTAAAAAGGAATTAAATAAGAAAGTTGAATGAAGAGAATGGGAAAGGTTCCGTTTATCTCATTAAAACAAACCTCTTCATTCATTATTTCTTTATAGAAAATTTTCTTTCTCCTTTCCAAAATCATGTCCACCATTCTTTTCCCATAATAAAAAAAAGGAAACTTCAAAATCAACATCAAATTAAATTAAAACAAAAGTGGTTCATCATTCTCTTGCAAGGTGGGGTGTAGATTTGTTTGAAATCTAAATAAGAGGCCATAAATAAAAGTACGATAAAGGGCAAGGTTTTTGGGTATGCTTTTCTTATTTATAATTTGTTCATGATGTTCAAAATGATGATTGTTCACATATATGTTTATTGTTGCCACTTATCAAGTTATATTTAAAAAAAATCCTTTGTATTGTGATTGAATCATGCTTTTGTGTATGATTTTATTTAACAGAAAAATAGAAAGGAAGAAAATGTCATGCGCTTTTTTAAATGAAGAATGTAGTTAAAAAATTAGGCTGAAGGAAAAAGTTGAGATGAGTCGGTGTGGGCGGCAACGCAAGCACCGGTGGCGCCGACATAAGTGAAGGCGGGCTCGTGTAGGCGATGGAGTGTAGGTAGTGGCGATGACTTCGAAGGTGTTCGATCACTTCAACAACGACTTCGACGGCGGAGTTTAGGTGAGCAGTGGTGGAGTAGAGGTGAAGGTGGCTGGTGGTGATGAAGGTGGTGTTTACGATCAATGGTGATGAAAGGAACCGAGAAAAGGAATGCTATGTGAACTTAGCATTTTATATGTGTAATACTATATGAACTTAGCATTATATACGTGTAATGCTGCAGTAACTTAGCATTATATATGTGTAATCACTACGCCATAGATGCCTACTGCAACGAAATTACAAGGTGTTGCTAGCTATAATGTAACGATAGGTATGCTGATTTTTGTCTATTACAACACTCGCTTCAAGGTGTTAGCATAGGTATCAACAAGATGTTGCAGTAGCTATAGATGTATTCAAATTAAAAAATTAATAAAATTAGCAATCCGCGTGAATACGATCCAACGGTCTACATTTAATCTGGTTGTTAAAATGGATCACCACTGCAATTTTCCCCAAATTTTCGTTTTCCCGCCTAGTTCAGAGTAGATCCCCTTTTGGTTTTCATTCCAATTCGCCTCCTCCAATTCGCCTCCTCCCAAACCCGAAGCCAAACAAAGTTTTCTGTTCAAACCCCTTTTGCCACCACTGTCGTCGCCATCAGCTCTCACCTCCAACAGAAGACTTGCTCGCCACCAACCCCTCTACCTTTCTCCTTTAGACTACTTCACCTGAAAACCCTTCTAGTGCCTTAATTTCTCCCAAAACCCGAACTGCTGCCCTCGAGATTTTGGTTCACTTCGTACTTTCCATCGCAAGTTCAGAGCAGATCCCAGGCTGATCTCTTCGTACTTTCCCCTATGATTGCGGTTGCTTCACTTGGTACTGGTAATTTCAATAAGATAGTACGCCCCCCATATGTTTGTGCTAATGCTCCTTTGGAACTTGTTAATGTTTCAGAATCTGGCTGTTGTTGCAACTTGCGGCTATGTGAGCTGAGGAATTATTTGCAAAGACACGAATCGATTTATTCACTGCTAGTTGAACAATTGTTGAGTGAAAGGATTGTGTGAGCTGCACAGGCAGATTCATAGACAGTCGAGCTTGTGTGTTGGCAAGACTGGAAGGACCAAGTTTCATTGATGCAAGCTTTGAGTCCAGCGACCAAAAGGAAACGGTAATGGATGCAAGCTCTGAATGAACAGGCAGGAACTATTCGGTGGTGTAGGTCATAAATGCATAGGTCTGGAAACGTACAAGGAAGTGCGAAGATATTCAGTGATGCATATGTCAGAAGAAATGTGCAAAGCTATCGATATGGAAGAAACATACAAGGAAGTGATAGAGTGCGTTTGAAATGTAGGTCTGAAGTGCAGTATTTGCAGGGAGTGAGAGAAGGTTGGTTGGTTGGTTCACCATTGAATCTGGATGTAGTTGTATTGGTTGAAGGTTGGTTGGTTGGTTTGGTAAGTTATGGAAGTGATGGTGGAAGTTGGTGATGCAGAGGAGTTTCAGTTGGCAGTGTGATGCCTGAATGTTGGCAGAGAGATGTAGACGGAGTTTGGAGTTTGACAATGGTAGATTGCTGCTGTGTATTGGTTACGGAGAGAAGCTAATGTGGTGATTGGAAATTGAAAACAGTTTGCAGTAGAGTTTTGGTGTTTGGCCGTAGGGGATTCAAGCAGATTTAGGCGAGGAGATGGAGGATAGGAATTAAGCTCAGTCTTCATTTGTGCATCATTTTACGTCATTTCAAAGAAGGCTCGATCTTCCAAAATCGGATGAATCGGTCGATCCCCGCAGGGACTGCGGTGCCCCGGACCCCCGCCGGCGCTGTGCCCGGACCCGCTTCTCGGCTCGCCTTCGGCTCGGCACTCGGCTCGCCTTCGGCTCGGCTCGTCATATATCTGTCAGTGTCGGTGTCTGTATAAATTGAAACTGCATATGTAATGAGTGAATTGAGTGATGTAGTGAGGAATATCTGTATATGTGAATATCAGTGTTATATATCATTGAATTGTAAAATAGTGGAGTCAGGAATTTGTACTATTTTAAATGTTGAAATAAAATATTTATTTAAATAAATTACTGTTTGAATATCAAATTCTATGCAATAGCATTTTATTAAATAAATATTTATTTCTATTAAAAAATCAAATATGCTCTACATTGTGGGCCCCACAAATTCAGAAAGTTAATATCTATAGCAACATTTTGAAATGTTGGTACAGACACCTATGGATGTTGCCGTAGACCCAAATAGGGATCTATTGCAACAATATTTCTTATGTTGCCTTAGATAGTCAAAATGTTGCCTTTGAGGTCTGCGGCAACGCGGCAAAATGCAACACCGAGAAAGTGTTGCCTTTGCCCTTTTTTAGCCTGTAGCAACATTTTTTGGCACTTCCTGCATCACTTCTTTGGTGTTGCAGTATGCAATCTATGGCGTAGTGAATGCTGCATGCTTATAATATTCTATATTTGTGATGCTATATGAATATAGCAGTCTACATGTGTAATGCTATATAAACATTTCATTTTATTGTTCTTCAAACTAAATTTTAAATTTTGTGTTCCTTAGGCCAAAATTGGTTTCGAATGTTGATAATTTAACTGAATATGAAATGATTAATTAATTGTAGAACCATTTGTTAGAAAATATCATCTATTATTATAATTGCTTACTAGTTTCATTTAATCAAATAATTTATATTTTATTTCATTTTAGATACAAAAAATATCGTTACGTTTGTTGAATCTAAAATTTTGTGTTGTAAATCTGTTTTATTTCAATCAATTACTATTGTTGCTGCATTTTATTCCCTTTTAAACATAGATCTAATTTTAGAAGATTGAGTTATGAAATTAAGTGTGTACACACATACCCCGATATATATATATATATATATATATATATATATATATATATATATATATATCAAGTAATTCTTCTTTATACCTTAAAATTATAAGCCATTATCAAAGCTCAAACTTTTGTTTAGTTGATTTATTTTAAAATTAGTCAAATATCTTGTTTTGAAATTAAATTTTGGTTTATTACATTTATGTATGTACATAAATGTAAGAGTAGATTTCAAATCTAATTATGTCAACCAGGATAATAAATTACGTTGTAAAGATTTTAACTTTCTTTATCTTAGTTATATGCTTTTTCATATTTAGATATTACACGTTTGCGTTTTCAATAATTTAGATGTCTTTTGTATATAAGTTTGGAATTTAATATGATATTAAATTAATTGTTAAATTGGTGACTATAGAAGAAAATAAAGTAGAATTGCTCTTCATGATTATTTCTTTTTAACTCAGATTTGAATATATTTAATTATAACATGAATTATCTTTCCATTTTCATTCTTATAACTTAATCTTATTTGAAATCTACTTTATGCGAAATATTTTCATACCTTCATAGGGGGGTTTAGTTTAAAGGAAAAAAATTGTATTTTTTAGCCTTAAGGACACAACCTCCATATTTTTGCCACAAGGACAAACATTCTTCCAAAATTAGTCATAAGGAAGAACTGCCAAAATTACCAACCACCACTCCTCACACTCCAACCCGCTGCCATCATGTGCACCACCACAATTGCCAAAATCTAAAATTTTAGTAGCAGGTTGACACTGCTATTATGTAGTATCAGTTTCCATTTATAAAATAAAATGATACTAGTCACTATCATTAATGTCACTATAAGCTAAAATGTACATATACTTCTACTTTTCCAATTTAAATTTACTCCTTCATAATCACCATCAATACATAAAGAATAAGTGCATCATTAATTATTTTAGGAAAAAACCGAAAAATTGATACTGCACAATATCATTTATATCTACTATCAAAAAACTGCTACTATCAAATATGTATAAAACTGCTACCATCAAATGTGTATAAAACTGCTACTATCAAATATATATCTACTATCAAAAAAATGCTACTATCAAATTTATATAAAACTACTACTATCAAATGTGTATAAAACTACTACAATCAAAATGTGTGTAAAACTACTACTATCAAAATGTGTGTACAGTATCATTTACTACTACTATCAAAAAAACATAAAATGTGTGTAAAACTGCTAATATAATTCATAAATACTATTAAATGTGCATGAACTGCTATTACAATTCAAAAAAACCAAAAGTTCATAAACTGTTGCTACAAACGTAATAAATGAATATTTCATCTATAAGATGTACATTTGTTCAAAAGTGCTAATAAAAATTCATAAACTGCTACTATAATTCATAAATACTATTAAATGTGTATAAACTACTACTATAATTCAAAAAAAAACTACAATTCAGAAAGTGCTACTACAAGCATAATAAGTATTTAAAAATAAAATAAAATGATAATGCAATTGTAATTTTTATTACAAGTAAAATACAACAAACAACGTGGAACAAAACTGATACTATATAGTATTATTTTATTCTTATCTAATTTAATTAAAAATATCATTACAACTCGTAAATGCTACTACAAAATAGCATTTTTTTTGAAATGGTACTTTATATATAACATGTCACTTGGACAACATATCACATGTCAATAAACGTTTGAATCACGCTGCGCAAGTTTTGAACTTGTGACCTCTCGCACCAAAGCCGAATCACTTAACCACTTTGGACAATGGTGCTTGTCTACAAAATAGCATTGTAGTCTAAGATTACATACTCCACCTACAAAATGATATTACAAATCATAAAAATACTACTACAAATCAAAAAATGCTAAATACTTCAAAGCCGTTACTTTAGTTTACAAAACTAATACTACACAATAGCACTGTCCTTCTGCTATATTATATTGAAAAGTTTGTCCTTCTAACTAAAAAACTGAGAGCATGTCCTTGAAGCTAAAAAAATTGATGAATTTTCCCTTCATACTATTTTCCTGCCTTTATAAATACTACTACAAACCAAATACATATATTATTGCATACTCAAACACACACACACACACACACACACACACACTTAGGTACTTATATTCCCGACATGCATGTGAGATTATTGCATGCATATATAAGTGTATTTTATATGTATACGATAGATATAAATCCCAATATTTAGATGTGTGTGCACACACACACTTGTTATATATTGGTTTGTTTATGTTGTTGTATGTTTATATGTATATATGATGCATTCCCAATAAAACATTTAGTTGAAAATATATATTAATTTAAAGTTAGTTAATATGATTAATTAATTAAAATAGAATAATATTAGAAAAGTACGATTTTATTAATAATAAGTCGATTGGGTCTAGTAAATCTTTTAGACCCCATAGGAACACTATGATCCAAAAAAGATTTTTTTTTTGAAATCCATACCCCTTGCAGTCCGGTCCTGTTCCTTCAAACATATAGGTGCACTCATGCCTAGTGATAGTGCTCCACCATTTATTGGTCAAAAATGATAGGCAACACAAAATGTTATGCCTATTTTCTTATTTATTTTAACATTCCATATGTAATTGCTAAAGGAACCATGCTAGTCGAAAGCAAGTGAAATAGGTAGATTTTAGAAAAATTCCTATTTTGGACTATAATAGACCTATGAAGTCTAGTGCATTTATTAGTAGGTCCAATCTAGTTGTTATTAATAGGAACATATTTTATTAAATTGTTCTACTTTGGTTAACAAGTGCAAACCCAAGCTGTGCACACGAAGTTCACCACCTAACTTGTTTAGCATAATATTTAAAAATAATAATTAAGTTACGAAGATGAAAGTGTATGTTTATGGATTTTATTTTTTAGATAGAGTATATTTTTCCTGAACACCACTGATAAACATTTGCTGATAAATCAACTAAGTAATCTCGAAACACATAATGTATAACTACTTTTCATCGAGTACAAGTATTTCTTCGCTCATTTATTTTATTCTTTTGCTAAATTTTTTAAGAAAGAAATATTTGTTAGGAGTTGGTATTAAGTAAGGAAGCATTTCCTAACGTTAGAGAACAATTCATGTTAAATATTCACTCATAGTTTAATTTCTCAATTGTTCAAAATTATAGAGCATTAATATGTAATCGATTCTCCCATTGAATTGAGTTTCATTTAGGGTGAATTAATTGTGATTGATTATAGGGTAATTCGGTTCAAAGGAATAACATGCAAAGTTTTTTGGCATCTAGGACGGCAAGCACAAAAATTAGCCACAAGGACACTTACTTCATGTGTAGGCCAAAACCATTGCTTCGTGTGCCACCACATCTCACATCACCGCACCTCATGCTTCTACACCTCCTACGCTGCAATACACTGGCATTCTGCCACTGCTAATAGTTGCCACCTTCCGTAACCACCACCTCCCTAACCGCCGTCTCCTCAAAACCTAACCCTAAAAAAATCATTCCTCTATTCGATGTCTGCCTACCGATATATCTTACAGCACATAACAACATTGTTGCTTACCTCATCTTGCTTACTAATCAACAATTAATGTAAAAATAGCAATAGTTAAAAAATGATACTATACAGTATCATTATATGAGAAAATGATGTAAAAATAATATAGCGACTAATAAGTGCTACTGAGTCGTATCATTGGACCAAATGATAACACAAGGTAAGGTTAACTATTACATAAAAAATCGAAATATAGTTGTTGTGTTCTTTTTTTTGCTAGTTTGGTAAATACAAAACTAATACTACATAATAACATTATAAAATAATTAATGAAAAATAGCATAATAAATATTCAAGAAATTAAATAAAAATGACAGTGCCTTTATAAAGCTACGTAGTAGTATTATAAATTAATTTATGAAAATAATATTACAAAATTTCAAAAAATAAAATAAAAAATATATCACCTTACAAAAAAATCATAAAATGATACTAGAAAGTAGAATTTAAAAATATTAGTTTGAAAATGATACTACAATTCATAAACCATACCAAAAATTAAGAGAATGTTATTATACTTTATAAACCGATACTATAATTCATAATGCTATTATACGATAATGTTTTGAGATATAATATATACTGTTATTCGATTTTTAGATCAAGCAGCTTTCAAATGAATCTGAATGTTGGATTGAAGATGAAACGATTCAAGGACTTGGAAGCAAGCTTGGAATCGCATTGTAAAGGACTTTGGAGAGTTAGAGTGTAAAATATATCAAAAGGAGATGTCACTACCTAACACTTTTTAGGTCGGTATCGATATGGTTTGATGCACTTTGGAAAACTCTAGAGCTATGATCAAGGAGTAGTTGGCTAAAGTTATCGTCCCGAGGTCAAAATTTGAAGGAATTATTGAACGGCTCTGAAAGGCTCTATTGAAAAGGACAAGTAATGGTTTGCAACTGGCCAATCATGTAGGTACCGACATGATTTATGGTATATGGGGTTTTGTCTTGCTTCCAACTTTTTCAGATCTTTAGTTTTATCTAGTATTTGATGATCCGATGACTTCATTGCGTGATTCTCTTATAAATAGCAGGTCTAGTGCAACAGTTGAAGGACTTTTGGCCATTCTTCTTCTTTGCTCTCTTATCTCTACCTAAGTTTTATCACTTATGAGGCTACCGTTTGCTGTTCTAAATGAATTTGAAGTGTAAATCCCTTGTATTTGTGATAATCATCTTTATAATAAGATCAAAGTGGGCATAGACCATTGAATGTGCCAAACTACTAAAAAAACCTATGCGTTTCTATTGATTTGTTTCTATTTCTTACTAGATCCACTCATTTTCATATATCTTGGGGTGCTACGCCACTTTTTGGCCCAATATTTTTGGTGCTTTCACTAAGAACATAGCTTCTCGGGCATAGATTTGGCTATTTATTATGGATTAGAGCATCCAAGAGTTGAATCTAAAAGGTTTCTTTTCTTAAATCTAAAGGAATTACATATTGAAATTAATGACACTAAGGAGATCCGGAAAGTCTAGAGCGTAGCTGGTGGAGAAGATGTAGCTACTCACTACAACGAAGAGGCTACTCAACCGAAAAGAGCTCTACAGGACCATCTGCCCCTCAAGAGATGGTTTCAAGGGTGGAGTTTAACAGGATGATGGTGGAACTAAATTAGAGGATGGCAGATAGACAAAAGGCGCTCTTAGACAAGGATTGCCTTGTGACCCAACAGTCCCAAAGGCCCAAGAGGAGCAGGAGAAAGGCATCACCTTCTAGTTCTAAAGAGGAGAATTCCTCTGGTTCTTACCATAACAGAAGAGACGGAAAGAAGAAAATGAAGGAGCAGACTAATGGAGTAGCTTGAAAGAACACTAAAGGAAGTGGCCAGGCCCTATGTAGAGGAATTTATTTGGGTACCGATAAGAATCAGGTCGGTACCGATATGAATTTGAGGAATTCTAGGTATCCCTATCCCGAAGTCGTTAATCTGTTAGATTCCGAGGACGATTTGCAGGAGAATGATATAGAGGATGGATTGAATGCTGGACTACAGGATACCGGTGCCCAGACTGTAGAATATAGTAGTTTATGATTTTTGTTTGATGATAATAAACACACACATACACAAACATATTATTAAATGTGTTTGATACAGTACTACTTTAAAATCACAGACAGAAGTAAACAAAATCAAAATTTCATTTCAAAAAATGTTTGATTTCAATAAAATTTCAATAGTACACACGATTACAGTAAAATCTTCTACAGTATCTTAAATACAATATTCATATACAACAATATTTTTCACTCTCGTATACAACACACTTTCAAATACAATCACTTCTAACCTCACTCACTCACTCGAATTCGATTTGTTATCCTCTTTCTCTAATTGTTTTTTCTCCAATCATCTGTTTTTCTTGTCGAATAACAATATAGTGAAAAGCAAAAAAGAAATAAATTGTAATTACAAAAGTATAAATAATTTTGAACTCGACATTGCCTTAGTCTATTGGTTTTTTGTTCTTTTCATATTTTGAAATAGGCACCAAAAATATCAATAATGTACATGAGTAACCTAAGACATGCATAGTGTATCACTTTACATACCATAAGGTCCAACATAAAACACAAAACAAAAAACTCAATGTCAGGCACAAAAATAAGGTCAACTAGGTTAGGTGCAGCAAGGTCAAGCCCAAAGGCTCAACACAGTGCATTAATGGATAGGTCAATACAAGCAGTGCAAGGTCAAGCTTAATGGCTCAACACAAGTGAATAAGTGAAACATGACAACAAAAGAGAAACAGACCAGGCAACACAGGAAAGTGCACAGAAGCAGCAAAGCACAACAAAGCAAAGAAATGCACAAGTGTACAAAGTATTCAAAGGTGCAACCAGACCAGCAAAGTGATGCATAAGGCCATAATTGGTCAAAAATGCACATAAAGCAAAGTAAATAGAGGTACAATCAGATCGGCCAGGAAGCACAAGTAAACAAAGACATGCATACACACAACAACAAGGTGTAGCAGGGTGCATAACACGTAAATGTCACAACACAACAAAGCAACAAGTTAGGTCTAGACCAGGATGCATAAGCAAACACAAAGACAAACACACACAACAGTAAGATGCAACATGGTGCACAACAAGTGAGTGTCATAACACAAGTCGAGAGCATGTGAAACAAAACAAGAAGGCTCATGCACACAGTAACAGGGCGACTACATAGTGGTGCACCTTAGCCATATCCAACAGCAATTACAAAACACGTGAATGTTGTAGCAAAAGGAAAGTGCAAAAAAAATACACACAAATGCATCAGACTCAACAACAAGGTGTAACAGTAAGTACACATAAAAAGGCATCAAATTTAACAGTATGGTGCACAACCAGAAAATCAAACAAGTCACAAATTCAGTACAATAAGCTTTAAGAGAATCAACTCACACATATATACAATGTATATGCATGTATATATATGTGGTAAATAGTAGGTCGAACAACAAAGGAAAATGTACATACATGTGAAGATGCAAGGTGATGGACATCAAAAATATGCAGGTGAAACAATGTTCACCAGAAAATATGCACAAATAATTTCAAAGCCAGATATGATTGAGTGTATGCACAAAATGGTCAAAAACAGCAACGAGAATATACGTAGGTTAAAATATTCAACCGAAAAAAAAACCAGAGATGAACTAGCCAGAGATCAGAATACCATCGATCAGAAAATCAATAGTTGACCATATCAAGTTGAAATATTCAAAACCGAAATTCACAAAAATATATGAAATATCAAGGGATATTTCTCTTAGACCATTCCTTATTTTGACCAATCATCATCAACAAAATTCTGTGAAGTCGAGCTCAATACAAAAAATCAGAAAGACATCCATCGTACCAATTCAGCAATCAAAAATCGCTCGATGCTCGAAGCAGCCGAAGGAATAAATCATGCGAATCAAATAATCAATCGACAAAGGACAGAGGAGAAACTACTTCAATTGATTAATAATCGGTGGTTCAAAATTAGTAAACCATAATTGACGAAGAACAAAGAAAAGGGGAATAATCGGCTTTGAAACAAAAAGCGGATTGGTTGGCAAAAGAAAGAAAACGACTAAAAAAAAGAAACCACATTCTTCTAATTCAGGTGTAACAACCCGCATAGTTTTTTACGATAATATATTTAAATGATTTATTTAAATATAGCATCGTTAGTTGAATTTAAAAGTCCAAAACGTGACTATTTGTAAACGGTCGAATCCGGACTCGAGACCACTTCCATTGAGTCCAAAATGGCGTTTGCGAACTTTTTGAGTATAAACATCGATATATTTAGAGTTGAGTAGAATTTTGCTATTTTTCTATTGGGCTTTGGGTTTGGTTTTCAGCCCACCAACTAATCTAATACCCTAACTCCTCCTCCAACTCCTCTTCATTCATTCTATTATTTCCTAACACTCAAGCTAAAGGAAAATGGGGGAAAGAAAGGGAAATTAAAATTCCAAAACCCTAGATTACTAGGAAATTCAAGATTCAAGCTCCAAAATCAAAGAGAAGCTTAGGTAAGCATCCTATTCTTCTTCTCCACCTCAATCTCTCTCCAATTTCTAGAAAAATCCTATAACCTAATTTAGGTAATATTTGCATTTGATCATAGATTGAGGGTTCTTGAAGTTAAGTTGAGGAGAGATTGATCTTGCCTTGTTTTAAAGCTTCTCATTCGTTGTTTTTGGGTTTAAAGGTGAGTTTTTGAACTCCCATCTATGTCTATACCTTTGATAGTTGTTAGGTATGAATTCCTAACATCTATTTCATGTTCATTTCCTTTTGATTTGAATTGGTTTGGTGAATTTTCCAAATTTTGGTATTTTGAAGTCAAAATCTATGAAAATCCTATTATGGATGTTTGGACATGTTTGGAGTGTATTGATGAGTTTATAGGGCTGGGTTGTCGCTTGGCATAAACCCCTAGCCATTGTCGCTCATCTGATCGCTTTCGAACCGATTTGGCCATTAATGGCCTAGGCAAATTTTGCCCCGAGCTTCAGCTCAGACATCTGGTAGAATACTCAGACGTCTGAGGCAAAGGAACAAACGTTCCAGATCTTAAGCTCAGACATCTGAGTGGTCTGGAAAAATACCAGACCTTCAGCTCAGACGTCTAGTGATATCCACCGGACCTCTGGCGCTGTTAAAATCTGGCACACTGCCTATTTTTATGCAAATTTCCATTTTTATCCATTTTTGTCGATCCGGTTGGTTGTTGTCATTTATTATCGACTTTGATGACTTCTTTTATGGATTTTTAGGAATATCCATTTGATGGATTTGATATCGATTTTTATGGTTTTAATTCACGTCATCGAATGTGAATTTTTGGTGATCGATTGTTTTTACAATCTTTTCTGTGGTTTGTCACTTTAAAATACAAAGGTTTCTATACTAGTAGTAAATACTCAAACTCTTTCGCAAAAAACGATTTTAACACTACTTTTAGATACAAAGCTTGTTTTTCAAACTGTTTTCCAACCTATTAGTATATACAAACCTTTACCTGATTCGTATGAGAAATCTAATTAAACGGCTTGGCAAAACAAGTGGTATGAAACACTTGCGTTTACTTTGTCGGTTAATTCGTAGACTTGTTCGATTGAAATCTTGTGACAATCTTCGAGTGGAAATCTACAATTTGTTCGTAAATATTTAAGTTAAGCTAGTGGTTATGGGACATGAAGCTAAACTCATTTATTTACTAGTTTAGTGTAATTCACACTTCTTGTTGATCAATGATGATCATTTTATGGTTTAGACTAGCGATATGCGATGTCTCTTTGTCCGCGTGGGGGACTATACCCCGTTTTGTGGAGCTTCAACTCATTTTATGGGCTAACAACCCATGGTCTTTTGACCGTTCGTGGAGCAATCGGCTCGATAAGTCGGTGCATAGGGCGTATCTTTTAAGTGCGTCGATGTTCGACTGTGCATGGGGCGTATCTTTTTAGGTGCATCGATGTTCTTTTATGCATGGGGCGTATCTTTTTAAGTGCGTCGATGTTCGACTGTGCATGGGGCATATCTTTTTAGGTGCGTCGATGTTCAGCTCATTTTATAGGTTAGCGACCCATGGGATAACATCCTGTTTATGTTAGGCCTCCCCCTTTTTGTGTTTTTTGGAT
Source organism: Allium fistulosum (assembly GCA_030737815.1). Lineage (NCBI taxonomy): Eukaryota > Viridiplantae > Streptophyta > Magnoliopsida > Asparagales > Amaryllidaceae > Allium > Allium fistulosum. The sequence goes on along the minus strand of CM060903.1, from coordinate 1,238,241,851 downwards.
TTTCTATTATGGATTTCTGGAATTTGTGTTTCACCAATTTTTGCGATTGGCATTGATATGTTTTGTCAATATTTGAGCTTTGGTGAATAAGCTAAAGAATGTGATATTCGTTTTGGATATTTGAGATGATTTGAGATATTGTATGATTTTTGTTGTTATCAAATGTATGCTTGTCAAAGTATGGTATTATTTTTATCATATATATTTGTTGTATCTCTTATCCTATCTCAGCTTATATGATATTTATAGCTAGACTGATCCGTTTATTATTATTTTTTCTTAAATAATACTTGGGTCAGACCGAGGTGTTTCAGGTGCTTCCACTTGACTTATTATCTGGGACTGTCATCTGACTTTTGGCTAACTACTTTAGCTTAGTAGTTTTTTTGTTTTTTTGTTTTTATACATTCGAGATAGAGACACCTTGATGTATACTTATTCTTTTGTCTAGCACTTGTACCTATTATTTTGTGATGTAGTGGATCTTGTTTGACCACTACTCTGATGTACACTTCTATGTGATATATTCCTATCTGTTTCCGCCTTTGTGATATGAATATCTATGACTGATTTATGTTATGCTTATTTTATATTTTTTTCCAAAGGCCACATAGCCACTTTGTAGTAGCTTTGAGTTTGTATTTGATGTGTCGGATTTCCTCTTGAAATGAAATGCATGACCTTCTATCTGACATATCGGTACTCGCACAAATCAATTACACAGATGGTTGCTCCTCAACAGCCTTATTTTTCATGCTAGTCGACGGCATTACCCCGTAGTGTCCTTAGCTAGTGTGGGTATAGAGGTGGGGCATCACAGCTTGGTATCAGAGCCAAACTTCGGAACAATGTAGAATAATCTAGCAAGGATCATTGTCTTAAGTCTTTCTTAGGAATCGTGCCTTAGGATTTAATTCAAGTCATTGGACCTGTTCTATCGTATTTTCTTTTGTGATGCCTTGTTTTATCAATCAAGTTTGTTTGATATTCATTTTGAGAATAACTTTTTTCCTCTTCTTTCTTTCTTTCTTAAAGAAGAGAAATGGTTAGCCCAGGCCGTCCCAGCGCCAATCAATCACGTGCTACTCCTCAGGATGGAGTATTCACGTCTGCTCAACAGCTTTTGGATCTTGTAAAGAATGCCCAAGCTGCCGGTCCCATTGCTGAGCCTACTCATCCTAAATCTGGGTTTGCACGCTTGTGCAGTGATTATACCAATTAAGGTGGAAGGCCATTCAAGGGTTTCGTAAGCGTTATAGAAGTCCAAGCTTGGCTTAGAACATGCGATCGCATCTTTTCTTGCATGAATTTTGTGGATCTACATTGAGTCCAAGTGGCTTCTAGCATGCTCCAAGAGAGAGCATTAGATTGGTATGAGCTTTTGATTTCGAAAATTATTGAAGCGGATCTTACTTGGGAGCAATTCCGGGAAAGGTTCGAGTTAAAGTTTGTGCCGGAGGCAACTTTGGCCCGACGCTTTATTGACCTTGTTTAAGGTGAATCTTCTTTGACGGATTACGTCGCATCTTTTGAATCTCTCTCTAAATATGGGCTCGAGTATATTAATAACCCATTGAAGAAAAATCAGAGTTTTGTCTATGGGTTGAATAAGAACCTCAAAAAGCCTTTACTCCTGAAACTGGAAGTTTCTTTTGATCAGCTTGTTGATATCGCTCTTCGACTTTAAGAGGCCGATAAGGAAGGTGATGTTGAAGTTGTGGGTGCCAAACAGAACTTCAACAACAACAAGAAGAGGCCTATTAAGTTCAAACCTAATTCCAACAAGAAAGGGAAACAAGCAACTTTGGTAGCAAAGACTCCTACCTCTAGTCGTGGGCAATGCTACAATTGTGGTTCTAAGGACCATTATGCAAATAGGTGTCTGAAACCCCTTTATTGCCGTTATTGCAAAAGTTCGGGTCATCATATATCTGCATGTCCATACTTCAATGTAGGAAGGAGGGAAAGCTTAATGTTGTGCAAGATTCTAGTAACACTTCTCTTGGTCAAGGTATTTCTCATTCTGTCCTTGATGGCATTATTATATTTTGTGATCTTCCTATTCGAGTTCTTTTTGATACGGGTGCATCTCACTCTTTTATATCCAAAGAACTTGTTGATGCTTTGTCTTTAAATGTTATGGGCTTGATGATGATAATGATGATGAGGAAGATGTCATTTCCCTCATTCACGTTGTTTGTGAATTTCCCGACATATTTGAGCCCGTTTTGGGATTACCACCTAAGCAAGCAATTGAGTTCAGAATTAATCTAATCCCTGGAGCTCTACCTATCACTCGTCCTCCTTATCGTATGTCCAATAAGGAAAATGAGGAGATGCGTAAACAATTATTCAAATCGGAAGGAAAATAGTTTATTCGTTCTAGTTCCTCTCCATGGGGAGCTTCGGCTATTTTTGTGAAGAAATCCGATGGTACACTTAGGCTTTGCGTAGACTATCGCAAGCTTAATGATATCACCATCAAGGATAAATATCCCTTACCTCAGATTGATGATCTATTCGATCAACTTTGTGGTGCTAGAGTCTTTTCACAGTTAGACTTAGCAACTGGTTTTCATCAACTTCGTATTGTAGAGGATAGCATTCCTTTGACATCGTTCCATACTCGTTATGGATCTTATGAATGGCTTGTTATGCCATTTGGTTTAACGAACGCTCCTGCTTATTTCGTTGACCTTATGAATCGAGTTTTCAAAGACTTCCTCGATCGATTTGTTCTCATCTTTATAGATGATATTCTTGTTTATTCTAAAACCGAGGAGGAGCATGAAAAACATCTTCGGATTGTGTTGGAAACTCTTAGTTGCAATCAATTGAAAGCAAAATTTTGTAAGTGCCCCTTTTGGCAATCTCGTGTGAAATTTTTAGGACATATTATTTTTGAACCCGGAATTTCCATGGATCCTTCAAAGATTGAAGCAATTCAAAATTGGAATAGACCGGAGAGTGTGACAGAAATTCGTAGCTTCCTTGGATTGGCGGTCTATTACCATCGGTTCATAAAAGACTTTTCTAAAATTTCCGTGCCTCTTACTAGTTTGACAAAAAAGGGAGTTAAGTACATTTGGTCTGACAAATGTGAAGCCGCTTTTCAGAAATTAAAAGAACTCCTTTCGGATGCTCCTATTCTTGTGATTCCCGAAGGGAACCAAGACTTTATTGTTTATACAGATGCTAGTCGTGTTGGTTTGGGAGTCGTTCTCATGCAAAGGGAACGTGTTATCGCTTATGCTTCTAGGCAATTAAAGCCTGCCGAGGCTAGATATGCCACTCATGATTTAGAGCTCGCGGCTATTGTTTTCGCCCTTAGAATTTGGCGTCATTATCTTTTGGGAGAGAAATTTGTTCTCTACACCAATCATAAATCTTTGAAGTACTTATTTTCTCAAAAGGAACTTAATTAGCATCTACAATGTTGGCTCGAATTCCTTGCATCTTATGATCTTGATATTCTTTATACTCCTGGAAAGGGACATCGTGTTGCCGACGCCCTTAGTCGTAAGCAACAAGCGGTTGTTTCCATGATGATATCCGAATGGAATGATCTCGAGACTTTGTCCACTTGTGAGATTCGAGATCGTGAATCCAATTCATGTTTACCTCTTGTTTTATGTAGCCTTGAGGCTCATCCATTTCTTTTAGACCGCATTCTTGAAGCTCAAAAGCAAGATCCCGAATTGGCTCTTCTTAGCCAAAGTTGTAGGGATAAAATTGATGTTGATGGTCTAAAAGTCTTTGAAATCGATGCTCGTGGAGGTATTCAAAAATTTGGTAGACTTATTGTGCCAAATATTAGCGATCTTCGTAAGGACATTTTAGAAGATTCTCATCATTCTAAATTTACCATTCATCCCGGTAGTAGCAAAATGTACGCGGACATGAAGCGACTTTATTATTGGGATGGAATGAAATCTGATATTGCTAACTTCATTAAGCGTTGCATGACTTGCCAACTCGTAAAGGCCTAGCATCAAAGGCCCGGTGGGTTATTGCAACCTTTGGACATTCCAGTTTGGAAGTGGGATCAAGTCTCCATGGACTTTATTGACAATCTTCCCCATTCTTGTTTGGGTCATGACAGTTTATGGGTGATTGTAGATAGACTTACAAAATCCGCCCATTTTATTCCCGTTTGGTCCAATCGAACCGTACCTCTTTTGGAAAAACTCTACGTTAAAGAAATTATTAAATTGCATGGAGTTCCTACTTCTATCGTTAGCGATCGTGATCCATTATTTACTAGTGGATTTTAGAAGGGTCTTCAAAAAGCTTGAGTAACGAAGCTTAATTTTATCACCGCTTATCGTCCTCAGTCTGATGGACAAACAGAGCGTGTGAATCAAACCCTTGAAGATCTCCTTCGTCCTTGTGTTCTTGTTTTTGGTGGAAGTTGGGAAGATCATATTTCTCTTGTTGAGTTTTCTTATAACAATAGCTTCCAATCTAGTATTGGTATGGCACCTTTCGAGGCACTCTACGGAAGGCCATGCCGATCTACTTCGTGTTGGCTTGAAGCCAGTGAGAAGCTGGTTTTAGGTCCTGATTTTATTCGTGATGCCATAGAAAAGATTGACCTTATTCGTCATAGGATGAAAGAAGCACAAAGTAGACAAAAATCATATGCCGATAACCGAAGAAGGAATTTGGAATTTTCCTTGGGAGATTTGGTATTCATTTGTGTTTCACCTATGAAGGGTGTTGTGCGTTTTAGTCGATCGGGAAAATTAGCACCTCAATATATTGGCCCATTTCCCATCACCGAACGCATTAGTTCCGTGGCTTATCGCCTTTTATTACCGGCTCAATTTTCGGCTATTCATGGCGTATTCCATGTTTCTCAACTACGGAAATGCCTTAGAGATTCTGATTCTATTCTTGAGCCCGGAGTTATTGAAGAAATTGAAGTTTCACCTAATTTGACTTATGAGCAACATCCTATTCGTATCATTGCTACGGAGGTTAAACGCCTTCGAAATAAAGATGTACCACTTGTGAAAGTTCAATGGTCCTCAAATCCTAAGGATTGTTCTTGGGAATCCAGAGAATTCATTGAGCGAACACACTCGGACTTACTCTCTCATGCTCCTTAAGGTGAACTTCTCACTTCAAATTTCTTCTTTTGTGTTGTTATGCCTTAGTATGGTTGTTACTTTTTATTTTCTTCTTAAGTATTGCGAGGACGCAATTTCTTTAAAAAAGTGAGTCTGTAACAACCCGCATATTTTTTTACGATAATATAGTTAAATGATTTATTTAAATATAGCATCGTTAGTTGAATTTAAAAGGCCAAAACGTTACTTTTTGTAAATGGTCAAATCCAGACTCGAGACCACTTCCATTGAGTCCAAAATAGCATTTGCGACCTTTTTTAGTATAAACATCGATATGTTTGGAGTTGAGTAGAATTTTGCTATTTTTCTATTGGGCTTTGGGTTTGGGTTTCAGCCCACCAACTCATCTAATACCCTAACTCCTCCTCCAACTCCTCTTCATTCGTTTTATTATTTCCTAACTATCAAGCTAAAAGAAAATGGGGGAAAGAAAGGGAAATTAAAATTTCTAAAACCTAGATTACTAGGAAATTCAAGATTCAAGCTCCAAAATCAAAGAGAAGCTTAGGTAAGCATCCTCTTCTTCTTCTCCACTTCAATCTCTCTTCAATTTCCAGAAAAATCCTATAACCTAATTTAGGTAATATTTGCATTTGATCATAGATTGAGGGTTCTTGAAGTTAAGTGGAGGACAGATTGATCTTGCCTTGTTTTAAAGCTTCTCATTCATTATTTTTGGGTTTAAAGGTGAGTTTTTGAACTCACATCTATGTCTATACCTTTGATAGTTGTTAGGTATGAATTCCTAACATCTATTTCATGTTCATTTCCTTTTGATTTGAATTGGTTTGGTGAATTTTCCAAATTTTGGTATTTTGAAGTCAAAATCTATGAAAATCCTATTATGGATGTTTAGACATGTTGTTTGGAGTGTATTGATGAGTCTATAGGGCTAGGTTGTCGCTTGGCATAAACCCTAAGCCATCGTCGCTCACCCGATCACTTCCGAACCGATTTGGCCATTAATGGCCTAGGCAAATTTTTCCTTGATCTTCAGCTCAGACGTCTAGTAGAATACTCAGACGTTTGAGGCAAAGGAACAAACGTTCCAGATCTTAAGCTCAGACATCTGAGTGGTCTGGAAAAATTTCAGACCTTTAGCTCAGACGTTTGGTGAGATCCACCAGACGTCTGGCATCGTTAAAATCTGGCACTCTGCCTGTTTTTATGCGAATTTCCATTTTTATCGATTTTTGTCGATCCGGTTGGTTGTTATCCTTTATTATCGACTTTGATGACTTCTTTTCTGGATTTTTAGGAATATCCATTTGATGGATTTGATATCGATTCTAATGGTTTTAATTCACGTCGTCGAATGTGAATTTTTGGTGATCGATTGTTTTTACAATCGTTTTTTGTGGTTTGTCACTTTAAAATACAAAGGTTTCTATACTAGTAGTAAATAATCAAACTTTTTCGCAAAAAACAATTTCAACGCTACTTTTAAATACAAAGCTCGTTTTTAAAACCGTTTTCCAATCTATTAGTATATAAAACCTTTACCTCATTTGTATGAGAAATCTAATTAAACGGCTTAGCAAAACAAGTGGTATGAAACGCTTGCGTTTACTTCGTCGGTTAATTCTTAGACTTGTTCGATTGAAATCTTGTGACAATCTTCGAGTGGAAATCTACAATTTGTTCGTAAATATTTAAGTTAAGCCAGTGGTTATGGAACATGAAGCTAAACTCATTTATTTACTTGCTTAGTGTAATTCACACTTCTTGTTGATCAATGTTGATCATTTTATGGTTTAGAATAGCGATATGCGATGTCTCTTTGTCCGCGTGGGGGACTAAACCCCGTTTTGTGGAGCTTCAACTCATTTTATGGGCTAACAACCCATGGTCTTTTGACCGTTCGTGGAGAAATTGGCTCGATAATTCGGTGCATAGGGCGTATCTTTTAGGTGCATCGATGTTCGACTGTGCATGGGGCATATCTTTTTAGGTGTGTCGATGTTCGTTTATGCATGGGGCGTACCTATTTAGGTGCGTCGATGTTCGACTGTGCATGTGGCGTATCTTTTTAGGTGCGTCGATGTTCAGTTCATTTTATGGGTTAGCGACCCATGGGATAACATCCCGTTTATGTTAGGCCTCCCCCTTTTTTGTGTTTTATGGATTTTCTATTATGGATTTCTGGAATTTGTGTTTCACCAATTTTTGCGATTGACATTGATATGTTTTGTCAATATATGAGGTTTGGTGAATAAGCTAAAGAATGTGATATTCTTTTTGGATATTTGAGATGATTTGAGATATTGTATGATTTTTGTTGTTATCAAATGTATGCTTGTCAAAGTATGGCATTATTGTTATCTTATATTTTTGTTGTATCTCTTATCCTATCTCATCTTATATGATATTTGTAGCTAGACTGATCCGTTTATTATTATTTTTCTTAAATAATACTCGGGTCAAACCGAGGTGTTTCAGGTGCTTCCACTTGACTTATTATCTGGGGCTGTCATATGACTTTTGGCTAACTACTTTAGCTTAGAAGTTTTTTTGTTTTTTTGTTTTGTTTTTATACATTCGAGATAGAGACTCCTTGATGTATACTTATTCTTTTGTCTAGCACTTGTACCTATTATTTTGTGATGTAGTGGATCTTGTTTGACCACTACTCTGATGTACACTTCTATGTGATATATTCATATCTATTTCCGCCTTTGTGATATGAATATCTGTGACTGATTTATGTTATGCTTATTTTATATTTGTTTCCGAAGGCCACATAGCCACTATGTAGTAGCTTTGAGTTTGTATTTGATGTGTCGGATTTCCTCTTGAAATGAAATGCATGACCTTCTATCTGACATATCGTTACTCGCACAAATCAATTACATAGATGGTCGCTCCTCAACAGCCTTATTCTTCGTGCTAGTCGACGGCATTACCCCGTAGTGTCCTTGGCTAGTGTGAGTATAGAGGTGGGGCGTCACAGCTATCCATAATTATTTTTCTCTTTGTGTTTAATTATGTTATAAAAAATTAGGATTTCTCTTTTTTATTTTTACTGTAATTTATTTTTAATTTTTATAAGACTCTAGTTTTAGCTAGGATCGAACTACAGGACGTAATTTGGGAAATTCTCGAGGATAGGGTTGAGGTAGGGTTTTGAGCTTAGGGTTAGAAGAATCAGGTAGGCAATAGTTATAAGTTTATAGGGTTTGTAACCAGTCGATTATTTAGTACTAGTAGAAATCTTGGGGGTAGTAGTAGATAAGTATTGCCAAAGTTAGTTAAAGTTGTCTGTTGCTTTTATTTTTAAATTTACTTTGTTATTATATGTGCTGCAATTTTTATTATTCTATGAATTTATTATAAACTCTGTTCACCCCTTTTGGGTTAATTTGATCATACAAGTGGTATCAGAGCTAGATACTAAAATTCATTTTTCTAACTATGGCGAGTTTTAATAATTCTTTTTTAAAAGACAAACTTATGCTAGGCCACCCATGTTTAATGGTACTGATTATTTATACTGAAAAACTAGGATGAAATTTTTTCTATAAACTGTAGATGCATGGTATAAAGTTGAAACCGGTTATAGTCTGCCTATGGTAAGTATAGATGGTCACAAAGTTCCTAGGCCTAAAGATAAATGGGATGCAAATAAACTTAGTTTATATCGATCAAATGCCAAAGCAATGAATCTATTATTTGTGCCTTAGATAAAATTGAATACAATCGTGTTTCTCACTATGTGACTGCGTAGGAAATTTTGCATACACTTGAAGTGACTTATGAAGGTACATCGCAGGTCAAGGAATCTTATCTAGCCATGCTCACAAATGAATATGAGAATTTCATGATGATAAAAGACGAGAATATATAGGAGATGCATGGACGATTTTCAAATATTATATTCAAATCCAAAACATTAGGAAAAGCTTACATAAAACTGAAGATGGTCCAATAAATTATGAGAATCCTCCCAAGAAGTTTTGAAGCAAAGGTGACAGCAATTCAGGAATCCTCTTGGAACATCTTAAATTGGAGGAGCTAATTGGAATTCTCATCACTTATGAGATGGAACTGAAAGTCAGAGAAGAACGTTAAAACAGCGACTAAAAAAAGAAATCTATTGCTTTAAAAAGTTCAATTGATAACGAGAAAGAAGATGACGCTACTATTGAGCTAGCATTATTGATGAAGCAATTCAGAAAGTGGACCCAAAAGCATGGAAATCCAGCAATAAACCAATGAATAAAAACCAAAATTGTCAAAGTTCCGGATGGTTCTGAAGTCATATATGTGAGAATTCAGATTATATCAAGCCAAATTATCCACTCGATCGACTCGATAAAGCAAAGAAGGAGTTTTGCAGCTACTTAGGATGAGAGTGAAGAAGAAGAGGAAGAGAACACTGATAGTGAGAAAGAAGATGCGTATATATGTCTGATGGTAGAATTAAGTGACATCGACGATGAACCAAACAAGGTAGCACACTTATCCCATGATGATTACTTTTAGCATATCACGAGTTAAATGGGAACATTGGTAGGCTTAGACAAAGATATGGTAAACTAGAATATGAGTAAAACAGTTTACTTGAATTAAATAATGAGTTAAAGATTATGATTCAAAGTATTAAAAAATTTAACTCAAAATGTGAAAATTGCCAGTCTCTAGAAGAAGAAATTAATAGGTCTAAGACTAAAATCGAGACTCTCGAAAATGAGATTTTGACTCCGAAAAACAAAGTTGAAACTAAAAGAGAAAATTCTATTAAAAGATGCATCTCATTTTTAAATGAAAACAATGCTCTTAGATCTAAGGTTTAACAACTTGAATCAGCAATCATAAAAGTGTCTAAGGGAGAAAAACCACCAAATATATTGTCAGGAAGTCAGCCTATCACTGAAAGAAAAAAAGGACTTGGATATTATAGAGTTAAACAAACTAGGACAAAGAATTGTGATAATATAAAATTTCAAAAGGAATTTTAAAAATGTTTTATTTAGGGAAAAATCGGGCATAAACAAAATAAATGTTGGAATAGAAACAAACACAAAATCGTTAAACAAATTTGGGTTGCAAAAGGTACAAATGTAAATTTACTTAAATTTAAACAAGTTCAGATTCCCAAGGGTGCAATTGTACATACTAAGGGTTTGCTATATAGATCAATTTGGGTACCAAAGGTTACAAAAGAAAATAAGTGTGGTCCTACATTCTTTGTTAGGCTACTCACTTCTTCTAACATATAGGTACAGAAACGGGATAAGGAACTACAATGATAGAGGTAGATTTCGAGTTGTTCATAAATCATTAAAGAGCAATAATTCCAATGTTCCTTAGCCTAAAAAAATGAGGTGGAGATCTACAATAGAAATGGTGAACAAGAATACAACATCAAAAATAAGCAAAGGTATGATCTCTAAACCCTATTTTCTTTACTTGTTGTTAGTTCTGCTTTTGTTGACACTGCTGTAGTGTAATTACCATATCTTGAGCTCTTTAACTCCAATTTGCAAAATTCAAGATGTTCTCAAAAATAGATAGAAATTCTATAAATTTTAATGTATGTGTTTTTATAGAATTTGAAACTAAACTATAGAAAAACTGCAAATCATTCGGAATATTGTTTGAAAACTGTTTCAAAATTTCTTAACATAGCTGTAGTAAATCGATCATAACTTGGACATCGTTACTCAGAATTTTAAAGTCCTTGAAGTTCTGGAAAATTAATTGATACTAATACAACTTTACTGTTTTGAATTTTTATTTTTTTAAAACCTTGAAAAATAGCAATCGTTTCAGCACATTACTTGAAAAGTATCTTCGATATGCAAACAAGCTGTAGTATTTTAGATATAACCTTTGAGCGATTAATCATTTTGACTTGAAACCAATTTTGATGAGAAGCAAATTTGAGTACCCAAAATTTTCAAGTTTTGTGTTAAATCAAATTACGGACTTAAAGTTTTCAATTAGTGGTTTCAAATGGACTGAATTTTCAAAATAAGAATGATCAATTCTTTGATATAATGATTAACTTTCTTGATGACTAACAAATCAATGGATAGAGAATTTTTACTATGTGTGACTTTGCTCTATATAAATGTTTTTGCTTCTGTTTGGTATACATGGCTTTGCTGAAATTTTTTAAACCAATTCAAGTGATTATGTGGTGTACACAGTCGATTTGTTTAATAATATATCATTGTATGTCACCTTGGGAAACTAGAGTACAAGTGGTGTCAAACATCACTCGTTCAAAATCATATTTTCATTTTCACCATTTTACAAAACCCCTTGCAGAAAATCGATTTTCACAGCTTCTTTTGGATTTAGAAAATTTTCAAATAACTGAGATTTTTACGTTGATTCTTTAATAAAAAAACTTGTGTTTAATTTAGTAAGGAATTTTGTAACAACCTTGTTTATTACGTCGTAATACATAAATATAAATTAAATTTAAATAAGAATATTTGAATTTGAATTTGAATTTTGATAATTATTATTTTTGAAGTAAATTTTTACTTAACTAATTTTTGTTTAATAATTTGAATTATATTGATAAGTTCTTTTAAAAAAATATATTAAACCTAAATAAGATGTTTTAATAAATATAAAATATTTTAATAGTGTAGATAAATTTTTTTATATCTATAAAACAATTGGAATATGTTTATTTTACATTGATGCAATGAATAATTAAATAAACATGAATAAGTGTTGAATTAAATAAAATTGTTAGGTTATCGAAATGTATGGTGCAAAATAAGGTACAAATCAATTTAAATTGAATTGAAGTTTATCGACAAACAAATAAACAGAACTATTTAAAAGAAGGAAAAGAATGAAATGATGACATTAAATAGAAAGGGAAAAATTGGAAAAGAATAATATTAAAAAAACGACCCTTAACTAATAAAGCCCAAAACAAAAGTAGCCTAGAACATCTTTTTTTTTTCCTTCTAACTTCAGTCCTAAAACCAAAAAGGAGGCACCGCACCATATCACCCGGTTCGAACCAGTATCCCTCTCCGTTGCCTATTCAACCCTCATTCCCAAAATTTCTGAACGGGATTTTTTTTTAAAAAGAGAACAAGCAGGATTGAATTGGTGAAGCATAGGCAACGAGGAGGAGATGAGGCAGCAACAACCGCAGGGCTGGTTGCAAGGTGGAGTACACATTTTGAGGCGTGCGTTTGGGTAGCCTCGACACTACAGGGGACAGCAATGGAGGATACGCGATGGCGGTGGCGAACTCGAGACCTGGAAGCAAGTGGCGCGCGATTGGGCGTTGTGATTTTATGCGGCTTTTCGGCGACGCCGACCTGATGTTGATGATTGAAGAAAGTCGCGAGCTGAGACGAAAATGCGACTGCAGGTTACAAATTCAAAAATTTGTATCTATTGAGGTGACTGTGGGAGTGCAGGATGAAGCATTGACAAAGGAGCATCCATAAGCTATCGTTTGAGGTGAGTTTTAAACTCACATCTATAACTTTTTCCCTTTGCATGCTCTGTATATTTATTTCGATTAGATTGCATTACTTGTTGAATTGGTTGTGAATATTGATTGAATATTGGGATGATTTTTTTTGGGATATTGGATTATTTGTAGGATGTTGGTGATGAATTTGGAATAGATTGTGACATTTTGTGTACGTGGAATCGTCCAAAATGTAAAAGAGTCGCTGTCCGAATGCATTTTAGTCTTTGTAGTTTATTTATATGCAATGTTTGCATTACATGGATGACCGAAGTTGATGAATTCGACTCGGGCCATGCTTGGACTCTATACAAGTAATTGATTGATATTTTAGATAATTTTGCTCCTTGATTTATATTGTTGGATGTTCTATTTATTTTCTTATTTTAAATGATTTTAGAAAGCTTTGGGAAAAAATTATCTAATGGTTTTCAAATTTAATAAAAGTGTTTTGAGATAATATATTAAAATTTTACTTAATTTGGATTATTTTCACATTTTAAAAAACTAATTTTTGTTTTGTGTGTTTATATAAATATAGTTTTCTTTTAATCTCAAAGCCTTTAAACATTCCTACCATGATTATATATTAAAAAGTTGAGAATATTTCCTAGGCAAATAAAGTAAGTTATTATTTTATAAAATAAATTAAGGATTTAATAATTTCATTTCAAGTGATTTTTTTATTTAGAAAAACATTGGATACATATTTTTATTTGGAAATAAATTTTTTATCCAACTATTATTTCAAATAGTTCTAAATCTGGATTGATAGTAAAAATATTTATTGGAAGTTGTTTTTAGTCACAAAAATTGCTTTTAAAGTAAAATTAAAATTTTCAAGAGTATTCGAAAATAAAGAACTTTTATAAAAATAAATGAAGTATGGAAATAATTTCGAAAGGAATATTTCTTTTATGAAGGATGTATTTAAAAAAGGATTTAAGGGCATTTATAATGGGAATTTTGATTATTTAAATCTATTTTCAAGAGCTTTGGAATACATGTTCCCCGTTTATGTAATAGTTTGAATTGAATTCAATTTCTATGATGATTTTTGTGAAATTCTATATGATGAGGATTTTGAGTAAAATGTTTAGTAATACTAAGCGGTATGGGACATTTGGTAATACTTTTCTGATTATTCCCTTGACTGTTCATACAGAATATTTGTTTGTTTGGTGTAGAATATTTTAATTGAGTGACATTTATTACCTTGTAGTAAATATTCAAGTAACACCGTGTGGTATGGGACACACGGACGTTACTCAAGTGGTTACTACTTGGAAGTACATGATATTTTTTAAAAACTATGGATATAATAGCTCGCAAAATTCTTATCTTGAAGAATTCCGAGCTATATTCCATTATATATATTCGTTTGACTTTTACGGCATGAAATCACGAACTACCGTTACGCGACGCGCCTATTTTTGACTAAATTTTCAATATTCGTTTAAACTTTGCCAAAACACTTTTAAATGTTTATAAAACATTTTTAAACCATATTAAACCATTTTTAAGAGGTTTAAACATTCCATATACACGATTTCATTAAATAAAGGAAAGTGATTTCCTTTGTGCTTATCGACGTGTACTAACGTGACTTGTATATATATTCAACAACCATATTAAACATCCATATTATCATATGCAAACATGATAAACAACCATCATTAACAATCATATCCAAACATATATATCATCCAATAATATATATAACTATAGTTTAGGAGTTTTCTCACTTTTAGTTATATGTTGCTAATTACTTTTTCAGATTTTCATCAACCAAACTTCCAAACATCATTGGCATCTAAATAGTTATGTTAAACATTTATAACTACTTATAATGGTTTAAAGTTAGAGTACTCACCAATATCCAAACCATTTCACTTCCTACCAATATTCAAACTAATCCACGCTTCATTAACTACTTCATACTCCATTTAAACATTACCAAACAATTTCTTCTTCCTCCTAAGTACTCGGCCAAGGCTTGAGATGGAGGTTGGCCGAAAGTATAAGGAAGAACTGGTGGAGCTTTGACTTTTAATTCTCAAAAGTAGATTCGAAAAATAGGTTATCCTCTCTCTGGTTTTTGACCCTCTTACTCCCAAAATTTAAAAATGTTGTTAGCTGAAAAGTTGTTGAAAATTCTTTTCTCTTGAATTTAAAATACAGAATCACTTGATTTCGAGTTTTTTTGAGGGATACATGATTGAATGAAGAAGAGGTATTCTCAGATTGACAAAATGAAGCTCGAAAATGCACTGTAAAGAAGTTTAATTTTGACATAGTTCAGCTTAAAACTGGAAGAAGATCTAAACATAAAAGTTGTAGCCACTAGAATTCTACATGGTTTGAAAAAAAGAATTACTTCATTTGGATTAGTTTTGGAGGAGTAATGCTCGAATGAAAAAGTGGTATTCTCAGCCTAAAAACTGTGCTCGAGAATGCACTTGAAAGAATGGAGTTTGAGTATAGCTAAGCTTGGAATGAGAAGAAGTGGTCTGCTAGAAAGTTGTAGCCTCTAGATTTTTACATGTTTTGAAAAAACAAATTTCCCTATTTAGTTCTGTTTTGAGGCAATTATGGACGTGAGAAGAAGAGGTAAAATATGAAAAATAGCGAGTTTGGTTTTGAAGCGAATGGATATCAATTTCATTTTGTATATATTTCGACATTATTTTATTCTAATTTTTTTCTGTGGCATGGAAGCCATTAGAGAGGAGAGGAAGAAAATGAAGAAGCTTAGAAAAAAAGAGAAGAAGAAGTGTGAATGAAAGTGGAGAAGAAGGGGGATATTTATAGGGTTAGAAAATTTGTAAAATATCTTTATGTGCAAAAACCAAAATACCCTTCCTTCAAAATATCTCTTACACAACATCTTTTACATCACTTTATGTCATCCTTACTTACTTCTTAAGGATGAATTTAGATGCATTTGTGGAATAAGGTGGAGATTTGCCTTGGTTTTGGTGAGATTTGGTTTGATGTTTGTTTTTTGAAAAGAAAAGATCTACTTTTTACTAATTAAAATCTAGAACTTTCTAACCATACTTAGTAAAAGTAAACTTTGTTTAGTTATTTTATTTTACATGCCATGTCATAAAATGTGTACATATACATGTTAACAAATGTGCACTAACATTGCGACAATTTTCGTTTGACGAACGGTCGAAATCCGAAAAATGATCGTCGGTCACATTTTCAATTTTTAATCAAACTATTTATTTATTTAAAAAAACTTGAAAATACATTTCTTATCATTTTTAAATAATTAAAACAAGTGTATTGATTTATATAACTATATTTAAAAATATAAAAATCCAATTTTATTGAAAACCGGCTTTTGTCAATTTTACGATGAAACTCCAAAATCTCTATTCAATTCTAAAAATAAGTTCACCATTCTTATTTATCACATGAAACATGATTATTTGAGGTTGATAATCCTATATTTGAATATTTAAAATAAATTAAATATTTTATTTCAGAGTGGTAAAATTACGGGTCGTTACATATAGATAGAACTATGAGTTGTATACTCTATACTTGATTTTGTTGTATATATATTATTATATATTATATTTTTCCATTGCGATTTGTGAATCTGTGTTCATTTATATATATTATATATTGTTCTGTCCTTGAAACATGTGTTTATTGCTTTGTGCCAATACTGAGTACATATGGGTGAGTTCTATTTGAGATTTTAATATGTATTGGTGTTAGCCCAAGGGAATATTCACATGCAAACACCCATATCGCCTCATTCTTCGTATTATTAGATATGATTAAGTAGTAATTCTCTTTGATAGTATGGGTATAGAGGTGGGGTGTTACATTTTTGGTATTATCAAAACCTGGCTCTGATACAAAAATGTAACACCCTACCTCTATACCAATATTACCTAAAAGTATTACTGTGTAATATTGTCGAGTAACACGGAGAATGAGACGACGTGGGTGTTTCCAGGATAGAACAATGCAAAAATAACATCACATATTAATAGATCACATCGTACCCTAATAGACGCAAATAATGTATATTACACATTTTAATATTGCATACTATATCCAAATTTATTTTATACATTTCAAGCCATTTAATTAAAATTTACAAAATCAATTTCTAATACAAATGAATATATAAATCCATTGACTCCATCCATCCATCATCTCGTACCCAAAAGTATACCAGCTAAACCTGCAATAAATCCTCGGTCTGACCCGACGATTGTCGAATAAAAACAATTCCCCGAGTCATGCTATTTCTAGCTGTGAGTTCATAGACCACAATAAAATTTTATAATGTTCATCTTAAAACAAGAAGTCATGTGGTAAACTAGAAGTATATTTTTGAGATTAATATGAATTTGAACATAGCCAAAGTGTAGAAATATTCAACTATGAAAACAAATTATACTTGTTGGACACATGCAATCAATTTGCAGTAAGAGCACACCTCTGTAAGTCCACTGTTTAGGACATCCAAAAACACAGTATTTTTAATTGAAATTTTTACTCGTTGTTCAATATTGAGTTGATAATAACATATCCAAATTTCAATATTTTTGGAATTTTTTTACAGTTTATTATGAATTTCTAATCAACAAGCATTTTCTGCCCAAATTTTATAGGAAAAGCTTGAGGAAATCACAACATTTAACATATTAAAACTCAAGGGAAATTCATGAAATTTGGAATATAAGTGCTAGAATATGTCAAAAATAACATATCAAAATTAAGGAATTTTACACTTTGTTCGAATTAATTCAAATTTTGTAGTGAAGAGGGTTTAAATTTGTAGAATTTATCAAATCACAACCATATCAACAAATATCATCATCAATCATGTTTGCAACCATATAAACACAAGATATTGATAATTAACAAAGCTAAGAGTCCATGGAACTCACCTGAAAATTATAAAACCAGAATAATTTGATTTGATACCCAAAATCACTCTTTGAACAAGCATCTTTTCCATTGTTCAAAAAACAGAAAATAAACTCAAATCTAAAAATTCTTTGGTCATCCAAACTTGATCAAAATTGAACTTTGACAACTTGTAGTGGTACTCTATTTAAAGTTTCATGATTTTTGGATACTTATTTGATTTTATTTTGATGTTAGAATGGAGGAGGGTTTGGTTGCCATTTCATGAAGCAAGAAAAAACAAGAATGGAAGAAGTAAGGTTTGAATGTAAATTTCCAAAGTGTGAAGTGTAGACAATTCTTGATAAAGAAATGTCTAGATTATGTTCATAAAATAAAGATTTGGGCTTAGCAGCTTCATGGGCTTGGATATTTAAATCATTAAAGTAACATACTTCATTCCTTTACATAAACAATACTCATTCTTATTTTAGCCTAATTTAAATCAAAATAAATCATATTATACGATTTTATAAATTTTTACTTTTTTATTTTAACTCAATTTACTTTAAATCGTTTCTTTATTATATTTTGATTACATTAATTAAATAAGTTACAAAATCCCTTATATAAATGAAGTAAAATCCCTTTTCTTTCTAAAGTAAACTTCAGATCTTATTTATTATCATTTAAATCTTAAAATACCAAAATTACTCATAGAACAATAATTAAATTCTTCAATTTTTTATCTAAAAAATAATTTCCTCATTTATTAAATAATTCATTACTTCAAAATATTTATCACAAAAGTAATTTATCATCAAATTCCCCTTATTTCCAATCAAATTCCATAGCCATTCACACTAAATCTTCAAAATTCCATTTATAAACTTTAATTAATTATTTCTCAAAATTCAGGGTTGTTACAAATTTACTCTGGAAAAGATAGTTGTTGACTACTTGAACCTTGTGAAATTTATCAAAAGTTATTAATAGTGAGTGTGATGGGTAGTGATTAAATTATACTTCATAACTAAAGGAAGTATATGTTAAAAATTTCTTGAAAATTGAACAAGTTTTATAATATTTTCAAAACTAGTACATATTCCATAATCATTTCTATCACTATCATCCTTCATGCAATTCATACACTAAAATTTAATATAATGTGCAGAAGTTGGTATTTCAAAAAATAAAAAATTATCTTTTTAGTGTAATTTATACTTCTTTCCCAAAGTATTCACTCTCATTTAAAAGTTCTCACGTTTATGCATGGGTGAATAGCTTTAATCTCTATATACGTTCTTCCATTCTCATTTAAAAGTCCTCACGATTATGCATGGATGAAACATTTATACAAGAGAGGGATAAATATTCAAGTAATTTCTAACCTCATTTAAAAGTCCTAATGGTTATACATGGTTAGAAAATACTTGACATTTTTTAAGTAACTACAAGCCTCATTTAAAAGTCCTAACGATTATGCATGGTTAGAAAATGCTTAACATTCTTTGTACGTAAAAGAATAATTTTCACCACAGTACTATCACTATATAAAACTTTCTCTAAACTATGACCTATTCATCACTCTAAAGTGGAATTTGTATCTAATCAGTAAAATATTATGATTTTTGTTTGATTGATTGGAATTTTCAATATATACTTATCTCTATATGGTTTACAATTTCAATCAAAATTCATCACCATATCAATTATTATTATTATTTTAATGATAATAAAAGGGGGAGAAAGATTAAGATTTTGGTGGAAGAGTGATACACTTACTATTATTCAAGAGTTGGTTTTTGCAATTATTTTGACATCAATTTTTCTTTGGAATTTAGGATTTTTTATTACATGCATCTGTGTAGGGGGAGTATGTAAATAGGGGGAGCTTGATCACAACACATCAAACAAATTTATTTGTCATAAAATCTTAATATATGTATCAGCAAAAGGAGGAGATTGTAAAATATAGCAGTTTATGATTTTATTTGTAAACACACACACAAGTGTGTGTGTGTCTATATATATATATATATATATATATATATATATATATATATATATCAACGTGTTTGATACATACTATTGTAAAATCACAGATAGAAGTAAACAAATCAAAATTTCATTTCAACAAATATTTTGTTTCAGTACAATTTCGATAGTACACAGGACTACAATAAAAGCTTTGATGATATTTTAAATACAATATTCATATACAACAATATTTTTCACTCTCATATACAATACACTTTCAAATACAATCACTCCGAACCTCATTAACTCGAATTCGATTTGTTATCCTCTTGCTCCAATTGTTTTTTCTCCAGTGTCCTGCTTTGCCTGTCAAATAACAATGCAACAAAAAGCAAAAAGAAACAAATTGAAACTATAGAAATATAGATATTTTTGAACTCGACATTGCCAGTCTATTGGTTTTTTTGTTCTTTTCATAGTTTGAAATAGACACCAAAAATATCAATAATGTACACGAGCAACCTAAGACATGTACAATGTATCATTATACATGCAATAAGGCCGAGCACAAAAAACTCAATGTCACGCACAAAAGCAAGGTCAACCAGGTCAAGTGCAGCAATGTTAAGCTCAAATCAACACAGTGCTTTGGTGGATAAGTCAACACAAGCAATGCAAGATCAAGCTCAATGGCTCAACACAAGTGCACAAGTGAAACATAACAGCAAAAGAGAAACAGATCAAGCAACACATGAAAGTGCACAAGAGCAGCAAAGCACAACGATGCAAAGAAATGCACAAGTGCATAAAGTACTCAAAGGTGCAACTAGACCAACAAAGCGATGCATAAGGCTAACATCAGTACAAAAATGCATACAAGGCAAAGTACACAAAGGTGCAACTAGATTAGCTAGGAAGCACAAGAGACACAAAAACATGCACACACATAACAACAAGATGCAGCAAAGGTGCACAACAAGTAAATGTCACAACACAACAAAGCAACAAGTTAGGTCTAGACTAGGAAGCACAAGCAAACATAAAGACAAGAACATATGTAACACACAACTGCAAGATGCAACCGGGTGGATAACAAGTGAGTGTCACAACACAAGTCGAGAATAGGTGAAACAAAACAAGAAGACTCATGCATAACAACAGGCCGAGTACAAAATAGTGCAACACAGTTATATACAACAACAAGTACACAACAAGCGAATGTTGCAACACAAAGCATTGCACAAGTGTATAGAAAAAACACGCGAATGCAGCTGACTCACCAACAAGTTGTACAATAGAAAGTACACACACGAAGGCATCAAACTCAACAACATGGTGCACAGATAGAAAATCAAACGAGTCACAAAATCAGAACAACAATTTTCAAGAGCATCAACTCACACATTTTTACATATATGTATATATATATGTATGTATAGATGTATGTGTGTGTATGGTAAATAGCAGGTCGAACAACCTTGGCAAATGTAGATACATGTGAAGATGTAACGTGATGGACATCGAAAATATGCAGATGAAATAGTGTTCATCAGAAAATATGCACAAATAATTTCAGAGCCAGGTACGATTGAGTGTACGCACAAAATGGTCAGATATAGCAAGGAGAATATACTTAGGTTGAAATATTCAACCAAAATCAAAACATATATCAGAGATGAATTAATCGGAGATCACAATACCATCGATTAGAAAATCGATAGCCGAGCATATCAAGTTGAAATATTCAAAACCGAAATTCAAAAAAATATATGAAATAGCAGGGGTGATTTTTGTCAGATCATTCCCTATTTAAACCAAACATAATCAGAAAAATTATGTGAAGTCGAGTTCAATACAAAAAATAATAATCAAAAAGGCATAAATCATACCAATTCAGCAATCAAAAATGGCCTAACGCTTGAAGCAGTCGAAGGAATAAATCATCACGCAAATCAAGCAATCAATCGATAAGGGGACGCAGGCGAAATTACTTCAATCGATGGCTTCAAAATTAGGACACCCTAACTGAAGAAGAACAAAGAAAAGAGGAATTGACTTTAAAATGAAAAGAGGATCGATTTGCAAAAGAAAGAAAACGGGCCGAAAAATAGAAACCACATTCTTCTGATTTGGGCCGCAATTATGTTTCTCTTTGTGGTTAATTGTCTTATAACAAATTAGGGTTTCTCCTTTTTATTGTAATTTATTTTTCAATTTTATAAAACACTAGTTTCAACTAGGATCGAACAACGAAGCGTAGTTTGAGAAATTCTCAACTCGCGGATAGAGTTGAGGCAAGGTTTCAAATTTAGGGTTAGAACAATCAGGTGAGCGATAGTCGTAAGTTTACAAGATCTGTAAGTGGTCGATCGTTTAATGTTAGTAGAAATCTTGGGGGCAACAACGGACAAGTATTGCCAAAGCTGGGTAAATTTATATGTTGCTTTTATTTTCACATTTACTTTGTTATTTTCCGTGCTGCAATTTTTATTATTCTATAAATTTATTCTAAACCCATTTCACTCCCTATGGGGTTAATTCGATCCTACATAGACAACTACCGAAGATCCGACTAGGCATCAAAGAAGATCTAGAGAAGTGGCTCCTCCAAAGACAGAATAGTCTAGATGTCAATGAGAGAACGAGATCATTGCGGAGTCAAACACTCAGCGTTGCTCCTGATATATTTTTTTTCAGATAACTAAGCTAGTGAAGAGCATATTGCTAATATGCTAAAGCAGTTGATGGAGGAAAATTAACAGAGAAAGAACGAAGATTAGGGTTATGTGCCTAGTATAACTCTATTCATAGAGAATGTCTTGTGGGAGGAGTATCACAGGAAGTTTACAATGCTTTCGGTACCATTGCAAAACATAACGATTGATCCCATGCAACTTCTATTCAAGTACGAGTGGCATATGAATGGTGCCAGGATGATAGATGCAGTTCAATGTAGGTTTTTCTCCATCTTTATAGATGGGGCTGCGTCGACGTGGTTCACTTGGCTCATGTTAAAATCCATCTTAGCTTTTGATGAATTAGCTAAGATGTTTTTGAAGTAGTTCAGGATTCACGCTGCTCGACCAAAGGATGTGATGTCCTTGTCGGGCATTTCTTAAGGACCTAAAGAGTCGTTGAAAGGTTTTTTGAGTAGATTCGACATTGCAGTCATGGAGGTAAACAATCCGAATGAGGAAATGGTGCCGATGGTTTTAGTCCAGAGGATACATCCAGATACGAATTTTGAAAAGTGTTTGAAGATGAAACAAATGATTGTTATGGAGGAGTTTCACCGAAAGACTAAACAAATTTTGCACTTGCATGAGGCAAATCTGATTTTTGGGAAGGCTGGTAGTGGATAGCCAAAAGAAGTTGTTCAAAGTAATGTGGTTATCAAACGGACCGGTAAAAATGCTGGTAATGTAGCTGTGAATGTTGGGAATTTTAATAACCAAAGAAAGTGGAATCAGGGCGTCGACAGCAGGAGGACTAATGCCAAAAACGTCCAAGGAATATAAGGTCAGAGGGGTGCAGGCCTTTAAATGACATGCTTGAAAATATCTACCTCACCATGCAAAAACTAAGAAATATAGAAAGTAGCCTCTAAGGGAGGCAATGGAAGATGTGAAATGCTCTGGGAAGTACTATCAATCCCACTAGACCCATGGACATCACACGAATGAGTATCGCCACTTGAAGGATATCCTTGAGGAGTTAATCCGTAAAAAGAAATTGCAGCAATATGTTAGAGAGCCATAGGATAACAGGAAGAATGTTATTCCCCAAGGGCCAAACGGCTAAGGAAACCAACCTGAACCCAACGAAGAGGAGCCCAAGCGACCTGATGGAAGAATCATTGCTAACATGGTAACTAGAGGATCTCATACAACGGAGAAAAGCTTGAATGAGATGGAGTGGTATGCGAATTCTTTGAAGCATGTACCGCAGGAGAATTGCTTTGCCATTGAAAATGGAGTTTCGGCTAAGCAGCAGAGGTTAATGACCGATGATATAGTCTTTTGTAATAGGGATTCTAATAGGATTGTAGCACCAACCTTTAATCGCATGGTTATAATGGCCATTATGGGCCCGGCTATTGTGCATCGGGTCTTAGCGAATTGTTGAAGCTCGATAAATATTTTGTTCAAAAGGAGTTTTGATCAGATGAAAATAAGTTCGAAGGACATCAAGAATTGTAAATCCAGGATTGAAGGATTTATTGGAGAGGTGAAGTAGCCCAACGGGACTATTGATTTATTCATGGAGTTGGGATATGGAGACCACAAAATCGTGCGGGTTCGAAAGTTTGTGATTGTTGCAAATTTTTTGACATATAACGCCTTCTTGGGGCGACCGGCCCTGATTAGTTTTTGAATAGCACTAGCTCCTTGGTGGTTGATGATGAAGCTCTCCAAAGAGAATGGTGTCATATCGATTTGAGGTGACTAGAGCACTGGTTGAGAATGTTACGTTGTTGAGCTCAGAGAGGCAAATCGATAGGAGAGAAAGAATGGTGTAGAGAAATCTCTCTGCATCAAGAACATGAATGCATAGCAATCGATGCCTAAGCCCTGGTTCGGGATCCATAGCAAATTCTTTAAGCTTATGGATTCCAAGAAGCAGTCAAAGAAAGTGCGGGCAACACCAGCTAAGATTAGGATCAACGTTCCAATGATATGGATGATCCTACTTGGGCCCTTAAGATAAGATCTCGGCTTAGCACCAAATTAAGAAAGGAATTAGTCAGCTTTCTCCAAGCAAACTTGGATGTTTTTGCTTGGATGCATTGAGATATGCATGGGATATCGTTGGAGATAGCATGCCATGCACTGAATGTGGACTCGAAATATCCACTATAGACATAAAAGACGCAGTCTGGGTCCAGAGCGATCTACTGCACTGAAGGAGGAAGTGGATAAGCTAAAGGCAAATGGATTTATGCATGACGCTTTATACCTTAAATGAGTATCGAACTTTGTCTTGGGTAAGAAAGCAAGTGGGAAGTGGCGGACATGCAATAATTACTCGGGCCTAAATATAGCATGACTGAAGGACAACTTCTTGTTGCTCAGAATCGACTAGCTGGTAGACGAGACCGTCGAACACGAGTTACTTTCTTTCATGGATGCTTACTTCAGCTATAACCAGATACCAATGCATGTTCTAAATCAGGAGCATACTAGTTTTATAATGGATTTGGGGTTGTACTGCCATCGAGTGGTGTTGTTTTGGTTTGAAGAACGCTGGAGCTACTTACCAAAGATTGGTGAATTTCATATTCAAGGAACAGATCAGGCAGATGATGAAAGTTTATGTGGATGATATGCTCGTCAAGTCATAGCTATTAACGGACCACATGGAGGATCTTTTGAAAATGTTTGATGTAACAACTTGTCTTTCCGATCCTCAAAAGTCAACGCTAATACATCAACAGTATTCAAGTGCCGAAAAGACAAATCGTTGGGGTGAAAGAAAAGACAGAACATAATCTCACAACGTGATGACTAATCAATAATATATCCACGAACTTACAAAAAGAAAACTTTTATATTTATATACCAATAAGAGTACAATTGTCCTTTCATCAGACCCAGGACAGTTATATCAACATGTCCTTACAATTTAATAAATGCAGACAAGAACAAAAAGCGGAAGATAAAATAAAATATGGGAGTATGTCTTGATGGCATTTAGCTCGTCTTCTAAAGCTCCAAAGTGTCCAACAAAATCTGGAAAATATGCACGGGCTGACCCGAGCATTATAAGAATAATAATGGCTAGATCAGTCTGGTAAAACCAGCGTGAGAAACACAATCAAATGGATTCTTAATGTTTTATAAAGCATTTCAAAATAAAGGCATCTTGTAAGACCATGTCGCATATAAACACAAATGCGTTTTTACCTTACAATAACCAAAACTTTCTATATAAAATCTAGTAATATTATAATACTATTTAGGGTTTAAAGTAAATATTGAATCATAGCCGAAATTGTTACATTAATTTATTATTAGCACAATAGGTATACAACTAAGTCCTAAGGCACTTATTGAGATTGGGTTCCATCAATGATAAGACTACCGGGGTACCGTATGCCAAAGTGCACCTCAAGAAAATGTACCGAGGTCAAAAACCTTTCAACCCCTGCGAATTAGGACCGGTCTACCCTTTACTATATAGTATCGAATATGTCACCACCCTAGTTGTTTTGTAACCTTTTCCTAAGAGCTCTCATGCACAATCAAATCCATATATATATATATATATATATATATATATATATATATATCTAGAAGGGTGATGACATACCCTAATGGTAGCGAACCACATAGCCCTGAAGCATTGTTTTAGTCATTCCCGGTTGATGAGGCTTGAGGCTACGTTTTCCCTTTTAGATAGCAATCCCACTTGGAATGCTAACACTGCCCTCCAGATGACAATGCAATGCCTGCATTCGTCCATACAAGTTTCTCAGGATAAGAACAAACTAAAGGAACTACTTCTACTACATCCTTTTTGGAATCACCCTCAGGATTAGTAGTAAGTAGCCCTTGCACTTCAAAGAGCTCCATCTTCAATTCCACCATCTTCAAGATGCTTCCAATTCGAACGCTTGAGTTGGTTCGAAGTGGTTTTTGGATAACTCATACTTATCCGATCTTGGTCTCTTCGAACTAATATTCAATAGTTTTCGGTAAACTCAACTCTGGTTCTTTCAGTAATAAATAGACAATACATAAAAGCGGGGATCACCCCTAACTGTTTAAGTGGATGGGTCTCCTTATCATTTTTCCTAGAAGAACACATGATTTTATATATACAGTATAACATCCTTGAGGATAACTGTACCATATAATACTCGTGTTTTCTCCTAGATATTTCCAGAAGTAAAAATTGGTCAAGATTTGATAGTTAGTTATTTAACTATCGAATAAACAAAGAATCAAACATAGATTTAATTCCATTGAATCAACCAAGCATCATTTAATTAATCTTCTATTAATTAAATCCTGAAATTATTTACCCAAATTATTCATATACCTATCTCATCGGTAAAAGTATATTCTCAACCCATTTAAGAAAGATTTCCTATTTCAAAATCATATTAAATGGGTCAAAAACAAATGTCATTTAAAACATTGTTTACGTTAAACCCAAACCACTTATCCTTCGGTGTTAAGTATGGAAAGAGCATTTCCATACCACCATAACGAAGAAGTATTATTTATTAATTAATAACCTTGACTTTCTTAAGTAAAACAAAATCGTATATGGAAATAATATTTGAATTCCGAACATCAACCTTCGATTTCAAAATACTGTCCATCGGATAATAATGAAGTCATTCAAGTTGGGATATTATTACCTCTCAAACCTTGACTCGACAACACTCTTACCCTTCAGGATAGATAGAAGTCCAATGTCTTGAAATTTATTGTCAAGTACATGAATTCATACATTCCATATACAATTCATTTTAAACAAGGTTTAAAAACCTCTTCTATTCGAGATTTAGAAATCCATTTCCTTGTTTATAAACTCTTTTTAATTCATTCCTTTTTGTTAAGTTAAAACCCTTTTTATAAACAAGATAAATATTTAGAAACACCTTTCTAAATTAATTTAATTGACATAAACCGTATTATTAAATAAATTAACTAACTTAAACATAATTAATAAAATAATTAATTATATTTAAACAACATTATTAAATAATTAAGAAACTTGAAATACCATTAAATAAAGTAATCTAAACCTTGTTAATAAAATAACTAATTAACTTTAAATAACCTTACTTAAATAATTAAGTAACTTATAAACATCATTAATTATAAGATTAATAACTTAAGATAATCATAAATTACAATAATAATTAACTTAAACATTATTAAATAAAATAATAATTAACAATAACCATTATTATTTAAATAATAATTATTAAACACATTTGAAGTAAAATAATAATAAATTTAAAACCATTATTAATTAAATTAATAATTAACTTTAAATTGTTATAAAACTTAAGTTGATTTCAAATCCAGAACTTGTCCAATTCGGAAAGAGGCTTAGCAATCTTAATGGTACTTAAACAAGCTACCACTATTATAGTTCAATACTCTAAATCACAACGTAGGTATTTAAATATGCAACAGATATGTAAATGAAATCCATACTTAAATCGACAAATAACACATCAATTCAACTAATATAAAACCACTGGCATATAAATGAATATCCAGGTTAGCATAATAGCAGAAGGATGGTTTATTCTGCTAAATAATTGTCCAAAATAATCTATTCAGTTTAACTATAACATAATGTGTTTTATTCTGCTAAGCAATGTTAGGGATAAAATATAACCACCAAACAACGTAATTATCATAGCCAGTATTATTTTACAGGTAATTTACACTATAACATATGGGTTAAATGATTTCATGAGTGTATTCCAAAAGTCAATACGATCCCAACGCCGAAAACCACGTGTTAATCGGATTCCGTATGGGAGGATTATAACTGTTAAAGTTCAACTTATTTAATTTAAAATTTTAATTTACTAAAAACACCTAACTATTCACTCTTGGCCCAAGGCCCACTATCCCACTTAAACCCCACCCAGGCCGCATATTCCTTCTCCTAACCCAAGCACTCAACTTCTATCTCATGCCTTAAACCTGGAGCAAACTGGAACAAACTTCGAGCATATACATGCGTGCATGGGTGCACATGCACGAACATCCGAGACCACCGAGTGCCTCGCCAAGGACCCCCGCACGACCGCTTGATCGAGCACACTACCCCAGACCGCCACCGTCCCCTCCGACTACCTAAAACCAAAATTGACCACTGACCCGAGAGCAAACTCAAGAACCAAAAACAATGTCGTGATACTATAACCACCACTGTCACCACGCTCCACCTAGACCCATGCCACCTACCCCATTAGCACTGCAACTTGCCACTTCACCTCCCTGACGCACCCAAGTCGAGCCTAATGGTCCCCACATCACCTGCGATGAGAAAAAAGCCGAGCACCCAAACATGACCTTAAACCCTAGATCTAGCACCCCATGCCGCCACAGTTGACTGGAAACCCTACGACCATCACCACACCTACGACGTACCCCAAGGTTGCTATAGAACCACTTGCTCTACCTCAAATCACCTAGGTCGTCAAAAATCGACGTTTCACTAAAAATCGATCAACTACCAACCATGACACCATCTGGCTCCCTAAAATCCGGAAACTTGCTCTAAAAACCATGATTCGCAGATACGAACATGATTGCAAGGGTCGTTCGTCAATTCGTGATCGAGGAAAAACCAACAAAAATAGACCACTTACTGATATTTACAATTTTATCACAAATTACTTGACGAAAAATCCGACAACTATTTTTAAAAATAACCATGGACTAAAACTAACAACTTTCTAGTTGATTGCAACTGCTAATTCTAAACTACTTGAGAGTTGTTGATTTTTGAATGAGAGGGAATGGTTATGTTTTAACTAAATAGAGAACAGTAAGATTTATTTTTTTGTTTACAATAATCATGTCTGTTCATTCCAAAGCAAATTAAACTAAAATCATGATTTTCAAACTTATTACTTAAGCATGAATGTCAAGTACAAATTCACAACCAAACTAATCCATAAATTTTCACTATAATCATTTCATAAAAAATATTAAATAATGGTATGAATAACTCACCTTTTTTTCCATGCTTTTTGAAATGCTTTAAGCTCTGAACTCTTGAGTGGTTACAAAATTTTAATCTTGAGATAAATTAGGATTTTTGAACTAAATATGAGATTTTTATTATAAAAATTTATGAAAGTAGAGAAAAAGAAAAATGGAGTTGAGAAGAAAAAGAATATGAAAATGAGAGATAGAATGAAAAAATAAGATAAAGGTTCATTTTTATAAATTGCAAAGCAAAGGACAAAATGCTCCCATGATTCACTTTTCAACTTTGCCATCAAATCTTGAGCTACCCAAAGTACTAAACATTTGAAAATGTGGTGGTTAATATGGTGATACACGTACCATTGTTTAATTTTACACTTAAGGAATCAAACCATTATTTTAAATTTTAAATTTAAATATATATTATTTTTTCCTAATTCTTATTATCATCTATTCTCACATTTCAAAATAAAAGTGTTTAAACATTTATAAGTGTTGTTTAAAGCATAAATTAAAGATATTACAACTTTCAATAACTTACTGTTCGATAAAAAGCTGAAAATCCAAAAAGCGTGTTTTGGTCACATTTTCAGTTTTTCGTCAAACTATCTATTTATGTAGATAAAATTTAAAAATAAATTTTCTATTATCAATTATAAATTAGAAGAGGGTTATTAAATTAATAAAAACCATTAATTGAATAGTTGAATTAAATTAAATATTCACAAATTAGAATAATAAAATTCCGGGTCGTTACATTTGATGTGCTGCAAAAGAACGAGATGAAATTAAATCCATTGAAGTGGTCCTTTAGAGTTGCATCAGGCATATTTTTTGTATTTATTATGAATCCAAGGGGAAATGAGGCTAATCTAAAGCAGATTAACACCTTGAAACAATAACTCCCCCAAGTACAAGGTGGGAGATGCAGAGCTTGAATGGGAAAGTTGCCGCACCGAGTTGGTTCATCTCAAAGGCAACCGATAAGTATATACCATTCTTCGATACCCTCAAAAAGGAGAAAGGAAAGTTTGTATGGAAGGAATACTAGGACGCTTTTGAGGAATTACCGAGGCATATGGAAAGACCACCTATCCTTTCAAAGCCTTTGGACAAAGAAGATCTATTTGTCTATTTAGCAATGTTTGCTCACACACTAAGTGCAGCACTGGTAGGTGAGGAGGCAAAGATTCAAAGGCCACTATATTACATTAGCAAGTGGTTTATTGGAGATAAAATGAACTATCCAAAGTTAGAAAAGATTGCATATTGCTTATTGATTGCATCGAGGAAGTTTGCAACTATACTTTCAAGCTCACCTATAAAGGCGCAGACGGATCATCCTTTAAAGCAAGTATTACACCGACCGAGACTTTTGGAAGGTTATTGAATGGAATATTAAACCAAGCCAGTATGACATCACTTACCATCCAAGAAGGGCGATAAATGGACAAGCTTTGGCAGATTTCATCGTTGAATTTACTGTCCAGGATGGAGAAGAAGATGGCGATATGGTTCAACTTTCTCAGTGGAAATTATTCATAGACGGAGTTTCTAATGAATGTAATTCTTAGGAAAGAGTGGTACTCATGACTCCAGAAGGATAGCTGATTAGCTATGCGTTGAAGCTAGAGTTCCCTACGACAAACAATGAGCTGAGTGTGAAGCATTGATAGCGAAACTTGGGATAGCAAAGAAGATGTAGGTAATGACGCTGCATATATTCAGTGACTCCTAATTGGTGATCTACCAGGTAAAAAAGGAATTCCAGGCTAAGGGCTTGAGAATTTCCCCTTACCCGACTAAGACACGAGAACTGTGAAACGATGTAGAACATTACATGATTATACATATCCCTAGAATATAGATTATGAAGGTTGATTTTGACCAAGCTGGCTAGCTTTGGAGATGCATAATTGATGGGATTCGTTCCAGTGGAGGTTTTACCGGTTCTAAGCATCGACCAAATGGATGTCGACTGGACCTTAGAGGTCGAGGAAGAGAATGAGTCATTTATTACTCTAATCAAGGACTACTTGTTGAAGGGAACTCTCCTAAAAGAAAGGAATGAACAATGAAAGTTCATTCATAAAGTGCCGTGATTCATAATGTATTAAGGAATGCTATATAGAAGAGGTTTCTCAACCCTTTGCTTCAATGTGTAACCTAGGACAAGGCTAGAAAAATCCTCATAGGAATTTATGAGGGTAGCTGTGATGATCACACTGGAGGCAGATATTAGCGAAGCAGATACTTCGTTGTGGATACTTCTAGCCAACAATAAACCATGATGCCATTGATTACACTAGACGGTGCGATCGATGGTAGAGGTTTGCAAAAATTCCAAGAGCCCCATCTATAGAGCTTATGTAAATTGTTAGCCCATGGCCGTTTGCAGTTAGGGAAATTGATATAATTGGTGTGATACCGATGTTGAAAGGAGGAGCTAAGTACACTATCGTTGTAATGGATTACTTAACAAAGTGGGCTGAAGTGGATCACAATGAGCAAAGTGATCTACTTTGTGGCAAAGAATATAATTTGTAGGTTTGGAATTCCCTAGAAAATTATAACTGACAATGGTACTCAATTCGAGTGTACTAAGTTCAAGGATTTATGCAACTGCTATAAGATTAAGAAAAGCTTTTCGCAGTAGAACATCCACAGGAGAATGGACAAGTGGAGGCAACAAACAAAATGACCAAGTCCGTCTTGAAGAAATGATTAACAAAAGCCAATTGTAATTGGGTCGTTGAGCTTCCACTTGCATTATAGGCTTATAGGATGACCTATAAGTCCGCGACTAGGCATACTCCATTCGCTCTAGCCTTTGGAGCTAAGGCCATGATTATGATAGAAATGGATGTACCTTCTTACTAGAAAAAGCACTATGACCCTAAGGTGAATGAAGAAATCTTTCTTGAGTGCCTTAACTTGGTTAATGAAAAGCAAGAAGAGGTTGAATGATGGTAGTTGCTTACTAGAAAAGAGTAGCATGGCATTTTAACACCAATGTCCAGAGTCGTACCTTCGAAGTAGGGGACCTCGTTTTGAAACGAGTTCTCTCAGGTATAGGGTTATTTGGTCCGAATTGGAAAGGTCACTATGTAATTGAACAAAATCTTGAAGATAGAACTTTCAAGCTGGACATTGTCGATGAAATCTGTAACAAACTGCATTATTTTAATGACTAGATATTTAAATAATTTATTTAAATATTGAATCATTTGTTAACTAAGGTACAAAACTTGATTTTTCGCATATGGTCAAATTAGGACTCTAGACCACTTCTATTGAGTCAGGATCGATATTGGAAAATAAAATGAATACAAATATCATCGTATTTAGAGCCACGACACTTTTACGATTTACATATTGTTATACGTATTTTGTGAAAATACGTGTGTAGTCAAGTCCAGTGGGATGTAGATAGACGACTTGTGTTTTTGGGATGAGGGCTTCAATATGAGGCATACGATTGAAGAATTTTTGGAATCGAAAAATTCGATGGCCAAAATGACCTCTAAATACGTGAAATTATCATCTTGCAATGCCATCTCGAAGGGCGATGAAATTTGTACCACATGGATCGGGGAAATGAGATGATGTGCATTGACAAGTTTCTTGGTGATCCGTTGTACTGTTTTATCATACGAGCTCGAAACGTTTGGTAATTTAATTGAGAAATAACACACACACACACACACACATATATATATATATATAAACGCATCACCTGGCCACTTCCTTCTTACTATTCTTTCTTCCCTTTTAATTTCAATGAGTCCAAAAGGTAGCCGCCACCTTCTTTGAATTAAACCTAGAGCTTCAGGCATCAATTGAGGCTGAGGTTGGATCCATTGGACTTGAGATGGGGAGAGATTCAAATCTGCATTACTATTAAGGGGTATCATCGTGATTGACTGAGGTCGACATTCATTGTCGTCGACTAGGGTTGTGTGCTGGAGAAGCTAGTGATGCCATTGACCAAAATAGAATGTTCCATCGTCTTTCCCTTGGTGACATGCACTTGTCCAAACCCACCACTTAAGGTCCGAACCTCCTTTGAGAGTTGTGACAAGTTGCAGCATCTAAGGGCTGCCGAGATCGCGATTTATATGGGAAGGCCGCGGTGGACGTCTTTGAGTGCGTTATTGAGAGCGTGCATAGAGGAGTGCGTTCGAGTGAACGGTGGTTTGTTTGGTCGAGAGTTATGGGAGAAATCAAGGCAAAAGCATGCATGTTGATGGGTTTGGATGTGCATAGGTGTGTACATAGAGTAGAGAGGAAGAAGATGGATTAAGATATATGAGGTAATTAGTTTATTAATTAAAGTTAATTAATAAATTAATTATTTGATTTGTATTTAATTCATATCTCTTGCATACAAGGTCCAATCGAGATGTGGTTTTCACCGTTGACATCGTAAGTGGATTATCTACGACATAGTACGGGCTTGGATTGGATTTGAGCACTTGGGAATTTTCAATTCAAGCGAGTGAAATTATAACTCTGAATTCATATTTTAGTATAGACTCCCGTAATTATATATATTTGAAAAATATTACGTGTGAGACGTAGAATTATATATATATATATAAGTAACTATTCCCCTATTTGATTGAACTAGTTTAAGTAGATATTCAATTAAAATTCTTTATATATAGATATTTGTTCTATTCCTATTGAGTAGAGTTAGATGAAGTTGATATTAATTTATAACTTGATTATAAATTAGTTAAACTCAAATTTGTTGTTATATTAGTTATAGAAATTTTGTTACATATTTCACTACTAATCATGAGTTAAAAGTATGACCTTTAAAATAAGCAGTAAGGCTAAAACAATTATTTAGTCAGGTTAAACTTGTACTAAAATGGCTTCTGAGTTTTTCTGGCCCTTGATATTAGTTTATCATGGTGTAATTCGATAATTAACTAAATAGAATTTTTTTATAAAGGTGATGTGAAAAGATAGAGAAAAAAGTATTGTATTATTTAATAGAGTTTGATTAAGGTTGTAAAATGATTTATTAACATTAGACCCTAAGAAATAGTTTGTGATATATATTATATGCATGAGCTATATAATATTTTTAGACCTTATTAATAGCTAAACTAAATTTTCATAAAAGAATTAAGTAATATTAAGCTATAATAGGATTGATAGGTAAGAGTATTATTTTATAAAATAAGTTTAAGACTTCTATAAAATAATATGAAGAAGATCTAGTTATTGGATTGGTTACTCAAGCAAGATGCATTGTTGTTGAATTGTTTATATGATTGTACGTATGAATTGTTATTGATATTGAGATGATAGATTTGTTACTTTAGTTGTGTATTGCTTTTGTGTATGTAAATGTGCACGATATGTGTGTGTACATTCCATATAGTTGGATTGGTTATATATATAGTAACACACACACACTTACATATATGCATACAGTTTATGCGACTTATATATGTCTATATTTATAAATATAGTTTCGGTATGTCCGACTTAGGGCTATTGGGAGATGCACGGGATATTATATATTTTTTTTTATATATTTATATGCAGTTTAAAGAATTTATATATTCTTTCAGCATGTCCGACTTTGGGCTACCGATTGGTGCATGGAATCCATTGTATTGATGAGGCACGTGACTTATAGAGGTGGTCTCGGAATAGGGGCAGAAAGAGATTGGGTCACAAATCTAGAGTAGGTTATATATTGTTGTGTTGTACAGACGAATGCCACGACAAGCGTAAATGCCCACTTATTTTAAGGTATTGGTTTTTAAGGGAGTCCATAATATAGTTGTGGCTCTCGATAGGTCCCTTTGGTAGCTAATGGCAGTTCAACACGATTTATCGATATGCAACTTAAGCGTATGTTTAATTCAATATGCTCGACTTGGGGTTACTGAATAGTGGATGAAATATGTTACACAGATATATAAATATGTGGTTCAAGCAATATATATATATATATATTGTAGATGTACAGTTTGGGTTATTTATATATATTGGTTTGGTGTGCCTGCCTTGTGGCAACCGAATAATGCGAGGTACTTTATGAATGAGTCACGTACCCATGAAAATGGTAATACTTTGGTGTTGTGCACTCTTATTGGAAGGGTGTACATGGAATTTAGCGTTTACATACGGTTCCAGTATGTCGATATAAACAACCGAAAGGAAATTACGCTAGTGAGGGACTCCATTGTACTATTGAGGTGCATGACTTGCAGAAGTGGTCTCGGAGCAGCAGCGGAGAGAGATTGAAACGCCAACCTAGAGTAGGTCGTATACTGTTGCATTATATGGACGGGTACTATGACAGGACCTACATGCCAACTTCTTTTAAGGTGTTGGTTTCTGGGCAGTTCAAAATATAGTTGTGGCTTTCGATAGGTCTCTTTGGTAGCTAATAGCAATTCGAGATGGGTATCAGTTCTAGATATTTGTATTTTGGTTTTGGGTGTGAAGATGATATGTTGGTTGCATTGTTATATTATTGTATTTGTTTTGCATTTTAGATGCTTCAATGGGGATCATTAAATCGATTGGTGTCCATAGCGGACTCCATCCATCAGTAGTGATGGATATCAATTTATTTTCTATTTATCATTTACCGTTATGTTGTATATATCATATTAGTTAGTCATTAGTATTATTGTGATACCTATATTTCCCCTGCATATGCATATTAGGTTACCTTTATAATGGTATACTTTATGTATTTGTCACATTATATTAGTTGTGCTGACTCGTTGATGTCAAAAGAAGAATAGGTTAAGGTATGATTCCCTACCTTCGAGTTGGGTTTACTTTACTTGTTTTTGGGCAGACCAAATTATCCTTAAGCCACGTTGTGGAGAGGACCGGTTGTACTTCAGTAATTTTCTATTTATTTTCATATAGTTTTGATATACAGTATTTTAAGATAGTTCCCCTTACGCCAGGCTTTACGTCTGACTTTAATTTTGTGTCTATTTGTGTCATAACAACTCTCAGGTACTCGATTCAGTCATTTGAGAGCCAAGTGCTCTTGGGGATACGCTTCCAGGACAGCTAGAGCACTTTGAAGGCGAAGTCGATACTTTGGATATATACTTTATATTATGATAGTGCATGATAGATATGTCATTTATTTATGAGACTTATTGTATCAGATATTGTATTTCGACTTTCTGCATTGATATTTATTTATCAGTTACTTTCATCAGTACAGTCTCTTATATATTGTTTATCTTGTTATGTCCATGTATACTTAGTATATTATATACTATCATTCCGCTATGAGATTCTATCACTGCGTCTTGGTTTGGTGCTTTGTTTTTTATTTTACCATGACTAGCTATTTTTATAGTATTTGAGAGTCAGATGATGTCATTCGATGTTGATTAAGGGTATTTCAAAGGGCGTGTCATCACAATTGGTATCAGAGCTAGGTTCAACACACAAGACCAAGTGGACCAGTTTGAGTTAAGCAACCCGGTAGATATAGATACGTTTAGAGAGCTTATTGTTTTTTCTACTATATAATATTACATACATCACTTATCTCCTAAACTTTGATTCATTCAGTCTTTAGTGGTTAAGGTATCTTCGTTTTTGGCTATCTGTATGAGCTAATTGGGTGCACGGGCAACTGGAATTAGGCAGTTTGAGATGGATGATTGGTTCAGAGACTATTGG
Source organism: Allium fistulosum (assembly GCA_030737815.1). NCBI lineage: Eukaryota > Viridiplantae > Streptophyta > Magnoliopsida > Asparagales > Amaryllidaceae > Allium > Allium fistulosum. The sequence goes on along the minus strand of CM060903.1, from coordinate 1,238,205,030 downwards.
AATACCACAAAGGATGTTTCACCATCTGCGAACATTCTGACAGTCGCGGTAGGTGTTATAGGTGGTGTAGCCCTTGGGCATAGTAATAGATGAGCTTGGCCAACAGGGCATGGCTTGGACTGATTCAAGATGTCACTTTGAGTCTTGGTTTATTTTTAAGATTGAAAGGAACGTGAAGCTTGACCTTTTCATCCTATAGTAGGGTTGTTTGTCAGTGAAGGTGTATCTTAGCCAATTTAACCTTTTGCCTAAATTTCGAGTAGAGTGGGACTGTTCGATGAAGTTAACTTGGATTCTACATCCAAATAGGATTTGGTGGTTGCCCAGAAATGAGCAAGGACCGAGTGGATGATTATATGTTTTACGCCGAGTTATTCATGTTAGAAGTGTTTAATTGTGTGTTAGCATACCTTAAATGGTTGGACTAATCCCATGAACTGCATTAGTGTTTTTTTAAGGATTAGTCTATTCAAGTACCAGTTTCTAATCCCTAATTTGAGCATAGGGTTTGTAAAGATTTGCATTGGTTAGGCAAAGTTTTTCACTCGATTCTTAAAGGAGAGCACTTGAGTTGGATTCTCTGGATGACTTGGAGAATTTTGAAGTGCGACTATGGTCATGCGAGAAATTTTCTATGGTCAAACCAAGGAACCAGATCAGAATTTGCATAAGAGGAATCAAATGGCCGACGCTAGTTTAAAAAAGAAATCGTCCAAGTAAACAAAGGATTGAATCAGTCAACATAAATTATTTTGGATGGCCTTTACTTGTTATAAAATTATTTATATTATATTATAAAATTAGGATAGTGTCGAATACTTCAAAAAGGACTTCTTGACAAGTTTTGTGATGATTCAGATAATCTTTTAAGTAACGATATGATACTTGCCTAGGCGAGCGTCACAACACCCTTAGTATATTATCCTCATTATCATTGTGTAGTTGATGTGAGTTTGAACTCAAGCAAGCCTAGGCATTTATAGATTTTCATTTAATAATGATTTAATTAGTGAAGTTTTCTCCCTTTGGAGAATGATTTCTTTTTGGGAGGGAAAGGAAAGTTGAGACTAAGATTTCTAGGTTTATTTAAGAGTTTTGAGGATCGATTATCCAACCCATCACATAATTTTTCCTTTTTCAGAGTGGGAGGGGTGATAGTGTATCATGTATTGTATTCATGAAAGGAGTTGCACCACTTAAGCATTTTTGGATGTCGAACAGACTCGTGGGAGTTTATAACTTGGTAGCATGCTATGACTATTATCGATTACCGTGCGTGTTGTTACTCTTTTAGAATGATGAGTTGTTTGTATGGTAATTGTTGCTGATTGATTGCTTGCTGTTGCTTGGTTATTGATTAATTGTTTGTTTAGTTGATTGATTTTTGTTGCTTCTTGATTGCTTGCTGTCGCTTAATTATTGATTGATTGTTTGTTCTGTTGATTGATTTTGTTGCTTCTTCGTTGTTTCTATTGATTGGTTATTGATTGATTATTTATTTTTGTTGATTATTTTTTTTTGTTGCTTATTACTTGCTCGTTGTTGATCCTTATTACTAGCATATTATGTCAATTTTCCTTTTTCGTTGAAGGAGTACATGACATATTAAATTTTATTTGTATAGGTGCAAAATTCTAGTGACATCATCATGATGAGCCAACTAGAGAAAGTTGATGCGAACCAAATGTGGTTTTAGACCTCTAAGGCCTATTTTTTTGAGAATATGGCTATGTGGCTTCAGATCGATAGGGTTAACCTTGTTCATGTTTGATGGAGCTTTGTATTGATAGGTCTCCAATTACTTAAGTCAATTTTTGTTTTCCCTTTTGTTTTCTTAAAATGTAAGAAAACTATTATAGAACTTGCTTTGTTATTGCTTGTATTTTACAAGTGTACTCATTGTCTTTAATGGTAACATGTTTATCACAGATTCGCGTTTCATAGTTTGTTGTAACATATTTATTTGAGATGTTGGCTATATAGTTGTTACAACATGTTCATTTGAGATGCTTGTTGCATTAGGTGTGTTTGTTGCATAGTTAGTTGTGTTTGCAACCAAATTGGTCACTAACACCCGAGAATAGGTTTAGTTAGTGAAATAAATGAAGAAATTAAATGAGAACAGAGGAATAACACTGAATTTCAAGAAAAATGCAGCAAAAAAATAGAAACAACAAGAATTATGGTGGTTCGACGCTGATTGCCTACGTTCACTTTGAATACTTTCTTTATTGCTTTAACAACCAGTTGATTACAGTTACAATCCATAAGAAAGAGCTTGAGAACAAGTTAGAACAAAAGGAAATTGGTTACAAAAATGGCAGAGTTTCACTTGTAAACCGAAAAAAATATCCCAAAAATAGCCCCTACCCCTGTATTTATGGATGAAGGCAGCCTTCAGCCTGACTGTCTTCTCAAAGCCTGGCCCCCCCGGACCACTTGGGCCCTCCATAAGGAATGCTTAGCCCAACTCACTATGCTGTCCAATATCATCATGCCGACCCGACCACCTTTGTTTGCCGACCCCACAATCTTTTTTATCCTATGCCGATCCATCTAGGTAAGCCAAACCATTATCTCTACGTCTTATGCCGCCTCTATCTCCACATGTTATGCCGAACTGAGTAACAACATACGTAATGCCGACTTGAGCAACACCATATGTAATGCTGACCCAAGGAACATCATACATTATGTCGACCCGAGCAACATCATACGTAATGCCGACCCGAGCAACATCATATGTAATGCCGACCCAAGCCATTCCATTTACTTTGCCGACCCGAGCTCTACTATATCCTTTACCGACCCGAACAATGTTACGCACCATGCCGAACCAAACGATTTCATGTGCTCTACCGATCCAAACACCACTATACCGACCCTTTTGGGTTTCATTGAATTTTCCTAATCATCCACTTTGGTTCCCAATCCAACCAAACTAAATTCTAAGACTTCGACATCCAATGTTATCCATTTGTCGATTTTATTTAGCCTAGGCTGGATATGGCTATTCAAACATTACACTCTGGTCATGCAGATATTGCCTCATGATCATCCTTCCCACCAATAGTCGAATTTGGACATCACGATCAACCTTACGTAGTCGGGCCATGGTACAGGGTAACACTTGCCCCTTAAAGTACGTCTTGTGAACAACATGACGTGCTTTGAATCGGAGAAAACCAGGTTTCCGGAAATAAGCCTATCCAAATCACTGGTTGATTATTGTTCTCCTATTAACTTTCGGTGAAACAGGCTTCATGTCTCGTTCCATTAAATTCACAGATTTGGTCATATGGAGTTTCCAGGCTTCTTTCCGATTTAACCTTCCAAAAGATCAAATTGATTAACTTCTTCCGTGCATGTTCACATATATATTCCTATTGCATCTTAACCTTCATGGTGACGGTTGTCATTTGGATTTTCCAAACATTTGCCATTGCCTTCTATTCTTCTTCTTATCTCATGTATACCTCCCCTCCTATTTCATTGCTCATCATATGTCATCATCACTTCATATTTCATCATTTTAATTTTAATAAAATTTTCTCCCCTTTTTTATATATAGTGAGAGGGGTCGACAATTGACATGCCGATCCCTTAGTTGAGCTTTATGGATAGGGGTCGGCATACCTTAAGGCCGACCCCTTCCAGTATAGTGATCGGGTCTCTTAGTTAAGACCGGTTCACATTCTTACTACCTTTCCCCTATAAAATCCCACAACTCCTTCCTTCTTTTTTCTTTTACTCTTATTTCTCTATGTCCTATTTTCTTCTTTGTACCCTCAAACTTCCTTTAACTGAAACCCCATTACCCATAGATTCCTCCTTCCCATAGACTTAAACCCTTTGATTTTTCATCTCAAAATCAACCGCGAATCCAAGCTATTCCCTATCGTCGCTCCTAGCTGATCCTCGATCCAACATACTCGAACATTCGCCATCCAACTTGACATATATAGGTATGAATTCTACCCTAATTTGTGTTATTGGGTTGTTGTCTTCGAGTTTGAGCGAGTTTAGATGTCGTTGAAGCATATAGATTGATGGGTTTCGGTGAGAGGCAGGTGAGAAGTGGAGAAGAAGAAGGAACATGAGAAAAAGAAGGGGGTTGAAGGGAAAGAGAATGGGCTCGGATGAGCTGGAGTTAGTTGGAGAGGGTTCGGTGAGGACAATGTAGAAGATGGGGTGGTGGGATTAGGGATCGGCGTAGGTTAGGATTTTAGGAGGGTTCGGCACAGGGATTAGAGAGAAAGGGGTCGGTATTTTTCCTTAGCTATAGAGGTCGGTGTAAGCTAGATTATTAGGATGGATCGACATAGAGGTAAAAAGGAGAGGGATCGACATAAATTGTTGGGGATGGTTTTGACTAATTAAAACCATCCTAACTCGTGCCATTCGAACATACAACTGCATACTGCCTTGTCCAGTCATAAAGTGACTAACAATAACACAACTAGCGTATATAGACCAATGGACTTAAACTTGAAAAAACAAATTCCCAATCCACTTAACATGAGTTAAGTATAAAAATGGCTCAACATACTCGAACAACGGACTTTATAATTCTAAACGTCAACATCTGATCCTAAAGCTTTTGTCGCCAATCACCTTTCACGTTGTCCGAGACGGTCAGCGATGGCGGTCTCTCCGGACAAAACCTCTAAGCTTCGATGTTTTACTTTCGCTTTTCTAATTCTAAACTATTCATATTCATTTCACATCGCATTGCACTAGTTCACACACAACACGGGGGGACAAGTTATTATTTCTAACATTGATTGTCTACTGAGTATAGCTGGCACAGATCTCGAGTTATACAAAGTGTTCAACCGCAATGTCTTCTAGATCAGATATGAAATCAAGCTCCGCTACTTCGTTTGATAAGCCTATACCAAGCCAGCAAAGAGATGAAATGGAGACATCTGATCTGCAGGTAGACCTTTTTTCGATATCCCGACTCTTTCTGCAGAAGTTATAGGCCCAGCTCTCGATGTTGTGGAAGTTGCCATCATTTTGAATAATCCGGCTGACTCACAAGCTTCAAAAATCGATGAAGTTGCTGTTCGTCGATTGTGCTCTATCCACGATATTCCTTTTGTAGACGTTTTGGCTCCGTCAAGGCAAGATAGGCCTCACTTGCCCCCAACTGGATATACCACATGCAATAAGTTCATGTGCTGGGCCGGATGTGTGCCACCTTTCAACTCTTTCATCCGTGAAGTGCTGAAGTATATGGGAATCGCTCCCACTTAATTGCACCCCAATAGCTATGCTTTTATCCACGACACTTTCCTTCTCTTCATGAATGTCCTATTTCATCCGCCAACTCCCGAGGACATCCAGTGCATTTATAACTTCAAAAGACGAACCGACATTCCTTCGTACATCTTCCTCGAGCACATGACCAAATGTCAAGTCTTAATGTGTGCATGGAACAAACTCTCCTTGTTTAAACAAGAATGGTTCTACGTACGATGCCCTCCTAGCTTCACGAGAAGGCGGTTGAAAGGATGTAAGTACTATCCTCGCCTTTGTCCTTAGTTCAAGAATTCAAATTGCATCTTCTTAGTTAACCGTACGAATTCTTTCAACTTTTTTAGGTGTTCGCTCTTGGCCCGTGGGCGTTAGATATTCCAGGGCTGTTGCGGCTATCCATGCTACTCCGTTGGAGGATAGGGAGATCAAACTCCTCATCACCAACGAACTGCTCTCGCCAGTCGAGTTATTAGAAGACGGCCACAGAATTGGTCTTCCAGGAAGTAGAGCGATCCCGAAGGTTGTCACCGAGGGAAGGGGAGAACTAAACGACCCCGTGGTGCCTCATGCTGTGGGAATCCAAGAAGGCACCGAAGAAGGGGAGATAAAGGAATCGGAAGATGCGAGGCTAAAAAACAAAGAAGCAGGCCTTGGATAAGTGCCGACAGTCCATGCGCCACACACTAGCCAATCGCAACCTCCCCCGAAAAAGGGAAAAAGTCTGGGGTATAGAATTAAGAAAAAGAAAGCCGGGAAACCCCAAAATTTGTCATAACTCCGGTTGAAAAGGGTTCATCTTCTCAACAAATGGAGAGTGCATTGAAGGGACTTTACGACATCTCAATTCCGGACGATTTGTTGAATTATGACTTTACTAACCTTGGCGTTGAGGGGCTTAACTCACCCACGAGGAGTGGTGAAGGTAGGCAAACTTCCAATCAAGGAGAAAGAACTCCTATGAGTAAAGCAATTGTTACTAGTCCGTCAGGGGGACACCCTAGGATAGACACAAGCACTCACACCCCACCATTCACTTGTAATTAACTCTTGACATAGCAACCACTAATATGTTCCCGTTTGGTTCTTTTATAGGTGCAATGTCTTACTCACATGCTTTCGATCGCCTTCGTGGTTCTTCCACCTTCCATCGTTCGAATCGGGATTCCGAGTCCAGAAGATGCCGAGAAAGAGACGAAGGACAGGAGAAAGATTATCGTTCTCGAGAATCATCTTCATCATCCAGAAGGAAGCCCCAAGCACACGTGCGTCAAAGTGATCCAACTAACCCTCCTACACGTAGTGGAGATAAGTACGTGCACCGAGGCTCTCAATATGATGCTCCTCGTGACCAACATTTCGGATCATCAAGCACCAAGTAGTCCCATGAACATCGTAAACAAGTGCTGGTCACATCTGAACAAATTTCCCCGTTTCCTACCCACGATCCGATTGCGGCGGAGAAACTAGCTAAGCTTAAAGCTACCTTTCCAAAGATTTGTTTTGATAGGCTCAAATTCCTTCCTTCTATACATACTATCCCTAGAACTGCCAAAGAGAGCTACTAGCGTGTGTGAATGATGTGTATTTACAACATGAAGCGTTCATTCATTTAGTCGAAAAAGTCTCCGAGGTTCCTATTGAACGTCAACATGAGATTGATTGCCTTAAGCTGGAGGCCATCCACGATAAGGACATTATTAGGCACCAAGATACTAATTTGCTCGCATTCAAAGCTGAACTGGACAAGGTGAAGAAGAATGCAAAGATGACGGTTGAGGCAGTTAGTCGCCTAGAGGCTTCTCATAAAAAGGAACTGGATGATACACTCCACCACAGCGACACCTTGGCTTTGGAAAAGGCCTCCTTAAAAAAGGAGAAAGACATTTTAGCCCACCACGTTGAGGAGTTAGAAAAACTGTTGTCCAAGGAGAGGGAGGAGAAAGTCGAGGTGCAAGAGGAGTCACAAAGGTATTAGGAGGAGATCGTCGAAACAAGAAACCTGAAAACAAAACTTGACGAGCAATTCTCCCAAATCGAAGCCTTAAAAGAAGCCGCTCGCGAAGAGGGCAAGAAAGTAGTGCTTGCGGAAGCCGACTCTCGAATTAAGGCAGCGACTGAGTCCGGTAGGGAGGAAATCAAGTGCTTATTTGATCCACTCATTACCGAGTATAATGCAAAGGTCCTCCTCTACCGCGACTTAACTTTCCTGGGCGAAGGCTATCTTGAGTTGCTTGCCGAGGCTTGGTGTATCATCACCAAAATTAAGAAAGAGGAGTTGGGGTGGAAGAGCTTGATGAAGGGGCACTTGCGCAGGAAGTGCTCCGAGGAAACGAGCCATCCGATTTGGCCACCACAAAGCTTCAATTTGGCAGAGCTCCTATACCGCCCAAGCAAAAGGAAGATATCGTTGGGTCGTCTAGCACTGAGCCCCAGGGTCCTTCTCTCATACAACTGGCCGGGATTTCATCTTCTCAATCTATCGAGCAACATGCCGGTTATGACCCGAACAAGCCTGGACTTGGCATACACACGTTATCTCTTATCATCGAAGGGAGTACTTCGATGACTACCGAGAGTCAACCAGATGCTGGTACCACATCGAGCCCTTTTTAATCTAAACGGTTGCTGTTCTCGATAAATAACAACTGTAGTCTAACATTTTCTTTTAACGAAACTTTGTAGGTCATTCTGGTCCTGAGTCAACTCCTAGGAGCGATGTCGCTACGGAGCAAGAAGGACAAGTTGCTGAGGCTTCGACTGCCGCAGATATCCTAGGGCCCGATGCTTAGGTGATTGGGCCGTTTGATGCGGACAAACTTGAAGACCCATTACCTACGGAGGAGCATGATGTTATAGTTACAGGTGCTTCTGAGCACACTGCTGAGTTCAGCCTGAAGGAGCGGATTGAGAAAGAGGTGAAATCAAAGCTTGAAGTTAAGGGTGGCCTCGATTTGGTGGTGGTTGATGATCCTCTCCATAGGCCTTTACAATTCATCCCTCCCGGTGGGTCCACTCCTATTGTGGTTCCTCCTCCTTCCTAAAGTATTTCTACTCAAGGCGGCAAAGGGTCTAGAGAAAGACGCTCAACCGATTCGACCACCGAAAAGCCAAAGAAGGAGAGGAAGTCAAAGAAATAGTCGGGGTCTTGTATTATTGTGCTTAGTCCAAATAAGTTAGACTTGGGTTGTTTTCCCCTTTTTTCTTTTCCTTTTAGTAGCACATGTACGGGCGTGGATCCCAGCCTCTTGAATGATTTGTAAAGAATTCCTGGGATTGTAAATAAAATTTTGTTCCTTAGTCAATTGTCGAGTGAATTATTATTTCATAGAGTAACTTCTCCCATTCCAAGTGCTTGTGATAATTTTTCCAAGTTTCGTTGATAATTCATTATCTTAATCTCAAAGCTCCTCTGTAGGCTCCATCTTAAGTCACAAACGATACCAAGCCAAAATCGTAACCAATGGTCATACTCTGTCGCTAATAGTTTGAGCATCATCTGTCGATATCAGACAGGAGTTCATGGGATAGCAAACGGTTGACAACTCTCTTGTTTATCCATTGATTTGGATACTTAGAACTTTTTGATCCGCTTCATGGACTTAGAAAATTTTCGCATGTAGTTTATACTCTAGTCCGCGCTCCGGGGACTCAGAGTACTCTAATCCGCATTCCGGGGACAGAGATTTTTTTAAAGGTTGTTTATACTCTAGTTCGCGCTCTGGGGACTCAAAGTACTCTAATACGCACTTTGGGGACTTAGAGATTTTTTCAAGTCATTATACTCCAGTCCGCGCTTCGGGGACTCAGAGTACTCTAATCTGCACTTTGGGGACTTAGAGATTTTTTCAAGTCGTTATACTCTAGTCCACGCTCTGGGGACTCAGAGTACTCTAATCCACGCTTCGGGGACTTGGAGTTTTTTTCAAGCCGTTTATACTCTAGTCCACACTCTGGGGACTCAGAGTACTCTAATCTGCGCTCCGGGGACTTAGAGATTTTTTTCAAGTCGTTTATACTCTAGTCCACGCTCCGGGGACTCAGAGTACTCTAATCCATGCTCCGGGGACTTAGAGATTTTTTCAAGTCGTTTATACTCTAGTCCGCGCTCTGGGGACTCAGAATACTCTAATCCGTACTCCGGGGACTTAGAGATTTTTTCATGGTGAAAATTGCCTTTTAGATTCGCTCAGGGAAATCACCAGCCGACCAAGCTCTCCAAGCAACCCCCCTTATTCATTTTCATCGGGGGTTAGTGTGATTGGTTGATTTTAGTTTTATGTGTGTGTTCATACACCACATATGTCAGCATTAATCAATTCCAACACATAATTATCATAATATGAAATAACAGTAGTCTGTGGAAAAGAAGCTTTAAGCTTTTACTCATCATAAAAAATAGGGACATAATAACTTGTCTTATTACATATCAAAAACAAAATCAAACACAAAGCAAATACTGAAAGCAAATACTACTGGAATGTGAAAGAAACAATCTAGGTGAAATAGCGACGTATATGTTCGCTATTCCATGCTCTAAGGAGCGTTACACCATCGATAGTCGCTAGCTTGAAAGTTCCTTCTCCGAGCTTCTGTTCGTTGACGTACTGCCCTTCCCACGTCGGATTCATGTGCGATGGGACCGGAAAGATTCGCTTCAGGACAAGGTCGCCAACGTCAAAGGTTCTTGGTTGGACTTTCATATTATAGTACCGGGCGACCCGATGCCGATGTGCGGCCGCTCTCAAATCGGCCTCCTTATGCTTCTCTTAGATAAAGTCCAATGACTCCAATAAGAGATCTTGGTTTGTTCTTGGATCATAGTAAGTCACCGATGTGAAGGGAATTTGAGTTCCACGGGAGTGACTGCTTCAGCTCCGTAAGCCAGGGCGAATGGAGTGTGGCCAGTCGCAGACTTATGAGTGGTCATGTAGGCCCAGAGCGCCATAGGAAGTTCATCCACCCACTTGCCTTTAGTCTTTTCCAAACGCTTTATTAAGATGGAATTTATAATCTTGTTTACAGCTTCAACCTGTCCATTCTCCTGAGGGTGAGCGACTGCTGTAAACTTTTTCTCAATACGATACCTCCGAAAAAACTCCTTGAACGCAGCACTGTCAAATTGAGTTCCATGATCAGTTACGATAGTTCGCGAAGACCGAAATGGCATACAATGTTTCGAACAACAAAGTTAATGACCTTCTTGGTTGTGATTGTAGCTAATGGCTCTGCTTCGGCCCATTTGGTGAAATAGTCACCTGCGACAATCGCATATCTCGCACCACCCTTAGAAATCGCCAAAGAGTCGATGGTATCAATTCCCTATACCGCAAATGGTCACGGACTAACCATTTGCGTGATTTCTGTCGGCAGTGTTCTTGGGACCTTTGCATATATATGGCATGTGTCACATTGTCTCACATGATCTACGACGTCCCAGTTCGCGGTCGGCCAGTAGTACCCATAACGGAGTACCTTTTTAGCTAACATTTACCACCAGTGTAGTTGCCACACTCTCCTTCATGGACTTCTTTTAAGACCCACTTTATCTCATCATGGGCGATACATCTGAGTAAGGGAACAGAGAATCCCTCTCGATACATAATTCCGTCTTGCATAATATACTGTGATGCTTTACGAAGGACTTGTTGCTTTTCGTTCCTTTTCTCAGGCAAGATTCCGCGCAACATGTATTCTTTAAATGGGGACATCCATGATTCCTTTTTGGGTTCCATTTCCAGTACTTGATCAACTTTCATCACATTTATACTTAGGGTATGTAGGGTTTTGACCGAAACCAAGCCCATCTATTATGCATCGCCAGTGTTCGCAAACTTTGCCAATGAGTCAGCTTCCCCAATCTACTCATATGGGATATGTGAAATGCTATAGTATTCGATGTCCGCCAACAATTCCCGAACTCAGGTAAGGTATGGGGCAAGCCATGGTCCCTTTTCCTGGTAGTCCCCTCTAACTTGGTACACCACCAGCTGCGGGTCACAAAAGATATCAATAGATTTCACCTCGAGCTCTTTAGCAAGCTTCGTTCCAGCAATCAATGTCTCATACTCGACATCATTGTTCTTAGCAGGGGAATCAAGCTTTAAAGCATAGCAAACTGACCCGTTCTCATGGGTTACAAGAATGACCTCTGCGCCAGAATAATGATCATTGGATCCTCCATCGGTATATATCTTCCATTTACAGTAGCGGTTACACTGCTCTCCAGGGGCTCGTCCTGCATGGTAAACTCCGCTATGAAGTCGGCCAGTGCTTGCCCCTGGATAGCCCTTCGAGGCAAATATGTGATGTCGAACTGACTAAGCTCGATGTTCCATTTAAGCAGCCTCCTAGATGTCTTGGGTCGTTGTATGACCTATCGTAAAGGCTGATCAGTGTAGACGTTGATTGGATGTGCCTGGAAATACGGGCGAAGTTTTCACGATGCGATAACCAAGCAGTACGCCAATTTCTCTATCTTTGGTTAGTTTCTCTCTGCCCCCGTCAATCGTTTACTGACATAGTACACCGGTCACTAGATCCGGTTATCCTCACAAATCAATGCGGCACTTATAGCATGTGGTGATACTGCTAAGTAAATGTACAACTCCTCATGATCTATCGGTTTTGACAAAAAATGGGGTCTCTTCAAATGACTCACCAAAGCTTGGAACACGCCATCACAGTCTTGCATCCATTCAAAATTCCTCTTCCCCTTCCTTATCAAATCGAAGAAAGGAATGCATTTAACGGTCGACCTGGAAATGAAACGACTCAGGGCAGTGACCTTCCTGTTCAGGCTCTGCACTTGCTCAATAGTTCTGGGTTCTTGTATTTCCAAAATGGCTTGAATCATCACTGGGTTCACTTCGATTCCTCGCACATTGACAATAAAGCCCAGGAACTTCCCTGAGGCAACACCGAATGAGCACTTCAAAGGGTTGATTTTCATGTTATAAAATAGGAGGATATTGAACATCTTTGATAAGTCTCGAATGTGGTCCTTTGATTGCCATGACTTCACGAGCATATCATCCACATAGACTTCCATTGTCCTTCCAATCTTATCTTTGAACATGCGATTAACCAAATGCTGATAGGTAGCTCCTGCGTTCTTTAATCCGAACGACATTACTACATAATAGTATAATCCAACATCAGTGACAAAACTGGTATGCTTCCGATTTGGGATGTGCATCGAGATCTGGTTGTATCCTGAATACCCATCCACAAATGACTACAGTTTATGCCCTACGGTCGAATCAACTAGTTGATCAATTCTAGGCATGGGAAAAGTTTCCATATGGCACACCTTATTCAGGTCTAAATAGTCAATACACGTTCTCCACTTCCCATTTGCCTTCTTCACTAGCACAGGGTCAGATATCCATTCGGGATAGAGGGCGTTGTGAATTAACCCGTTGGCTTTAAGTTTATCCACCTCCTCTTTAAGAGCCATGGCCCTCTCCGGATCCATACCTTATCCCTTCTACTTCACAGGGACGTACTTCGGATCAATATTCAATGCATAGCTTGCGATGGCAGGCGAGACCCCACACATGTCAGAATGAGTCCAAGTGAATACATCCAGATTTGCTCGGAGGAAATCAGTAAGTTCTCTCACGATTGAAGGGCTAAGTTGTGATCCAATCTTCAACACCCATGATGGGTCATCGTGGCTGACTGAGATATCAATCATCAATTTAGCCGGAGCTGCCTTGGACTCCTTGGGTCCTCTTCATCATCCCTTGGATCTATGTCTCTATAGAATCGACTGTGGTGCCCAAGCCAAGGCTTAGGAGCTATTTGTCAAACTTCAGCAACTTGGATGCAGACAGACTTATCCACACCCTTTCCCTTCTCTTTTCTCTGAGCCGCTCTTAACTCAGCCACATAAAAAGCACGGCCAGTTTCCTGATCACTATGCACAACACCCGCTCCACTATCCGTTGAAAATTTCAACATCAAAAACCATGGGGCAAGGGCTGCCCAAAATTTGGCAAGGGCCGGACGGCCAAGAAAGATATTATACGGTGAATCAACATCCAGGACAATGAATGGTAGGATCCACACCCTCTTACGTTCACCTTCTCCCAACTCAACCGGTAGCTTGACATAACCTACCGCCTCGATGGCCACACTGTTAAGACTGTGTATACGAGCTTTAGATAGTTTCAAATTCTTAGCCTCCATCCTCATTTGATCATAAGCCTTCTTAAAGATTATATTCACAGAACTGCCACAATCAACCAGAATTCTTCTCACCAGAGCGGGGCCAATCATGGCAGAGATAACCATTGGATCAATAGCATGGGTCTTCACTCTATCAGCATCTCTACTCTTGAACACTATATCATTCGTCATTGTATGCTGTTGCTTAGCCGGAGTTCCATCCTCCGTATTCGAACAACATTCAAAGCTGTGCAGTTAAAGCGCCCTGCCGCTCCATAGCGTTTGAGGTGCGAAAAGTTGTAGCGGAGATATATCGGGGATATAGCAAGATATAGCCGACGACTTTAAAAAGAGGAATGATAAACATTCTACATTAAAAAGAGGAACAATTATTACTTATTATTTCCCACCAAGCAAAACAAGTTATAATAAAGTAAAGATAAACAAAGTCGACACTTAAAAAGTTCGAACTAGTTAAAATAACCAACAGCGTATATCATTGTTATATCAACTTTGAAGTTACCATAAAACTTAAAAGCAAGACATCATGCAAAATGCTTATTTATAGGAAAGAGGGATATAGCGGGGCAACGAAATCGGGCATACAGCGGATTATTGTCCCAATATCGGGGATAATAGCGGATCCGCTATATTGGGCCGCTTTATAGGAACATCGTTGCCCCAAAAGTCCGCTATGGGATATATCGGGGATATATCGAGGCAATATCGGGGAATTAACTGCACAGATTCAAAGTCAACATGTCTTATTGAACCAGCATAATGCTCCATTTCCTGCCAACTTCTATCCATAGGATGCAGTCCACCAACTATCATGTTTATTACCAACCTTCCACCGGTTTGAGCGGGCTCCTCAGGTCGGCTCGGAGCTTGTGATCGATTGGGATCAGACGTTCCTTGCCCGCTGTCCTGCGGATTCTTGACAAACCGTTGCAACTTTTTCTAGCAAATTAATTTCTCAATGGCGTCATGGAGGTGCCTACACTCATCAGTGTTGTGCCCATAGGATTCGTGAAACTGATAGTACTTCTCGGTTTGCTTATATTCCTCAGTCGATTCCTTTGGACACAGCTTCCTATACTAGAAAGTGTTACAGGTAGACAGATAAATGTTTTCTAGAGAGGCATTCAAGGGTGTGTAGTCGTTATAAGTAGGAATTTGTGGCTTCCACTTCTCGAACTCCCTCTTTCAATTAGAATTTCCCTCTCCGCCCCTTTTCTGTGACCCGACTTGTTTTGAACATTAACCTGAACCTTTCTAGAACTTTCGCTAGATTGCTTTACTACAATGTTGCTTTGTACCGCTTCTCTAATTGGCCTATAGCATTGCTCCTCCTAGACAATCCGGCCTCCTCCTTTCTCATGAACTGGTTTGCCTTTGAGTAGAAACGCTCCAGCATGGCCGACGGTTTTCCAGCTAGCTAATCACCGAACTCGGATTCAAGGTCAACCCCCTTGTCACAGCCATAAGTATGGCATGGTCATTTGGATTACTAACCTCAGTAGCAGCAACATGAAATCTCCACAGGTAATCCTTTAGCGATTCCCTTGGAGCCTGGATTATAATGGATAGAGATATCACGTCTTTGGGGGCAAGTAGCATGAATCCGGAACTACTCCACGAATCTTGTAGCCAGCTCATCAAATCTCGAGATTGATCGTAGGGGTAGCCTTGTGAACCACATTATAGCATCATAGATAGAGTTATAGGGAAGCATCTTCATTTGGTTGCATCATTCGCCCTGGCCAGATCCACCGACCATTCTTACCTCATGACATGCTATCGGGGGTCAGTCTTCCCTTCGTAAGTGGGCATTGTAGGCATGCTAAACCTCCTGGTGTATTCTGCCTATAAAATGTTGTCGTTAAACTGGTATGACTCCTAGAGACTCCCCAATCATCATTAGTCAAGCCTTGGTTCTCCCTCATCAGCTACCTGACCATTGCGGACAAGTTCAGAGTCTGGATAGGAGGTGTCAGGTCAGGCTCCGTCCTGTGTAAATGTTCTGACCGGTGTCTCCGGGGCATCTCATGCCTTCTTGGCCTATTGTCCTCTAGGCGTATCTTGAGGATTCGCTTCATTATCATCATGGGGAGGTAATTGATCAACATCCAAGCGTGCTCTAGTGCCTAAGTTCTTATTTCCAGGGTGAGCATGACTCCTCAGGTGCAGTCGAGGAGCCATCCTCATGGTTGAGGGATCGGTACCGACCCTTAGGGAGGGTTTGGCACCGACCCAATTTTGTTGACCATGGTGGTCTGTCCCATGTTGCTCCATCGCTCCAGCTTGTGTCGTTTCAATTCTCCGACACCTTCTCCTGCAGTGCTCGTCCATCGAGGTTAAGCTATCTGACGCCGAGTACGAAGCGAGACCTCCTTCAGTCTTTGGTGTTGCTGTTGAGCAATCTGGTTCATCAGGTTGGCATTAGCTTGGATTTTCTCATTTAGTTGCCTACGGCTCTCCATCAGCTCCCTCATCAAGTCATTAAATTTAGCTCTAGTAATAGAATCGATGGGGTTCTGGGCTATAGTAGGCTCCACATTCGCATTAGCAGGTTGGTTGCTTAGACCCCCTTGTTGGACACTAGCAGTTTCGTTGGCATCAACATTATGGGAAGTAGATCTGATGCGCCTTTCCATCTTTAATTACTTTGCTTAGATCTCAAATAATCTGAATATTATCTACATGCTTCTGAAAGTGAACCTGGATCTCCTTTGGGGGATTTCCTCAATCTAGTAGTAATAAAGGTGATTCTGATAGCCTGAGAATCAGTCTCTCAGTGAAAGCACCAAAATGTTTGCAACCAAATTTTTCACAAATACCCGAGAATAGGTTTAGGTAGTGAAATAAATGAAGAAATTAAATGAGAACAGAGGAATAACACTGAATATCAAGAAAAATGCAGCAGAAAAATAGAAACAACAAGATTTATAGTGGTTCGGTGCTGATTACCTACGTCCACTTTGAATACTTTCTTTAATGCTTTATCAACCAGTTGATTACAGTTACAATCCACAAGAAAGAGCTTGAGAACAAGTTAGAACAAAAGTAAATTGATTACAAGAATGGCAGAGTTTTACTTGTCAGCCGAAAAAAAGATCCCAAAAATGGCCATTTGCCCTTGTATTTATAGATGAAGGCAGCCTTCAGCCTGACTGACATCTCAAAGCCTGGGCCCCCTTGATCACTTGGGCCCTCCATAAGGAATGCTTAGCCCAATTCACTATGCTGACCTATATCATCAAGCTGCCCCGACCACCTTTGTGTGCTGACCCCATAATCTTTGTATCCTATGCCGATCCATCCATCTCACATACCATGCCAATCCATCTAGGTAGGCCAAACAGTTATCTCTATGTCTTATGCCGCCCCTATCTCTACATGCTATGCCGAACCAAGTAACAACATACATAATGCCGACCTGAGCAACACCATATGTAATGCCAACCCGAGGAACATCATACATTATGCCGACCCGAGCAACATTATATGTAATGCCGACCCGAGCAACATCATATGTATTGCCGAACCGAGCCATTCCATTTACTTTGCCGACCCGAGCTCTACTATATCCATTTCCGACCCGAACAATGTTTCACACCATGCCGACCAAAACAATTTCATATGCTCTACCGATCCAAACACCACTATACCGAACCCTCTGGGTTTCATTGAATTTGCCTAATTATCCACTTTGGTTCCCAATCTAACCAAACTAAATTCTAAGACTTCGACATCCAGTGCTATCCATTTGTCAATTTTATTTAGCCTGGGCTGGATATGGCTATTCAAACATTACACTCTGGTCATGCAGATATTTCCTCGTGATCATCCTTCCCACCAATAGTCGAATTTGGACTTCATGATCAACCTTACGTAGTTGGGCCATGGTATCGGGTAACAAGTTGTAACATAGTTATTTGAGATGATTGTTATATATGATTTAACATGCTTAAATCCATGGTTTATATTGAAAGTGTGTTTAATCCTCTTTGTTGAGTATGCGATTAGGTATGTTGAAGCAGTTATATATGCGCTATTGGGATGCTTATTCGTTCAGATTCGCATCTAAATGGCATGCTCTTACTGTGAAAGAGGAACATAAGATCTGTAGTGTAGATGGTATGGATATATATATATATATATGCTTGCATGTTCTTAGAAATGAGATATATATATATATATATGTTGTTTTGGGATTGTTTTTGTACCTAGCTGAACAAAGGAGGCGCTGTTGAATTTTTTTGAATAAGAGGAGCTTTTAAATCCTAAGGGTTAGGATGTATGTTTAATGCTTTGGAATTTTTGGTCCACCGGGTTACATTGTCATACTTCTAGGAATTTCGGTGGTGAAATTATTTTAAGATGGGGAGAATGTAACAATCCATATCTTTTTAATGACTGGATATTTAAATAATTAAATAAAAATTGAATCATTAGTTAACTAATGGTCCAAAATTTGATTTTGGCATACGGTCGAATTATGGCTTTGAGCACTTCTGCTGAGTCAGGATCAACGTTGTAAATTAAATTGAGTATAAATATCATTACATTTGGAGTCATTGCATTTTTATGGTTTATGTATTATTATACGTATTTTGTAAAAATAAGTGCTTAAAGTCCAGCTGGGTCGTGACAGACGGGTTGTGTTTCTGGGATAAGGGCTTCATCTCGAAATGCGTGAAATTATCATTACGTAGTGCTTTCCCAGATGGAAATGAAATTTATACCATCGGGACAAGGGAAATGAGATGATATGCACTAATGAGTTTCGTGGCGATTCGTCGTACCGTGTGATTGTAAATGTTCGAAATGTATTGTGATTTAATTGAGATATTATATATATACACACACACATCACCATGCCACTTCCTCCTCACTATTCTTTTCCCGTGTTCATTTAAATGAGTCCAAAAAATAGCCGCCGCCTCCTTTAAATTAAACCGAGTGCTTTGGCCATCAATAGAGGCCGAGATTGGATATGTTGGATTCGGGAAGGGGAGAGCTGCAAATCTGTGTGGCCATGTAAGGGTGCAATGGTGATTGGCCGATGTCGACTTTCATAGCCGTTGACTAGGGTTGTGTGCTGGAGGAGCTAGTGGTGGCGTTGACTAAAACAAAGAGCAACATTGTCTTTCTCTTACTGACATGCACCTGTCGACACCCACCACTTGAGGTTCGAACCTCCTTTGAGAGTTACAACGTCAAACGTATGCCAAGATCGTAATTTATATGGGAAACCGGAGTGGACGTCTTGGGGTGTGTTGTGGAGAGCATGCATAGAGGAGTGTGTTAAAGTGAACAGTGAGTTGTTTAGTTGAGAGTTCGGGGAGAAATCAAGGTAGCAGCATGTATGTTTATAGGTTTGGATGTACACAGGTGTGTACAGGGAGTAGAGAGGAAGATGATGGATTAAAATATGTGAGGTAATTAGTTTATTTATTAAAGTTAATTAATTAATTATTAAATTAATATGTATTTCATATCTCTTGCATACGAGGTCCAATCGAGATGCGGTTTCCACCATTAACCTTGTAAAAGGATTATTTATAACATAGTATGGGCTTGGACTGGATTTGGGTACTAGGGAATTTTTAATTCAGGCGAGCGAAGTTATAACTCTGAATTTATATTTCCACCATTAACCCATAATAATATATATTAAAAAATATTACCTATGAGATGTAGAATAATATATACATATGTATAAGTAATTATTTCCCTATTTAATTAGATTGGTTTAAGTATATATTAGGAAAATTGATTAAGATGCTGTATATATAGTTTTTGTGTCCTATTCCTATTGAGTAGAGTTAGATGGAGTTGATATTATTTATAACATAATTATAAATTAATTGAACTCCGATTTATAATTATATTAGTGATAGAAATATTATTATATATTTTATAATAGATATTAGGAATAATTGATTAAGATCCCTTATGCATAAATATTGTGTTCTATTTGTATTGAATAAAGTCAAATGAAGTTGATATTAATTTATAACTTGGTTATAAATTAATCAAATTTAATTTTGTTATTATATTAGTGATAGAAATATTGTTACACATTTTACTACTAATTCGAAGTTAACCGCGCGACCTTTAAAACAAGCGGTGAGGCTAAATAATTGTTTAGGAAGGTTAAACTTATATTAAAATAGCTTCGAAGTCTATCTACCTTGCTACTAGTTTATTATGGTGTAATTTAATAATTAACTAACAATATAATTTTTATAGAGATGATTTTAAAAGTAAGAGATTACAAAAGAAGTATTTTATTATTTAATAGGGTTTGATTAAGGTTACAAATGGTTTATTAAATTTAGACCCTAAGAAATGATTTATGATAGATATTATATAAATGAGCTATATAATATTTTTAGACCTTATTAATTGCTAAACTTAATTTTAATAGAAGAATTAAGTGATATTAAGCTATAATAGGATTGGTAGGCGAAAATATTATTTCATAGAATAAGTTTATGACTTCTATAAAATAATATGAAGTAGATATAATTGTTGGATTCGTTATTTAATAAAATGCATTTTTGTTTAATCGCTTATATGATTGTATGTGTAAATTGTTATTGATATTAGGATGATAGATTTGTTAGTTTTATATTGCCTTTGTGTATGTAAATGTGCATGATATGTGTGTGTAAGTTCCATGTAGTTGGACTGGTTATGTATGTAGTAATATACACATATATACTGGCATATATTTTATGTGATTTATATATTTCTATATGTATAAATATAGTTTTGGTATATCCGACTTAGGGCTACTAGGGGATGCATGGATTATATATGTGTGTATATAATATGCAGTTTAAAGCATTTATATATAGTCCAGTATGTCCTACTTGGGGCTATCGATCGCATGGAATCCATTGTACCATTAAGGCACACGACTTGTAGACGTGGTATTGGAGCTGGGACGTAGAGTGATTGGGATGACAATCTAGAGTAGGTTTTGTAATGTTGTGTTGTACGGACGGGTGCCCTGACAGGACTTGTACACCAACTTATTTTGAGGTGTTGGCTTTCAGAGGAGTCCAAAATATAGTTGTGGCTCTCAATAGCTCTCTTTAGTAGCTAATGCCAATTCAACGCGATTTATCGGTACATAATTTAAGCGTATGTATAGTTCAATATACTCAACTTGGGGTTACTGAATAGTGGACAAAATATATGATATAGATATATAAATACGTGGTTCAAGTGATTTATATATATTTATAAATACATGGTTTGGGTGATATATATTGGCTTGGTATGCCTGCCTTGTGGCAACTGGGTAGTGCAAGGCACTTCAAGAACGAATCATGATCAATACGAGGATGATAATGCTTCGGTGTTGTGTAACTATGTGGGAAGGGTGTACGTCGAATTTAGTGTTTTCATAAGGTTCCGATATGTCGGGATAGACAACCGGAGGAAAGGACACTAATGAGGGAATCTATTGTACCACTGACGTGCACGACCTGTAGACGTGGTACCTGAGCTAGGGAGAATAGAGATTGGAACACCAATCTAGAGTAGGTCATATACTGCTACGTTGTATGGACGAGTGATGTGACAGGACCTACAGTCCAACTTCTTTTGAGGTGTTAGTTTTTAGGGGAGTCCACAATGTAGCAATGGCTCTTGGTTTCTTTGGTAGCTAATGGAAATCCGAGACAAGTATCAGTTATAGATATCCATATGTTGGTTTTGGGTATGGAGATGCCATGTTAGTAGCATTGTTATATTACTGTATTTAATTTGCATTTTTGATGGTTTGATGAGGACCATTGAATCGATTAGTGTTCGTAGCAGACTCCACCCATCAATATTGATGGGTATTAATTTATTTCATATTTGTCATTTACAGTTATGTTGTGTGTAGCATATTAGTTGGTTTTAAGTATTATTGTGATATGTATATTATAACACCACGCAACTTAATAGGTCCAAATTTTGACTAAATCAGAACCCAAGTCCATTAGGGTACGGATTGTTGGTTTTGGTAACCTATAATAAACACAAGCATATTAGAAAGAGATTAATATAAACTCATAGTGGAATTGAGAAATATAATAAAACATACGTATTGATTAAGACTGCTACCTCGAAATATCATTCCTTGGACATTTAATTTCCGTATCAGCACCAAGCATGAATAAGAAGACTTCACCATCTGCAGTTCCCATCTTGCTCCAGTATCAAGTCCTTCTAAACCCAACCTATGAGTTGTTATGAGGAAAGGGATCTGGGCAACGTTCTAGTGATTGGAAAATTACATACTTTACCCATCCCATTAATTTATGCCAATTGATTTCCATTTAAGTGTTATATCTATTACTTACGGCTAATCTGTTAAATCCTTTCTGCACGTACGATATTCCTAACCTAACCTTTTCCAATGTATCATTATGTTTGTGCGTATGTATTGTAGGAAATGCGGATTACGGATCTTAAGGCAGAATTAACACTAGGGGGGTGAATTGTGTTTAATTAATTTTATGAATCTTTTTGAAATCTTTTCAAATTAAATCCAAACAGATGCAATTCACAAACACAGAGACAATCACAGATGTAGACACAGATGCAAATAGTAAATAAAAGCAGTAAAGGAAAGAACACACCGGAATTTTATACTAGTTTGGAGTTACCCTACATCTAGTCCCAAAATTTCTTGTGCAGATTTCTTTTCAAATATAATGTCGATATTAAAACCTTGATTTCAAGGCCACGAGATACACCCTCCTATCTCCGAGTCCAGGGAAAACTCTCTTGATTTAACCAGGCTACAATTGCACCTAATTTATTTACGGGCTACAATCACATCCAATTGATTTACGGGTCCAATCACACCGTTTCCAATCACACTTTGATAGAGAGAGACTCGATACACTTTTTTGATTACAAATGATCCTATAACTCTGAATAGCACTGAGATCTTTGAGAGAGAGTGGAAGAGAATCAAACTAGAGATGATCGAGTTTGATTCACTTAGAATTTCGACAGAGTTTTGTTAAACCATTTGAAATATAAGAGAATATTTGAGTAGAGAAGAAGGAGTGAAGAAATGAAGAAAACTAACTTAAAATTCGTTAAAAACAACTGGTATTTATTGGAGAACAACGGTCATGTCCATTCGTGAAAGGTTACGATGAATAGACACTTCTTTTGAAAATTTGAGATTTGAATTCTACGGCTACCTTGTCGACATGAGGGGATAAGGGATGTCGACATGCCTATGTTATTTCTGAAAATATATTTTTCTTTAAAATGATTTCTATTCTAAAACTTGTCAAAACAATTTCTAAACTTTGTAAACCATTTTGAATATAGTTTAAACTTATAAAAGAGTTTTTGAAAGTAATCTTAAAATATATAATTATAATACAAAAGTAATATTAAAAACTAAGTATAGATTTCTTTAAAATATATTAAAGCTAAATATTAAAATCAAGAGATAGTTTTAAAAAAACAAGAGATGATTTTGAAATTAATACGATTAAAAAGAGTTTTTGAATTAACGCTAAAATATTTAAATTGATAGAGATGACTTTAAAAAAGATAGTTTTGAAAAAATAAATCATTTTGAAAATTTCGTGGGTTCCATTCCACTAGAGAAGGTAGTGGGCTCCATCCCACTAAAGAGGTCGTGGGTTCCATCCCACAATTAAAGCGAGAAAGTGGATTCCATTCCACAATTAAAATCAAAATAAAGATTTTAGTGCTATTATGAAGTTTTAACATAAATCTTGACTCTATTACTTATCTTGATATCTTGAACTCTTGATAATCTTGATACTCATGAGTTTCAGTCTTGATTCATTCTACTCCTCATTTCCTAACACTCTCAAGCTAAAGTAAAAATGGAGGAAAAGATAGGAAATCAAAATTCCTAAGCCCTAGTTTACTAGGAAATTCAAATTCAAGCTCTAGAAATCAAAGAGAAGCTTAGGCAAGCATCCTCTTCACCTTCTCCATCTTAATCTCTCTTCAATTTTCAGAAATTCCTAAACCCTAACTTAGGAAATATTTGCTTATGAGCTAAGATTGGAGCTTCTTGAGTTGAAGTTGAAGAGGAATTGGCCTTTCCTTTGTTTTAGAGCTTCTCATTCGTGTTTTTGGGTTTAAAGATGAGTTCTTGAACTCACATCTATGTCTATACCTTTGATAGTTGTTAGGTATGAATTCCTAACACCTAATTCATGTTCATTTTCTTTTGGATTCAATTGAATTGGTGAATTTTCCAATTTTTGGTATTTTGAAGTCAAAATCTATGAAAATCCTTATATGGATGTTTGGACATGTTATTTAGAGTGTATTGATGTGTTTATAGGGTTGGGTTGTCGCTTGACATCGATCTCTAGCCATCGTCGCTCATTCGTTTGTTTCGAATTTGATTTGGCCATCAATGGCCTTGGCAAAAATTGCCCTGAGCTTCAGCTCAAACGTCTGGTAATAAGCTCAGACGTCCGAGGCTACGGGAATAAAATTCCAGACTAACAGCTCAGACGTCTGAGCTTACTTCCCAAACGTCTGGGCGATCTGGAATTAAAATTCCAGTCTTTCAACTCAGACGTCTGGGATAACCACCAGACGTTTGGAGTTGATAAATGCAGCCAATTTGCCTATTTTATGTGGGTTTCCAATTTATATCGATTTTTGGTTGATCCGATTATTTGTTATCACCTATCGACTTTGATGACTTCTTTTCGGGATTTTTGGGAATGTACATTTGATGTCGATTTTTATGGTTTTAATTCACGTCCTCGAATGTGAATTTTTGGTGATTGATTGTT
This sequence comes from Allium fistulosum, assembly GCA_030737815.1. Classification (NCBI taxonomy): domain Eukaryota; kingdom Viridiplantae; phylum Streptophyta; class Magnoliopsida; order Asparagales; family Amaryllidaceae; genus Allium; species Allium fistulosum. The sequence goes on along the minus strand of CM060903.1, from coordinate 1,238,180,779 downwards.
TCTACAATCATATCTGTGATTTGTCACTTTTAAAATACAAAGGTTTCTATACTAGTTGTAAATACTCAAACTCTTTCACAAAAAACAATTCAACACTACTTTTAAATATAAAGCTCGTTTTTAAAACCGTTTTCTAATCTATTAGTATATACAAACTTTACCTCATTCGTACGAGAAATCCAATTAAACGACTTAGCAAAACAAGTGGTATGAAACACTTGCGTTTACTTCGTCGGTTAATTCTTAGGCTTGTTCGATTGAAATATTGTGACAATTTTCGAGTGGAAATCTACAATTTATTCGTAAATATTTAAGTTAAGCCAGTGGTTGTGGGACATGAAGCTAAACCCATTTATTTACTAGCTTAGTGTAATTTACACTTATCGATCAATGATGATCCTTTGGTGATATAGACTAGCGATGTGCGATGTCTCTTTGTCCGTAAAAGGGGGACTATACCCTGTTTGGAGGAGCTTCGGCTCATAGGAGGAGCTTTGGCTCGTAGTCCGCAAAGGGGGACTATACCCTATTTGGAGGAGCTTCGGCTCATAGGAAGAGCTTTGGCTCTTAGTCCACAAGGGGGACTATACCCTGTTTGGAGGAGCTCCAGCTCATTTTATGGGATAGCGACCCATTTGTGATACACGTGTTGGTGAGTTTTCATGCTCCCGTTTGAGATAGGCCTTCCCCCTTTTGTGATTTTTGGACTTCTAGTTGATGATTTCTAGAATTTGTGTTTCACCAATTTTGATGATATGCATTGATAAGCTCTATCAATATTTGTGTTTTGGTGAATAATTTAAAGAATGTGACATTCTTTTTAGTGTTTGAGAATATTAGAGATATTGTATGATTGTTGTTGTTATCTGATGTATACTTGTCACGATATGGCATTATTGTTATCATACGTTTTTATCATATCTCTTATCCTATCTCATTTTATATGATATTTATACCTAGACTGATCCGTTTATTATTTTTCTTCTTAAATAATACTCGGGTCAGACCGACTTATTTCAGGTGCTTCTACTTGACTTCTTATCAGGGATTATCATGTGATTTTTGGCTAACTACTTTAGATTAGTAATTTTTGCTTTTATACATTCGAGATAGAGACTCCTTGATGTATATTTATTCTTTTGTCTAGCACTTGTACCTATTCTTTTGTGATGTAGTGGATCTTGTATGACCACTACTTTGATGTACACTTCTATGTGTTATATTCATATCTGTTTCCGCCTTTGTGATATGAATATTTGTGACTGATTTGTGTTATGCTTATTTCTATATTTGTTTTCGAAGGTCACATAGCCACTGTGGTAGCTTTGAGTTTGTATTTGATATGTCGGATTTCCTCTTGAAATGAAATGCATGTCATACTATCTGACATATCCGTACTCGCACAAAGCAATTACACAGATGGTCCCTCCTCAACAGCCTTATTCTTCGCGCTAGTCGACGACATTACCTCGTAGTGTCCTTGGCTAGTGTGAGTATAGAGGTGGGGCGTCACAGCTTGGTATCAGAGCCAAACTTCGGAACAATGTAGAATAATCTAGCAAGGATCATTGTCCTAAGTCTTTCTTAGGAATCGTGCCTTAGGATTTAATTCGAGTCATTAGACCCGTTCTATCCTATTTTCTTTTATGATGTCTTGTTTTATCAATCAAGTTTGTTTGATATTCATTTTGGGAATAATTTTTTTTCTCTTCTTTCTTTCTTTCTTAAAGAAGAGAAATGTTTAGACCTGGCCGTCCCAGCGCCGGTTAATCCAGTGCCACTCCTTAGGATGGAGTATTTATGTCTGCCCAGCAGCTTTTAGATCTTGTAAAGAATGCTCAAGCCGCCGGACCCATTCCAGAGCCCACTCATCCTAAATCTTGGTTTGCACGATTGTGCAGAGATTATACCGATTTGGGTGGAAGGCCATTCAAGGATTCTGAAAGCGTTATAGAAATCCAAGCTTGGCTTAGATCATGCGATCACATCTTTTCTCGCATGAATCTTGTGGGTCTACATCGAGTCCAAGTGGCTTCTAGCATGCTCCAGGAGAGAGCATTAGATTGGTATGTGCTTTTGATCTCAGAAATTGTTGAAGCGGATCTTACATGGGAGCAATTCTGAGAAAGGTTCGAGTTAAAGTTTGTGCCGGAAGCGGAAAAAGTAACTTTAGCTCGACGCTTTATTGACCTTGTTCAAAGTGAATCTTCTGTGATGGATTACGTCGCATCTTTTGAATCTCTCTCTAAATATGGGGTCGAGTATATTAATACCCCATTGAGGTTTGTCTATGGGTTGAATAAGAACCTCAAAAAGCCTTTACTTCTGAAACTAGAAGTTTCTTTCGATCAGCTTGTAGATATCGCTCTTCGACTTGAAGAGGCTGTTGGGTGAATTCTTACCCGGAAGACCTCGAGACCCAGAGACGTGATCCATTCGGCAGACCTCATTCAGCAGTCCTCCCTCGAATCCATTCGGCAGAACTCATTCGGCAATCCTCCCTCAAGTCCATTCGGTAGACCTCCATCCGGCAACTGCCACCGGTCCAACCTCACCATTCCCCCACCGGACCAACTACCACTGGTCCAACCTCACCATTCCACCACCGGACCAACTACCACCGGTCCAACCTCACCATTCCCCCACCGAACCAACTACCACCGGTCCAACCTCACCATCCCACCTCCGGACCAAGTGATGCCGAACCAAGTCATACCAGGCCAGATCACATCAGCCCAGGCCCACCTGCGACCATACATATCCTGGACCCCTACCCCTAGCCTCACTCTATAAATAGAGGGGCAAGGGTACAACAATGGGGACAAGTTTGAGAGCTCAAGCACGGATAGAACTTTCAAACAACTTTCTTTTACTTGTATCAAAGCTTTGTACTTGTAATCAATAGAAGAGAAGAGAAATAACATATAAAGTGGACGTAGGCACATTCTGGCTGAACCACTATAAATCTGCGTGTCTTTTTACAATTAAGCCCCTGTTTTCATATATTTGCATAAATCTCCAAAATCACTAAAAACAACATAAGATCTACTAAATTATACGACTTTGAGGTGTTTGTCCATTTTTTGTGCAAACATTTTTGGTGCTTTCACTGAGAAATTGAAGCTCGAAGCTTCAGCTTCATCCGCTTAACAAGTTTTCCTAACAGCATCGTCCGCCACTTGGAAAACATGCCTCCCAAACAGAGAAAAGATGTTAACAAAGGAAAAAACATCGCATCCAGTAGCCTTCCTGATCCAGCTATCGCGAATCAAGTAAATCGTCCTCCTCCAGCAGCGGTAACAAGTGAAGGACAGGCTAACCCAACCACTCCTGCCACAGAACAGCCTGCAGCAATTACTAGGGCAGATTTGGACAGAGTTGTTGTTGAAGTAACTAACCGCTTCACGTCCCAGCAGGAAGCCTTGGTGGACCATCTCATGTCACGCTTGAGGGACGCTGAAGGATCCAACCGCAACACTGAATCATGGGGCGAGTCCCAATCTGGAGGATCTCGGAGACAGCAAAGATCTTCCTTCTTCGAAGGAGCTAACGGCAGGAGTAGCCGTGGTAGGAGCCGAGACCGAGCCCAGCCCGAAGTTAGGCCTGAGGAAACGTTTGGTGCCGAACCTAACGGGGAAGGTACCGGGCGAAGGTCAACTGCAGCTGAGCCTGTCATGCTGCCTAACCACAGAAACACCGGTGAATGGGGCCGAGCTAGAGTTCAGCCCGAAGTTGGACCCGAGGAAGTGCTTAGATCAGAACCCAACAGGGGAAGATCAAGGCAAGGGCCAACTGTAGCTGACCCAAGCATGCTCCCAGAAGATCAAAGGCAGCCACTGGAAAATATGAGGAATGATAGACGATACCATCCCTACAGGTTGTCTGGACGGAATCAACCCCACAGAACAGAACCAAACTCATCTCTGTCTGCTCCAAATTCTGATGAACGGATGGCGCGCTTATTCAGAGAGTGTGTCCAACGGGAGCAAAGAGATCGAGGGATAGGCGCTAGGGTAACCAGCCCTTTCGCCCGCAATATCGAAGTTGCTATCACCCCCCGAGAATGGAAGATGCCAACAATGGAACCCTACAAAGGAACCTCCGATCCCGTTGTACACTTACAGAGGTACACACAGCATATGCTCATGAGTGGAGCAACAGAGGGAGTACTGTGCAAATGCTTTCCGCTCTTCTTAGCAGATCTTGCTACCTCCTGGTTCTGTCATCTACCCCAAGGATCCATCAGCTCATGGGAAATGTTGAAAGAAAAATTCATCAGTCAGTTCCGCATTCATGTGGAGCAACCTAAGGACGCTTATTCCTTATCCAGCGTCAAGCAGAAGCCTGGAGAGAAGCTGCAGCAATACCTAACCAGATTCAACGCCGCAGCAGCCGCAGTTCAAGACGCCGATGAGAAACTTATCCTGATGGCCCTCTGCAGTGGGGTGCATCCGGACACCAAATTTGCTAGAAGATTGACAAAAGAAAAACCGGCTACCTTACCCGATTTCTTCCATGAAGCCGGGAAATACATGAGGCTTGAGGATGCTGCCATTGAGGGGCAGTCAGGACAGCAAAGTAAGACGACCCATGGCAACGCCCCTGCTGTGGCGAGGGACGCTCGAAGGAATGATTCCAGAGACAATGCTGGGGGCAAGAAAGTAGAAAAACGCCTATATCGACCAGGGCCAAGATTCGACTCTTACACCCCTTTGAACGAGACCGTCGAAAACATCTTCCTTGCCACCCAAGGCGAAGTTAGATACAAACGCCCACCATACAAGAAGGAATCAGATAGCGCACAGAAGTCTGGAAAATTCTGCCGCTTCCACGAATCCCACGGACATGATACCAACGAATGCCATCATCTCCGAGATCTGATTGAGGAACACATCAGAAGAAAGAAACTGGAACGCTATGTAAAGAGTCAAGACAGGACTCCAGCTCCTGCCCATGAAAACCCAAGGCTACCCTCACCAGGGACCGGCAGAGGCGACCGCAACGCTAGCAGCTCTAGTCAAGAGAAGATAGTGGTCCACACCATCTCAGGAGGTCCGCACATCGCAGACAGAAGTTGGAAAGAGATGGAAAGATATGGGAAGTCGCTCAGAGACAATGGAGACTGTGTCAATACGGTTATAGAAGAGCGCCACCCAAAGCGGAAAGAAAGTGATGACATCACATTCAGTAAACGCGACCTAGAAGGAAGACAGTACCCTCACATGGATCCCATGGTTATCTCTGCCCGACTCGGTCCCGCCGAAGTTTACCGAATCCTGATAGACACTGGAAGCTCTGTAAATATCCTGTTCAAACACGCATTCGACAAAATGAGGCTATCAATGAAGGATGTATCTCCCTGCAGCAAACCGCTACACGGTTTCACTGGAGATGCGAAAATGCCCATCGGGCAGCTGGACCTCTTCGTTGAAATTGGAAGCCATCCCCGCTCCGTTGTAAGGAAACAAACGTTTGTGCTGATAGAAAACCATTCGGCCTACAACGCCTTCCTAGGAAGACCAGCCCTATCTGACTTCCAGATTGTCCTAGCCCCGTGGTGCCTGAAAATGAAATTTCCAACAGACAATGGGGTAGGGGAAGTGGAAGGAGACCAAGATATTGCACGAGACTGCTATGTAACCGAACTTCGCAACAACCACAGGAGAGATAAAGGGAAAGGTGTAGAGATTGCCCTCTGCACAAAAAGCCTTGAAGCATAGCAACTAAAGAAAGCCCCTCCTCTTCGATACACCAGCGACCCTTTCAATGAATTAGACCCTAGGGACAAAGAGGAGGAGGCCACCGCCGAGCCTGCAGAGGCTATGGAGTTTATATCTGTAGACGAGCACGACTCAAGTAGGCTACTGAAAATTGGGTCGCAGCTGAAAACTGAATTGAAGGAACAACTCATTGTTTTCCTCCGCCATAACTTGGATGTGTTCGCTTGGTCACACGCTGACATGACCGGAATCTCCCCCAACATAGCATGCCACGTATTAAAAATTGATCCTACCAAGGCGCCCGTAAAACAAAAAAAGAGAAGTATGGGGGCAGAGCGATCAGCAGCCCTCGATGAAGAAGTAAAGAATCTACTCGCCAATGACTTCATACGAGAAGCTATTTACCCAGAATGGATCGCCAACCCGGTACTAGTAAAAAAGGCTAATGGGAAGTGGCGGACCTGCATTGACTTCTCCAACCTAAACGACGCCTGCCCAAAGGATTGCTTCCCGCTTCCCAGAATCGATCAACTTGTAGACAGCACAGCCGGGCACGAACTCCTTTCTTTTATGGATGCATACTCAGGATATAATCAAATTCCTATGCATGCTCCCGACCAAGACCACACTAGTTTCATCACCGACCGGGGTTTGTACTGCTACAAAGTAATGCCCTTCGGACTTAAAAATGCAAGGGCCACCTACCAGCGCCTCGTCAACAAGATGTTCGCAGGGCTAATAGGACGAACAATGGAAGTATATGTAGACGACATGCTGGTAAAATCACGGAAAGCCAAGGATCACGTAAGCCACCTAGGCGAAATGTTCCAGGTACTTCGACAGTATGGAATGAAGTTGAATCCACTAAAGTGCTCCTTCGGAGTGTCATCGGGAAAATTCTTAGGATTCATCGTCCATGCCCGAGGGATAGAAGCAAACCCTGAACAAGTCCGAGCATTAAGGGACATCAAGATACCTTCCACCCGAAAGGAAATGCAAAGCCTAAATGGAAAAGTGGCTGCTCTAAGCCGATTCATCTCCAAAGCAACGGACAAGTGCGTCCCCTTTTTCGAAGCTCTAAAGAAAGATAAAGGAAAGTTCGAATGGACGGACGAATGCTTGACCGCTTTCCTTAACCTAATCGAACACCTCCAGAAACCACCGGTACTCTCGACCCCAAGCGAAGGCGAAGAATTATACCTATACCTTGCTGTGTCATCTCACGCTCTAAGCGCTGCCTTGGTAAGGGAAGATAACCGCACGCAACGACCAGTTTACTTCGTCAGTAAAAGGTTTACTGGGGCAGAAGTCAGATATCCTAAGCTTGAAAAGTTAGCGTACTGTTTACTAATCACTTCACGAAAGCTACGTCACTACTTCCAATCCCATTCCATCAAAGTTCTGACCGATCAACCACTGAGGCAGGTACTCCATCGTCCCGACACTTCCGGGCGACTACTTAAATGGTGTATTGAGCTGAGTCAATATGATATCACCTATCACCCTCGCACCGCCATCAAGGGACAAGCCATGGCTGATTTCATTGCAGAATTCACTACCAACGAGGATAAGGAGCAACTGGAAATAACAGAAGATATCAAATGGAATCTCTTTGTGGACGGCGCATCTAACGAACAAGGCTCGGGGGCAGGTGTGGTAATAATCACTCCCAAAGGAAATAAACTGCACTATGCTATAAGGTTGGAGTTCGCTGCCACCAACAACGATGCGGAATATGAAGCAGTAATAACCGGATTGGAAATTGCTATCGAGATCGGAGCCAATTCTTTGTGTCTTCACAGCGATTCTCAGCTTATTGTTAATCAAATACTAGGGGAATTCCAAGCTCGAGAAGAGCGACTCATCGCATATCTAAAGAAGGCCAAGTTACTTCTCAGCCGATTGGACCACTACTTAATCAAACACATCCCTCGGGAAGAGAACCAAGAGGCCGACGAATTAGCAAAACAAGCAAGTATGAGAGACGTCGCCATCTTCGGGGCAGTAACTGTCTCAAAGCAAACGATCCCAAGTTTTGAGCAAGTGAATCTGATAGCTGCAACCGAAGAAGCAACTTGGATGACTCCCATCCGAGACTACCTACAAAATGGCACACTACCCGACGGGCGTAACGAAGTCAAGAAAATCCTGAGGAAAGCATCCCGCTACACAATACAAGGAGACATCCTCTATCGACGCGGGTTCTCTAACCCATTGTTAAGGTGTGTCGCCGGAAGGGAAGCCAAGGAAATTTTATCCAACATTCATCAAGGAAGCTGTGGAGATCACACCGGAGGGCAAACGTTAGCAAAAAAGATACTTCGATATGGATATTTCTGGCCCACCTTAAGCAAGGACGCCTTAGATTTCGTCAAGAAGTGTGACAGATGCCAAAAGTTTGCTAAGATCCCTCGGCTACCAACAACCGAGATTACTCAGATGACCAGCCCTTGGCCCTTTGCAGTATGGGGAATTGACTTAATCGGTGAACTGCCAATGGGTCGAGGCGGCGCCAAATATGCTATAGTAGCAGTCGACTATTTCACCAAATGGGTGGAAGCAGAACCTCTAAATAAAGTATCTTCAGCGAAAGTTATCAACTTCTTAATCAAAAATGTCATGTGCAGGTACGGAGTCCCACTAAAAATCATATCAGACAATGGACTTCAGTTTGACAGCGAGGAATTCGCCAACTGGTGCCAAGAACACGGAATTCACAAAAGCTTCTCATCCGTAGCATATCCCCAAGCAAACGGACAAGTCGAAGCAGTCAACAAAATTCTGAAAACTCTGATCAAAAAGAAGCTCGAAAAGTCAAAGGGCGCTTGGGTGGATGAACTCCCTACGGCACTATGGGCCTACCGCACGTCTTTCAGAACATCAACAGGGCACACTCCTTTCTCTTTGGCTTACGGATCGGAGGCTATGCTCCCAGTTGAAACCATTGTGCCTTCCCACCGTAGGATCCACTATAACCCAGAAGAGAACGAAGAGCTCCTCAACATGTCTTTGGATCTAGTCGAGGAGAGAAGGAATGATGCAGTCCTAAAAACAGCAGCCCACAAGTAAAAGGTGGCAGCACAATACAACTCCAAAGTTAAGCATCGTACCTTACGAGAAGGGGATCTTGTCCTCAAGCGAATCTTCCCTCGCCCCGGAGCACTGGACCCAATCTGGGATGGACCATATGTAATTCATAAAGATCTCCACAACGGAGCCTATATTTTGTCAACAGTGGACGGAGAGGTGTTCCAGAGGGCATGGAACATCCAACACCTCCGTCGATACTTTTCTTAACTTGTATTGCCCATATGAAGTGAATTAACAAAGAGAATCAGTGGACGTAGGCATTTTTTCATGCCGAACCACTTTAAAAAAGCCTTGTCTCTTTTTTAACTTGTTCCTTTGTATCTTGGCTGCTTGTTAACTTTATCCTTTTCTGTTGAACGAAATCCTGAGCATATAGCATTTATATTCAAAGCACTCCACAATGCAACTTCACGTGGACAAGACACAACATGTACTATGCGAATCTATGCCCTCGTCAATGAGACACTTTTGCTCCAGCATCCCTCTGCTGCGGGTTAACTCATTACTCGCGACGGCCCTTAAAGCCAACTGTAATGAGCCGATTATAAGCCACCGAGAAGGCCGACTATAGCCGAGGCAGCTCATTACGGCGTTAGGCTCGCCGGCAACTGTGAACCGATTATAAGCCCCAACATAAGGTGTGGCCAGCCAGGGGCAGTTCACAGTTGACGATCGGCACCCACGCTAGCCGGCCACAGTAAGTCGAATAATACCCATGAGTACGGGCCATAATGGCCCGGGTAGTTACTGTGCGCGATCTCGGCTCCGGTGTGTCTTAAGTGCGGCTGTGGTAAAAAAGAATTAACTCCCCGCGGAGGCGTAAGATGGGTGACAAATGTCTCCAAGACCCACAGCTAGGGAAAGTGACTACAAAACCCGTTTGCCACGAACTTAAGCACATCGAAGGCCTTCCGTGACTGGAAGTTTTACTATTTCACGTATTTCAATTTTACTTTAAAAACTTTCCTCCTATCCTCTATAACAAACCATAAAGTACAGGATGTAGGGTAAGAGATACCCGCCAATGGATGTAGAGATTCACAATCAGATGGCAGGGCAGTCAACTGCTTTCCATGCTTGGTCATACAAGATATTCGAAACTGCCATTTACAAACAGAACATGAAAGGCGGTATTTTCTTCCTTTATGTACAAATGCATGACTATAATTTAATTTTTTCACATCACACGCTAACATTGCAAGTCATGAGATTATGATTTAAAACCAGAATCTGACATCAAACACAATTTAATTACAAGAATATACATAGCTACATTTCTCATACGATATGTCGAAATAGCAACAAATATTCAAGAAACGACAAAATCAACTTGAGCTAAAAAATTACACGTCAAGAATAATGTTATTACAAGTAGCAAGAATTACAACTTAGAGGTTACTCTACTGTCTTAAGACTAACATATACAACAATGCCAAGCCTACAAAAAGAATTTTCCAGGTTCAATCATGGAGCTGGTTGCGTCGAAGTCTTGTCCTTGTTCTTTTGCCCGCCTGTCCGGTCATAAAAAGGATTCATTAGTGATGAGTAACCAAGTTAACAGAAAGACTAGAAAGGAAGACTTACCTGTACTAGCTTCTTGACCATCCTGGTCGTCATCCTCTACCTGCACACCTGCCTCTTCAGCAGCAAGCAGCCGCATACCCTCCTTTACCGCCACTTTCTCCTCCTTGGTAAATTGGGCAGTGACCACATCCATACTGAAGGCCGTTCCTCCCTCTTTATCTGCATCAGCCTTAGCCTCCTCCAAAGCCCGAAGATAGGTCTTGGCCATGACCCTGGGATAATCATCCATCCAAGAGAGATTGCCCTGCTTCCAGGTCCGGAAATACATGTCCTGGAGCATGTCATCCATCATTCCCTCGTTCTCCTCAAACTCCCTCATCCGGGCATCGGAGGCCGACAACCTTTCGACGGCAGCATCTCTCTCCAGTCTGTATCTCGAGCAATCAGTCTGAAGGGACCTCCGCATCACCTCCATCTCTTCCCTCAACTTAGCTTGGGCAAGCTCTGCAGCCTCAAGTTTCTCGGACAATTCCTCCACCTGCTCGAGATCCCCTCTCCGAACCTCGTCCACCGTGGCAATAGCCATGTCAATCCGCTCTTTGCAAGCAGCTTCCATTTTCCGCAATTCGGCCCGACTAGCCTCTTCCATGGTTCTCCTTAATCGCCCAGTAGCAGCCTCATGCTGAGAAATCTGGATGGCCTGATCCGCAAGCTGCTTGGCCTGATCCGAAACCACCAATCGAAGTCGGATATTGGCGCTCCCAATCTCCTCTCCGGCCTTAACCAGCCGAGCATGATGCCCCATTAGCTTTTTGGTCTCCTCTGCCACCCGATCAATGTTAGCTTTGGCCTCGTCTCCCATAGTGACTATACGAGTGGTGAGTAGATCAAGATCTAAGGACTTGGCTTCATCAAGTACTCGTACCATGGGGTTACGGGGGAGAAGGTGTTCACCAGTGACTTCGTCAAAAGTAATATCATGAGAACCTGGATCCAGATCAGGATGACCCGCGAATGGATTACGGGCCAAGTCGGGACGGTCGATAAGAATAACAGAAGGGTTTCCGGACGGGTGTGGAGAAGGTACAAACTCGCTACCCTCCTCGGTAATATCATGAATAGGCTGAGCCGGAGGCTGAGGACCGAGCGAAGTTTCGGATAAAGGATGACTCCTCTTCCTCTGCTGAATACCCTCTTCGATGACCCCAAGAAGAGGACGATATCCGACTACATCCCCGGAGCGTTGTGTTGAGGGCTTCGGCTTAGCAGAAATTTTGGAAAGTTTATATTGCTCGAGCCTGTGTCGAAGGTCTGAAGCTTTGGGCGTCTTGCCTGCTCCTGATATAAAGAACAAGTGTCACAATCTTACATTACTATATGATTCAAGAAACGCGGTAGATTACAAGTTAGAAAAGGAAAAGAAACACAGTTGTGGTTGTACAAACCCTGGGGAGGAGTGGGATACTGCAATAAGTCCTGGATTTCATTCCAGGACGGGAGCGGGTCATAAAATATTCCTAAGTCCCTATCATTAGTGAAGCATGCAGGGGTCAAGAGTTCACCTTGAGTCGTTAGAGCCACCTTGGCCGGAATAGTCGGAGAAGACTCACTTGCACCAGTCCTGGCTTTGTCCGCCTTCCCGGTCTTCTCTACCAAAGCCGGATCGTCACCCAACCCCTCAAAAGCTTGGCGGAAAGCATCATCCGTCCACTATTGCATTTCGCCTACTTGCCCAGAAGACAAAACCCTGGAACCATCACCACCCTGTCCATCGCCACCATCATCACCAAGACGCTCAACGTCACTTCCGCCCTCAGCCTCACCTCTTTCTTCCTCCGCATCTATCTCCCCCTGAGTAAGTGGACAATTGCTGGGAGAAGGACCGTCCGACCTCTTAAGTTTCTTACCTCCGACGGCTGGAGGTTTCGTGAATGGTTTTCTCTTTCCACCCTCGGCCGCAACGCCTCCCTTAGCCTGAGCAGCCGCCCTCTCTTCCGCCGTTTCCCTCAACTTAACTACAGACTGCTGCGGAAGGATCAAGTTATATTCCAGAAGAATCGCATTTCTAATCAAGTAGGCAGATGATCTGTATTTCCCAAGAATGGCTTCTATCTCCGCCGCCGTCTGAACCAGGCGGTCAGTCTCCACAACCGGAAAGCCACCTGTCGCTAGCAAAAATGAGAAAGTATGAGAAGAAGCATCGCAATCAGAATAAGAATTATAAGTAAAAACATCAACTTACATCCAGAGGTAAAGCGCCGGATGGAGACGGAGTCGTCCCTAACAAAGAACCACTCTTTCTTGAACATGCTGAATTTAGAGTACAGGTCCAGGACCGGCTTGAAGGTCACAGCGGACTCCAAGCTAATATATGGGGACCCCTTCTTATAGCCCCTTAAATTATACAAGTACCGGATCTCCCGGTTGGAGGGAGCGCGACCATACTTCCTCCGAAAAATAACGAAAAGGCTCACTAGTATGGCATAAGAGTTGGGCTGAAGCTGGAATGGGGCCACCTTCAGATACGTGAGGAAGCTGGCTACCCAAGCATTGAGAGGCGGGATAGCACCACACATGCAGTGGTACCTACTATAAGCAAAGTATCCTTCGGGAGGACTGTATGGCATGACTCCTGGGCCCGGCAGCAGCATGAGGGCTCTATCGATCCCAAAGGAACGAGATATGACATCGAGTTGCTCCTCTTTTAGAGAGCTAGGAAAGCAGTCAGGCGGGGAATCCAGCAGCTCCTGGGGACCATATCCATCCACTAATGACCTCGGGGCGGGCCCATGACGCTCCGATCCTGATTGAGCTGGGGGCACGGCCGAGGGCTCTCCTTCACCCCCGGATCTCCTCTTATCTGATCGAGTTTCAACTCTTCGAGACATTTATCTACGACATAAGAAAAGCATGATATTAGCACAAGGAGTATGGGAACATAAACGCATAGTTATCAAGTGCCATTCAATGTTTAAATCTTCAAGTTCCGTTCGGTTTGTCAAACTTTCGAGCCTCGTTCGGTATTAATTCATTCGGCACTTTCGTGTTCATTCGGCAAAGATATATACCTGACTCAGTACGAGATAGATTCGGCAAGGTTTGATTCGGCGAAGGTTTGATTCGGCGAAGATTTGATTCGGCGAAGGTTGGATTCGGCGAAGGTTTGGTTCGGCGAAGGTTTGATTCGGCGAAGGTTTGGTTCGGCGTAGGTTTGGTTCGGCAAGGGTTGTTCGGTAAGGAAAAGCAAAGGGGGTATAGCCCCTATATATAGCCAAGCGAAAGGCAACCGGACCAACCGGTTCGGCATTGCTCGCCAAATGGACCTATTCCAACTACGGGAAACGCCCAGGCACGAAACAAAGCGCGACACATGCAAACACGTGCCCCGCTTTGGGGGGCAAATGTTGGGTGAATTCTTACCCGGAAGACCTCGAGACCCAGAGACGTGATCCATTCGGCAGACCTCATTCGGCAGTCCTCCCTCGAATCCATTCGGCAGAACTCATTCGGCAATCCTCCCTCAAGTCCATTCGGTAGACCTCCATCCGGCAACTGCCACCGGTCCAACCTCACCATTCCCCCACCGGACCAACTACCACTGGTCCAACCTCACCATTCCACCACCGGACCAACTACCACCGGTCCAACCTCACCATTCCCCCACCGAACCAACTACCACCGGTCCAACCTCACCATCCCACCTCCGGACCAAGTGATGCCGAACCAAGTCATACCAGGCCAGATCACATCAGCCCAGGCCCACCTGCGACCATACATATCCTGGACCCCTACCCCTAGCCTCACTCTATAAATAGAGGGGCAAGAGTACAACAATGGGGACAAGTTTGAGAGCTCAAGCACGGATAGAACTTTCAAACAACTTTCTTTTACTTGTATCAAAGATTTGTACTTGTAATCAATAGAAGAGAAGAGAAATAACATATAAAGTGGACGTAGGCACATTCTGGCTGAACCACTATAAATCTGCGTGTCTTTTTACAATTAAGCCCCTGCTTTTCATATATTTGCATAAATCTCCAAAATCACTAAAAACAACATAAGATCTACTAAATTATACGACTTTGAGGTGTTTGTCCATTTTTTGTGCAAACAGAGGCCGATAAAGAAAGTGACGTTGAAGTTGTGGGTGCCAAATAGAACTTCAATAATAACATGAAGAGGCCTATTAAGTTCAAAGGCCCCAATTCCAACAAGAAAGGGAAGTAAGAAACTTCGGTAGCAAAGACTCCTACCTCTAGTCGTGGACAATGCTACAATTGTGGTTCTATGGACCACTATGCAAATAAGTGTCCGAAATCCCTTTATTGTCGCTATTGCAAAAGTTTGAGTCATCATATATCTGCATGTCCCATACTTCAAAGCAAGAAGGAGGGAAAGCTAAATGTTGTGCAAGCTCCTAGTTACACTTCTCTTGGTCAAGGTATTTCTCATTCAGTCCTTGATGGCATTAATTTGTTTTGTGATCATCCTATTCGAGTTCTTTTTGATACGTGTTCATCTCATTATTTTATATCAAAAGAACTTGTTGATTCTTTTTTTAAATATTATGGGCTTGATGACTTCATTGAGAATTGCGAATTCGGTTTGTGGATATGCAACACTCAGTTTACTTTGTAAAGTTGTCGAGATTATTTTATGTGGTTATGCTTTCCGAGCTGATTTGCATATTATGCGCTATTTAGGTTTTAGAAATGATTTTAGCAACGGGTTGGCTTAATCGATATTAAGTCCACATCCTATGTCCCAAGAGGACTATCCATCTTTGACATTCTCAATCTGTTAAGCAGATTTCTATTGTTCTTAAAGATTTAGATTCCAATTCAGTGGCATCATTTTACCTAAACCCACTTGATGAGGAAGTTGTTATTTCCCTCACTCAAGTAGTTCATGAATTTCCCGGTATCTTTGAGCTTGTCTTTGGATTACCACCTAAGCGATCTATTGAGTGGTGCTAAGGTCTTTTCAGCTCGACCTTACCACTAGTTTTCATCAGCTTCGTATTGCAAAGGATAAAATTCCTTTGACATCATTCTTTACTCGTTACGGATCTGATGAATGGCTCATTATGTCATTCGGTTTGACGAACCCACCAGCTTATTTCATCCATCTTATGAATCGAGTATTCTACTAATATCTCGATGAGTCCATCCTTGTATTCATTGATTATGGATGAAAACGTCAATTTAAACTTACAAATCTTTCTAATAAGATATATTTATAAGTATAATTGGATTTTTGTTCTTAAAACGAGCAAAGAATATTCGTAAAATTTTAAGAGATATTTTTATCAAATAGAAGATGAATTGGTGTTGTATTGCCCATTGAGTACTTTCAGAATTCTTGTCGATATGCCTGATCAACGTTATCGATATGAATCTCCTAAACGCTATGATGAGACAGTCAGACATAGTAAATTGACTTGTAATAAGTAAAATTTTCTAAAAAGATGATTACATGAAGTTAATTATAATTTTGAATGTCTTAGCTTTTCGGGAAAGAGGATCATGAAATAAATGATTTAGCATAGAAGCTGCTTTTCAGAAATTAAAAGAACTCTTTTCCGATGCTTTTATTCTTGCGATTCCCGAAGGGAACCAAGACTTTATTGTCTATATCGATACTAGTCGTATTGGTTTGGGTGCCATTCTCATGCAAGAGGGAACGTGTTATGACTTAAACTTCTAGACAATTAAAGCTTGTCGAGACCAGATATGCCATTCATGATCTGGTGCGTGCGGCCATTGTTTTCGCTCTTAGAATTTGGCGTCATTATCTTTTGGGAGAGAAAATTGTTCTCTACATCGATCATAAATCTTTGAAGTATTTATTTTCTCAAAAGGAACTTAATTTGCATCAACAACGTTGGCTCGAATTCCTTGCATCTTATGATGTTGATATTCTCTATACTGTCGGAAAAGGAAATCGTGTTGTTATGCCTTAGTATGGTTGTTATGTTTTATTTTCTTCTTAAGTATTGCGAGGATGCAATTTCTTTAAGGAGGGGAGTATGTAACAATCCACATATTTTACGATTGTGTATTTAAATGTTTTGTTTAAATATAGAATCATTTGTTGAATTTAAAGTCTGAAATGTCACCTTTTGTAAACAGTCGAATTCGGACTCGAGACCCCTTCCATTGAGTCCAAAATGGCGTTTGCGACCTTTTTGAATATAAACATCGATATGTTTGGAGTTGAGTAGAATTTTGCTATTTTTCTATTTTGGGCTTTGGGTTTGGGTTTCATCCCACTAACCCAACTTAATACCCTAACTCCTCTTCTCTTCATTCATTCTACTCCTCCTTTCCTAACACTCTCAAGCTAAAGTAAAAATGGGGGAAAAGATAGGAAATCAAAATTCCTAAGCCCTAGTTTACTAGGAAATTCAAATTCAAGCTCTAGAAATCAAATAGAAGCTTAGGTAAGCATCCTCTTCACCTTCTCCATCTCAATCTCTCTTCAATTTTCAGAAATTTCTAAACACTAACTTAGGAAATATTTGCTTATGAGCTTAGATTGGAGCTTCTTGAGTTGAAGTTGAAGAGGAATTGGCCTTTCCTTTGCTTTAGAGCTTCTCATTCGTGTTT
Source organism: Allium fistulosum (assembly GCA_030737815.1). NCBI lineage: Eukaryota > Viridiplantae > Streptophyta > Magnoliopsida > Asparagales > Amaryllidaceae > Allium > Allium fistulosum. The sequence continues at coordinate 1,238,163,837 of CM060903.1, read as the reverse complement.
TTGGGTTTAAAGGTGAGTTCTTGAACTCACATCTATGTCTATACCTTTGATAGTTGTTAGGTATGAATTCCTAACACCTAATTCATGTTCATTTGCTTTTGAATTGAATTGGATTGGTGAATTTTCCAATTTTTGGTATTTTGAAGTCAAAATCTATGAAAATCCTTATATGGATGTTTGGACATGTTATTTAGAGTGTATTGATGTGTTTATAGGGTTGGGTTGTCGCTTGACATCGATCTATAGCCATCGTCGCTCATTCGTTTGTTTCAAATTTGATTTGGCCATTAATGGCTTTGGCAAAAATTGCCCTGAGCTTCAGCTCAGGCGTCTGTTATTAAGCTCAGACGTCTGAGGCTATGGGAATAAAATTCCAGACTAACAGCTCAGACGTCTGAGCTTACTTCCCAGACGTTTGGGCGATCTGGAATTAAAATTCCAGTCTTTCAGCTCAGACGTCTTGGATAACCACCAGACATCTGGAGCTGATAAATGCATCCAATTTGCCTATTTTATGTGGGTTTCCAATTTATATCGATTTTTTGTTGATCCGATTAGTTGTTATCACCTATCGACTTTGATGACTTCTTTTTGGGATTTTTGGGAATATACATTTGATGAATTTGATGTCGATTTTTATGGTTTTAATTCACGTGGTCGAATGTGAATTTTTGGTGATTGATTGTTTCTACAATCATTTCTGTGATTTTTCACTTTTAAAATACAAAGGTTTCTATACTAGTAGTAAATACTCAAACTCTTTCACAAAAGACGATTTCAACACTACTTTTAAATATAAAGCTCATTTTTAAAACCGTTTTCTAATCTATTAGTATATACAAAGGTTCACCTCATTCGTATGAGAAATCCAATTAAACGACTTAGGAAAACAAGTGGTATGAAACGCTTGCGTTTACTTCGTCGGTTAATTCTTAGGCTTGTTCGATTTAAATCTTGTGACAATTTTCGAGTGGAAATCTACAATTTGTTCGTAAATATTTAAGTTAAGCTAGTGGTTATGGGACATGAAGCTAAACTCATTTATTTACTAGCTTAGTGTAATTTACACTTATCGATCAATGATGTTTCGTTGGTGATATAGACTAGCGATGTGCGATGTCTCTTTGTCCGTAAAAGGGGGACTATACCCTGTTTGGAGGAGCTTCGGCTCATAGGAGGAGCTTTGGCTCATAGTCCGCAAAGGAGGACTATACCCTGTTTGGAGGAGCTTTGGCTCATAGTCCGCAAAGGGGGACTATACCCTGTTTGGAGGAGCTTCGGCTCATAGGAGGAGCTTTGGCTCATAGTCCGCAAGGGGGACTATACCCTGTTTGGAGGAGCTCCAGCTCATTTTATGGGATAACGACCCATTTGTAATACACGTGTTGGTGAGTTTTCATGCTCCTGTTTGAGATAGTCCTTCCCCCTTTTGTGATTTCTGGATTTCTAATTGATGATTTCTAGAATTTGTGTTTCACCAATTTGGATGATATGCATTGATAAGCTCTATCAATATTTGTGTTTTGGTGAATAATTTAAAGAATGTGACATTCTTTTAGTGTTTGAGAATATTTGAGATATTGTATGATTTTTGTTGTTATCTGATGTATACTTGTCACTGTATGGCATTATTGTTATCATACGTTTTTATCATATCTCTTATCCTATCTCATTTTATATGATATTTATAGCTAGACTGATCCGTTTATTATTTTTCTTCTTAAATAATACTCGTGTCAGACCGAGGTATTTCAGGTGCTTCTACTTGACTTCTTATCAGGGACCATCTTCTGATTTTTGGCTAACTACTTTAGATTAGTACTTATTGCTTTTATACATTCGAGATAGAGACTCCTTGATGTATATTAATTCTTTTGTCTAGCACTTGTACCTATTCTTTTGTGATGTAGTGGATCTTGTATGACCACTACTTTGATGTACACTTCTATGTGTTATATTCATATCTGTTTCCGTCTTTGAGATATGAATATTTATGACTGATTTGTGTTATGCTTATTTCTATATTTGTTTCCGAAGGTCACATAGCCACTGTGTGGTAGCTTTGAGTTTGTATTTGATATGTCGGATTTCCTCTTGAAATGAAATGCATGTCATACTATCTGACATATTCGTACTCGCACAAAGAAATTACACAGATGGTCGCTCCTCAACAGCCTTATTCTTTGCACTAGTCGATGGCATTACCTTGTAGTGTCCTTGGCTAGTGTGAGTATAGAGGTGGGGCGTCACATAAAATAAGCAAAACATAAATCTAATTTTATTATATATGATGTTACATTACACATATATACGAAACATAGACACAAAAATATACAAGTACACAAAATATAAAAACATTAATATAATAACAATCTAACGAGAGTCCTTGACAATTGGTGACTTGTGAATCAAACAATTAGTGTAATGGAGACAAAAGTTTCCATGTTGTTCGACCAAATTACCATTTTTGTCAAAACAAACTTCTCCAATGCAAATAACTTTAACGTCTTCATCCATTTGTGCTTCGTCCTCTTCTTCTTCGTCGTCCTCTGATGGATTATGATTACGTATGTTAGAGGAATCATCTTCAATCACAATAGGGTCTGCATGATTATCCATTAGAAATTTTTGCAAATTTCTAAGAATCTTGCCCTGTTTCTCTTATTCCTTTGCCATCCATATTTGAGTGACTTGTAATTCGGTCAGCATTTGCAGAGAATCCTTCTTGATTTCCTCGATCTTCATTACTCGAGCCAATGTAGTTCGTTGAAATGGACCAGAATTAGGAGAATGGAAGGAAAAGGTTGCATTCTGGTATGATTTAGAAGAGGAGGCCATTATTTTATATTTTCAAAAGTTTATTACAGAGAAAATGAAGTAAGAAGACAGAAAAATTCGAAGTGAGGTGATTATATAACCACCAAACTAATTTTAGAGGGAAAATCAAAATTTCAAATTTTACCGTTGTATGTCGACATGGGGGGTAGGGACATGTCGACATCCCTTTGAAAATTTTGACAATTTTTTTCTTTATTTATTTAAATATTTATGTTACTATATATATATATATATTCTATATCTCAGTTATATAACAAATACCTAGTTCTCTTCTTAATTTAATAAAGGTTGATTGATTCAAGGGTTTTGTCAGAATATCAGCTATTTGATACTCAATGTTGATAAATTCAAGAGAAATAATCTCTTTACTTATATTATCTCTAAGAAAATGATGTTTGATATTAATATGTTTTGTTCTGGCATGATGAGTAGGATTTTTGGATAAATTTATTGCACTTGTATTGTCACAACAAATTGGTGATTTTGAAATATTTAATCCAAAATCTTTTAGGGTCTGTTGCATATAGATAACTTGAGAACAAGCCAAAGTAGCAAAGATATATTCTGCTTCAGTTGTTGATAGTGAGACAGTATTTTTCTTTTTACTAAACTAGGAAATCAGAGAATGTCCTAAAAAGTGACAAGTTCCACTTGTACTTTTTCGGTCTGATTTACAACTAGCATAGTCAGCATCACAATATGAGATTAAATCAAATGAATCATTTTTAGGGTAAAATAGTCCATAGTCTAAAGTGTGTTTAACATATCTTAGGATACGTTTAACAACTTTTAAATGGGTTTCTTTGGGTTGAGATTGGTACCTTGCATAGAGATAGACACTATGCATGGTATCGGGCCTACTCGCAGTTATATATAGTAGTGATCCAATCATTCCCCTGTATAGTTTTTGATCAACATCTTTTGACATCTCTTCTTTAGTTAAGGCTTCATTGGTTGCCATAGGAGTGGGTTTTCCACTCACAGTGGTCATACCAAACTTACTAACTGGATCCCTAGCATACTTTTCTTGACTAATAAAAATAAAACTATCTAATTATTTTATTTTTAATCCTAAAAAGAAAGTAAGTTCACCCATATGACTCATCTCAAACTCTTTTGTCATTATCTCAGAAAAATCTTTGTTCATTTCATTGTTTGTTGATCCAAAAATTATATCATCTACATAAATCTATACTAATTGGATATTATTTTTGTTTCTTTTAATAAAAAGAGTATTATCTACTTTACCAATTTCAAAATTTGATTGCAATAGGTAAGATCTTGGTCTGTCATACCAGGCTCTAGGAGCTTATTCCAGACCATATAAAGCTTTCTTTAATTTGTAAACACGATTTGGAAACTTTTCTTCTTCAAAAAGTGGAGGTTGTTCAACATAAACATCCTCTTTAACAAAACGATTTAAAAAGGCACTTTTGACATCCATTTGAAATAATTTGAAATTGTTGTGGTTTGCAAAAGCAAGTAGAATTCTAATGGCTTCTAATCTTGCTACGGGTGCAAAGGTTTCATCAAAGTCTATTCCTTCTTCTTGACAATAACCTTACGCGACTAACCGAGCTTTATTTCTAATAACCTCACCTTTTTCATTCATTTTATTTTTATAAACTCATTTAGTTCCTATTATAGTTTTGTCATCAGGTCTTGAAACAAGTTCCCATACATCATTTCTGGTGAATTGATTCAGTTCTTCTTGCATCACAAGAATCCATGAATCATCAAATGATGCTTCCTTTGGATTTTTGGGTTCAATAGTTGATATAAAAGCTACATTACTCATCTTATTTAGTTGATTTCTAGTTCTAACAACAAATTCAATATTTGATAGTATATTTTCTATAGGATGATCTTTTAAAAGCCTGATCCTTTTATTAGGATGAACAGTTTCACAGTTTGTTTCATTGATTCATTGTTTAAAGTAACAAAATCACCTTCATCATTTATTTGAACAAAATATTTGAAATTTTCATCAAAAGATACATGCATTGTTTCTTCAATGGTTTTAGTTTTTAAATTGAAAACTCTGTATGCTTTACTTCTATTAGAATATCCGATTAAGATTCCTTTGTCAGATTTAGGATCTTATCCAAATTGTCCTTTGTATTTAGAATAAAGAATTTACTTCCAAAAAATTTAAAATAAGATACCTTTGGTTTCTTATTGAAAAGAAGTTCATATGGTGTTTTATTGGTTAGTGGTCTAATTAAAATCCTATTCAAAATGTAACAAGCTGTAGCGACTGCTTCAGCCTAAAAATTTCTTGGTATACTATCTGAAAGCATAGTTCTTGCACACTCTTGAATCGTCCTATTTTTATGCTCTACCACTCTGTTTTGTTGTGGAGTTCTTGGAAAAGAAAAATTATGAGTTATTCCTTTTGATTACAGAAATTCTCAAAATTTTCATTTTCAAATTCTCCACCGTGATCACTATGAATAGTTTTGATTTTTAAAGAAAGTTGATTTTGAATTCTTTTTGCAAAAGTTTTAAATAAATCAAAAGCATCACTTTTATGTTTCTGAAAAATTGTCCATGTAAATATAGAATAATCATCTTCAATTTCAAAAAAATATTTACTGTGATTTATTGACTGAATTTGAGATGGACCAAACAGATCTAAAAGAAGTAACTCAAGAGGTTTTGAAGTTGAAATCATATATTTCAATTTGAATGAAGTCTTCCTAAGTTTTCCTAATTGACAAGCATCACATATACTATCTACTTTAAAATCCATTTTAGGAAGACCTCTTACTAAATCAAGTTTGAAAGTCTAGATAAGAGTTTGAAATTCAAATGCCCAAATCTTTTATGCCAAATCCAAGGGTTACTTGTATTAACCAAAAGACATAGGTTATCATTTGAGGTTTTCATACTGAGAATATAAATATTTTTCTTCCTAATTCCTTCAAATATAATATTTGATTTATTATCTTCGATCCGACACTTATCCTTTTCAAATTTAATTTTGTAGCCCTTGTCACATAATTGACTTATGCTAAGTAAGTTGTGTTTAAGATTACTAACTAACATAACATCAAAAATAGTACTAGTTTTAGAGTTACCGACATTGCCGATGCTAATCACATATCCTTTTAAATTGTCTCCAAAGTTGACCATTCCTCCATCTTCATAAATTATGTCATTCAGTATCTCCAGATTACCAGTCATGTGTCTTGAACATCCACTATCAAGTATCCATTTATTTTGCTTGATTTGCACCATTTGTCCATTGAGTGTTGATTCTTCAAAAGTCATATAACACATATGTTCCTCGATTTCAAGGCCATGAGATACACCCTCCTGTCTCTGAGTCCATGGCAAATTCTCTTGATTTAACCAGGCTACAAGATCACCTAATTTATTTAAGGGCTACAATCACACCCAATTGATTTACGGGCCACAATCACACCGTTTCCAATCACACTTTGATAGAGAGAGACTCGATACACTTCTTTGATTACAAATGATCCTATAACTCTGAATAGCACTGAGATCTTTGAGAGAGAGTGGCAGAGAATCAAACTAGAGATGATCGAGTTTGATTCACTTAGAATTTCGGCAAAGTTTTGTTAAAGCATTTGAAATATAAGAGAATATTTGAGTGGAGCCAACGACCATTTAATAACTCAAGTCCTCGAAGTGGACCCTCTGCAACGTAAATGCTAGTCAATCGGTTCTAGCTACAAAGACCAATGGCCCATATATTCGACCCTATAATATATAATTTAATTATCGTACTATTAATGCATCTCAAAGACTTATTTAAGGGTTAACTAGTCCACTTTTGATAAACGAATTTTCTTCTAACCATCCACTTTGTGGTCTGTATGTCTCCTATATGGATTCTACATTAGGAGGAAGAGAAATCCATCGGGGCATAACCCAAGTCTTTGCTACCGCTTTCTCCGGACCGCTAGTGGTCATAGCCTATATACCAAACCTATCACTAAATGCCAGTATCAACTACTAATATACATCGCCGACCTTCCACAGCTGACATTCTGTTTAAACTAACCTATGTAAGTCAAGGAAAATGACCATTTTGGATACTAGCTAGCTCTTATTGTATATGAAGCAAACCCCATTTCTTTAAAAGTACTATACCATTTAATACTTCAAATCCGAGGCGAAACCGGTATATTTTCCTCTACCTATCCGCAACACATCCCTTGCACATGGGCCATATGGTTTGAGATATCTCATATCAATAGTAAGTAACTGCTAGTAGCATCTAGGTGAAGAGCAGACTTCTATTATGTAACTCTACTGACCTCACATCTCAACCTTTACTGAACTAAACCAAACACCCAAATCCTATGTGTTGGGATAGGCTCACTAATTAATGCTTGTGCTAGACATATAATTAAAGCTATATAATTTCCTACTATGATTTTTTTTTTACTTTCTATGTAATTAATAGTATGAATACTTACTTATCCGCTAGTAATTATCCATAATTTATACGCTTAGGCTTTAGTTTCCTTCTAATGTCTAATAAATGTCAATTACCTTTAATAATTGGTCATTAATTTCAAGACTGGACAACCTCTAATTAATCCTAATTTAATTCCTTTAATCTATTTACCAGTTTCGAAATCCATCTATTATGTTTATTCAATTCCTCCATAAATGCCATATTAAATTCCCTAATCAGTCCATATTTAATTCCCTTTTAACTCCTTATTAGTCACAAATTTATTGCCCATTAAATCAGTAACTAATGTCCATAAATCTTAGTCCATTAACCATTATGTTGGTAATAACTATGTATATAGTCGTAAATTACGCTATTTATATATTTTTATTTCTAAACGTTAAGCGCGGTTTTATGTGTTTATATATATATTTCGATTTCTAACTATTAATTCTAAATTAGAACATTCATTTCCACATTTTAATTTATCAGAGTCGCCCATTCAAAAAGGATTAATGTTATAACTTTCCATAAACTAACCAAAGTGAGATATTTGCTTCGTTTGAAATTATAAGGAATTATCTCTTTTCTTTTGTTGAAATAGATAGTGTAAACTACGGAAAAGAATATCCATATCTTACATATCTCTTTCCTTTTTCGGTATATTACTTGTTAATTCAATCGATGCACATTTATACATATTTTTGATTTGGATAATTTATGGAAATCACACAAAACTTGTTGCAAATAAATCAAAACGTAGAAATAGAAATTCACATTCAACTAGGGCAACCTAATGTACAACCCAATTATTGATATCGAATAAACTTTACAAACCTTCTGTAATAATAAATTTAGGACTGAATTCAAATTTCCAAATTAGTTGTTCATACTATTCCATGTCCAGTTACCTATTTGTTGAATATGTAGGCGGTAATTCTATATGTTTATTTTAAGCCTACAATTCATCAGATCTTATTCAGGCATAATAATTGAATAAGAACTCAACGAGATAAATATCAATATTGTAAATAAAATATAAAATTTCCCACTCACTTATTAATCTTTCCAAATCTCCAAATTTGAATCCAATCCTTTACTTGACTCCTTTTTCCGTTCTAATGCAAAAGAATATGTATAACAAGGTATATACATATTATTGGAATTATAGATCTGAGAAGAGATTGGAGGTAGGGAATATAGATTTAACTTTACCTTTTTTATAGTACTGATTCGCTTATTCTCTTCTTCTCTTTTATTTTCCACCCTTCTTTGATTTTTGTGTGTGTATATGTATATAATATTTTATAAAGAAAATGGCTATGAGAAGAGAAATGAGGGGTTAGACCTTTATTTATAGGTGCATGAATCAGTCGTAACAGTTATATTAAAATAATTAAATATGGATCGTTGGCCAAGGTTCAAACCCTAGCTTCATGTTCGAATCGGTCAACCGCTCCTCTATAGGCGGTTGACTGCTAGTGGTCGACCGGCCCTGGTGGGAGTTGACCGATAAGGTTCCTGAATTAATGTTTATTTATTTCATTTTCCATATTTAATTATTTTCACCCTCAAAACTTCAAACGCTAATAACTTTTTCGTTTGAGCTCTGATCACGAAACTCCAAAGAGTGAAAGTTGCTCAGAAAATCGCCACAAACGCAATGGTGCAAGTTTCCTGACTAAATTCCAACATTTTCTTAAATTCCATTTTTGGAGGTTTATTAATTGTTTGCTAATTATCGTTAATTTTACAGGGTGTTACATTCTCCCTCCAAAAAGAATTTCGTCCTTGAAGTTCCTCATGGGTTGAATCATGTAACATAGTGTGTAACCAATCTAACTATCCAACCAATTAGTGTACAACCAATTTTGCAGCCAAATGTGTACAATTGCATAGTATATCACAACATATAAAACATGTATGTAGAATAACTCTAAATCAACGCCTCTTATATGAATGCATTCTTTAAAGCATTTTGAAAATATGATGCAAACAACCTAGATACACCAGCAGTCTATATGTATGCAAATTTTCGAAAATCCTTTTTCACACAATAATTTTCACACTCCTGTGAGTAAGAATATAGTTAAACCAATTTATCATCCAATCCTTACCATCCAAAACCCACACAAATTTTAACATCCAAAAAAAATTTAGATTTCTAAATCTTTACTCATATGCCAGAAATGTAATTTAGATGGAAAAGCTTACGTTTCTACCCTTCTTTTGGAAACCTAGTCTAGTATAACTTGGAACCTTCTCTTCCACCTCCAATATTTTTCAAACTTTTCCAAGCACAATTTACATAAGGAGGTTTATTTTTGGATGTTAAAATATAATTATCTTAGGCGTAAGTTTCGTTTCTCTATCAACAAGGTAGGGAAATAGAAATTCCAAAGCTAAAATAGCATTTTCTCTCGTTATTATCTACATTAAGTATATTATCACCCTAGTCGGCCAATAAGATTCATACTTGCTGTTAAAACGGCGGATTTTCTATCGATTAGAAAACCGTCATTAAAAATATTATCGCTAAAAACTACAAGCGCACTGCATACAATTATAGTACGTATGCGAGTACGAGTCGATCCGTAGGGAATGAATTAAATTTCAATAATACTCAATCAAATTAACCCAAAGTTTTGAAGTGGTTTTGAACTAAGAAAAATTGCAAAAATTAAACTAGGGAAAAGGTGAATAAACTATGATAGTAAGAAGCAATTTAGAGACAAATCCACTTCCAATCTTTCGTATAAATCAACATGACATTCACTTGTAATCTCCCATTAAAATATTAAGTAGAAATGATTGATGTGCTTATTATAAGTTTGACTTATTTGTGCTATTAATTAGCACAACTTAAATCATCAAACTCTAACACACCATCAAACTCACTTATCAACACTCGTGAAAATGACATGAAAATTAAAAATAAGATCTATTTTAAATATGATCTATTTACTATTAATTAGTAATATAGACAATCAAATTTTGATTCTAGTTTGACCTTCATGATCAAAATCACTTAGGCAAATGATCAAATAGTTTATGTTTTAAATGGAGTTAAGCATAGCCTATTTGAGATGTCAACATAGGTTATCAAAATTCAATAAAAAGAAACACAAACCACCATCATTCATATTTTCCATCAAGCACATAAGAGAGATTACAAATGAAATCATTAAGTTAATTTAATATGTTTCATGAGAGCTTCATTAACCCTAAATTGAAGGGGTTTAGCTACTCATTTTTGAAAACATGATAACATAAATTGATTTCAACATAAACATAAATGAAGAGAAGTGCTAATGAAAAGAAGAGGGAACTAACTACTTGCATAAATAAATCTAAACTAATTGCATGAATTAAAAGAGAGCATAAGAGAATAAAAGACCATAAAAGAAAGCATAAATAAAAATTGGATGAAAGTAAAAACAAGGCTTAAGAATCCATGAAAGAAACTTTTATTTATCTTTGATTTTGTGGCTACAACTTGCATGAAAAGGTAAGAAGATAATTACATGAGACATAAGGGGTATTTATACATGCTTTGAACCCTAATTCATATTTTAGGGGACTGTCTAAAATGCCCTTTAGGAAGTGTAACCTCCAAATAATCATTAGGGAATTAATTAACCCCCACTAACATGGCTTTATGCCTCCATTAATATGTGCATGTGATTTTAATTATGAACCATATGGTAGTGGGTTTGTGGGCTCCTCCATGTTGCATGAATTCATTTATTTCCATTCTTCATTTGCCTTCAACATATGTGCATGCATTTATTTATCCATGAACCCTCTTCATATTTTTTCACTTCATTTCCTACAGATGAAAATAAAAATATGCAAATAAATTTTCTCAAATTAAATCATACACAAAATTACTATTTTATCCCTCAAATAAGGATGAATAAATGATGATTTGAAAACAATTTAAATTTTGGCTTAAACGTGTAAAATACCCTAATATGCTCATTTATTAAAATAAAAGTAGATTAAATATGGAGTAAAAATATGCACTTTTACATGTACATCACTTGCTAACACATCAATACTCCTTATGCTAGTATGTGGCATTTAAAAATCGGAAAATTTCTCATTTCAAAAGAAAACTTTAAACACAATTTCTAAAAGAATTTCCAACTTGCAAAACAGTTTAAAGAATCGAATTCCCAAAAGCATTTAAACAGCATATTTTATATTATTAAATTTATTTTATCTTAAAGCACTTAAACAAAATCTTCCAAAAACATTTGAACTCAACTTTTTAAAACTTATACCAATTTTTCCAAATTACTTGGAATTCCTTTATACAAATTTATCCATCATTTTGTTTACTAAAACATTCTACCACTTTCCAAAACTAATTATAAAATAATCATTAAATAACCAAGTCCTTTTTTTGAAAATTGTTGGGCGTGTTCTCAACCAGGAGATCTCAAGACCAAGAAGCACCAGGTTCGTCCAGGCTTGCCTAAGTTTCATTCGGCATCCCTACCACTGCCGAACCAGACTCACAACCATGGAAAGCCGAACCAGACTCACAACCACAGAACTACCGGACCAGAGCTCAGCCCACTCACCACCGGACCAAAACCACCGGACCAGAGCTCAGCCCACTCACCACCGGACCAGAACCACCAGACCAAGAGCCCAGCCCACTCATCGCCGGACCGAGACCATCGGACCAATTCTCACAACTCATCACCGGACCGAGGCTACCGAACCAATCACAACTCAACTCACAACCAGACCAACTCCACTCACAACCGGACCAACTCCACTCACAACCGAACCAAAGCCGCTCCAACCATCTCTGAACCAAGGCATAGCCGAACCAACCTGGCCAGGCCAGATTACATCAGCCCAAGCCCACCAGCAGCTATATACATCCTAGACCCCTACCCCCTGCCTCACTCTATAAATAGAGGGGCAGGGGTACAACAATGGGGGACAAGTTTGAGAGCTCAAGCACGGATAGAACTTTCAAACAACTTTCATATACTTGTATAAAAGATTTGTACTTGTAATCTGAATAAGAAAGGAGAAATAATATATGAAGTGGACGTAGGCACATTCTGGCTGAACCACTATAAATCTGTGCGTCTTTTACAGTTTAGTCCCTGCTTTTTACATATTTGCATAAATCATCCAGATCACTAAAAACAACATAAAATCAACTAAATCATACGACTTGGAGGTGTTTGCCCATTTTTTGTGCAAACATTTTTGGTGCTTTCACTGAGAGTCGCTGAACCTCGGACTTCAGCTTCTCCTTTAACTTTCTTCTTATCAGCATCACACATTGCTTGGAAGACATGCCTCCCAAGCAGAAGAAAGATGTTAACAAAGGAAAAAACATCGCTACCAGCAGTCGTCCAGATCCAGTGGTCACCGATCTAGTAAACCGTCCCATTCCAGCAGTAGTACCAAATGAAGGTCAGGCAAATCCGACAACCCCTGCCACAGAACAGCCGGCGGCAATTACTAGGGCAGATCTAGACGGGGTTGTGGCTGAAGTGACTAACCGCTTCACATCCCAGCAGGAAGCCTTGGTGGACCAACTCATGTCACGCTTCAGGGGTGCTGAAGAGTCCAACCGCAACACCGAATCATGGGGTGAGTCCCAGTCTGGAGGATCTCAGAGAGAACAAAGATCTTCCTTCTTCGAAGGAGCTAACGATAGAAGCGGCCATGGTAGGAGTCGAGACCGAGCTCAGCCCGAAGTTAGACCTGAGGAAACGCTTGGAACCGAACCCAACGGGAGAGGTACCGGGAAGAGGTCAACTGTAGCCGAGCCTGTCATACTGCCTAACCACGGAAACACCAGTGAACGGGGCCGAGCTAGAGTTCAGCCCGAAGTTGGACCCGAGGAAGCGCTAAGATCAGAACCCAGCATGGGAAGATCAAGGCAAGGGCCAACTGTAGCTGACCCTAGCATGCTCCCAGAAGACCAAAGACAGCCACTGGAAAATATCAGGAATAATAGACGATACCATCCCTACAGGTCATCTGGACGGAATCAATCCCACAGAGCAGAGCCGAACTCATTTCTATCTGCTCCAAATTCTGATGAAAGGATGGCACGCTTGTTCAGAGAGTGCGTCCAACGGGATCAAAGAGATCGAGGCATAGGCGCTAGAGTAACCAGCCCCTTCGCCCGCAATATCGAAATCGCCATCACCCCCCGAGAATGGAAAATGCCAACAATGGAACCTTACAAAGGAACCTCCGACCCCGTTGTACACTTACAGAGATACACACAGCATATGCTCATGAGTGGAGCAACAGAAGGAGTGCTGTGCAAATGCTTTCCGCTATTCTTAGCAGATCTAGCTACCTCCTGGTTCTGCCATCTACCCCAAGGATCCATCAGCTCATGGGAGATGTTGAAAGAAAAGTTCATCAGCCAGTTCCGCATTCATGTGGAGCAGCCCAAAGACGCTTACTCCTTATCCAGTATCAAATAGAAACCCGGAGAGAAGCTGCAGCAATATCTAACCCGATTCAATGCCGCAGCGGCCGCAGTCCAAGATGCCGATGAGAAGCTTATCTTAATGGCCCTCTGTAGTGGCGTGCACCAGGATACTAAATTTGCTAGAAGATTGACAAAAGAAAAACCAGCTACTTTACCCGATTTCTTCCATGAAGCCGGGAAGTATATGATGCTTGAAGACGCTGCCACTGAGGGGCAGTCAGGGCAACAAAATAAGGCAGCTCACGGCAACACGCCCGCTGTAGCAAAGGACGTTTGAAGAAATGATTCTAGAGACAATGCTGGGGGCAAGAAGGGAGAAAAGCGCCTATATCAGCCTGGACCGAGATTTGACACTTACACTCCTTTGAATGAAACCATCGAAAACATCTTCCTTGCCACCCAAGCCGAAGTTAGATACAAACGCCCACCATACAAGAAGGAATCAGATAACGCACTTAAATCTGGGAAGTTTTGCCGCTTCCACGAATCTCATGGGCATGATACCAATGAATGCCATCATCTCCGGGACTTGATTGAAGAACACATCAGAAGGAAGAGACTGGAACACTATGTAAAAGGTTAGAACAGGACTCCAACTCTTGCCAATGAGAACCCAAGGCTACCCTCCCCAGAGATAGGTGGAGGAAATCGCAACACTAGCGGCTCCGGTCAAGAGAAGATAGTGGTCCATACCATCTCGGGAGGACCACACATCGTCGACAGAAGCTGGGCAGAGATGGAAAGATATGGAAAGTCACTTAGAAACAATGAAGACTGCGTTAATTCTGTTATAGAAGAACGCCACCCGAAGCGGAAAGAGAGTGATGAGATCACATTCAGTAGGCATGACCTAGAGGGAAGGCAGTATCCTCACATGGATCCCATGGTTATCTCTGCCCGGCTCGGTCCAGCCGAAGTCTTCCGAATTCTGGTAGACACTGGAAGCTCAGTAAATATTCTATTCAAGCATGCGATCGACAAAATGAAACTGTCAATAAAGGATGTTTCTCCCTGCAATAAACCACTACACGGTTTCACTGGAGATGCGAAGATGCCCCTCGGGCAACTGGACCTCTTTGTTGAAATAGGAAGCCATCCCCGCTCCGTTGTGTGGAAACAGACATTTGTGCTGATAGAAAACCATTCGGCCTACAACGCCTTCTTAGGAAGGCCAGCCCTGTCTGACTTCCAAATTGTCCTGGCCCCATGGTGCCTAAAGATGAAATTTCCAACGGACAATGGAGTAGGGGAAGTAGATGGAGACCAGGACATTGCTCGAGACTGCTATGTAACTGAACTTCGCAACAACCACAGGAAGGGTAAAGGGAAGAGTGTAGAGATCGCCCTCTGCACAAAAAGTTTGGAAGCATAGCAACTAAAGAAAGCCCCTCCTCTTCGATATACCAGCGGCCCTTTCAATGAATTAGACCCCAGGGATAAAGAGGAGGAGGGCACCGCCGAGCCTGTAGAAGCTATGGAATTGTATCTGTAGACCGACATGACTCGAGTAGACTATTGAAAGTCGGGTCCCAACTAAAAGCAGAATTGAAGGAACAACTCATTGATTTTCTCCACCACAACTTAGATGTATTTGCATGGTCACACACTGACATGACCGGAATCTCCCCTGACATAGCATGCCATGTACTAAACATTGATCCTACCAAGGCACCAGTAAAACAGAAAAAGAGAAGTATGGGGGCAGAACGATCAGCAACCCTCGATGAAGAAGTAAAGAACCTACTTGCCAATGACTTCATACAAGAAGCCATCTACCCAGAGTGGATCGCCAACCCGGTGCTGGTAAAGAAGGCTAATGGGAAGTGGCGAACATGCATCGACTTCTCCCACTTAAATGACGCCTGTCCGAAGGATTGCTTCCCACTTCCCCGAATCGATCAGCTTGTGGACAGCACAGTCGGGCATGAACTCTTATCTTTTATGGATGCATACTCAGGATATAACCAAATTCCTATGCATGCTCTCGATCAAGACCACACTAGTTTCATCACTGATCGGGGATTGTACTGCTACAAGGTAATGCCTTTCGGACTTAAAAACGCAGGGGCCACCTATCAGCGCCTCGTCAATAAGATGTTTGCAGGGCTAATAGGACAAACCATGGAAGTTTATGTGGATGACATGCTGGTAAAGTCACGGGGAGCCAACGATCACGTAATCCACCTGGATGAAATGTTTCAAGTACTTCGTCAATATGGAATGAAGCTGAATCCTCTAAAGTGCTCCTTCGGAGTATCATCAGGAAAGTTTCTAGGATTCATCGTCCATGCCAGAGGAATTGAAGCAAACCCTGAACAAGTCCGAGCTCTGAAAGATATCAGGTTACCTTCTACCCGAAAGGAAATGCAAAGCCTAAATGGGAAGGTGGCCGCCTTGAGCAGATTCATCTTTAAAGCGACCGACAAATGCATCCCCTTCTTCGAAGCTCTAAAGAAAGAGAAAGGAAAATTCGAATGGACTGACGAATGCTTAACAGCTTTCCTTAACTTAATCGAACACCTCCATAGACCACCAGTACTCTCAACTCCGAACAAAGGCGAAGAGCTATACCTATACCTTGCTGTGTCATCTCATGCTCTAAGCGCCGCATTGGTTAGAGAAGACGAACGCACGTAGCGGCCAGTATACTTTGTAAGCAAGAGGTTTATAGGGGCGGAAGCCAGATATCCTAAACTTGAGAAACTAGCGTACTGTTTGCTAATCACATCACGGAAACTGCGTCACTACTTCCAGTCCCATTCCATCAGATCTCTGATCGATCAACCACTGAAGCAGGTACTCCATCGTCCCGACACTTCTGGGCGACTACTTAAATGGTGCATTGAACTAAGTCAATATGATATCACCTACCATCCTCGCACCGCCATCAAGGGACAAGCCATGGCTGATTTCATTGCCGAATTCACTACCAGCGAAGGTAAGGTGCAATCGGAAGTAGCAGAAGACATCAAGTGGAATCTATTTGTGGATGGTGCGTCAAATGAACAAGGCTCGGGGGCAGGTGTGGTAATAATCACTCCCAAGGGAAATAAGCTACACTATGCTATAAGGTTGGAATTCGCTGCCACCAACAACGATGCAGAGTATGAAGCAGTGATAGCTGGATTAGAACTTGCCTTAGAAATTGGAGCCAATTCTTTGTGTCTTCATAGCGATTCTCAACTTATTGTAAATCAAATACTAGGAGAATTCCAGGCTCGAGAAGAACGACTCGCGGCATATTTAAAGAAGACCAAGTTACTTCTCAATCGATTGGATCGTTATTTAATCAAACACATCCCCCGGGAAGAGAACTTAGAGGCCGATGAATTGGCAAAGCAAGCTAGCATGAGAGACGGCGCTATTTCCGAAGCAGTAGCCATCTCAAAGCAACTGACCCCAAGTTTTGAGCAAGTGAATCTGATAGCTGCAACCGAAGGAGCAACTTGGATGACCCCTATCCGAGACTACTTACAAAGTGGCACACTACCCAACGGGCGTAACGAAGTCAAGAAAATCTTGAGGAAAGCTTCCCGCTACACAATACAAGAAGGCATCCTCTATCGGCGCGGCTTCTCTAACCCCTTATTAAGGTGTGTCACTGGAAGGGAAGCCAAGGAAATCTTATCCAACATCCATCAAGGAAGCTGCGGAGATCACACTGGAGGGCAGACTTTGGCAAAAAAGATACTCCGATATGGGTATTTCTGGCCCACCTTAAGCAAGGACGCCTTAGATTTCGTCAGAAAAAGTGACAGATGTCAGAAGTTTGCTAAGATTCCACGGCTACCAACAACTGAGATTACTCAAATGACCAGCCCTTGGCCCTTTGCAGTATGGGGAATTGACTTGATCGGCGAACTGCCAATGGGCCGAGGCGGGGCCAAATATGCTATAGTGGCAGTCGACTATTTCACCAAATGGGTGGAAGCAGAACCCCTGAATAAAGTATATTCAGCGAAAGTTATTAACTTCTTGATCAAAAATATTCCATGCAGGTACGGAGTCCCATTCAAAATTATATCGGACAATGGACTTCAGTTTGACAGCGAGGAGTTCGCCAACTAGTGCCAAGAGCACGGAATTCACAAAAGCTTCTCATCCGTAGCTTATCCCCAGGCAAATGGATAAGTCGAGGCCATCAACAAAATTCTGAAAACTCTAATCAAAAAGAAACTCGAAAAGTCAAAGGGCGCTTGGGTGGATGAACTCCCTACGGCACTGTGGTCCTATCACACATCTTTCAGAACATCAACGGGGCATACTCCTTTCTCTTTGGCATACGGATCGGAGGCTATGCTCCCAGTTGAAACCATCGTGCCTCCCCACCGCAGGATCCACTATAACCTAGAAGAGAACGAAGAACTCCTTCAAACGTCTTTGGATCTAATTGAGGAGAGAAGAAATGATGCAGCCCTCAAAGCAGCAGCCCACAAGCAAAAAGTGGCAGTACGATACAACTCCAAGGTCAAGCATCGTATCTTACAAGAAGGAGATCTTGTCCTCAAGCGAATCTTCCCTCGCCCCGGAGCACTAGATCCAGTCTGGGATGGACCATATGTAATTCATAAAGATCTCCACAATGGAGCTTATATTTTGTCAACAGTGGACGGAGAGGTGTTTTAGAGGGCATGGAACATCCAACACCTCCGTCGATACTTTTCTTAACTTGTACTGCCCATATGAAGTGAATTAACAAAGAGAATCAGTGGACGTAGGCATTTTCGTGTCGAACCACTTTAAAAAACCTTGTCTCTTTTTTTAGCTTGTTCCTTTATATCTTGGCTGCATGTTAACTTTATCCTTTTCTGTTGAACAAAACCCTGTGCAAATAGCATTTTCACTCAAGGCGCTCCACAGCGCGACTTCTCCTGGACAAAACCTGACAGGTACTATACGAATCTATGCCCTCGCCAATGAGACACTTTTGCTCCGGCATCCCTCTGCTACGGGTTAACTCATTGCTCGCGACGGCCCTCAAAGCCAACTGTAATGAGCCGATTATAAGCCACCGAGAAGGCCGACTATAGCGGAGGCAGCTCATTACGGCGTTCGGCTCGCCGGCAGCCGTGACCCTACTTTAAGCCCCAACATAAGGTGTGGCCAGCCAGGGGTAGTTCACGGTTGACGATCGGCACCCACGCTAGCCGGCCATAGTAAATCGAATAATACCCACAATTACGGGTCATAATGGCCCGGGTAGTTACTGTGTGCGATCTCGGCTCCGGTGTGTCTTAAGTACGGCTGTGGTAAAAAAGATTAACTCCCCGCGGAGGCGTAAGATGGGTGAAAAATGTCTCCAAGACCCACAGCTAGGGAAAGTGACTACAAAGCCCGTTTACCACGAACTTAAGCACATCGAAGGCCTTCCGTGATTGGAAGTTTTACTTTATCTCATAATTCAATTTTATTTAAAAGACCTTTCTCCTATCCTCTATAACGATCCCTAAAGTACAGGACACAGAATAGGAGACATTCTCTAATGGGAGTGGGAACTCATAACTGGACACTCGGCAGCATTCCATACTTGGTCACGCAGGACATTCAAAGCTGCCATCTTCAACTAAAAAAGGAAGGGCGGTACTTTTTTTTACGTAGCTATTCACACATCACATTAACATTGCAAGATGTGAAGTTTTACTTTAAGCAAAAAACTTGGCGTCAAACACAATTGAATTACAGGCATATGCATAGCTAAATTTCTTATACAAAATGTCAAAATAACAAAAGCATTCAAATACGACGGAATCAGCTTAAGCTAAAAAATTACATGTCAAGAATAATGTCGTTTATTACAAGTAGCATAATTACAACCTAGAAGTTACATTACTGTTTTGGGACTAACATATACAACGATGTCAAGTCCACAGAAAGATATCCAGGTCAAGTCAAGGAGTCGGCTGCATCGGAGCTTTGCCCGTGTCCTGTTGCCCACCTGACCGGTCAAAGAAAGAATTCATTAGCGATAAGCAACCAAGTTAACGGAAAGACTAGGAGGGAAGACTTACCAGTGCCTGCTTCCTGGCCATCCTGATCATCATCCTCTACTTGCACACCTGCCTCCTCAGCGACAAGTAGCCGCATACCCTCCTTCACCGCCATCTTCTCCTCCTTGGTAAACTGGGCAGTGACCACATCCATTCTGAAGACCGCGCCACCCTCTTTATTCGCATCAGCCCTAGCCTCCTCCAGAGCCCTGAGATAAATCCTGGTCATAACTCGGGAATAATCATCCATCCAGGATAGGTTACCCTGTTTCCAGGTGCGGAAATACATGTCCTGGAGCATCTCATCCATCATCCCCTCGTTTTCCTCAAGCTCCCTCATTCGGGCGTCAGAAGCATGCAACTTTGCAACGGCATCATCCCTCTCTAATCGATATCGTGAGCGGTCAGCCTGAAGGGATATCCTCATCGCCTCCATCTCCTCCTTCAGCCTGGACTGAGCAAGCTCCGCGGCCTTGAGTCTCCCCGATAATTCCTGTACTCGCTCGAGGTCCGCTTGTCGAACCTCATCCACCGTTGCAATGGCCATGTCAATCCGCTCCTTGCAGGCGGCCTCCATTTTTCGCAACTCTGCCCTGCTGGCCTCTTCCATAGTCTTCTTTAGTTGCCTGGATGCGGCCTCGTGCTGAGAAATTTGAATGGCTTGATCGGCAAGTTGCTTAGCCTGGTCGGAAACCATTAACCGTAACCGAATGTTCGCACTCCCAATTTCCTCCCCGGCCTTAACTAGTCGGGCATGATGCCCCATCAATTTCCTGGTCTCCTCGGCAACCCGGTCGATGTTCGCCTTAGCTTCATCCCCTAGAGTTACAACCCGGGTGGTAAGCAAATCAAGGTCCAGGGACTTGGCTTCGTCAAGCACCCGTACCATAGGATTGCGAGGGAGAAGGTGCTCACCAGTAGCCTCATTGAAGGAGATGTCATGAGAGGCCGGGTCCAGGTCTGGATGACCCGCAAACGAATTACGAACCAGGCCAGGGTGATCTATCGGGGTGAAGGTTGGATTCTCAGACGGATGTGGGGAAGGCATAAACTCAGTATCATCCTCCGTAATATCGTGAATAGGCTGGAGTAGGGCCGGAGGACCAGGAAGAGATTCAAACGAAGATCGACTCCTCTTCCTCTTTTGTATATCTTCTTCAATAACTCCAAGAAGAGGACGATAGCCGACTACGTCTCCAGGGCGGTTACTAGGAGGCTTCGGTTTGGCAGAGGCGTTGAGGAGTCTGTATTGTTCAAGCCTGTGCCGAAGATCTGAGGTCTTGGCTGTTTTGCCCGCTCCTGGAATGAAAACCAAGTGTCACCCGCATGCATTGAGCCATCATTCAAGAATTAAAAAGAATAAAGAGAAATTCACCTTGAATCACAGAAGTTGCCTCAGTAGAAGCACTCCCGGAAGATAAATCGACGCCGGTCCCGGCCTTATCAGCTTTCTTGGGCTTCTCCGCCAAGGCCGATCCTTCCTCCAACTCCTCAAAGGCTTGGCGGAGAGCGTCATCTGTCAACTCTTGAATCACGCCTGCCTGCCCAGGAGGCAAAGCCCCGGTGCCATCACCGCCCTGTCCTTCGCCACCATCATCGCCGTGACAATCAGTGTCACCTTCTCTACCACTTCCGCTCTCCGCCTCACCTCCTTCATCCTCGCCTTTTTCCCCTCCACTTTTTCCTCCTCCTTAACATCTGGATGTGTGCTGGGAGAGGGTCCATCGGACATTTTGAGTTTCTTCCCCCCGGCGACTGGATGCATCGAGAAGGGTCTCCTTTTGCTGCTCTTCGCCGTGGCCCCTCCTGTAGCTTTGGCAGCCCTCTCATCCGCCGTGTCTCTCTGCTTGACCATAGACTGATGTGGTAGAATTAGGTTGTGCCGTAGAAGTGTAGCGTTCCTGATCAAGTAAGAAGCCGACCTGTCCCTTCCCGTAATGGCTTCTATTTCCACAGCCATCCGAACCAGGCGATCGTTTTCCACGACCGCAAAGCCACTTGTCGCTAGCAAGAAATAAAAGCACATGAGAAGAAGCATTGCAGTCAGAACGGAAATCATAAATAAGCTTCAACTTACAGCCAGAGGTGAAGCGACGGATGGAAACAGAGTCATCCTTGATGAAAAACAATTCTTTCTTGAACATGCTGAACTTCGAATATAAGTCCAGGACCGTCTTGAAGGAAACGGATGATTCCAAGCTAATGTATGGAGACCCCTTCTTATAGCCTCTCAGATTGTACAAATACCGGATCTCCCGGTTGGAGGGAGGACGCCCGTATCTCCTCTGAAAAATAACAAACAGGCTCACCAGGATGGCGTAGGAGTTAGGCTGAAGCTGAAATGGAGCCACCTTCAAGTAGGTGATGAAGCTGAGTATCCAAGCATTGATCGGGGGAATGGCCCCACACATACAATGGTACCTACTGTAAGCGAAATATCCTTTGGGGGGATTATATGGCATCACTCCCTCCCCCGGCAACAGCATGCGCGCTCTGTCAATCCCAAAGGAGCGAGAAATAACATCAAGCTGCTCGCTTTTGAGAGAGCTAGGGAAACAGTCAGGAGGTGAAGTCAGAAGCTCATGAGGGCCGTACCCATCTACTAGTGACCTTGGGGTGGGCCCATGACGTCCCGGTCATGACTGAGCTAGGGGCACTGCGGAAGGATCTTCTCTGTCCTGGGTTTTCTTCTTTTCTGATCGGGTTTCAACTTTATGAGACATTATCTGCAACAAAAAAGAATACATCGTTAAAACAAAGGATGTAGAGATATAAACAAGCAAGTGCGGACAATCTAGAATTTCGTTTAAAAAGTTCAAGGTTCGTTCGGCATTCAAACTCCGGGTCTCGTTCGGTATTCCAAGTCATAAAAATTCATCCGGCAGTTCAAGGCAAAAGGCCATTCGGCACTCGTGCTCCCCAAGTACCATTCGGTAATACGGGTATCAAGGTTCATTCGGCTATCACTCTCCCTAAAAGTCCATTCGGCAGAAGGAGGGCTCACCTGATTCGGCAGGCGTAGGCTTGGTCCGGCTCTATCTAATAGTTGTGGATAACAGGAGCTTGAAGCCCATACTTATAGGAAAACATAGACGTCCGGACCGGCTGGTTCGGCGTTTGGGCCGAATAGGAGCATCCAAGCTAACGTCATTGATTTTAAAACAAAGCACGGCATATACCGGCATATGCCCCACTTTGGGGGGCAAATGTTGGGCGTGTTCTCACCCAGGAGATCTCAAGACCAAGAAGCACCAGGTTCGTCCAGGCTTGCCTAAGTTTCATTCGGCATCCCTACCACTGCCAAACCAGACTCACAACCATGGAAAGCCGAACCAGACTCACAACCACAGAACTACCGGACCAGAGCTCAGCCCACTCACCACCGGACCAAAACCACCGGACCAGAGCTCAGCCCACTCACCACCGGACCAGAACCACCGGACCAAGAGCCCAGCCCACTCATCACCGGACCGAGACCACCGGACCAATTCTCACAACTCATCACCGGACCGAGGCTACCGAACCAATCACAACTCAACTCACAACCGGACCAACTCCACTCACAACCGGACCAACTCCACTCACAACCGAACCAAAGCCGCTCCAACCATCTCTGAACCAAGGCATAGCCGAACCAACCTGGCCAGGCCAGATTACATCAGCCCAAGCCCACCAGCAGCTATATACATCCTAGACCCCTACCCCCTGCCTCACTCTATAAATAGAGGGGCAGGGGTACAACAATGGGGGACAAGTTTGAGAGCTCAAGAACGGATAGAACTTTCAAACAACTTTCATATACTTGTATAAAGGCTTTGTACTTGTAATCTGAATAAGAAAGGAGAAATAATATATGAAGTGGACGTAGGCACATTCTGGCTGAACCACTATAAATCTGTGTGTCTTTTACAGTTTAGTCCCTGCTTTTTACATATTTGCATAAATCATCCAGATCACTAAAAACAACATAAAATCAACTAAATCATACGACTTGGAGGTGTTTGCCCATTTTTTGTGCAAACAAAAATATTTCCCATAACTTCTAAATGTACCACCATCATGTCATAATTTTCAAATACTTTAAAACCAACTTTTCAAAATCATTTAAACAAAAATTTCTAAAGCTTTCGAACACAATTTTTTTTTCAAAACATTTGCTACTTTATCCTTAAAAACAAATCAAGCCACATCTTAACGAAATCGGGACTCAATCAATGGGTTAATGCATATGATTGACCCTAGTATTGTGTAGTTCATCCTAGATTTGGGAAACCTTTTATTTTTACTCTAAAACGATGAACTACATACAAGCGTATTTTATAAATTTTAGCTTTTAAGGCATAGGGATAGTGACCCGTAATTCCGCAACAAACTTTCCCTTTCCTCCACTTGCTAAAATTTATTTTCTCCAAATTCCTAAAGGTTTGGGATCTAAATATTTTTAAATTTCCAGTGGCTACTTAATTTCCTGATTTATTTTATAAACTTTCAGTCTTACCTACATTTTTATCGTCGATTAAATGTCCTTATGACATCTCCTTATTTGCATTGTTTTCAATATATTTATATTTATATAGTGGTCTAATCTCATCCATCATATCAACATAGTGATAAAACATGAACATAACCCATACCATATCGTATGCTTTCCCAATAACCTAAGGGAGACAACTAGTGATCACAAACCAAAAACCCTAAGAGAAATTTTTACTGAAAACTGCCATTCATCATCAACTGGTGTTAATGATGTTGTGGCCCTAACAGTCTTTACTAAATTAAGATGGACGTTCATAGTATGCCATTCCACTATCACCCACCTTCCATAACTCTCCTTCTTAGCTTCTAATAAATGCAGTCCATCCATTACTTCAATTATTATACCAAATTTTGGGATAAATTGTGCATCCTTAAAGCATAGTGGGTAAGAAATATGAACTATGCACATTTTAAATAACTCCTCAGAAAATTAGTTTGGTGGAATAACTTCCCCATTACCTATCTTGCTTTCTTCAACCTTGTGTCAACCAACGTCCTTTATGTGGGTTTTTCATTTCATTACTCTCTTCTCCAACCATACTATTATCTTTTCTAAATCAAAATCCCTTGATAGCATCCTCAAACTTTAGTATTTACTTCCTTTATCATTGATCTTTCATGCAAGTATATCTTAGGACTCACAAAATTATACTTTGATACCATTCCCCATTCCTTTAAGGTTCCTTCTTTTGGCTTCCATACATCTTCAATAAAATATTCCTAGATTCATACCAATACTCCTTAAATTCAGTTGGGATTCCTTATTTCTACTCTATGAGTATTCGTAATTATTTTACTCATAGCTTAAAACCTTATCCCAACTTACCTAGATAGTGTTCCCTATCTACTCCATATTAAAATTTGGTTTGGTTCCCACCATTCTTTTATAAAACTAAAATTTCATAATCATTAAGTACATAATCCAAGACCTTTATCTTTAAAAATATAAACTTAGAAACATTTTTATCAAAATTTAAAATTACTTGGTTTCAAAAAAGGAACCATGAAAATTTCTCTTTTCTAACCTATTTTACCTTTTTAAAGACTTTCTATACTTCTTTAAAAGTTGGATTTTTAATTCAAAACATACAAAAAATCAATTTTCGTACCAAACCATTTTTTCAAAAACATTTTCTATAACTTTAAACAATGAAAAGTGAAGTAGACAAGGATAACTTTCATCCTATTATTTTCTTATACACATGCTATGTCCGCTTTCTTCTTTGATGGAAATTTTCATAACAGAAGAGGAGGACTTCTAAAAGATATACAGAATTGCGACATCTATCTAAGCGTCTATCTAAAATATATGCACAATTACTACATATCCATTTAATTTATCCAATCTTCCTATCCAATTCATATTATTTTTCTACTATATTATTTCTAACTAGATTACTAATCTTATTTTCATATATATATATATATATATATATTCCTAATTCTATTTCTATCTAAATTGTCGGGCGTTCTTACCCTTATATTCTCCATTACCCAACCATTTGGTCTGACTATATTCAAATCGACTGGATAAGTTAGACTCGATGATGGATAAGGAAAATAGTTCAGAGATATGATCACAGAGTCAAGAGATCGAGCATAGACAACAATATGAAGCAACGATCAAGCGAAACCAAGGGATGAACCCTATAGAACATTCTAAGTCTGGATTATAGTCTAAACTAGGCGAGGGATCGAGTATGATCCTTACCTCTATATAAGGGATCGGGTCACATCAGCTTAGTAGTTCAACTCAACGGAGATTGACGATATCTCAAAATCTAGAAGTCAAATATGCAAACATTATTGATGACATGGAGCTAACATGTAGGGGTCCCAATAGAGGGATCGCGACACCACACATAGTTGTTAAGAGGAACTGGAGCCGATCCCTATTCCTTGGGATTTGGGCCTGGCAATCGCTCATGTGACCTTGTCTGCATTTGGAGATTCGGCCGGTGATTTTTGAGGAAGATATTCGGCCGTTTGCCCCTATAAATACAGGTTTCATGGTTCATTTGAGGGATCTTTACACTGTTGTTTTCTTTGTTCTCCATTGTATTCATGGATTCCAATCCAATGCCTATTGTATTTAGAATTCAAAGTTATTAATAAAGCAATTTCTCCAAAGTGGGCATAGGCTTTCAATGTCGAACCACTATAAATTGTTTTGTTCGTTTTTTGCTTAGTTTCTGCTATTTAATTACTTGTTTCCTCTATTTTCATTTAGATTTCTTCATTTATTTCTCTACAAAACTCTATTGGGTGTTTGTGACCAATTTTGGTATAATAAATTTGTTGCTTTCTTTGAGAGAATCAATTCTCAGTCTAATCGGATCTCGTCTTCTATTGGTCGATTCCCGTATCCGTGAGATAGATCTTGTTTTCTTCCAACAAGTTTCCGCTTCAACTTAGATTTGAAGGAGATCTAAAGGAAACTAATAGCTATGGTCATAGGAACTAAGTCTACATACCGTGTCGTTGAAAGAAATGAAGAAGCTAGTGGTCTCCAAGTTGATCAAAATTTTCAACCAGTAGCTACAGAAACCTAGAATCTAGGTGAATTCATTACCGGAATTGATTTCCAGATCTTGAGAAATAACTGATCGACAACCGTTGGCAACTTAACCAACAGATCTAGGCCAATATTCACTTGATGAACCAGTTGAAGGATCAGTGTTGCAAGACAAGGAAGGAGCCTACTCCATCCTCAAGATCAAAGAATTCCTCTTCATCTGATGATTATTATCGAAGCAGATGCTACAAAACTGATGCATACAACACTGGAACATTAGGACAGAACCAAGCGGCCCTCTACTAACGACCAGCACCAATCGGCTCAGATCCCTCCAGAGGGATCGGCGCCAATCCCTCCTTCCATGGAGGGAATCACCAATCAGCTGGAGGGGCCCTCTTCGGAGGTGCTGCAATTGATTAGGGTGCAAGAGCCCAGGTGAATGTAGTTGGACCACAGTTGAGAGATAATGGTAGGACCATTGCTCAAGAGATGGATCGAGAGCAAGAGGAGCTAAGGCAACATGATAATGGCCATAGACGTGGACCGTGACATTCACATGAGGTAGAACACGACCACCACTTAGCAACAACTCTTCAAACATCGGACTTAATAGACATGGTGAGGCAGCTTGTGAAAGAAAGTTAGAGCTTAACCAATATTGAATGGGGACTATCTAGGAGCCATGCTCCATTCACCAATAACATTCTACATGCAGAGTATCCGCGGAGGTTTAATATGCCTTCGATGCCTTCTTACATGGGAAAAACCGACCCTAGGCAGCATCTTATGAGGTATGAATGGCTTATGGACTTGGCCATAGCCTCTGATGTAGTCAAATGCAAATGTTTTCCTATTTTTTTGGAGGGAGTAGCGACCAGGTGGTTCACTAAGTTACCACCATGGTTTATTTCTTCATTTGATGTGTTAGCAACAAAATTTTTAAAGCAGTTTCACATGCATGCGCCATGCCCTAAAGATTTTATGTCTCTCTCCAACTTGATTTAGGACTGAGGCAGTCGCTTAAAGATTAGATAGAAAGGTTTAATATAGTTGTTACAAAATTCAATAATCCGAATGATGATGCAATACTCATGGCACTAAATAGGGGAGTCGACCCTAATTCTGAATTTGGTAATTGGTTGGTAGGAAAGCCTCCTTCCACATTAGACCGTTTCTTTTCAAAGGTAGCTTAGCTTCTAAGAAAGGAGGAGGCAAGGTGAACTAGAAAGAGGGATGTTGCAGACCCAAGTGCCAAGGGAGTATAAAATAATGTAGCAGTAAAACTGTCTGGTGATAGTTCTGTGAAAGTTTAGATTAATGTTCAGAATAAACCGAATGAGAAGTAAAAGGGCGGGATAAAACCGCGACCGAAGACGGGATTTTAGGAGAGGGAAGCCAAGGATACCTACATATGACACATACACACCTTTGAACACCTCATTAGAGAACATCTATCCATCAACCTATAATACCATGCAGTACCAGAAACTGTCTCCGAGAGAGTCGACGGAGAAGTAGAAGCAGACAGGGAAGTATTGTAGGTTCCATAAAACCTATGGTCATAATACGGACGAGTGTCGTCACTTGCATGATATAATTAAGAAGTTAATTCATGAGAGAAAATTGCAACTGTTTGTTAAAGCCCCATAGGATGGTGGGCTGGGGACATCCGACCTTAATCGAGGACAAGCTCCGCCTAGTGCTGAGGAACCTAGACGGACTGATGGAAGACTAGTTATCAATACCATTATTGGAGGATCGCATCCAGCCGCAAGAAGCTGGCATGAAATGGAGCGTTATGCAAACGCGTTCAGGCTTGTTGATTTTGAATGCTGTTCAAAAATGAAGGACCGTGCTTCGACCAAACAACAACATACTATGACGGATAACATAGTATTCCGAAGTAGAGATGCCAGTAGGGTAGAGGCCCATACGGTCGACCTGATGATGATCTCGGCTCTGATTGGCTCTGCCCTAGTAAGGAAGATTTTGATTGATTGTGGCAGTTATGTAAACATTATTTTCAAGAAGGCTTACAACCAGATGAGAATGGAAGTCAAAGGCCTAAAACAGTGCATAGCCCACGTTTACAGCTTTAACAGTGTCGCTACTGAAGCGATAGGCTATGTCGAGCTACCAGTGGAGTTATGGGATGACAGTCGTAGGAGAGTGCAGATGCTGCCATTTATTGTGTTGGATGTGGACTCTCCATATAATGCCTTTTCGGGCTGACCGGCCCTTACTGAATTTAGGGCTATTCTTGCCCCTTGGTTCTTAACACTAAAATTCTCTATAGACAATGGTGTGGGAGTTGTTCATGGAGAGCAGGCGATTGGACGTACCTGTTATGTGGCTGACTTAACGGTTGCCCAGAGAAAGGGGAAGGGAAAAGGTGTGGAGAAGTCTCTCTACATAAAAACCAAGGCGGCTTAGCAACCAGCCTTCGGGCCTTGGCTTGGGCACCATAGACGGTTATATAAAGATATATATTCGAGAGATGAAGAAGAAGAATCGAAAGAATCCAAGGTTGCACTCACTGAGCTGACAATCGACATCGTGGTCAATCACGATGACCCCTCATGGGTCCTGAAGATTAGATCACAGCTCAGATTAGTGATGGTGATGGAGTTTGCTAGTTTTACCCAAGCGAACCTTGATGTGTTCGCTTGGACCCATTCTGACATGTATGGGATCTCGTTGACAGTTGCAAGCCATGCATTGAATATCGACCTGAGGCATGTCTTGGTGAAACAAAAACGACGCGGCATGAATCCGGAGAGATCTGCCACACTTAAAGAGGTGGATAGGCTCAAAAGCAATGGGTTTATCAGCAATGTCCTCTATCCAAAATGGGTATCTGATCCTATTCTCATGAGAAAAGAAAATGGCAAGTGGTGGACATGTGTTGAGTACTCAGATCTGAACAAGGCATGCTCGAAGGACAGCTTTCCACTTCCAAGGATCGACCAGCTTGTAGACTCGACCTCTAGACATGAATTACTTTCACTTATGGACGCGTACTTTGAATACAATTAAATCCCGATGCAAATCACCGACTATGAGCACACCAGTTTCATTACCGATTTGGGACTGTATTGCTATATTATTATGCCGTTCGGACTAAAGAATGTTGGAGCTACTACCAAAGGCTAGTAAATTGGATGTTCAAAGGCTAGATCAGATGATTGATGGAAGTATATATGGATGATATGATCTTGAGGTGACGACGATCAAACGAACACATGATGACTTGGCGGAGATGTTCAGTGTTTTTCAAAAATATGTAATGAAACTCAATCCTATGAAATGCTCTTTCGATGTTGCGTAAGGGAAATTTCTGGGTTTCATCATTAACTCTCATAGAATTGAGGCAAATCTGAGGAGATTCAAGCAATTCGAAACATCCAAGTGCAAAAGATGATTAAGCAGATATAGAGCCTCAATGGGAAGGTTGCCGCCTTAAGTAGATTCATCTCCAGGGCCACCGATAAGTGTATTCCCTTCTTCGATTTGATTAGGAGAGGGAATAGGAACTTTGAATGGACGCAGGACTGCATTGACGTGGTTCAAGCTCTGGTAGATTACTTAGAGAGACCTCCCATTTTATCCAAGCCGATGGATCATGAAAACTTATACATCTACTTAGCGGTGTCGGTACACGCCATAAGTACTGCACTGTTACATGAAGAAAATTGAATCTAGAGGCCAATATATTATGTTAGCAAGCGATTGGCAGGTACCAAGAGAAACTGCCCGAACCTAGAAAAACTTGCGTATGGCCTGTTGATTGCATCACGAAAACTCCACCCTTACTTCTATGCTCACCCCACCAACGTCTACATAGACCCGCCGTTACAACAGGTCCTACAATGATCTAAGACGTCTGGAAGGTTGCTCAAGTGGAACATTGAATTGAGCTAATTCGATATCACTTATCTCCCTCGGAGAGCTATCCTGGGACAGGCATTGGAAGACTTCATAACCGAATTCAATACGTCAGATGACTCTCCAGAGAGCAGCAGAGAATTGACTGTCCAATGGAAGATATACACACATGGAGCATCCAATGATAGGTGTTCTGGTACCAAAATCGTATTAGTGACTCCGAAGGAACGATCGATCTTTTATGCCCTTAAACTCGATTTCCCCGTAACAAATAACAAAGCCGAGTATGAAGCCTTGATTGCTGGGCACAAACTTGCAAGAGAACTAGGAGTGAAAACTTAACAAATCTTTTGTGATTCCTAGTTAATAGTATGCTAAGTCAGGGGAGACTATCAGGCCAAGGGACAGTGACTTTCTCCTTATCTCAGTTAGTTCCAAAAGCTATTGATTGATTTTGAGCACTACACTATTACACACATCCCCAGAGAACAGAACAAGAAAGCCGACTCACTGGCCAAACTTACCAATTTCAGGGATGCAAAGCTAATGGGCTTGGTTTTAGTTGAAGTACTTATTGCTCCAAGCATTGACCAAATGGAGATCGACTGGGTCTTAGTGATGGAGCTTGAAAAGGAGTCTAGGATGACTCCTATCAAAGACTCTCTACAATTGGGAATCCTCCGTGAATGGAGGATGAAAAATGATAGATCCTCCGCAAAGCTTCACGCTACATCATCCGAGAAGGAATTATGCTTAGAAAGTGTTTCTCCATACCCCTACTTTAGTGTATCGCCTTCAATGAAATCAAGCGAGTATTATGAGAAGTCCACGAAGGAGAATGCAGCGATCACACTGGGGGCAAACCTTAGCTAAAAAATACTCCGCTACGAGTATTACTAGCCAACCGTCAATTGGGACGCAGCTGATTATGTCAGACGATACGACAAGTGCCAGATGTTTGCAAAAATTCGAGAGCCCCACCGAACCAAATTACTCAAATGGTCGGTCTATGGGTGTTTACCACTTGGGGCATTGACATTGTCGGCTCCTTGCTAATTTCTAAAGGTAAATCGAAGTATGCCATCGCAGTAGTCGATTACTTCACTAAATAGGCTGAGGTTGAACCTTTGGCCACGATCATAATGAAGAAGGTAATCAACTTTGTTATTCGAAACATCATCAGTCGTTTTGGTCTCCCTCAAACAATCATAACTGATAACGGGACCCAATTCAACGGTTCCGAATTTAAAGACTTCTGCCGCCGAAATCACATTAAGAAAAGATTTATGGCAGTTGCTCACTCTCAAACCAATGGATAGGTCAAAGCTATTAATAAAAACATAAATTACATTCTGAAGAAGCGTTTGGAGAAGGTCAGAGGCAAGTGTTCGATGAACTCCTATTAGCATTATGGGCATACTGAATTACCCACAAGTCGGTGACTAATCATACTCCATTCACATTGTATATAGTTCTGAAGCTGCAATTCCCATAGAACTTGAAGTCCCTTCTCATCGAGTGACTTACTATGACTCCAGAACTAACCGAGATCTCCTTTTGGAATCTCTAGACATGATCGATGAAAAGCGCGAAGAAGCTGATTTGAGGGCAGCTGCATATCGACTTCGAGCTGCTTGATATGATAGTACTAAAGTTCGAACTAGGACCTTTGAAATTGGTGATCTTGTCTTGAAATGGTTTTTCCTTATCCCTATCCACATGGGTCCAAAATGAGATGGATCATATGTCATCGGCCAAAAGATTGGAGATGGAACTTTCAAACTTACGACCATCAACGACATTACACTCCCGAGAGCATTGAATAGCAAGCATTTACGACGCTATTTCACTTGCTTTAATTTCATTCAATTGTATTTCATTCAACATTTGCTTTTGCATTTTGGCTCAGAGCTATGTAATAATACAGATTCTATCGCTTCTTTTCAGTTGGCAATAGAATTTGAGATTTCTTCCACATCTGTTAACAGTTTGTGCATAATATAATAGTTGTGATGTGTGACCAACTTGCATCTACATACACCTAATATAAACTAACAAGTATCCAGAGTTTGGTGCCAGCCAAGTTGTTGGGTCCACAATCATATTAAATAAATTAAATGTGACTTGACCGTTTACCCCTTAACTCTCGTCTACGATACGACAGGCCGAAGTATAAGTATCGAGCGTGCATGATAGATCGCCCATCAACTAACTATAATCTCTAGAGTGTGGATAAGAGTACAAACATACAAATGAGTGCGACTCAACCATTCATTCTCTATCTCCAACCTGAATCTGACAGGAGGAGTATAAACTCATCATGGATGGTATCCGACCGTCCACAGGCTAACTCCGCCAACCCAAGACTAAGGGTGGGAGTATAATCGCTTAACTTCTGAACATAGTGGCATAACATTGTGGATAATGCCTTGAATTTCATATGACTTAATGCCACGACCGAGAGGATGCCTTGAGATGGAATTATTGGGTCGACACCCGGAGTGACGGGTGACTGAATGACATACAACTTAAACAACGAGTAATGAATTACATGTACATTGAATGGAAAATCTAATAGCTCGAACACTTAAAAAAATTTGCAAAAAAGTTAAACGAAAATAAAAGAACTTTTATTTACACACTAAACTTGGAAGCTAAGTAAACGTTTATGTCCAACAAACTAAAAAAAGAGACTACTATTGTTTGGAGCTGTAAAGAAGTGTGAACCCAAAGTTACTTCTTTTTTGACGACTTCTTCTTCTTCTTGGAACCAAGAGAAATCCCATTCAAACTCTCTTATCCTCTTTTCTTTCCTCTTCTACCACTCCCTTTACCCTTGAATGGAGTGCTCTGGGTTGATCCAGCAGGTGTGCTCTAGGCAATTGCGGGGTAAGGAGTGGAAATTGGGATGCTTGAAGAGGACACTGCCAAGAAAATCTCAATGCCCCTGGGTGGAGAGATGTAACAGGGGTAAAAAAGGTCTCCTGGGGTAGAACTGTATATATATGAGGAGGAATGACTTCCAACTTCTCTTGTTTGATTCTGTTGCAAGAAGAACATCCGCCTCAATTTTCTGCTCCATCTCATGCATGGAGAGACCCGATGAGGAATGGGAAACCCCATTAATAATATCATCGTCACCAACTTGAGTCCCTTGATTCAAATCATCTCTTTCCTTCAACAAAGTGTCCATCAAGTACTCATCAAAGTCCAGAACTTCCTCATCCAAAATGTTATGAGTTGTTGCCGAAGTCGTTACGGTTACGAACTCCATCGTTAGGATTTGTGATCCTTGTTGCGAACCCTGAGGAAGGAGCAGAGCAATAGCAAGGGGATATGAGGCTAAAGAAATACAATGAGAGAGGTTAGAGATGTCTACTAGTGAGACAATGAATTTTTGGAAAGTGAGGGAAGTCAATGAGATATCTTTTTTAGTTTGTACTTCCACATGAAGCGGGGTACCGCCTGATGCTTCTTCTAGGATAGGAGAGAGGGCCAGTGAATTTCTGAAGTAGCTCCTTTGGGTTATAACCAATGTCGACAGAGGAATCCACATTGGAGCTAGGGATAGCTTGGGTCCCTGGAGTTTGATCAGTCATAGCATCATGCTGCATGACTATGGAACCCTCGCCTATCTCTTGTTAAGCAGCTGCGGCAAGTTCCTCTTAGATCAGAAGTAGGCCCTCATGCAAAATTTTAGGTTCATTGCCCCTCAAGGCTTCCTTTTCTAGCTTCATCAGATCAATCTCTTCAGCCCTAAGATCTCTCTTCTCATCTTCAACTATTTATTCCCAAGCACAGGTAAAATGGTAGTGGTAGTCACCCTGGAGCCATTCTAAACTTCTAAACTTCAAGACATTAGCATTATAAGAGATAAGCAGTGGATCCAGCTCATCCATAACCTCCTCCCTGATTTGTTTCATTGTAGCCTCTACTTCTCTCTTTACAAGAGCATCAATATTGCTAGCTGTCTCAACGGCTACATCCCTCCTAAGTCTAACCGTGATCAGTTCATCACAAGCCTCTTCGACAATTTTCTACGCTTCATCTTTCTCTTTTATCTCATGCTCAAGCTTGGTCTTTAATTCAGCTGCACTTCTTTTGGAAGTATCTCTCTTGATCACCAGCTTATGATTTCGATGGAGTAACTGCTCAACTTCAATCAAGTGTCTAGATTTATCCGCTTCAAGTGCTTTGGTGGCTTCTTTGGCTCTTTTCTCAGCCTTTTCCTGAGATTCCTTAAGGCATCTAACTCAGTGTTAAGAGTGGAAATGATCCGTTTGCTTTGAGCTTCTTGCCGGTTCAGCTTTTCAATTTCCTACTGCCTCTCTTTGGAGAATTTAGAGATCCTCTCTTCCACTTGCGTCCATTCATTGTACTACTTATGAATATCGACCATGCATTCAAAGGTCATTTGGTGGACCTTTTCAGGAACCCTTTTTAGGTTGGGCACAAACATAAACCTGCCAATGCAAACATGTGGGAATTATTCTCTAAGCTTAGCCATGCGGGCATAATTATTGACATGTTGGTCTTCAGTAACGACTTGATCAATGGCACTCTCTTTGCCCAACCTGTGCTGAGGAGCCTAAGAACCACTGTGATGTCTGCAGTCAGAAGATCGTCTTGAAAATGATGATACAATCTGCTGTGTAGGGACAGAAACAGAGGGTGGACCTCGTGAAACGTTGGTCGGAGAGATATCATCATGCCGATCTGGCTGCCTATCTGGACCTCTTGGAGGAGGGGACATTGATCTAGGTCGATGCTTGGAAGCAGAATAATGCGAAGAGCGGCCCCTATAACCCCTGTAATGATAATCTCGATCTTGACTGGAATGGTAACTGGGTTCATATTCCTGACCGATACTCTGATGATACGAGCCCAATCGAGGCCTTTGAGTTTGGCGCACTGTATTTTGCAAAGAATGGAACATATGTTTCTTTTTGTGCATGAGTCCTGTAAGGAAAACGAAAACGAGTTAAATTTCAGAATTAAAGGGAACGTGACAAGTGCAATGTAGTGTTTTGGAGTGCGTCTGGATGCAAGTGTCCTGGTGTCCCCTCAACGGACCAGATGTTAGTGTCTTGCTGACTAGAGTAGCTGTAACAACCCATATTTTTACAAATATTTTAAAATTAATTTATTTGAAAACTTTGATTTTTAAATCATTTTTTTAATTGAATTTTGGAATTTTTCCAACGTAATTTTGAATTTTTGTAATAATTTATTTTCCAAATATAATGAAATAATGATTTTCAGAAAATTTTATATTTTGTCCCATTTTTGTCAAACTTTGATTTTTCAGTG
The DNA here is from genome assembly GCA_030737815.1 of Allium fistulosum. Lineage (NCBI taxonomy): Eukaryota > Viridiplantae > Streptophyta > Magnoliopsida > Asparagales > Amaryllidaceae > Allium > Allium fistulosum. The sequence goes on along the minus strand of CM060903.1, from coordinate 1,238,127,847 downwards.
AAATGTTAAATTTAAATTTTAAATTTCTAATCTTTTTCTTTGAAACAGTATGTGTTCCTGATATTCGTTCTGCTTTTCATTTTGTTAAATTCTGTTTTATACTTTTTAAATGTGATAAAATTCAGCGTTTTACACGCAATTATTCTCTGTATTTCATTAATCTATTTTCTATCTTCATTTTTCTATTTATTTTCCATCTTTTATTTGTTTGGGTTTTGAAATTTTATTTGTGTTGAATTTGTTTTGAAGTGGGTTTGATATTGGGCTTTGGATATTCAAGAGGCATAAGTTACTTGTTTAATTGGTGCCTTTTCTACTTCATAGTCGTTCATTTCTTTACCGTACCAACTTCTCACTTTCATTTTTCACGTACAAACATCAGTTCCTTTTCTCATCTCACGTTTCATTTTCATTTCTATTGAGAAACAAAATTTGCAGTAAGTTTTTCCCATGGCTTCTCCTCTCCTTTTATTCTTTCCATCCTCTTTTAATTTGCAAGTGTGTTCGGCCTCCATCCCTTTAGCCGATTCCTCCACCATGTCCTTCACCACCACCATCACCTTCCACAGCCAGCAAACCCTCACCATGATCTTATCTGACCAGGCCGTGACCACCATGATCCAAAAATCCATCATAAAGTTGCCTTGAAAACCCTAACCGAACCCAAAGTGGTTGCATCCCCTTGACCTTTTGCCTTCACTTGACTTTTAACTTGCCAATCCCTTCACATACCCTTCATTTCAGTCCTTAGCTGCACCTTTTATCTACCATAGCCGAGCCTAGTTACTTCATATCTGACCATGGCCGAGCACAAACCAAAGTGGCCAAGTCTATTTGTGATGTGGCCAAGCCCACTTGCATTGGTTAATCCAATTTTATTTCATTTTGATTCATATTTTACAGTGTTTTGTTTTATTTTATTATGGTGAATAATATACTTATATATGTGTATATTTTGTTGTTACAAGACTTGGATCTTGGCTCTCCATCTACTCGAAATTGATTCATGCTTTGTCGTGCTTTTTGGATTATGTTTGTGTGTTTTGAATTTGATCTCTAGCTTTAAAGGTGATTTCATCACTGTCGATAAATCGTACTTATATAAATGAGAAACAATGTCATTTTAATTGTAGTAGTTGATATGCTATGTTATATGTTCACATCTGCCTGTTACCTGACATTATATCATGATATAACCTGTTTATACACCTGTTACATCACCTGACATCATATGATATGCTTTACTGTTTATTTAATTTTCGTTTCTCACACTGCAAGTTCCCTGTTAGTATAGAATCACTATGGGTTGAAATGATACATACCCGAACGGACTTTAGAATAAGGAAAAGTCGTTATGAGCTGAAATGATAGGCTCGAGCGATTTTTATTTTATTTGACTTGGGATTGCGGGTTTGAAATGATAAAACCCAGGATTTTAATTCATTATGGATTGAAATGATATATTATCCGTATTCACTTGACCTAGATTAGAAAATATTATACAGACTCGTAGTTAATTTTAAATATAACGATTTTCTGAAAAATGTAAGTATTTGGAATTTAAATATATGAGATTTTAACTTAAACTGGATTTAAATGATTTAAATAAATTTTATAGTGATTTCTGTAAGTTGAAATTGTATGAGTTATTAAATGATTGAAAATGTAAATAAAATGTGATTTAATTTAATATTTAAAAATTTGATTTAAATGGAAATTTTGGCTTAACTTGGTAATAAAATATTTTATTTATGAAATGGTTATTTTTAAAAGTAAATAAAATATCTAGCTGTTTGTTAAATTAAAAGTTAAGCAAATTAAATGAAATTTTGACTTAATAAATGAATTATGGTTTAATTTAGATATTTTATTTATAAATGTTATTTTATTTAAATCATAAGTGAAATGATATCCATATAAATAATTTTGAAAAGCGATATATGTTTGATAAGTAAAAAATGAGAAAAGTTGAAATATATTGTTTTAAATTGTTATAATAAACTTATAACAGTAACTGTAACAGTTTATAAATGTTGTTGTTTCTGAAATGAACTGTTTTCTGAATTACTATTATTCCTACTATAACAGTTTATAAATGCCGTTGTTTCTGAAATGAACTGTTTTTCTGAATTACTATTATACCTACTATAACAGTTTATAAATGCTGTTGTTTCTGAAATTTAACTAAGTTCTGAAATACTAAAATACTTACTGTAGCACTTTGTAAGTGCTGCTGTTTTTGAAATTTACAATGTTTTGAAATACTACTATATCTACCGTAACACTTTATAAGTGCTACTATTTTTGAAAATACAATGTTTTGAAATTTTGTAATTAAATGAATGAACTCAGAAAATGCTATAATTCTGGAAATTGAATATTTGATTTGAAAGTATAGTGACTTCATATTTAAATGGTTTAAATGAATTATTTTGATTTGGAATATAAACCATTTTTGAAATTTATAACCATGGGTTATAATAACGATTGGTTGTTAAGGAGATCAGGATTGGATATGGACATACTCTCGGTCGATACCGAAAACCACTTTAACAACTGTGTACGTGGTGGAGATTCCAGAATGAAGTAGGATGGTGGCGACGATCCTATTGAGGTATATACGTGGACCCGACTCCCGTGAGTTGGCATAAGGTGGCTAAAACAGGAGCGATTCCGGGCCAATGAGGTAGCACCTCTGATCGGACACACTTCTTCGATACCATTCTATTACTTTGTGATTGATTAGGTGCACCCTTTGATTTTTGGGAGTGGGGCTCGAGGTGGGCGGTGGTGGTTGCTATGCGTTACCACTAGTCCGGATGCATAATTGGTATATCTACCTTGGATTGCCTCGTTGTGTCGTGTCACCTACCCTAGCGAGCTTTACTACGAGTTTGTTTTGTACCATACCTATGGAGTGCACTCTGACGACGCCCAGTACGGGGGAGATTACAGTACTGTATAGACTATAGGAATATATAAAATGTATTAAGGGGGATATGGGTAACGCCTTAACGCTATTTTAATAGTTTACTTTACTTTAGACATTATTATAATAACGTATATTACTACATAGTAAATAGTTTAACGGATCCTTAAAGAATGGGTGATCCCAAGCATTCTTTAGGTTACTTGAGCATTTCTATTACAGTTCACTTAAGTTGGTTTACATTATATAAGTATGTATGTCCTGACTCGAGTGTTTTGGGTTTTGCTTTATGCTTGGGTCAGACTGAGTGGTTCAGTATTCGAGACTCACCTTTGGAGTTGGAGCTTCGCTAGGATCCATCTATTGATTATTCTTTCAGTCATTCAGTTGATTCTAGTGATGTATTCAGATCTTGTATTTGACTATTGTATTGAGACCTCTTTGTATTCGTGATTTCTGTTGTATCTTGTTTAACTCTGTTATATATATATATATATGGTAGCTTCATGAACTACTATTCTTTTGTTTCTGCTGTATTATTGTTATATTACTCTGTGTCTGTGATTCTATGATTATTTATTTACTGTATATATTGAGTTTTGCCAAATTTTATTTACAATCTATTATTTTTAATTATTCAAGTCTGAAATGTGTGGATTTATTGTCGATTTGAATGGTCCAAAATAGTGGGTCGTTACATTTGGTATCAAAGCTCTGGTTTTAAGCAAAACTCAGTATATAGAGTAGATTAAGTTACAGAATCACTTTCCTTCGAGCTTGAATTCCTTCTTCTTCGATCCGGTTTCCTTTGAATTTTTTTGGAATGTTCCCTCGGCTCCAAAATCCATTCTTGTCTTTCCCTATTTGTAGTCTTCCGGATTTTGAGTATCCCATAGCCCCACTATATGATTTATAAGGAAGTGAAACTCCTTACAATAGGGGTTGATTCACTGGAGATTTCTGTATCCTCGGTTTACAATGCTGCTATCTCTTGCGATACTGCCTCGATCTTTATTTTGAAGTCACGGTTGACCGGTTAAGGTTGCCCGTGATTTTTATAAGTCTAACCATTTTTCTTCTCTATTGAAATCTATATATCTTAATATCGAGCCTACCTTCTAATTGAATTCTTTTGGTTAGGATCCCTCTATATTTGAATCTCTATCCTTGATTTGAAAACCATCCTTGAATCATCGGAAGAGGGAGTGTATTTTGTATCTTGTTATTAATATTAAAATGTTTTATATATTGTGTGGTTTGAGTTGTTGATGTTGGTTAGGATTTTCGATCGATTCGTCTGATCAACGCTATCGATAGGATTTCCAAAACACTCGAACAGAGCAAACTAACACAATATTATTTTCAAAATTGATAAATGTAATTAATTTGTATTTTATATTATAAAAATATAAGTAAATTTTTTTGGAATTTAATAAGTTAATTAAATTGGTTGTTTAAAATGATAATATCTGATTTTCATTTATTGTTCCATAAATGAATTTATAAACATAGTTTATAAAGTGATTTGAAAGTTAAATGAATTTAAATATAGAATTTGAGAATTTAATTTCCGATAATTTCAAACTCTGGTTTTAAAGTTTTAAAATGTATATTATTTTCGAATAGAAATCATTTCAGATCAGTACTCTCTTCTTTTGTCGCTGGAAAATAATTTCGGTGATGACGGCCGCATCATCGACATTCATTTTCGAGTTTTGAAGTAGAGAGACCATTCAGTAGCTTTGCTACAGTTTTGTTTTGAAAATTTAATTGATTTAAATTTATTAAGTATGATTTGATTTATATATATAGGTATATTTGTTTTGATATATATAGTATATACATTTATCTCTAAATGGTTTGAAATGAATCGGAAATTTAATTCTTTAATTTATATTAAAGGATGATTTTAATTATAAATAAATCCAATATTTTTGAATAAATATTTAAGTATAAATAATTGAATTGGGAAAATTTTCTTGTATAAATCCTTTATTGCATTCTAATATAACTTACCTTAATTATTCAAAAGTTAACTATGTAACTTAATTTTATACAATATAAAATGATGATAAAGAAATTTTAAATAAATTTGAGTGATTATTATGAGTATGATCAAAAGGGACACTATGCTAATAGTTGCCTTGCTTTAGTTGGTACTGCTGTTCCTCCTTCTGCTCCCGCTCCTAGTGATAACCAAGGTACCCTTCCGGGCATTTTTCTTTATTTCATCATCCTGTTCATGTTTTATTTGATACTGGAGCTTTCCATAGTTTTAGATCTATAGATCTTTGTGATAAGTTTGAACATCCCTTCCTCCTGAGTATGTTCTAGTAATTTCTATGTTTGGGGTTTCGATGCTTTTGATTTGTTGATTGGAGGTGATTGGTTGAAGAGGCATGAAGCCGTTATCTCCTGTAAAACCCGAACTGTTTCTCTTGTTGATGGTTTTGGTAATTCTTTGGTTATGTAGTGTCATATGCCTCATGATTTTGCTGGCAGCTTTGTTTATTCTTTTGATTCTTCTCCTAGTGATATTTATTTGACTCCTGTGGTCAAACTCTATCCCGATGTATTTGGCGAAGTCACTGCTTTACCTCATAAGCGGGAAATCGAATTTCGTATCGATCTTATTCCTAGAGCTCGACCTGTAATTCTTCCTTCTAGAAGAATGGCACCTCATGAGAAGGTTGAGTTGAGGAAGCAAATTGAGGACTTGTTCTCCAAGGGTCTGATTAGACCTAGCCATTCCGAATGGGGAGCAGCGCTGGTTTTCATCACCAAGTCCGATGGTTCTTTGAGGATGTGTGTTGATTATAGGGTGCTGAACAAGCTCACTATGAAAAAACAGATATCCTAAGCCTCGTATCAATGATATGTTTGATCAGCTCTATGGAGCTATTTTTTTCTCTCAGCTTGATCTTGCCTCAGACTTTCACCAGCTCAGAGTTGCTGAGGAAAGTATTCCCAAGACTGCTTTCTGCACTGAGAATGGTTTCTATGAATGGTTAGTCATGCCTTTTGGTTGGACTAATGCTCCCGCTTCCTTTGTTGATCTTATGAATCATGTCTACCGTGATGTGCTTAACAAATTGGTTCTTGTCTTTGTTTATGATATTCTCGTCTTCTCTAAGTCTGTGGAGGAGCATGATTCCCATTTGAGTTTAGGAGTCATCAGTTGAAAGCTAAATCGAAATGCCATTTCTGGAAGGATGAAGTCCGATTCTTGGGCATATTGTTTCTAGTAATGGAGTTTCTGTTGATCTAGTTAAAATCGCTGCGATCAATGTAAGTCTTTCTTTTCCTTCTTTTCTCTTTATCTTTCAATCATTCTATCTATCTGTTGTCCTTATCTCTCTCCCTATTCTGTACAGAATTGGGAAACTCCTAGGACCCCGTTTGATATTCATAGTTTTCTGGGCCTTGCCGGTCATTATCGGAGATTCATTGAGGAATTTTGCTCAGATTGCTTCACCTTTTCCTGCTTTGACTTGTAAGAATGTTATGTTTTTACGAGAGTATTTGGGTTATTGTGGAAAGACTGACCAAGTCCGCTCATTTCATTCCGGCCAAGTCTACTCGTTCTGCTTCCAGTTTGCTTGAGATCTATGTGAGGGAGATTACTCGTCTTCATGGTGTTTCTATCAGTATTGCTCATGATATAGATCCCATGTTCACCAGTCAGTTTTGGAAAGTCTTTTGGTGAATCTTTGGGTACTCACCTGAATCTGAGCACTACTTACCATCCACGGACCGACGGTCAAACGGAAAGAGTGAATCAGATTCTGGAAGATCTTCATCATGCATGTGTTCTTGATTTGGAGGATCTTGGGAAGATCATCTCCATCTCGTCGAATTTACTTATAACGACCGTTATTAGGTATAATTTCAATCTTCTGCTTTATCTTGTCTTAATCCTTTATCTACCTCATTTTTGTGTTCTAGCTAGTATTGCAATGTCTCCGTTTGTTGCTCTTTACGGACGACCTTGCATATCTCCATCTTGCTGGATTGAATTCGGTAATCGTTTGGTTCGTTGGTCCTTTCCGTATCTTGGAGAGGATTGGTTCTTTAGCTTATCGTCTGGGTTTGCCTGAGAAGTTTTCTAGAGTGGATAATGTATTCCATGTTTCGCATCTTCGTCGGTATCTTCATGATCCATCCCTTATTGTTCAGCCTTCTGCTCTCGAGAGTTTGGATATTCAGCCAAATCTGACTGTCAAGAGGAAGCCACTTCGTATTGTTGATAGAGGTACGAAGCAGCTAAGAAGGAAATCTGTCAATCTGGTCAAAGTGCAGTGGAGTACTGATGACCGGGATTTTACCTGGGAGATGGAGGAGAGCATGCACGCTTCGAATCCGGAATTGTTTGTTTCAGCTACGTTTTGCTATTCTATCTTATCCTTGCCTTGTTTTCGTGTCTCGTTCTTTTCGAGGACGAAAAGTTTTGAGTGGGGGAGAGTGTAACAACCCATATTTTTACAAATATTTTAAAATTAATTATTTGAAAACTTTGATTTTTAAATCATTTTTTTAATTGAATTTTGGAATTTTTCCAATGTAATTTTGGATTTTTGTAATAATTTATTTTCCAAATATAATGAAATAATGATTTTCTGAAAATTTTATATTTTGTCCCATTTTTGTCAAACTTTGATTTTTCTGTGAAATGTTAAATTTAAATTTTAAATTTCTAATCTTTTTCTTTGAAACAGTATGTGTTCCTGATATTCGTTCTGCTTTCGTTTTGTTAAATTCTATTTTATACTTTTTAAATGTGATAAAATTCAGCGTTTTACACGCAATTATTCTCTGTATTTCATTAATCTATTTTCTATCTTCATTTTTCTATTTATTTTCCATCTTTTATTTGTTTGGGCTTTGGAATTTTATTTGTGTTGAATTTGTTTTGAAGTGGGTATGATATTGGGCTTTGGAAATTCAAGAGGCATAGGTTACTTGTTTAATTGGTGCCTTTTCTACTTCATAGCCGTTCATTTCTTTGCCGTACAAACTTCTCACTTTCATTTTTCACGTAAAAACATCAGTTCCTCTTCTCATCTCACGTTTCATTTTCATTTCTATTGAGAAACAAAATTTACAGTAAGTTTTTCCCATGGCTTCTCCTCTCCTTTTATTCTTTCCTTCCTCTTTTAATTTGCAAGTGTGTTCGGCCTCCATCCCTTTAGCCAATTCCTCCACCATGTCCTTCACCACCACCATCACCTTCCACGGCCAGCAAACCCTCACCATGATCTGATCTGACTAGGCCGTGACCACCATGATCCAAAAATCCATCACAAAGTTGCCTTGAAAACCCTAACCGAACCCAAAGTGGTTGCATCCCCTTGACCTTTTGCCTTCACTTGACTTTTAACTTGCCAATCCCTTCACATACCCTTCATTTCAGTCCATAGCCACACCTTTTATCTACCATAGCCGAGCCTAGTTGCTTCATATCTGACCATGGCCGAGCACAAACCAAAGTGGCCAAGTCTATTTGTGATGTGGCCGAGCCCACTTGCATTGGTTAAGCCAATTCTGTTTCATTTTGATTTATATTTTACATTGTTTTGTTTTATTTTCTTATGTTGAATAATATACTTATATATGTGTATATTTTGTTGTTACAAGACTTGGATCTTGGCTCTCCATCTACTTGAAATTGGTTCGTGCTTTGTCGTGCTTTTCAGAGTTTGTTTGTGTGTTTTGAATTTGATCTCTAGCTTTAAAGGTGAGTTCATCACTCTCGACAAATCGTACTTATATAAATGTGAAACAATGTCATTTGAATTGTAGTAGTTGATATGCTATGTTATATGTTCACATCTGCCTGTTATCTAACATTATATCATGATATAACCTGTTTATACACCTGTTACATCACCTGACATCATATGATATGCTTTACTGTTTATTTAATTTCTGTTTCTCACACTGCAAGTTCCCTGTTAGTATAGAATCACTATGGGTTGAAATGATACATACCCGAACAGACTTTAGAATAAGGAAAAGTCGTTATGAGCTGAAATGATAGGCTCGAGCGATTTTTATTTTATTTGACTTGGGATTGCGGGTTTGAAATGATAAAACCCGGGATTTTAATTCATTACGGATTGAAATGATATATTATCCGTATTCACTTGACCTAGGTTAGAAAATATTATACAGACCCGTGGTTAATTTTAAATATAAAGATTTTCTGAAAAATGTAAGTATTTGGAAGTTAAATATATGAGATTTTAACTTACATTGGATTTAAATGATTTAAATAAATTTTGTAGTGATTTCTGTAAGTTGAAATTGTATGAGTTATTAAATGATTGAAAATGTAAATAAAATGTGATTTAATTTAATATTTGAAAATTTGATTTAAATGGAAATTTTGGCTTAACTTGGTATTAAAATATTTTATTTATGAAATGGATATTTTCAAAAGTAAATAAAATATCTAGTTGTTTGTTAAATTAAAAGTTAAGCAAATTAAATGAAATTTTGACTAAATAAATGAATTATGGTTTAATTTAGATATTTTATATATAAATGTTATTTTATTTAAATCATAAGTGAAATGATATCCAAATAAATAATTTTGAAAAGCGATATATGTTTGATAAGTAAAAAATGAGAAAAGTTGAAATATATTGTTTTAAATTGTTATAATAAACTTATAACAGTAACTGTAACAGTTTATAAATGCTGCTGTTTCTGAAATGAAATTTTTTTCTGAATTACTATTATACCTACTGTAACAGTTTATAAATGCCGCTGTTTCTGAAATTTAACTAAGTTCTGAAATACTAAAATACTTACTGTAGCACTTTGTAAGTGCTGCTGTTTTTGAAATTTACAATGTTTTGAAATACTACTATATCTACCGTAACACTTTATAAGTGCTACTGTTTTTGAAAATACAATGTTTTGAAAATTTGTAATTAAATGAATGAACTCAGAAAATGCTATAATTCTGGAAATTTAATATTTGATTTGAAAGTATAGTGACTTCATATTTAAATGGTTTAAATGAATTATTTTGATTTGGAATATAAACCATTTTTGAAATTTATAACCACGGGTTATAATAACGATTGGTTGTTAAAGAGACCGGGATCGGATATGGACATACTCTCTATCGATACCGAAAACCACTTTAATAGCAGTGTACGCGGTGGAGATTCCAGAATGAAGTAGGATGGTGGCGACGATCCTATTGAGGTATATACGTGGACCCGACTCCCGTGAGTTGGCATAAGGTGGCTAAAACAGGAGCGATTCTGGGCCAATGAGGTAGCACCTCTGATCGGACACACTTCATCGATACCATTCTATTACTTTGTGATTGATTGGGTGCACCTTTTGATTATTGGGAGTGTGGCTCGAGGTGGGCGGTAGTGGCTGCTATGCGTTACCACCAGTTCGGATGCGTAATTGGTATATCTACCCTGGCATTACCTCGTTGTGCCGTGTCACCTAACCTAGCGAGCTTTACTACGAGTTTGTTTTGTACCATACCTATGGAGTGCCCTCTGACGACGCCCAATACGGAGGAGATTACGGGACTGTATAGACTATGGGAATATATAAAATGTGTTAAGGGGGATATGTGTAACTCCTTAACGCTATTTTTATAGTTTACTTTACTTTAGACATTATTATAATAGCGTATATTACCACATAGTAAATAGTTTAACGGATCCTTAAAGAATGGGCGATCCCAAGCATTTTTTAAGTTACTTGAGCATTTCTATTACAGTTCACTTGAGTTGGTTTACATTGTATAAGTATGTATGTCCTGACTCGAGTGTTTTGTGTTTTGCTTTACGCTCGGGTCAGACTGAGTGGTTCAGTATTCGAGACTCACCTTTGGAGTTGGAGCTTCGCTTGGATCCATCTATTGATTCTGCTTTCAGTTATTCAGTTGATTCCGGTGATGTACTTAGATCTTGTATTTGACTATTGTATTGAGACCTCTTTGTATTTGTGATTTCTGTCGTATCTTGTTTAACTCTGTTATATATATATATGGTAGCTTCATGAACTACTATTCTTTTGTTTCCGCTGAATTATTGTTATATTACTCTATGTCTGTAAGTCTGTGATTATTTATTTACTGTATATATTGAGTTTTGCCAAATTTTATTTACAATCTATTATTTTGAATTATTCAAGTCCGACATGTGTGGATTTATTGTCGATTTGAATGGTCCAAAATAGTGGGTTTTTACAGTAGCCTCTCCCCTAATGGAGGGAAGAATATCAACACTAATTCTAATAGGAGAATCAGACTCCCCAATGCTCATATCGGCAAAGTTATAAGTCTCGACATGATCTGGAATCAGAATATCCAACAGTCCTTTAAATATGTTTTCTAAATTTTTTGGGGGCTAAGAAGTAGATTGTTCTAGAGCAATTTGAGGAGTGACAGATAGCTTGGGCTGCTTGGCAACTTGGCCTTCACAAAGCTTGTAGACAAGTTTCTTCATTTTTCTCTCCTTAAGTGTAGGAGGCTATGTGCTTTTTGAGGATCCGACCGCAAGTTCATTGCTAGAACCCGCCTTACTGTTTGCACAAAAAATGGACAAACACCTCAAAGTTGTATGATTTAGTAGATCTTAGGTTGTTCTTAGTGATTTTGGAGATTTATGCAAATATATGAAAAGCAGGGGCTAAACTGTAAAAAAGACACGCAGATTTATAGTGGTTCAGCCAGAACGTGCCTACGTCCACTTTATATGTTATTTCTCTTCTTTTCTTATGATTACAAGTACAAAGCTTTGGTACAAGTAAAAGAAAGTTGTTTGAAAGTTCCTTCCGTGCTTGAGCTCTCAAACTTGTCCCCCATTGTTGTACCCCTGCCTCTCTATTTATAGAGTGAGGTTGGGGGCAGGGGTCTTGGATATATACAGCTGCTGGTGGGCCTGGGCTGAAGTGATCTGGCCTGGCAGTCTGGTTCGGCATCCTCTTGGTTCGGTCATGAGGTGGTTTGGTGATAGGTGGATGGGATTTGGTCCGGTTGTATTGGTTCGGTGGTAGTTTGGATCGGTGGAGAGGAGTGGATTCGGTTGTATTGGTCCGGTGGTAGTTTGGATCGGTGGATGGGATTTGGTCCGGTTGTATTGGTTCGGTGGTAGTTTGGATCGGTGGAGAGGAGTGGATTCGGTTGTATTGGTCCGGCAGTCTCGAGTGGAGGTCTGGTTCGGCAGTCTCGAGTGGAGCTTTGGTTCGGCAGTCTCGAGTGGAGCTTTGGTTCGGCAGTCTCGAGTGGAGCTTTGGTTCGGCAGTCTGGAATAGGGTCGAAACGTACCCAACATTTGCCCCCCAAAGCGGGGCGTATGACGGCATACGTTGTGCTTTGTTTTGTCTCGAGTGACCGTATTCGGTACCTGAGTCGATCCGGCTGGTCCGGTCATTCATCCTTCCCTTATAAATAGGGGGCTTAGGCCATCGCTTTTCCTATCAAGTGATTTAGCCGAACCAAGTTATTAAGCATTCTAGCCGGACCAAGTGATTTAGCCGAACCAAGTTATTAAGCATTCTAGCCGGACCAAGTGATTTAGCCGAACCAGGTACTACTTTTTCTGCCGAGTGAACTGTTGACTTGAACGACCGAATGAACCATTGACTCGTGCCACCGAATGAAACTCTTGAGTGATACGACCGAATGGACTATTGAGTTATACGACCGAATGAAGCTATTGAGTGATACGACCGAATGAACTTATTGATCTGTACGACCGAATGAACTATTGAGTTATACGACCGAATGGACTATTGAGTTATACGACCGAATGAACCATTAAGTTATACGACCGAATGAACATGTGTTTCATACTTCGAATTTTTAAGCGAAATTCCAGATTACGCTGCTTGTATATTCTAACGATATACCTTTCCCATGTTTGCAGATAAAATGTCTCGAAAAGTTGAAACTCGATCAGATAAGAGGAGATCCGGGGGTGAAGGAGAGTCCTCGGCCGTGCCCCCAGCTCAATCAGGATCGGAGCGTCATGGACCCGCCCCGAGGTCATTAGTGGATGGATATGGTCCCCAGGAGCTGCTGGATTCCCCGCCTGACTGCTTTCCTAGCTCTCTCAAAGAGGAGCAACTCGATGTTATATCTCGTTCCTTTGGGATCGATAGAGCCCTCATGCTGCTGCCGGGCCCAGGAGTCATGCCATACAGTCCTCCCGAAGGATACTTTGCTTATAGTAGGTACCATTGCATGTGTGGTGCTATCCCGCCTCTCAATGCTTGGGTAGTCAGCTTCCTCACGTATCTGAAGGTGGCCCCATTCCAGCTTCAGCCCAACTCTTATGCCATACTGGTGAGCCTTTTCGTTATCTTTCGGAGGAAGTATGGTCGCGCTCCCTCCAACCGGGAGATCCGGTACTTGTATAATTTAAGGGGCTATAAGAAGGGGTCCCCATATATTAGCTTGGAGTCCGCTGTGACCTTCAAGCCGGTCCTGGACCTGTACTCTAAATTCAACATGTTCAAGAAAGAGTGGTTCTTTGTTAGGGACGACTCCGTCTCCATCCGGCGCTTTACCTCTGGATGTAAGTTGATGCTTTTACTTATAACTTTTATTCCGATTGCGATGCTTCTTCTCATACTTTCTCATTTTTGCTAGCGACAGGTGGCTTTCCGGTTGTGGAGACTGACCGCCTGGTTCAAACGGCGGCTGAGATAGAAGCCATTCTCGGGAAATACAGATCATCTGCCTTCTTGATTAGAAATGCGATTCTTCTGGAATATAACTTGATCCTTCCGCAGCAGTCTGTAGTTAAGCTGAGGGAAACGGCGGAAGAGAGGGCGGCTGCTCAGGCTAAGGGAGGCGTTGCGGCAGAGGGTGGAAAGAGAAAACCATTCACGAAACCTCCAGCCGTCGGAGGTAAGAAACTTAAGAGGTCGGACGGTCCTTCTCCCAGCAATTGTCCACTTACTCAGGGGGAGATAGATGCGGAGGAAGAAAGAGGTGAGGCTGAGGGCGGAAGTGACGTTGAGCGTCTTGGTGATGATGGTGGCGATGGACAGGGTGGTGATGGTTCCAGGGTTCTGTCTTCTGGGCAAGTAGGCGAAATGCAAGAGTGGACGGATGATGCTTTCCGCCAAGATTTTGAGGGGTTGGATGATGATCCGGCTTTGGTAGAGAAGACCGGGAAAGCGGACAAAGCCGGGACTGGTGCAAGTGAGTCTTCTCCGACTATTCCGGCCAAGGTGGCTCTGACGACTCAAGGTGAACTCTTGACCCCTGCATGCTTCACTAATGATAGGGACTTAGGAATATTTTATGACCCGCTCCCGTCCTGGAATGAAATCCAGGACTTATTGCAGTATCCCACTCCTCCCCAGGGTTTGTACAACCACAGCTGTGTTTCTTTTCCTTTTCTAACTTGTAATTTACCGCGTTTCTTGAGTCATATAGTAATGTAAGATTGTGACACTTGTTCTTTATATCAGGAGCAGGCAAGACGCCCAAAGCTTCAGACCTTCGACACAGGCTCGAGCAATATAAACTTTCCAAAATTTCTGCTAAGCCGAAGCCCTCAACCCAACGCTCCGGGGATGTAGTCGGATACCGTCCTCTTCTTGGGGTCATCGAAGAGGGTATTCAGCAGAGGAAGAGGAGTCATCCTTTATCCGAAACTTCGCTCGGTCCTCAGCCTCCGGCTCAGCCTATTCATGATATTACTGGGGAGGGTAGCGAGTTTGTACCTTCTCCACACCCGTCCGGAAACCCTTCTGTTATTCATATCGACCGTCCCGACTTGGCCCGTAATCCATTCGCGGGTCATCCTGATCTGGATCCAGGTTCTCATGATATTACTTTTGACGAAGTCACTGGTGAACACCTTCTCCCCCGTAACCCCATGGTACGAGTACTTGATGAAGCCAAGTCCTTAGATCTCGATCTACTCACCACTCGTATAGTCACTATGGGAGACGAGGCCAAAGCTAATATTGATCGGGTGGCAGAGGAGACCAAGAAGCTGATGGGGCATCATGCTCGGCTGGTTAAGGCCGGAGAGGATATTGGGAGCGCCAATATCCGACTTCGACTGGTGGTTTCGGATCAGGCCAAGCAGCTTGCGGATCAGGCTATCCAGATTTCTCAGCATGAGGCTGCTACTGGGCGATTAAGGAAAACCATGGAGGAGGCCAGTCGGGCCGAATTGCGGAAAATGGAAGCTGCTTGCAAAGAGCGGATTGACATGGCTATTGCCACGGTGGATGAGGTTCGGAGAGCGGATCTCAAGCAGGTGGAGGAATTGTCCGAGAAACTTGAGGCTGCAGAGCTTGCCCAAGCTAAGTTGAGGGAAGAGATGGAGGTGATGCGGAGGTCCCTTCAGGCTGATTGCTCGAGATACAGACTGGAGAGAGATGCTGCCGTCGAAAGGTTGTCGGCCTCCGATGCCCGGATGAGGGAGTTTGAGGAGAACGAGGGAATGATGGATGACATGCTCCAGGACATGTATTTCCGGACTTGGAAGCAGGGCAATCTCTCTTGGATGGATGATTATCCCAGGGTCATGGCCAAGACCTACCTTCGGGCTTTGGAGGAGGCTAAGGCTGATGCAGATAAAGAGGGTGGAACGGTCTTCAGTATGGATGTGGTCACTGCCCAGTTCACCAAGGAGGAGAAAGTGGCGGTAAAGGAGGGTATGCGGCTGCTTGCTGCTGAAGAGGCAGGTGTGCAGGTAGAGGATGACGACCAGGACGGTCAAGAAGCAGGTGCTGGTAAGTTTTCCTTTCTAGTCTTTCCGTTAACTTGGCTACTCATCACTAATGAATCCTTTTTATGACCGGACAGGCGGGCAAAAGAGCAAGGACAAGACTTCGACACAACCGGCTCCCTGATTGGACCTGGAAAATTCTTTTTGTAGGCTTGGCAGTGTTGTATCTGTTAGTCTTAAGATAGTAGAGTAACTTCTAAGTTGTAATTCTTGCTACTTGTAATAATCAACATTATTCTTGACGTGTAATTTTTTAACTTAAGCTGATTTTGTCGTTTCTTGAATGTTTGTTGCTGTTTTGACATGTCGTATGAGAAATATAGCTGTGTATATTCTCGTAATTAAATTGTGTTTGATGTCAGATTCTGGTTTTAAATCATAATCTCATGACTTGCAATGTTAGCGTGTGGTGTGAAAAAATTAAATTACAGTCATGCATCTGCACATAAAGGAAGAAAATACCGCCTTTCATGTTCTGTTCGTAAATGGCAGCTTCGAATATCTTGTATAACCAAGCATGGAAAGCGGTTGAATGTTCTGCCACCCGATTGTGAATCCCTGCATCCATTGGCGGGTATCTCTTACCCTGCATCCTGTACTTTATGGTTTGTTATAGAGGATAGGAGGAAAGTTTTTAAGTAAAATTGAAATATGTGAAATAGTAAAACTTCCAATCACGGAAGGCCTTCGATGTGCTTAAGTTCGTGGCAAACGGGTTTTGTAGTCACTTTCCCTAGCTGTGGGTCTTGGAGACATTTGTCACCCATCTTACGCCTCCGCGGGGAGTTAATTCTTTTTTACCACAGCCGCACTTAAGACACACCGGAGCCGAGATCGCGCACAGTAACTACCCGGGCCATTATGGCCCGTACTCATGGGTATTATTCGACTTACTGTGGCCGGCTAGCGTGGGTGCCGATCGTCAACTGTGAACTGCCCCTGGCTGGCCACACCTTATGTTGGGGCTTATAATCGGTTCACAGTTGCCGGCGAGCCTAACGCCATAATGAGCTGCCTCGGCTATAGTCGGCCTTCTCGGTGGCTTATAATCGGCTCATTACAGTTGGCTTTAAGGGCCGTCGCGAGCAATGAGTTAACTCGCAGCAGAGGGATGCTGGAGCAAAAGTGTCTCATTGACGAGGGCACAGATTCGCATAGTACCTGTTGGGTCTTGTCCACGTGAAGTTGCATTGTGGAGTGCTTTGAATAGAAATGCTATATGCTCAGGATTTCGTTCAACAGAAAAGGATAAAGTTAACAAGCAGCCAAGATACAAAGGAACAAGTTAAAAAGAGACAAGGCTTTTTTAAAGTGGTTCGGCACGAAAAAATGCCTACGTCCACTGATTCTCTTTGTTAATTCACTTCATATGGGCAATACAAGTTAAGAAAAGTATCGACGGAGGTGTTGGATGTTCCATGCCCTCTGGAACACCTCTCCGTCCACTGTTGACAAAATATAGGCTCCGTTGTGGAGATCTTTATGAATTACATATGGTCCATCCCAGATTGGGTCTAGTGCTCCGGGGCGAGGGTAGATTCGCTTGAGGACAAGATCCCCTTCTCGTAAGGTACGATGCTTGACTTTGGAGTTGTATTGTGCTGCCACCTTTTGCTTGTGGGCTGCTGTTTTTAGGACTGCATCATTCCTTCTCTCCTCGACTAGATCCAAAGACATGTTGAGGAGCTCTTCGTTCTCTTCTGGGTTATAGTGGATCCTACGGTGGGAAGGCACAATGGTTTCAACTGGGAGCATAGCCTCCGATCCGTATGCCAAAGAGAAAGGAGTGTGCCCTGTTGATGTTCTGAAAGATGTGCGGTAGGCCCATAGTGCCGTAGGGAGTTCATCCACCCAAGCGCCCTTTGACTTTTCGAGCTTCTTTTTGATCAGAGTTTTCAGAATTTTGTTGACTGCTTCGACTTGTCCGTTTGCTTGGGGATATGCTACGGATGAGAAGCTTTTGTGAATTCCGTGCTCTTGGCACCAGTTGGCGAATTCCTCGCTGTCAAACTGAAGTCCATTGTCTGATATGATTTTTAGTGGGACTCCGTACCTGCACAGAACATTTTTGATTAAGAAGTTGATAACTTTCGCTGAAGATACTTTATTTAGAGGTTCTGCTTCCACCCATTTGGTGAAATAGTCGACTGCTACTATAGCATATTTGGCGCCGCCTCGACCCATTGGCAGTTCATCGATTAAGTCAATTCCCCATACTGCAAAGGGCCAAGGGCTGGTCATCTGAGTAATCTCGGTTGTTGGTAGCCGAGGGATCTTAGCAAATTTTTGGCATCTGTCACACTTCTTGACGAAATCTAAGGCGTCCTTGCTTAAGGTGGGCCAGAAGTATCCGTATCGGAGTATCTTTTTTGCTAACGTTTGCCCTCCGGTGTGAGCTCCGCAGCTTCCTTGATGAATGTTTGATAAGATTTCCTTGGCTCCCCTTCCGGCGACACACCTTAACAATGAGTTAGAGAACCCGCGCCGATAGAGGATGTCTCCTTGTATTGTGTAGCGGGACGCTTTCCTCAAGATTTTCTTGACTTCGTTATGCCCGTCGGGTAGTGTGCCATTCTGTAGGTAGTCTCGGATGGGAGTCATCCAAGTTGCCTCTTCGGTTGCAGCTATCAGATTCACTTGCTCAAAACTTGGGATCGTTTGCTTTGAGACAGTTACTACTCCGAAGATGGCGACGTCTCTCATACTTGCTTGCTTTGCCAACTCGTCGGCCTCTTGGTTCTCTTCCCGAGGGATGTGTTTGACTAAGTAGTGGTCCAATCGGCTGAGAAGTAACTTGGTCTTCTTTAGATATGCTATGAGTCACTCTTCTCGAGCTTGGAATTCCCCTAGTATTTGATTAACAATAAGCTGAGAATCGCTGTGAAGACACAAAGAATTGGCTCCGATCTCGATAGCAATTTCCAATCCGGCTATTACTGCTTCATATTCCGCATCGTTGTTGGTGGCAGCGAACTCCAACCTTATAGCATAGTGCAGTTTATTTCCCCTGGGAGTGATTATTACCACACCTGCCCCCGAGCCTTGTTCGTTAGATGCACCGTCCACAAAGAGATTCCACTTGATATCTTCTGTTATTTCCAGTTGCTCCTTATCCTCGTTGGTAGTGAATTCTGCAATGAAATCAGCCATGGCTTGTCCCTTGATGGCGGTGCGAGGGTGATAGGTGATATCATATTGACTCAGCTCAATACACCATTTAAGTAGTCGCCCGGAAGTGTCGGGACGATGGAGTACCTGCCTCAGTGGTTGATCGGTCAGAACTTTGATGGAATGGGATTGGAAGTAGTGACGTAGCTTTCGTGAAGTGATTAGTAAGCAGTATGCTAACTTTTCAAGCTTAGGATATCTGACTTCTGCCCCAGCAAACCTTTTACTGACGAAGTAAATTGGTCGTTGCGTGCGGTTGTCTTCCCTTACCAAGGCAGCGCTTAGAGCGTGAGATGACACAGCAAGGTATAGGTATAATTCTTCGCCTTCGCTTGGGGTCGAGAGTACCGGTGGTTTCTGGAGGTGTTCGATTAGGTTAAGGAAAGCGGTTAAGCATTCGTCCGTCCATTCGAACCTTCCTTTATCTTTCTTTAGAGCTTCGAAAAAGGGGACGCACTTGTCCGTTGCTTTGGAGATGAATCGGCTTAGGGCAGCCACTTTTCCATTTAGGCTTTGCATTTCCTTTCGGGTGGAAGGTATCTTGATGTCCCTTAATGCTCGGACTTGTTCAGGGTTTGCTTCTATCCCTCGGGCATGGACGATGAATCCTAAGAATTTTCCCGATGACACTCCGAAGGAGCACTTTAGTGGATTCAACTTCATTCCATACTGTCGAAGTACTTGGAACATTTCGCCTAGGTGGCTTACGTGATCTTTGGCTTTCCGTGATTTTACCAGCATGTCGTCTACATATACTTCCATTGTTCGTCCTATTAGCCCTGCAAACATCTTGTTGACGAGGCGCTGGTAGGTGGCTCCTGCATTTTTAAGTCCGAAGGGCATCACTTTGTAGCAGTATAAACCCCGATCGGTGATGAAACTAGTGTGGTCTTGGTCGGGAGCATGCATAGGAATTTGGTTATATCCTGAGTATGCATCCATAAAAGACAGGAGTTCGTGCCCGGCTGTGCTGTCTACAAGCTGATCGATTCTGGGAAGCGGGAAGCAATCCTTTGGGCAGGCGTCGTTTAGGTTGGAGAAGTCAATGCAGGTCCGCCACTTCCCATTAGCCTTCTTTACTAGTACCGGGTTGGCGATCCATTCTGGGTAAATAGCTTCTCGTATGAAGTCATTGGCGAGTAGATTCTTTACTTCTTCATCGAGGGCTGCTGATCGCTCTGCCCCCATACTTCTCTTTTTTTGTTTTACAGGCGCCTTGGTAGGATCAATTTTTAATACGTGGCATGCTATGTTGGGGGAGATTCCGGTCATGTCAGCGTGTGACCAAGCGAACACATCCAAGTTGTGGCGGAGAAAATCAATGAGTTGTTCCTTCAATTCAGTTTTTAGCTGCGACCCAATTTTCAATAGCCTACTTGAGTCGTGCTTGTCTACAGATATAAACTCCATAGCCTCTGCAGGCTCGGCGGTGGCCTCCTCCTCTTTGTCCCTAGGGTCTAATTCATTGAAAGGGTCGCTGGTGTATCGAAGAGGAGGGGCTTTCTTTAGTTGCTATGCTTCAAGGCTTTTCGTGCAGAGGGCAATCTCTACACCTTTCCCTTTATCTCTCCTGTGGTTGTTGCGAAGTTCGGTTACATAGCAGTCTCGTGCAATATCTTGGTCTCCTTCCACTTCCCCTACCCCATTGTCTGTTGGAAATTTCATTTTCAGGCACCACGGGGCTAGGATAATCTGGAAGTCAGATAGGGCTGGTCTTCCTAGGAAGGCGTTGTAGGCCGAATGGTTTTCTATCAGCACAAACGTCTGTTTCCTTACAACGGAGCGGGGATGGCTTCCAATTTCAACGAAGAGGTCCAGCTGCCCGATGGGCATTTTCGCATCTCCAGTGAAACCGTGTAGCGGTTTATCGCAGGGAGATACATCCTTCATTGATAGCCTCATTTTGTCGAATGCGTGTTTGAACAGGATATTTACAGAGCTTCCAGTGTCTACCAGGATTCGGTAAACTTCGGCGGGACCGAGTCGGGCAGAGATAACCATGGGATCCATGTGAGGGTACTGTCTTCCTTCTAGGTCGCGTTTACTGAATGTGATGTCATCATTTTCTTTCCGCTTTGGGTGGCGCTCTTCTATAACCGTATTGACACAGTCTCTATTGTATCTAAGCGACTTCCCATATCTTTCCATCTCTTTCCAACTTCTGTCTGCGATGTGCGGACCTCCTGAGATGGTATGGACCACTATCTTCTCTTGACTAGAGCTGCTAGCGTTGCGGTCGCCTCTGCCGGTCCCTGGTGAGGGTAGCCTTGGGTTTTCATTGGCAGGAGCTGGAGTCCTGTCTTGACTTTTTACATAGCGTTCCAATTTCTTTCTTCTGATGTGTTCCTCAATCAGATCTCGGAGATGATGGCATTCGTTGGTATCATGTCCGTGGGATTCGTGGAAGCGGCAGAATTTTCCAGATTTCTGTGCGCTATCTGATTCCTTCTTGTATGGTGGGCGTTTGTATCTAACTTCGCCTTGGGTGGCAAGGAAGATATTTTCGACGGTCTCGTTCAAAGGGGTGTAAGAGTCGAATCTTGGTCCTGGCCGATATAGGCGTTTTTCTACTTTCTTGCCCCCAGCATTGTCTCTGGAATCATTTCTTCGGGCATCCCTCGCCACAGCAGGGGCGTTGCCATGGGTCGTCTTACTTTGCTGTCCTGACTGCCCCTCAATGGCAGCATCCTCAAGCCTCATGTATTTCCCGGCTTCATGGAAGAAATCGGGTAAAGTAGCTGGTTTTTCTTTTGTCAATCTTCTAGCAAATTTAGTGTCCGGATGCACCCCACTGCAGAGGGCCATCAGGATAAGCTTCTCATCGGCGTCTTGAACTGCGGCTGCTGCGGCGTTGAATCTGGTTAGGTATTGCTGCAGCTTTTCTCCAGGTTTCTGTTTGACGCTGGATAAGGAATAAGCGTCCTTAGGTTGCTCCACATGAATGCGGAACTGACTGATGAATTTTTCTTTCAACATTTCCCATGAGCTGATGGATCCTTGGGGTAGATGACAGAACCAGGAGGTAGCAAGATCTGCTAAGAAGAGCGGAAAGCATTTGCACAGTACTCCCTCTATTGCTCCACTCATGAGCATATGCTGTGTGTATCTCTGTAAGTGTACAACGGGATCGGAGGTTCCTTTGTAGGGTTCCATTGTTGGCATCTTCCATTCTCGGGGGGTGATAGCAACTTCGATATTGCGGGCGAAAGGGCTGGTTACCCTAGCACCTATCCCTCGATCTCTTTGCTCCCGTTGGACACACTCTCTGAATAAGCGCGCCATCCTTTCATCAGAATTTGGAGCAGACAGAAATGAGTTTGGTTCTGTTCTGTGGGGTTGATTCCGTCCAGACAACCTGTAGGGATGGTATCGTCTATCATTCCTCGTATTTTCCAGTGGCTGCCTTTGATCTTCTGGGAGCATGCTTGGGTCAGCTACAGTTGGCCCTTGCCTTGATCTTCCCCTGTTGGGTTCTGATCTAAGCACTTCCTCGGGTCCAACTTCGGGCTGAACTCTAGCTCGGCCCCGTTCACCGGTGTTTCTATGGTTAGGCAGCATGACAGGCTCAGCTGCAGTTGACCTTCGCCCGGTACCTTCCCCGTTAGGTTCGGCACCAAACGTTTCCTCAGGCCTAACTTCGGGCTGGGCTCGGTCTCGGCTCCTTCCACGGCTACTCCTGCCGTTAGCTCCTTCGAAGAAGGAAGATCTTTGCTGTCTCTGAGATCCTCCAGACTGGGACTCGCCCCATGATTTAGTGTTGCGGTTGGATTCTTCAGCGTCCCTCAAGCGTGACATGAGATGGTCCACCAAGGCTTCCTGCTGGGACGTGAAGCGGTTAGTTACTTCAACAACAACTCTGTCCAAATCTGCCCTAGTAATTGCTGCAGGCTGTGCTGTGGCAGGAGTGGTTGGGTTAGCCTGTCCTTCATTTGTTACCGTTGCTGGAGGAGGACGATTTACTTGATTCGCGATAGCTGGATCAGGAAGGCTACTGGATGCGATGTTTTTTCCTTTGTTAACATCTTTTCTCTGTTTGGGAGGCATGTTTTCCAAGTGGCGGACGATGCTGTTAGGAAAACTTGTTAAGCGGATGAAGCTGAAGCTTCGAGCTTCAATTTCTCAGTGAAAGCACCAAAAATGTTTGCACAAAAAATGGACAAACACCTCAAAGTTGTATGATTTAGTAGATCTTAGGTTGTTCTTAGTGATTTTGGAGATTTATGCAAATCTATGAAAAGCAGGGGCTAAACTGTAAAAAAGACACGCAGATTTATAGTGGTTCAGCCAGAACGTGCCTACGTCCACTTTATATGTTATTTCTCTTCTTTTCTTATGATTACAAGTACAAAGCTTTGGTACAAGTAAAAGAAAGTTGTTTGAAAGTTCCTTCCGTGCTTGAGCTCTCAAACTTGTCCCCCATTGTTGTACCCCTGCCTCTCTATTTATAGAGTGAGGTTGGGGGCAGGGGTCTTGGATATATACAGCTGCTGGTGGGCCTGGGCTGAAGTGATCTGGCCTGGCAGTCTGGTTCGGCATCCTCTTGGTTCGGTCATGAGGTGGTTTGGTGATAGGTGGATGGGATTTGGTCCGGTTGTATTGGTTCGGTGGTAGTTTGGATCGGTGGAGAGGAGTGGATTCGGTTGTATTGGTCCGGTGGTAGTTTGGATCGGTGGATGGGATTTGGTCCGGTTGTATTGGTTCGGTGGTAGTTTGGATCGGTGGAGAGGAGTGGATTCGGTTGTATTGGTCCGGCAGTCTCGAGTGGAGGTCTGGTTCGGCAGTCTCGAGTGGAGCTTTGGTTCGGCAGTCTCGAGTGGAGCTTTGGTTCGGCAGTCTCGAGTGGAGCTTTGGTTCGGCAGTCTGGAATAGGGTCGAAACGTACCCAACACTTACCATGACTAGGTTCGTCATCATCACCCCGTGCTTCGCCTTCTACGACGACATCCTAAGCCTCCTTGACTGAGGCACGACAGGATCAACATTATCACCTCCTTACCCAGCGACATCTCCTCCTTCTACAATACCCTCCTCAATGTTCCTAGGTAGCCCAGTGCTTCAAACCTCAACTAATAGGCTAAAGACAAAAAGGCACTCATCGGGGATGAGAAAATTAATACCTTTATCTTCCATAGGAGTATCCTCGAGCGCTGAAACCGCTTCTGAGCAACGACCATCGTTGGGTTGTGGATGACTACCTATAATTTTTAGAATAACTGCTTAGTTCAGGATACAACTTGAATAAAAGCACTCAAAGTTAAATTTGAAGCGACACTTATATCCTTCCAACCACCATCCCGCGAAATAGGTGGGCAGCGCACATAGAACCACTCATTCTTCAAAGCACTAAGTTTGTTCCAAGCACCGGTTATGACTTGAAGGTTAGGCACGGCCTCAAGGAAGGTGTACGAGAGGCTTCCCTTTCGTCGCTTGAGGTTATAAATGAACCTGTTGTCTCATGGAGTCAGCTCATAGTGCAAGATTTCCAAGAATATCATATATGCACCATGTAGGAACGCATAGCTGTTCGGATGTAGCTGAGCCGGAGCCAGTCTCAAATAATGACATTTTCAAGATGAATGAATTGAAGGGTGGAATACATCCCGCCCAACACATTAACTAATTGCAGGAAGTGTACCCCTTTGGAGGCAAATGAGCTCTATACTTGTAAGATGAAACGGATACATCATCATATGGAATCCCATGCTTAATCCAAATTCTCCAAAGAGAAGTCACATCGACTTTCGAAGCCACAGAGTCTGCCGGATCTTCCAAGAATACAACATCTTCAATAGTGTCAGGAGCTGGCTCATCTTCTGCTTTAGGACTTTGTGGAATTTTCGGTACTTGATGGGAACTCTCAGGTTGTTTATAATAGTGATCTGGAGTGTTTCGTGAGGATATAATTGCTGACCTGGATTTGGCATCAGAATTCTCATGTAGAGAAGTCTATTCAGTAGCCATAGCGGCTAAGCGCTCCGAGTGTCTTGAACCCATAATCATTAAACTTAGCGGATAATCATCATTAGAAAAATTAACCTATTCCCCCATGAAAAGTGTAAACTAGTGTAGTGTTATACAGCGTTGTGCAATGCAATGATAAGCAATTCAGAATTAAAATGACAGTAGTGACAAGACTCTTGGGTTCAATTGGAGCGACAGTCATCGCTAATCGTCCCAACCAGTTTTCATGTTAATGGTTTTGCATTCTATCTAAGCTCCGGGATCAGTTATCGGCATATTGGAATTTTTTAATTGCGTTCGAGTGTAAATCAGCATCCAAATATGTTCAAGGCATGTGTTACAATTTAAATTCATATTTAAGTCCATGTGCTATACATGTTCGCATTCAAGTTCGAGGTGGAGTACATTCAACTTGAGACTATATGCTATGTGATTGGTTTAAGTCCATTTTCGAATCAAAAGTGTTCATCTCCAAGTTCAAGGTCATATGCAAGTTTCGGCTCAAGATCGAGTTCATGTGGCTAAGTACTGGAGTGTTCATGTTTGTAAAGGTACGAAAATTGCCAAAGTCCCCATAGGCGAAGGAATCACACCTGATCCCTTGCCTAGGCAACGCCACTTAGTACAATTTTGCACTTCAGCATGCCATAACCGATCTATTAAACAGATCGCTCCACTTCGTCCAACAACCGATCCATTTGCCCTATTTCATAATCTAAACCCTATGACCAATAGCTACTCCAACGTCCATCACCGATCCCTCCACTTTACCACTTCACTTCATCTTCTACATGCTGTAATCGATTCCACCTTTGAGCATCATAACCGATCCTATCCACTTCATCTTCTCCAATCTAAATTAGGCTCGCTATTTCACAACCAATAAAATGATTAACCCCATCATCTCGTCATATCATCTACCCTAAATCGTGTATAACAAAGCATACCTATGCGTGTAAATCAAAAGCAAAGCATGAATGGTCGACTTGAAAGAGACGAACGCGGTTAGGGTTCGAACTTGGATCTAAAATCGATTCGGTAAAGCTAAGCGCAAGATTGACATGAGGTGATAGCGACAACTTCTGGCAAGGTAAAGGATTGAAGTGTTGGGGAGATGGATTGGATCAACATGAAGATGGATCAAGGTGTTGATTTAAGAAACTTTTTAATGGCGATCGTAGCAAGGATGGGGATCGGTTCGGTTATAATAAATGAATAAGTAAAGAAGAAAAGAGGCTAAGTTTTAGCTTATATATAAACGTGGCCCGATCTCCTTTGGACCCATTCAACTTAGCTTGAAAATGGATAAATCTCCATGCACGAAGGGATCGAGTATGAGCCCTTTCTTAGGGAATTTATACCAATCCCTAACCACTTTCTAAAAAGAAGATAATAAAATTGCAATCTAATTGCAAACAAACTACATGATACTAGCGAGACCCTTAAACGTGTGGGCATGTTTAGGAGCTAATTAGCATAATGTGTACCTAAACATATATGCACACCCAACATTCAATTTCTTGAATCGACAGGAATTGAACTATTACCTGGATGTCTTAGAATAGAAGTCACTACAATAGCTAAGGCCTACTAACTTGATCAACGAGCTTAGTGGAACCGAGCGAAGATAAAGACTGGCGATTGCATTCCATATTTATACTAGCAAATATCGACGAAGCGTTATAACAAATAGAGAGAGATATGACTATTTGGAGAGGCAATTTTATGAAAGGATAACGACTATTCAGGATAATGAATGGTATTCTTCCCATGACTCTAACTTGCTTCGGTTCAAAGCACATCATGTTCGAGATGGAATGTACTTTGGGGGCAATTGTTGTTCGACATTATGGCTCGGCTATATTTAGACCGATTGGATATATTAGACTCGATAATATATAAGGAAAACAATTCAGAGAGATAATCATGGAGTCAAGAGATCGAGCACAGACAACAATATGAAGCAGTGATCAAGTGAAACCAAGGGATGAACCCTATGGAACATTTTAAGTATGGATTAGAGTCTCAACTGGGCAAGGGATCGGGTATGATCCCTACCTCTATACAAGGGATCGGGTCGCATCAGCTTAGCAGTTCAACTCAATAGTAATTGATGATATCTCAAAATCCAGAAGTCAAATATGCAAACATTATTGGTGACATGGAGCTAACATGAAGGGGGACCCACCAGAGGGATCGTGACACCCCATGTGGCCATTAAAAGGGATCAGGGCCGATCCGTATTCCTTAGGATTTGGGCCTGGCGATTGCTCATGTGACCTCGTTTGTGTCTGGAGATTCTGCTGGCGATTTTTTAAGAAGATATTTGGCCGTCTCTCCTTATAAATACAGGCTTCATGGTTCATTTGAGGGATCTTTACGTTGTTGTTTTCTTTGTACTCTATTTTATTCAAGAATTCCGATCCAATCACTATTGTACTCAGGATTTCTTTATTTATTTCTCTTCAAAACTCTATTAGGTGTTTGTGACCAATTTTGGTGCAAACATTCTCTATACCCCATTTGAATCAAGTATCATTTCCATTAATTAACCTATTGAATGAATTTTAAAATGGAACTTGGAAATTTAGACAATAGGAAAAATCATCGACCCCAAACTATGCTCTACTTTTCATTTATTTAAAAAATGAAATATCCCTTTATCAAAATTTTATCCAAGCTTTTTGACTCAATCAATTCTAAACTAAGAATTTCAAAAATGAAAAACCCTTCTTACCAAAAATCTTTAAATAAGAAATATGACTCGGCAAATTTTCAAATTATGAATTTCAAATTTTCTTTGCTTTTTCAAAACAACTTCCCAATAAATCCTTTTAAAAAGCTATTCAAAACATTTCAAGGAATTCTCAAAAACTTTTTTATCAAATTATTTCACATAGGATTGGACTTGGAAATGGACTATAATTGCCTTACCTTTAGGACACTCCTTCTGCCCTACTCATCATTAACTCATCTCTATCAATAATCCAATTTATCTTCTTATGATGATTAGTGTACACCTTATTGCGGTAACTTGCTCCACTCCTTCTTCACATCTTGATCCACTCTTGTCATTCTTTACATCTAGATGCTCGCAACATATAGGTTCTTATCTTCCATCTATCCAGATGAAATATGCATCTTTAATCGGCAATCCATTAAAATCAACAATCATAAGGTAGTCTAGGCCCAATAAAGGAGTCAAGTGTCATCTAGCCTCCAGGATTCTTTCATATGTCATGCTCTTCTCAGATCACTGTATATGATACGACCTCCTTCTGTGGGGTAACCAGTGTAGGAGTATAAATTTAACTCTATTTATTGGCCCAACTCATAGCTGCATCGCCCATCCTTTTGGAATATGGTCGCAACTACTTCTACGGTAGAGGTTTATAAAGTTATACATATAATTTATATATAGTTATAAGTAAAATACAAATACGTTCTCTCAATGTATCCTAATTCTTATAATTGATTAACCTAAGCTCTGGTACCAAATGCAACAATTGCACCTTAAAGGGCTTGAATTTCGACTAAATCAAAATCCAAGTCCATTCGGGTATGGACCGTTGGTTTAGGTAACCTGTAATAAACACAAGCATATTAGAGAGTGATTAATATAATAGAACATATGTATTGAATAAGGCCTCTACCTTGGAATATCATACCTTGGATATTTAATTGCCTTGTTAGCACTGAGCACGAATAAGAAGACATCACCATCTACAGTTCCCATCTTGCTCCGCTATCCAGTCCTTCTA
The DNA here is from genome assembly GCA_030737815.1 of Allium fistulosum. Taxonomy (NCBI): domain Eukaryota; kingdom Viridiplantae; phylum Streptophyta; class Magnoliopsida; order Asparagales; family Amaryllidaceae; genus Allium; species Allium fistulosum. The sequence continues at coordinate 1,238,099,294 of CM060903.1, read as the reverse complement.
AAACTAACCTGTAGGTTGTTATGAGGAGGGGTTAGAACAACATTCTGGCAATTGGAGAATTACATACTTTACCCATCCCATTAATTTATGTCGGTTGAGTGCCATCTAAATGTTATGTATATTATTTACGGCTAGTCCATTAAATCCTATGTGCACGTTCGATATGTCTAACCTAACCTTCTCCAAGGTATCATTATGTGCATGCCTGTATACCTATATTCATTTACATCTAAAAATTTCACCACCCAAAACCCCGGCCACTTAATACTTCTTAAATAGGGAGGAGGCAGACCCAACGACAATTTAATACCTCAAGTTCCCAAAGTAGGCGCCCCACGGTGTAAACGTTAGTCAATCAGATTTGGCTACGAATCTAATGACTCTTATATATGGCCTTATAATGTATAATTTAATTGTCATTCTACTGGCGCATCTTAAAGACTTATCTAAGGGTTAACAATCCCACTTCCGATAAACTAATTTTCGTCTAACCATCCACTTTGAGGTCTGTGTATCTCCCATACAGATTCTACACTAGTAGGAAGCAAAATTCGTCAAGGCATAACCCAGGTCTCTACTATCGCTCGCTCGAGACCGCTGGTAGTCATAGCTTAAATTCTAGACCTACTACTAAATACCGGTACCAACTACTGACATAGCCCATCGACGTTCCATGGCTGATATGCCATTTAGACAAACCTAAGTAAGCCAAGGAAAATTGTAACACCCCAAATTTATAATAACATTATTCGGGAGATTTAATCAGATAAATTAAATAGAATAATGTACATATTAGAGAGATAAGGGGATTGAGATTTGAATAAATACTTCGAGGCCAAGCTTAATTATATAAATAGGCTTATGAATGGTTTATATGTTACTTAATTAAAACAAGGGCATATTAGGAATTGCGCACCATAACTCCTTAATACCTTAAACCTACGAATGCCTTCATTTCACGTTTATTTTTACAAAAAAAAACAAATGTAAATCAAAGGGAGAAGCCGACCATTACCAAAGGGGAGAAATTAAATTTAAAGCTAAGGATTCAAGCAAGGGGAATTAATCAAGAATCAAATCTCAAAGTCCTTATCCTAATCAAGTTGAATAGTAATTAAAATCATCTTTATTTTTCTTTTATGATCATTTGATTTTCGGGTTTAAGATTAAATCCATTATGATGATTTTTGATGATGATATGCTTGGATTTATAACATATTTGATTCAAACGAAATTGTTTATACGGTTTTAATGGTAAAACCGATTATATTGAATTTAGAATGCCATAAGGAAATTATATTTTATGCAAAACATGAATTTGGAGATGGGTTTCAATTTTTTAATTTTCCAAGCTATGGAAAATTTATTATGAATTTTCGAAGGAAAATATGAATAATTGGGTTTAGAAATTAATTTTGGTTATTTTATGAAGAATTTGGGTATGAAATTTTTATATGTTAGATAACATATTGAGAGTGAATTTCTATAATTTTTGGGGATTTTTCCTACGTAATTAACTATGAAAATTAGTATATTTTAGAAGGAGGGCTTAATTGTTTTAATTGACTTGCTTAATCAAGGGCTTATTTGTTAACCTAATCTTAGTTTAGATCTAAAATTATGCGGCAGTTATTTTGGAAAGGATTTGAAAAGTTTATGTCAACCAATTAAAGGTTTACAAATAGGTAGGTTAGTTATAAAGTAATTACTTTAAATGGCATTAAAATCAAACTTTATTCAGAAAATATATTCCACCTCTTTCAGAAGCAATCTTTCGACCCTATGCTACCGCTTCAACCAAGTCAAAACCTACCAAGCCAAATCACAAGGTATCAATACATTGGTACGTAGTGGATTGGAGAAAGACGGAAGACATGGTGTTGAAACCCTTACTTTCGATGGGTAGAAACCTTTGTTTTAATTTCTAAAGAAATGCGCTTGCCTTTTTTTACTAAAAGCTTTCAAAGGTATCGAAACAAATGCTTTCGAAAGGGTCCTCTAAATAGCTTTCGTAGGGGTTTCCACCTTTTTGTTTAAGTGTAGCTTTCGAATGAGTCCCTATGTTTTAAACTAATAATTTCGAAAGGGTAGTCTCAACCCAATCGAAACTTTGTTGCCGTCCCCGTGCCTTTCAAAGGGATTTAAGTCATCAACCAATTCAAAAGGTAGCTTTTGCTTTAACCTATCCTAAGCCACTTCCTAAAGCTTATGAAAGGATTTAAGGGTTTTGAAGGCAATGGCTTCAAAAGGGGTTTCGAAGCTATCCTTCAAATGTTTTACTTAAATGTTTTAAGCTTTCAAAAGGATGGTTCCGAAGCCATCAATTTTCTCCATACAAATTTATATGAAGATTAAAGGTTTCGAAAGGAGTACTTACATATATATTCACTTTGACACAAAAGATATTTTTAAAGATAAACCCAATCCTTTCGAAAGAGATACTTTCAAGTAGTTTCAAAGCTATGCTTCTAAGAGTTAATAAGTAATGCTTTAATAGTTTTGAAAGGTATAGTTTGATGGTTTCGAAAGAGATGTTTTAATGTGTTTTGAAAAGCATATGCTTAGTGTTTTGAAAATAAGATTTTAATGCTTTCGATGGAGGTTATCTAATGGTTTCGAAAGTAAAAGTTTAAGGTTTCAAAAGCCTTAGTTTTCAAAGCAAAGAACCCAATCTCATTTTTAAAGGCAAACTCATGGCTAAAATAAAAGTGGTTTTGAAATGGTTTTAATTATGAAGTTTTTGAAGAAGCTTTCCTTGAAAAAATAATAGGTTAAAGGGATTAACCATGTTTCATATGTAAATGATTTCAAGGATATTAAACCATAGGTGTTGGTATTATTATGTTATTATGCTTGCTTCTTCAAAATATACATATTCACTTTAATATGGATCCATAACTATATTTGGGAAAAAGGACAGAATAAACAGCTAGGTTGACCCAGTAGTGAATATAAATTGAGTTATCTTGAATGGGTAGAATTGCATCCAGGAGGTCAACTAGACCAGAATATAGGATGCCTTAATACTGATTAAAGAAGTTGTCAGATAGACAGGTTCATAGTAAACTCATGAAAACTGTATCTAGGAAAAGTTATTGGCAGGGGCTAATAGGTTCATAGTAAACACATGAAAACTATGATTGGAAAGAGTTATTGGCAAGGGCTAATAGGTTTGTAGTGAACCCATGAAAACTATATCCGGATTAAGTTATTGACAGATGTCAATAGGTTCCTAGTCAACCCATGAAAACTAAGATAAGAGGGAAGTTATTGGATATACCAATAGATTCAGGGAGAACCCATGAATAAGGGAGTTATTGGCAAGGCCAATAGGTTCTTAGTGATCCCATGAAAACTATGAAACTGAATAGAGAGTCCATAAACATTAAATAGGTTATTAGATAGCCCATGAAAACTATTAGGTTAATAGTGACCCTAGAAACTATAATTGAGACAGATAGTCAAAATGAACGAGGATGGGTAATTCAGAATTGATTTATTTATTTGCATATCATCATAATATTTTGAATTGTTATGTTTTAACCATTGCGGATTCAGGAGCACAGTATATGGTTTTTATAAAATTTTGGATAAGATATTAGTGAGGGGAGAACCCGTTCCGCTAAGCGACGTGGTATCAGTAGATATCTAAATGGTTTGAGATGGTAGATTATTATTTATACCA